>JAMALZ010000007.1:161805-877766 GCA_023630055.1 Trichosporon sp. PB005A
CGCCCAGTGCCACCGCCACCAGCGTCCCCCCGCCTGCCGGAGCCGCCGCGCCCAGTGCCACCGCCACCAGCGTCCCCCCGCCTGCCGGAGCCGCCGCGCCCAGTGCCACCGCCACCAGCGTCCCCAACCTCGCCGACGTCATGTCGCAACTGGCCCAAGTCTCCCCAGCGTACCACTTTCACCTCAGTATCATGAAGAATGCCTGCTTGGCGGAGGCAGAGGCGGGCGCCCCATGCTCCTCGCTGCCGGCGGACGCCGACAGCACGCCCTGGGCCCTGAACCACCGCCGCAAAGGCCTGAGCATCGAGCTCTGGCGTTACCGCTGCTTCTCGTGCCACCGCTACGGGCACCTCAGCCGCTCGTGTGATCGCTTCGGCGTCAGCTGCATGAATTGTAAGGCAAGCGACCACACAGTAAAACTGCGGGCAGCCCCTCAGCTGGACTTAAGTCCTTCGAAGCGCTCCAAGCACTCCCCAAGTTCTCGCTGGTCCTCGCAGCGCTATAGCCAAGCCCCAGGCATCATTTGTAGTATTATTATGCCACTTGTAACAGACACTACTCTTCGTTGCAGTTGCACTCCCTGACGGTTGTCAACAGCGAAAGTGAACGAGGACAGCCCCCACGCGACAGTCACTTGTGCATCACGTGACTGCACAGTCGATCATCTCAGGTCTCTCACGCTGGACACCAGATCTCCCACGCCAGCAGCGAGTGCCTGGGAGCCATGCACGTGATAGCCAGGAGCTGCGCGATAGGGCAGCCACTGCCCGATCAGCTGTGAGGAACCCTGACGGGTAAATCACCGAGATTCACCGAGATACCTCATCGCACACATTCGAAGACTTCAGACTTCTTGCATTCTCGTCGGCTACAGTTACTATCTAGTGGCACTGGCAGACTTGGAAGAGGAAGCCGCCGCACTGGCCGTAGGACTTTCCACAGGCGGTCTTGCAGTGGCTATTGTCAGCGGGAAACCTTTGCGAAACTTACCGGTTGCACTCGGCATCCTTGTTGACTCCAGCGCAAGGGCGGCCCTCGCCGCACGCCTCGCGCTTGGAGAAGACAACGTAGTCACCGACGCGCTCGGTGCCAACAAGATCGCTGTCGTCACCGACAGGGCGGGCGGGAACAGAGGAGTCGGAGGGGGCGGCAGCGACAAAGGCGGCGGAGGCGAGGACGGCGGTGAGGAGCTGGAACTTCATTGTGGTGATTGGGTAGTTTGGTTGGTCTTTGAGTTGAGGAGTGCTTGTTGAGGGGAGAGGAGCTGTTGTTGATGAGGACGAAAGGGAGTCTGGAGGGCGTCTTATATACCTTTCAAGACGTCAGAACTGCCGTTGACTTGGCCGATATCTCGTACCATCAGCTCGTAGAGCTCACGCACAAGACCCAAGCCTTCGTGCCCATCATCTGACAGAGCTCACGGGCAAGACCCAAGGCGCCTATGTGCTGGCCGCTATCCGTCGACAGTGCTAGCACGCCCACACAGACGCTATCGCTGCCCTCTTGGGGAGAGATCATGGCCCCAGAACTGCCCCCGTCGTCACAACCGTCCTCTTGGCATCGCTAGCGTCTCTGAAATCGCACATCGCACAGATTTGGGTGCCGAGCGGAAGCGAAGCGTCATTGTGGCCACATGCATCCTTGCTGTTGCTCCTTTGGTTTTGATGCGCAGCCGGCAGGTCGTACTTGGGGTGCTGTTCAGACGTTTACGAGGCGAGTGCGGGGTGCCATGGCGATAACAGAACGGCCCCGCGCGGGCGCAAACCTTGATACCGTAGTTGCCCGCTGCGCAGCTGATCACTCGACCGAGACATGTGCTGCGGCTTGCTTCCAGGGAATGACGCACGCACGTTGGCACGTTGTCAACGGCGCGCCTCGGGCCCGGTACCCTTCCCCCCCGGCGCCGGCGAAGCCTCCGAGACGTATCAGCTGCGCATGTACGTACACCTGTACCCTCGCGTTGGAACCAGTGCATCCAGTAATTGAGTATGGTGATAAGGTTTAGTGGTCTCTCGGATCCGACGCGCGTGGGACCGTGGGCGACGCGCCAGCTGTCCCACAACTAGCCCACGCGTTTAGACCGCAGCACCCGGGGCAGGCAGCTGACATCTTTTGGGTTCGGGGTCAAATATCCAAGCCGCAAACGTGCACGCCCCCACGGGATGTCAATCAGGGGCGTTATGCGTAAAGTGCCCGCTGTTGGCCGATCGGGCGACAGCGTATTGGCCGAGGGGGGGACTCCGCGACGGCGTACTAAACAGCGGCACCCTTTTCCTGCCGGTATGCTGGTTGAGTCCTTTGCTGCGTGATCCTGTGGGGCTTTCGGCCGGTCCGCATGCAAGCGCTGCGCAGCCTCCGGTGAACAAGCTCTAGTGGAGGCTTCGGTGCGCTCCAAGGCACACCACGTGGATTCGCGCCCACGTTTCTTCGGCGACGATCGTCTCCGCGACTCTGCTGTGTTAGGTGGGCGACGGAAGGCCGGAGCTGCGACTTGAGATGTGCGACGGAAGGCCTGCTGCGCAGGTCGCAGCTCCGGCGAGGGCTCGTCGCGGGGTGGGACAGAGTTTAGCGTCGCAATATCGCAATGAATGCATCGCCCTAATGCTCTCATGTTGATCGGCTCGTGTCCGATGCAACACGTCCTGTGTCCAGCTGGGCAGCCCTGACCTGTGGCATAACGCCTCGTTGCTTCATGCTGCAGCCCCACGAGCGCTTTCAGAATGTTATCCTTGTGACTCCGCGTTCTGCAGCACAGAGGGCGTGGGTCGATCGAAAACATCGATACAGGATGTTTAACGCCGACCTCGGCAACTTGAGCGGAATCGCTCCTGCACTTTTTGCGGCTTCTGAATCAATGGCATTCGCGACTACTATCTACTTGCTGCAGTGGCAGAATTGCGCGAAAGGTCCGCTGCATCCGCCCGTTCTCATACCGCAGGCCCTGACGCAGTGGCTAGAGTCAGCTAGGCTATCTGGAACAACTCACGAAGCGCAGTTCCCGTTTCGACTAGCGTTTGTGCCTAGGCAAATATGGCCGGCGCCACACGCCTCCCGCTTGGTAACACTGTCCGAGTCGGGTGTGGGGGCGGCAGCAACAAAGGAGGCGGCGAGAAGAGCGGTGAGGAGCTGGAACTTCATGATGTCCAGATGTGAGGGTGCTTGGAGCAAACTGGCGACGAGGAGCGACTCTAAGACTCTCGCGGGCGGGCGTATGTATCGCCCAGCGGAGAGGTCGCAGGCGCACTGCCCAAGTGCTCGTAGGATCCGCACATGAATCGGCGTCGTGCATTCTAAGCTCTATCCGAAGTCTCGTGACGACGTTCCTCAATGAACTTGGTGTCTGCTGACCTCCTCGTAGTCACATTCGGGGAACTTCGGCGGAAGCGAAGCGTCATAGCGGTCGCCGACTTCATTCCGGTGGCCCCCGCCTGCTGCGCAATGGTTGTTGCGTTTGCCTAGCATGATTGTGGGCTGCTCAGGCTCGACGCTTTACAGCCCAGACGTTGCAGTCCAAGGCAGGTGGCCCCGGGTGGAAGCAAACCTTGCATTTTGCCCGCTGAGGAAGAGGCGCAGTTCGTCTCACAGCTAAGGAGGACGATTACGGTCTTAAGTGTCCGATTTTCCATGATCAATCTATGACTCATTGGCACCTCGCCCGAAACCCGATGCCCGACGAGCAGCTGCATACGTACGTACCCTCGCGACCCGAGCAGGGCAGGTTGGGGGACCCCAGCTGGCGCGCTCCGCTGCAGAGACAAGGTTTAGCGCTTTCACTTTCGGATCCGAGCCGCTGTTGCGTCACACCCTCCACACCCTCACCACGATCGACTATGACCCACGAGCCCACAGAACCTACAGATCACGGATGCTGGCCAGCTGACCGGGTTTGAGTTCGGAGGCTGAATTGAGACGTTCACAAAGACGCAAACGTGGGAGGCGTGCAAGGGCACGCGGGCGGCGTGATGTGTGCCAAGACGCGCTAGCCGCAGATTGCCCGTGTGCGTGAGATAAGAAGTTAGTTACCGAGCAGCTAGCTATCGATCGCAGCGGCCGCCTGGAGACGCTCGCATTCCAGCGCCCTTCCTTCGGCGTCCCGCCTATGACTAGCGTCTAGCAACCGAGCTGGGCCTCTGTTGGAGTTCTACCCAGAATTGTGTGGGTTGGCATATTGAGTGATGCGCAGGTCGTACAGAGTTGCCCAGGGTTGTTTCTCTACTTCGAGGAGGGCGCTTCTACTGGCTCGTTGTCCTCGGCGCTGCTCCTTGCGTTCCAGGACAGCTGTCATCCACGCCACGCGCTCGATCGGTCGCCGGCTCGCACGCCGAAGCAACCCCAGCTGAGAGTGGAGGCCGCAGGCACGGCACGTGGCCAGAGGCCTCCGTTCGGCGTCGGCTGCCTCCACCGTCCGGCCGGCCCTCGGCGGTGCTGCCTTCTTCCACCCCGTCGCCGCTCCGCAGCCGTCCCGCCTAGCGGAACAGAGTTTAGCGCTGCTTTCAGCGCAGTCTTGTTGCTCTCCGGTGCATCACTCCGGATCCGACGGTCCATCTATTGGCATCTCCGCCAGTCGTGGGCGGTCCGCCGTGTCCGAGAGTGATCCATTTCCAATCGCAGCAACTCTCTGAACATTCTACGAATTGGGCGATGCCCCTCCTCCCTTATGCAGCGTCTAGAGGCTGCAGACCTCGTACTGGTCGATGTTTCCGGTGATTTCCAAGAAGCGAAGGAACGGTCCATCGCGGAAACCAGCGACACAGCAGGAACCGGGGGACATCGACGGAAGCGAGAGAGCTTACTGCTCCGCCTTGCGGTGATATTGTTCGGGAGTCGTGGGTGACCCGTGTCATGAGAAGATGTTGATGTTTGCGATGGGCGGGGGCGCAGGAGACCCAAGCGGTGTCGATAAGCTTGAAGGCCGAAATCGGTATTTTAGCCGAGATACGCCCCACCCGCCCCACCTGCCCACGCTCATCGTACCTCGCGTCCATCCAGCTGATCGATGCTACTACCCCTTGCACGCACCGTTGCTGCGCCGTGCACAGCACTTCACAAACTCTCACTGTTCATGCTGGAAGCACCCCGTTTCAGCCTTCCCCAACCTGCACACCCGCCCTGGAGCCCTGCAAGCTGTGTCCCTGCGCGACGGTGCGGAGTGGAGTAAAGCGGCCAGTGACTCGAAAGCGAGTCCGCAGCACGGCCGCCGGTATGGACATGATCGAGCAGTGATCTGAGCTCGATACGAGCATCTTCTTGATCTATGTTCCCTCCATCACATTCTGTGGCGTTCCCTCGGACCCTCCAGACTGGCGTCGGGAGTGATGCCCTCCAGCCGGCTCCTCGCCCCACGAGTCCGGTAGCGAGAGCTCACGAATCACTCACCTGGTTGATATCCAGCATGATGGTCGCTGTTGAGCTCTGCTGCGTACTACAGCCATTACATTCTGCCTTGAGGCATCGCCCATATCGTTCGCGGCGAACAGCGGCGTGACCAGTTGTCCTCCTTCGAAGCATCGCTGTGGATAACAAGCCCGAGATCGGCTGGGGTGTCGCCGGTAATGGTACGTGCAGCTTTGCTTGAGGAGCTCAAGATACCAGCATCCCCGGCCCCCTCAGTTGCGCCGAGATGATGCCTTCACTGGTGAGCAGGCCGGCAGCGGCTGAACACAGCCAGCCATGGCACCTGAAAGCAGCGTGGCGGTCAGCTGCACTGTATCATCACTGGACTTGGATAGAAGCCCCGTCAATGGCAGGGTGAGTGCAGCAACAAGACAATCATAATCTTACATGTGCCCAAAGGCGATGCTATGTCACTATGCTGAACAGGAATGCTAGTCGTCGATGACGATGACCTCGTCGTTCGGCGCCGAGGCCGGAGCGGCCGCAGTTGATGACGCCTCAACGCGGGAGCGTTTCGGGCGACGCGCGCCCTCAACGACTTGGACCTCGTCCTCGTCGTCCGACCCAGTCAGGTTGATCGGGGTCGACGACCCACCCTCTACGGCGCCGTTCGCGCGCCGGCGGCTACCCGCCAATGGTGGCGGTGGAGCCGGCGAGCCGTTCGTGTCGCGGTGCACTGGTCGCGGCCGCGCAGCCTTTGGAGGTGGAGGCGGTTTCTCCTTCACCGTCTTCTTCGGCTTGGCGTAGCTGGCGTCAGTTCGTGATGTTGACCTCGGGACTCACAGCTCAACCCATTCCTTTGCGGTAGCGTCGTGCTTCTTCCTGTTCGACTTGTACTCCTGCGCGATGGAAGGAACAAGCGGGTCACTCGGGTTCGGGTCCGTCAGGAGTGAGGACAGCGACAGGATGACCTTGTAGAGTGAGAGGGCAGGCGACCATGCGTTCTTCAGGAGCTAACGGTTAGCAGATATGGCTGACAAAACATACGTCAAGGCCTGGGGTCAGCTTGGCAAACAGTGTGAGCTCACAGATTGCACCCGTGTGCGAGATATTGCAGTGGTACACCTTCGTTTTGAAGTGGAGCTGAGGCGGCGAGAAACTGGTTTCAGCGAGAGTCAAGGTCAAGCACATACGGGTAATCGTCGGGTACTCGGATTTCCACTTCGAATTCGCCGCCTTCGTACGGGCTTCCAGCGGGCCCAGGAATAACAGCCTTCCACTGGAAGATGTTCGACTCATTTGGTGCAAGCGTGATAGCGCCAAGGTTCTCTCTTGCGAGGTCGGCGATCTGCGGTCAGCATAGCTCGGGTGGCAAAACTAACTTCTTTTCGTATCCGCTTCGCGGCCATCTGCTGTCAGCTCCAGAATATGCTGTCTTTAACTTACGCTGTTGGCGTCGGCGCCTCCTCGTCGAACAGCCATGGTGGGCGGTGTGCAGTCGATGAAGAAGTCGTTTGTCAACATTGCGCTCGAGGTTGACGGTGCATCTGAAATGGGAGGTCACGTGAGTTTGATCCCGTGACTATGCGTCATAGGTGCGAAGAGTGGTCGCGGTGGTCTCATCACTGAGAACTCGTCAGTCCACTGTCCGCATGTTCGCTTGCGGTGCGCTATCCTTCTGCTCGCTCGGTGTTCACCATCTCGAAGTCTCCACTACCTCGGATCATTCATTGTGACATATTCACCAACACTCGACCCTGCGATCCACTCACCACAGAGCTGGTTGATGGCGCTTCGGTCGTCGAACAAATGCCTGGACTGACCAACAGAACCCTGCTCATCAGGATAGGAGACTGTTCGATCGTCCCAGTGCCCAGTGACGACTGGGCTCATCTTATATGTGCTGACCTACGCAAGGGCGTGCAAGTTCTACTCGTCATCCTCTGGCATTCTGGGAATCAGCCACGGCTACGTACGTCCGCCCGACTGAATCGTCGATTACACATGTTCCGCGGTCCAGCCGCCGCGCGCGGCAGAACAGCAGACGCCTCGCATGGTGCAAAGGATTCTCGAAAGCGGCTAGGTGCAGGATGCCGTTCTGGCCCTGACGGAGGAAGCGGCATCCAACCAGATGGATGGGTGGTTATGGCACCTGCAGGGCCTCGGTAGCTCGATTAAACGCTGTAAGCATATGCGCCGAAGCCGCGAGGGTCGAGGAGGGTCCTAGACCTCCGAGACGTCCTGCAGAGTCCTGCGAGGAAATTGTTTGGCATCGCCTAACACCGGCTGAGCGACCCAGCGGATCCCGTACCGTGCCTGACCCTTCCAGGAAAGGTAAAACGCGTCTCACCGAAACGCGACGCGAATTGATCCTACGGGCCCTACCCCTTGGTAAGTTCATACTTTAACGCGCCAGGCCTTGGTATCATCAGGACCACAACACGCTCCTGAACGGCCGGCCCATTCAGTCCAGCGCTATGTTGCTGCTACGGACTTGCGGCCTCCGAACAGGCCTATGCCTATGTATATAGAGTGAAGAGCCGCTCAGCAGAGCCCTCACCCAAACACACTCCTTTCCAGCGTTATAATCGATGCGGCCGGCCGTGCTGGCGACAGGCGCAGGCCTCTACGCCTTGATGCCCGACGAGTCTGCCGCCCTCACCACCTATGTCGTCTTCCGCCCGCAGAGCACGTTCACAACGACCCAGACGTTGGCCCCGACGACCAGCCCATCCCCACTTGCGACAAATAGGCTGGGAAACTTGACGGCCTCTCGTAACACCACATTGGTCCCCTCGACCACCGCAGCCCGAAACGCGTCTAGCACATCAATACCCAGCAATTCTACTTCAGTACCCAGCTCTACCTCAGTGCCCAGCAATAACATTCCTAAGCCTGCTGCACCTGCGTCGCCTAAGGGGCAGAAAATCTGCAACGAGGTCAGGAGGGCTCGCGATTCATGCTGATACCAGAATGTTTGTATCTCCGGAACCCGCCAGAACGGAACAGATACTTGTGAGTCGTTGCGCCAACGGGGTTGACCAAAGATATCATCGATACCGTGTCGTCGACTCCGCGCGGCAAGTTCGGCTGGATTGCAATCGGTTTCGGAACAACCATGCGTGAGTGAGACAATCGGAAGTTTCTGACGTCCAGCAAACAGTCCGATGGTGGTCATGTGGCCGAGCGAGCACGGTATCACGCTGTCGCAGCGCCAGGCGGCCGGGCACGTCGCCCCTTCGGTCGTACCGAACCCGTCCCGAGTAGCCAAACTTCTGGATACGTCTTACTCTGACTGGACGGGCTCTTGCATGAGCTTTAGCGTTCCGGCGAGCGACAAGACGCAAGAGGATTTGATCTGGGCGTTCAGCAAGACGCAGCCTCGCGGGGACGTCGGGGCGTCCCTGAGCCAGCACATCTGGAGCGGGTACGGCCAGATCGATTTCGACAAGTCGTTCGAGGAGGTCCAAAACACGACCCCGGTACACCAGAAGACGGCCCTGCGGAATGGCATGCCGTCCTCCGTGCTCGTCGCACACATCGCGATCGGTGTCATGGTCACAATGTTCCTGCTTCCGGGAGGCGTTGTTGTTCCGCGGATCGTTCGGGGGCTCACCACCTCGAAGCTGTGGTTCCCGGTGCACATCATCGTGCAAGGCGGGTTGTCGCTCCTGTTCTTGCTGATCGCGTTGGGCACAGGTAGCAGCTTCAAGGGCGGTACGCCAAGCACTCACCGGGGATGCGGCATCGCGTTGTTCGTGTTTTTCCTGGTCGAGTGTGTCCTTGGCATCGTCGCGCACTTCGTCAGGCTCCCGGAACGCTTCAAAAGATTCTCGTTCGCGACGAAACGCGGGCGCGGGCCTAGCAGTCTGCTCCACTTTGGCCTTGGCCTCCTATGCGTCGTACTCGGCTGGGTGACGTGCTGGACCGGTTTTGTCGACGAGTGGCCGCAACGCGGGCACGGGTACTCGGCCTACGGGCTGCGCGTCGGCTGGGGAATCATGTTCATGTTCTGGGTCGTCGTGTACCTTGCGGCGTTGATCTTCTTCCTGCCGCGCCAGCTGCGCCTCGAGGCCGAGGAGCGGGCGCTCGAGGAGCGCGACCAGAAACGGTACTTCCCCTCTGCGTTGGATAAGACTACCGCGCCCGTGACGCCCCGCCCGCCGGAGCCGAAACAGCAGTTCTCGCCCCCGCCGTCGCCGAGCCTAATCCCGATCTCAGCGCAGTGGTTCCGGGCATCGCAGGACAGCCCGAAGCACCGCACGTCGTCGCTCGACCGGCACGAGCGCAAGCGGCACTCGGACCTGCACACGAGTGGGATGCCGACGGGCGGCGTTGTCCCGCGGGTCACGAGCCGGGAACGGCTCGATTCGATGATCACGTATGAGGGCAGCTTATCGCGGCGGCAGAGCGAGGAGAGCATGCAGTCGCGGTTCGCACAGTCCCGGCGCTTAAGCCGTGGCTCGCGCGGCAGCCTGGGCTCGCTGTCACAGCGCGACATCGAGGAGTCGCTCGCGAACGGGCTCACGTCGCTCAAGAACAGCGTCAGCTCGCTTCGCTCATTGCGCCGCGGCAGCGACCCGCCGCCGACCGCCTTCCCGTTCCGCCGCGGTAGCGACTCACAGTTGTACACGGCGCAGGTGCAGGACCCGTTCAAGTCGCCCGTCACGCCAACGTTCCGTGCAACCCCGTCGCCCGCGCCCAGCGCGTACCGCCGCGACAGGGACGACGACCACCTCAGCTTCCGCGCGCGGCGCTCCGAGCGCCAGCGGCTGAACAGCGACCGCTCGGTGCGATCTGCCTCCGAGTTCTCGTACCGCGAGCGCAAGACGAGCGACGCGAGTTTCTTGGCCATCGAGCCGCGGGAGCCCGACGAGCCGCCCCCCAAGCTCGTGAGCAAGCGCGACTCGGACCCGTTCGGCCTCAACAAGGCCCTCGGCGCGCTCAGCCTCGGCCTCGGAGGCAACCTCGGCTTCAGCTCGGACAACCTGAGTCTCTTCCGCGACAAGGGCGACACGGTCATGAATGCAATCACGGGCGTGCGCGAGCGCAAGCTGTCGCACGGCCGGCGCAAGTCCGACCAGAGCTACCAGTCCCGCCGCTCGTCGGGGTCCGCGAGCGTCGCCCCGCGCAGCAGGAGCAACTCGGTCGCCGAAGCCGCGCCGAGCAGCTTCGCGCCACGCAGCCGGGGCAACTCATTCGGCGACGGGCCCAGCCGCCGCGGCTCCGTCGACGGCCGGCGGTCGCTCGACGCAGCGCCGAGCGCCTACAACGGCACGCGCAGCCGCAGCGGATCTGTCGCCATGCCGGCTGGGCAGCGCCGGTCGAAGGACTCCAAGGCCGCCGCGTCGCTCCACTCCCACAGCCGCCGGAACTCGGCCACTCCGCCCGTCTCCGGCCGCAGCTTGACCCCGAGCAAGGCTGGCACACCTCCCGCTCGCCCGCCGTCGCGCGGCCCGTCGACGCCGCCGGTGTCGCAGCTGAAGCGCTCCGGCCCGCGGGTTGCCCCGCACGCACGGCCTGCGCCCAAGCCACCGGCGCCGGCCCCTGCCTCGATCCCGCCGAGGCCTGCCGAGCCCGCCGTTCCGGAGCCAGTCCGCAGCCGGGGGATCGAGCACGCCGCGCCGACCCCGCGCCACCCTTTCAAGAGCCCCCCGCCGCCCCAGCGCCAGCACGGCTTGGACCTGCGCTCCCGGCGCCTGAGCAACTCGCACCGCCATATCCCCAAGCTCGAGGTGCGCACCGGGCGCGCGCCGGCCGTGCCCGTGCCCGTCCAGGTCGCGCCCCTGACGAGCGCGACGAGGGCATCGCACATCTCCTCCGTCACGCCGATCGCGAGCCGGTTCCGCGCCAACACGGTTACCAGCACGCGCTCGACCCACAGCGCGCTCACCGCCGTCAGCGACGAGAGCATCCCACCTCCTCTTCCGCCGAAGGACTAGTTGTATCATCTTTCATCGGACATTCAGAACACTATGCATCACCTCATTATTGTGTCTGGCGCTTCTCACTAACTCTTGGCTTTGCAGCAGGGACCTTGCTCGGCTCGCGGCACTCGCCCCACTGCTGAGCGAACAATGTGCATGTCACAACACTCGTAACTCGTAATACTACAAAGATGTCTACTCCTCCAGGAGGTGCGCGGCATTCGCAACGACGCCCTCTGCGCGCTTGTTGTGTTTGCGGACGAGCTCGAGCTGGCGCTCCAGCTCCTTGACCTGTCCCTCGAGCTGCTGCGCGCGCTCCTTGCCGCCCTGCTTCTCGGCCTTGACTTTCTCGCCCGCGATGCGGAGGCGGTTCTCGTACTCCTTGACGCGCGCCTCCCACTTCGTGTCGGCTGAGCCGGAGCGCTTCTGCAGCTCGTCGAACTTGCGCTCGAGGTGCTCGAGACTCTGGGCCGCCTGCGTCGCTTTGCGCTCCGCCTGCTGAGCGCGTTCCGTCAGGTGTTTGACCGTGCTCGAGTCGGTGTCGGCCGTGCTACTGCGCGCAGACAGGTTGTGCACTTGTCTCTTCAGGTCGGTGATCTGCCCGCGCGCAGCCTCCAGCTCGCCGTCCTTCGACGCTAAGCGCGTGCGCCACTGCGCGCGCGCAAGCTCGAGCTTCTTCACGCTCACCTCGAACGAGTCCAGCGCACGCCACTTGTGCTCCAGCTGCCGCTTCAGAGACGACATCTTGCTCTCCATCCGCGCTTCCGTCTCCTTAATCCGCTTGTCAAAGTCGGTCCGCACGCCGCTGATGCTGCGCAGGCGCGTGAGGAGCGTGTCCTTGAACAGCGCAAAGTTTGCCGGAGTCGTACTGTCCTCGACAGCGAGGAAACGGTTGACGTCCTTGAACACGCGAAGCAGAAGGTCTGTCCGCTCCTGCCTCTGCTGGTCGTTTTGCCGCTGCAGCAGTGCTCGCGAGTTTCGCGACTCGGTCAGCAGAGGCTCAATGTCCTCGATGCGTGATCGCAGCGTGGCAGCCTCGCGCTCGTGCTGCTTCGCGGTCTTCGTCATGCTGTCGAGCTTGTCGCTCAGGTTCAGGCGACCCTGACGTTCGTCCGTGAGCTGGCTCTCGACGTTGCGGTGCTTGTCCATGAGATCCGCGAGCTGCATGTCCCGCTTCGACAGCGTAGACTCGCGCTCCCGCAGCTCTTCGCGCGCGCGATCCAGGTCATCCTCGCAACGCGCCAGGTCGCGGCGCAGGCGCTCGATCTCCAGCTCCATGCTGCGCTGGTCGCTAGACAGCTCATCACCGAGCTTCCGCCGCTCGTCTTCCAGGCTGCGCAGTGCGTTCTGAACCGAGACGAGATCACGGTCGCGCATAGCAACACGGTCGCGGGCGGCCTCCAGCTCTGCCGTGAGTCGCTCGTTGACCTGATCGCGAGAGGCCAGTACACGCTCGTGGTGTTCAGCCTCGCGCGCACGGGCCTTCTCCCATGCATCGCGGTCAGCGACGTGGGCCTGCTCAGCGCGCTGGCACAGGGAGGCGTAGTCGTCTCGCTCTTCCTGGGTCTTTCGCCGCGCCTCCTTGAGGGCGGTGACGAGTTCGTCGTAGTTCTCCTTCTCGTCGTCCATGCGCTGCAGCTCGGCTGCCAGCTCTTCTTCCCTCGCCCGGAGCTCATCGACCATCTCCTCGAGCTCATACACTCGTTGCCCGAGCTGTCTGTCAGTTTCCCAGCTGCACTGCAACTTACACTTTCGACTTCCCGGTTCGCCTCGATAAGGTCGGCCTCCTTGGTGGCGTGGTCGACCTCGATATTGCGCAGCGTTTGCTCAAGGCGGTCGTGAGTCTCGCCCTGGGCAGCCTCGAGCTCCATGATGCGCTCGCGGGTACTGGTGAGCTCATCTTCCCGTTCAAGCAGTCCCTTGCGGAGCTCCTCGACCTCCTGCTCCCGCTCCTGGATAACGTCCTTGAGCTCATCGGCTTGTCCGCGCACCTCGAGAACCTCGTCACGCCACTCGTTTTCGACCTGGGTGATCTCCCGCTCGTGCTCGCGGATCCGCAAGTCCAACTCGTTGTTGAGATCGAGGATTTCCTCGTCTCGTTGTTCGAGATCGATCTGCAACGCCGCGTACTTGTCGCGAAGCTGGTTGATCTGCTCCTCCAGGTCCTCGATGTCGCCCAGAGCGTTGCGCGCCTCGTCGAGTTCCGCCTTGAGCTGCTCAATTTCCTGCTGTCAGCGATGCCAGAAGCACAGCTCACCTCTTCAAGCTTCGCCACCATGCGTGCCTCGCGGCCCTTGCCCATGCCGACGCTTTCGCCCAGAGTGCGCTCGCTCTGCATCTTCTCGAGCTCGTCTTGGGCGCGATCCGCTTCGTCGCGCAGTCGGGCGATCTCCTCGTTCTGATCGTCAAGACCAGCGCGAGCAGTGTCAAGATCGTCCTTCGCCCGCTCGAGCTCCTCTTCGAGTGTTCGCACGCGGTCCTCGAGGTCCCGTGTCCGGTCAAAGTTGTCGTCGCGAAGCTTCTCAAGCTCGTCCTCGACCGCCAGCCGACGATCCTTCTCTTCCCGCCACATGGCTTCGAGTTCGCGGCTCTCGGCATCACGCGCCTTCACCTTGTGGCCGTCACGCTCCCGCGCGGCAGCAGCGAGATCGCGATCCTGCTGCACCAGCAGCTTCTTTGACTTTTTTAGCTCCTTTCCGAGATTCAGGATCTCAATCTTGAGCTTGACGTTCTCCTTGAGCGCACTCTCAATGTGGTCCGGCGCCATGCTCGCAAGACGCTCCTTGAGAAAGTGATTCTCGAGCTGCAGGTTGAAGTTCTCCTTCTGTAGAGCGTCCACATTCTGAAGTCAGCTGCACGCTGCGAACTTTACAACTCACCTGCTCCTGTTCTCGGAGCGTCATTTGGTTGCCTGCATTGCCGGTGGCGACGCTGTGTCGTCCTGCACCCGTTCGTTTCGACTTGCTTAGACTCTTGTCGAGGCGTTCACGGTGTACGTTGAAGGATGAGCTGTTCAGACCGTCGTCGTCCGAGTGTCCATCACCGTACTTGGCGTCCAGGGCCTCGCCTTCCGAGTCGGAATCAGCGATGCTGTGTCTTCGGCCAGAGGGGCGGCGCTCGGCGGGCGCAACGGATGGTGGAGGGGACAATGATAACAGGGCGGCGGGCACTTCGGAGCTCAACGGCGTCATGTTGCTGGAGCGTCGGCGGTCATATCGGCCGGTGACTCCTGTATGATCAGATGCGTCTCTTCAGGTCAACGAACGCTGTTGTTTCGGGGTTCCCTCGTCAAAGTCGTCCCCCTCACTGTGAAAGCTGGAGCCGAGTGAGCCTAGGGAGATGTCGGGTAGGGAGCTGTTCTTGACCGTGGTGGAGCCGTTGCCACTCGGGGCAGGGCTGTCAAGGACACCCGTCAGGGAGGAAATGGGAGGCATTGTGAGCCCCTGTGTGGTGATGGTCGTCCCCTATGGTGCAAGTATGTCGCGATAACGATGAGTACGGTCGCACGAAAGTCCATGTTGTTGACACGCGTGACGGCGCGTCTGGAGGAGCGACTTGCCCCTTCGGGTAATTTCACATTCGCGGCCACCCAACTCTAATCCGCAACGCTAGTTTCAGCGCCCACGAAACGTGCAGTCACCTAATACAGGTACAGGTACAAGGTCATACATGGAAGAGGATTGCTACCTCTGCGTTTCTAATGTCTATTGCTACAACTAAATGTCTCTCAGAAGCCCCTTGCCGCCTCGGCGTCCGAGAGCCTCTCCGAGACTGACTCCACCGCTCATCTGCTCCTGCTGCTTCATGAACAAGCCGGCGGCCTCGTCCTTGTGGTAGCGAGAGCGCGCCCTCTCCTCAGCCTCGAACACCTTGCGCTCCTCCTCCTCGCGAGCCGCGAGCTTCTTGGATCGCTCAGCTTGCAATTGATCAGCGGACGCGGTCATGGCCGCAAGGCGAGCGGCGCGCATATCGTCGAGGGAGTTGCCACCGGGCTTCACATCCGGCTTGCGCTCCGGTGAGGGGCGGCGAGGACGGTCATTCCCGTTCCGGAATCCTCGACGGTCATCGTAGCGAGGGCGCGAGTCCGGGTGGCCGTTGCGGTCACGGGGAGACATCGGCTCGCGCTTAGGCGATCGGGAGCGAGGGCGGTCGTAGCTTCGGTCACGAGACGAAATCGGCTCGCGCTTCGGAGATCGGGAGCGAGGGCGGTCGTAGTTGCGGTCTCGGCGGTCCTCGCGATCATCGCTATGACGACCTCGCTCGCGGTCATCATCGCGTCGGCGATCATGTTCCCTCCGGTCGTCCCGGTCCCTCCGGTCGTCACGATCCCGGCGGCTGTCGCGATCCCTCCTCGGCGAAGTGGAGCGGTCACGGCGCCTCCTCTCCCTTCGGTCATCGCGGTCATCGTAGCGGTCGCGGTCGTCGCGGCGTCGTCGGTAATCATCGTCGTCGGAGCGCGGAGACCGGTCTCGGCGACGTTCGTGTCGCTCTCGTCGCCTCTCCTCCTTCTCTGCGCGGCGGCGTTCCCTCCTCTCCTCCTTGCTGCCTTTGCCTTCCTTTGCTTCCTTGGCAGCCTTCATCTGCCGCCGGATGTCGGGGCGGTTCATCAGAGCGGCCAGCTGCGCCTGCTCCGCCTTCTTCATCGCCAGGATCGGGTCCTCGCGAACCTTGGCAGCTGTGTCGCGAGCAGTGTTCGCGTTTTGCACAGCGATGAACTCCTTGTGGGCGTTGCCGACGTTCTTGTCCGACTGGGCGAGCATCTCATCGACCCTCTTCTTGCCGAGTAGGTAGTCCTCAAGCTCGCGCTCGTTGAATCGTCCGCCCATGCCGTTCTCGTTGCTGGGCGCCGAGTACATCCAGTCGAGACGCTCTACTCGCTTCTTGCCGGTCGCAGCCTCCTGCATGCGCTGCAGTTCGGCGAGTTGTCGCTCCTCATCGCGCTCCTTCTTGAGCTGCATGAGCTTCTTCTTCTCATCTATGTCCTTCCGCTCGGCCGCCCACACACGCTCCTGGTTAACCAGAAGCGCGGGGTGCCACGACTTCTTCATGTTGAGGTCGCCCGCTCCCATTTTGTCGAAGCTGTGCGATGAGGTAGAAGGGGTGAGGTGGGGTGTGGATGCAGCACGGTCGTCGCCTATCTATGATGCATTCAAGCAGTACTGGGTGGCGACGGGGAAGCGGGACTAAATTTTGTGGCGGTGCCTGAATTGACCGATGTTTACGTTTACCTGGCTCAGTCGGCCTTGACCTTGTGCTCGATCTCCTCCGCGAGCCACTTGTCGATTTCGGCCCAGTACTCGGGGTTGAGATACGTATCGTTGTGCGTGCCATTGAACTCCCGCCATCGCGAAGAGCCAGTACCCCGCAGCTTGTGAAGCTGCTTCATCTGTGCCTGAGGCACCAGCTCGTCTTGCTTCCCGGAGAGGAACAGCATCGGCGTCGCCGCAGGAATCTGGGGCAGGGTCTTGGCAGCGTCCCACCGCTCACTGAGCAGGAGATTCACGAGAAGAGGCGGCAGGGCTGGAAGGACGTGGGGCACAAGGCTCGTCAACGAGAGGAAGGTGTTCTCGACGATGACACCGGATATCTATGGTCAGGTCTGGAATCACCTCGACAACCCACCATATCGGGATAAGCTGCAGCCGTGTCGATGCATACAGCGCCTCCGATTGACTGACCGTACAGCTGAACATCAGTTTTGGTCATCAGATGCGGGTACTCACGACGATCTTCGTGTCCTTCAGGAGGGGGTGAGTCGAGAGGAAGTCCATTGCAGCCTAAGGTTAGCATTTCAAAACCTTGACCACACCCACTCCAGCATCAATGCGGATTCCTGTCCGTCAGCGAACACTTCTTCGGCTCAAAACTCACCCTCCTCCGAAGGTGATCCCTCCGAAAGGCCATACCTGGATGTCAGTGCGGCCGCAGTCATGACCTACCCTCGGTAGCTGAGCATGAACACGTTGCAGTGCAGCTCGCTAACAAATTTGCGAGCAAGGGGAATGCGGTGACCAAGGTTGCCAGCGTTGGCGTGGAACATGACGACCGTCGGACGCGACCTAATGTAGTCCTTGGCGGCGACAGTGTCCTTGACCTGCTCCCACTCCTTGCTCTCGGCGTCGCCCTTCTCACGCATCTGTTGCGCACTCAGTCCACGCAGCTCCGACAGGGGAACAACCCTTTCCCGAACAGGGATGACATAGCCCTTGATGTTCAGGCCATCCGGTGTCTTTATCGTCACATCCTCGTACGGCAATCCGGCCTCTACGGGGGTCGGAACGACTGCCGTTAGTGAACACCGTTCCACGCTGAGGGCCGTCACCACCACTTACATTTCCTGGACCCCTCAGGGAAGTCTGCTGGGTAGATAAGACGCCGTTGATACCACCAAAGCCCTGCGGCAAAGATGATCGGGATGGAGATGGCCACTCCTGCGCCGTACTGAGGTCAGCAGCCGAAACAGTCAACCGATAGAATGCCGCTGTGTCTCACTCACCTTGGCGTACGTGTACAGCGAGTTTGCTGACACCATGGTTGACTGGGCGACGCTCGATGGCCGGCCTTGCGGCCCATGATACAGGCCACGGCGAGGGATGACGTTGGGTCTTGGACCTCCACATCGGCACGTGATCAAAGCTTTGGATTTCGGCGGCATCGACAAGGCTGACCGTCCATGCCGTCCAAGTTTGTTGATGCATCCTTACCCCATCACCAACAGCAAGGATGACCGTCGTCTTCCCTGGAACGGAGATCCGAGTACCGGAAACGTCTTCTGCCGTTACCTTCGGCCCTGGCATTACCGCTTCCACGTCGCGTGCGGCCGACGCCGCGGGCCCGTCTGAGCCGGTCTATACGGCCACTCGCGCCGGTGTCCTGTCCTCCACTAAGGGCAAGGACAAGAGCGAGAGCGTTTGGATTTCTGGCAAGTCAAAGCGATACATTCCTGCCCAGCGTGATCTTGTTCTCGGCACCATCATCGCCCGTCATGCTGAGGGATACCGCGTGGACCTGGGAAGTGCACACATGGCGAGCTTGGACGCCCTCGCCTTCGAGGGCGCGACGAAGAGGAGCAAACCCAACCTCAAGGTATGCAGCGTGCGAATTGCATCAACTAACTTCAGGTTGGAACACTGGTGTACGCGCGTGTAACGATTGCGAACCGCGACATGGAGCCGGAGCTCGAGTGCGTTGACCCTGCCACCGGAAAGGCTGAGGGCTTCGGAGAACTGAAGGGAGGGCTGATGGTGGAGTGCTCGCTCCAGCTCTGTCGACAGTAAGTCAATGGTAACTTACCGTGGCTAACAGCAGACTTCTGAGCCCGAAGCACCCTCTGTTACCAGCGCTTGCTGCGCATATCCCCTTCGAGACTGCGATCGGCCTCAACGGACGTATCTGGTTCAAAACAGAGCAGGTAGGGCAGACTATCGCCCTCCGCCGAGTGATCGAAGCGGTGGACGCCGGAGAGCTCGGTATGGACAAGGCAAGTATCGACAAGGCAGTCAAGCAGTTCATGGCGTAGACGAAGATGCATGTTGTACATTACGGATCAATCCCTTGCTTATTTCGAGTCCAATACGCTCCCTGTGGCCTCCTCTCCCTCACCACGCAGTGTGCTGCTCACTGTCGTCGCTTCTTCTGGCTCCACCAAAGTCTCACCCAGCTTGGACGAATATCGCGGTCAAGGCGCGTCTATCGCCCGCACCTTGTGCAGTTATCAGGACGACTGCAGCTAAGAACTTGAGCAGCGGCCAATGGCGATCCTCTTGCATTACGTAACAGACAGACAAACGAAGTACGTCATTGCTGGCAGCGTACCGCGCGTCGGCGCAGACGACCGACCGGATGTCGACTGCCAGCTGATGCGGCAAGTGCGTTGGCACGAGCAGTCCCGGCAATCTGCCCTCACCTCTTCATCATCTGCCAGAACATCCACAACTTCAGCATCTCTCGAAGCCTTGATGCTCGTGAGCATCTGAGGAGGACACCTTACTCTCATTTCACGTCCCCTGGATACCTCACGACCCTCGTCGCCGCCCGCCGCTCATCGCCATGTTCTTCCTGTTCGGCTTCATCAGTTGGCTGATCAGCTTCCTCGTGCACGGAGTCATCTTCGTGCTTCTCCTGGGTGCACTCGGTTACTGTAAGTCTAGTCACCACGTCCTGCTGACATAGTAGGGTGGCTCCTGACATACACCTCCAAGCCCATCGGGGACCCCTCCCCGAACAAGCGGCTTGCGATCGAAGTTGAGGAAGAGGACACCGCCAAGCAGAATGCGGCTCTCAAGACCCCAGATGAGGATATCGTCGGCAAGCTCATCATCCGACGCACGTACGAAAAGTCCAAGGAACCCCTGACGTTCATGGGCCAGCCCGTCAACTCGTTAACCGCCACCGTCGACCCACCGAAGACCGACCAGCAGACGATTACTGGTCGTGCTGCCCAGGCTTACCGCCAGCTCGCCAGTACTCCAGCGATCGGATCTACTGATCACTACTACTGTGTGCTCAAGGGTGAGGTGCTTTACATCTACGACAATGACACGGACGACAAGGAATGTCTCGCGGCGATCCCGATGAACAAGTATACCGTTCAGATCGAAGACAAGAAGGGCAAGTTTAACGGAATGGAGGGCAAGTACTTCACCAAGAAGCACTGCATTGTGCTTCGATACGCCGATTCGAAGCGCAAGGGACTCCCAGTTCTCGTCAAGGGTATGAGCAGCGAGAGCAACACCCAGACTAAGGAGGCCGAGAAGGCTCCTTGGTTCATCTCCCTCAAGAACAGCAATGTCAGGTGAGACGATTGTTCTGAAGCGTAGCTGACTTCAGAATGGAGGACTGGTACTTTGCACTGCTCAATGTTGCCGCAAACAAGGCTCGCCATGACCGCGTGTTCTCGCTCGCGCACATGAAGTGGCTATGCGAACGTGTTCAGTCTCAGCCGGACCCGAGTGGGCTCCAGTGGCTGAATGCGATGCTGGGCCGCATCTTCTTAGGAGTGAACCACACCGCGAAAGTTGAACAGGTGCGTGTTCATGTTGATCAGGGCTGACCTGCAGTTCATTATTGATAAGATCAATAAGAAGCTGTCACTCATCAACCCTCCTCTCGTTGGCCCACTGAGAGCAACTGAGGTCAACATCGGCAACATCCCACCCATCCTCTCAAACGCCATGCTGAAGGACATGAAGCCTAACGGCGAAATTGTTTTCGAGGCTCGTATCGACTATCAACAGCCCGCAGATCTGAACAGTTCTTGCACCCGCGTCACGATCGAGGCTACAAAGCTCAACTTCAACGCCGTCATCGCCGCATCAGTCAGAAGTCTCTCCGGAAACGTCCGCATTTTGATCAAGCCTCCCCCGAGTGATCGTATCTGGTGGTGCTTCACCGAGCAGCCCAAGATGGACATCGACATTGAACCAATTGTGGGGCCTCGGGCGATCAAATGGGGCACGCTGCTGAGCTTCATCCAGAAGAAGATGCGCGAGGGGATGGCGGAGGCAATCATCGCACCCAACATGGACGATGTACCCTTCTTCCACACTGACGGCTTGGATGTCCGCGGTGGAATCTTCAATGCGGCGTCTCGCGCAACCGCCAAGGAGAAGGAAGAAGAAGAGGAAGAGCAGGAGTCGGAACAGGAAGCCGAGGAAGACACGGACACACCCTCTGGCCTGCGCCAGCGCAATGGCAAGACTCCGGCCCGCCAGAACACTGTCATGCCGACTCCTGTGGACGATTGGGCCGAACGCCATGCGGTTCAGCGGTCTGAGACGTCACCTAATCTGAGCACGCGCAAGAGCAAGACCAAGACTACCAAGAGCCAAGCATCCTCCCTCAGCAAATCCACCACGCCGTCACGCCAAAGTTCGACCTCGACGGAGGCAAGCCACATCGAGATTGACAAGGCCGACAAGCCCCCGTCCTCTCTGCACTCGACTGCCGATCCGTCCGACACCGTGTCAATCTCCACTGCATCTGTGCACAGTGCCAACCCACCATCGCCGGTGTCATTGACCACCACCGATAGCGCGACCCGTGATCGCAGCGTCAGCAGTGTCAGCGGCAGCCTGGAGTCGGATCCTAGCAAGCTCACGAGCGCCGCGATCTTGAACGCCGTGCGCGCTCGTGACACGGCTACTATCGAAGCTCAAGTTAGTGTCGCGAAGCAGAGCGTGAAGAAGTGGGGCGTCAACCTCATGAAGAAGCGCAACAAGAAGGGCGGCCACGATGACGGCGAGGAACTGGGCTCTTTCCACTCGTCTCCTGCCACTTCTGTCGCTGAGATCCACGCCCCTGCTCCCCGTCATGATGGCCGCTCCCTCCAAGAGCGCCTGAACGCAGCAGCGGCGCACGCCCGTGACCATCAACGAACTCCATCAGCCGCTAGCACTCTTTCCAAGTCATTCGAGAAAGAGGCATCGCCTTTGCTGTCGTCAACCCCACCGCCGAAGATTGCCGAAGACGTTGATTCGTCATCCCGAAACGAAACCGTCTCGACGCCAGTGGAAGTGAATTCTGTTGCCTCTTCAGCTCCGTCGATCAAA
This sequence comes from Trichosporon sp. PB005A, assembly GCA_023630055.1. Taxonomy (NCBI): domain Eukaryota; kingdom Fungi; phylum Basidiomycota; class Tremellomycetes; order Trichosporonales; family Trichosporonaceae; genus Trichosporon; species Trichosporon sp. PB005A. Next base: position 183,617 of record JAMALZ010000007.1, read on the forward strand.
TCCCAGCCAGCCTTGGAAGTGCCGAGGCGCAAGGACACTCCTTCGAGTGACTCGAAGTCTGTGGCTTCGTCTGCCTCCGCCAAAACTCAGCCGGCGCTTGAGATCCCGGAGTCCGAATCAACGCCCTCTGTTGCTCCGCCCTCGCCTGAGCCTCGAATCCAGCGTCACGACTCTGACCCGCTCAATTCGTCCTTCCATCGCCCGACGCCCGATTCCGAGCCGGTATCTAAGGCGTCGACGCCTGAGAACCCGAGCAGCGGCTCGCATGACCTGGCCAAGATGTTCAAGAGCGCCGGAGAGTCCATCGGCGAGACGGAGTAACATGGAGACTGTCTTTCTCTTCTGGGCAATGTGAATAGGTCGTAGTGTCATCAGTCTTGTCTTTGTAGCTATAACAGATGCGTCGATGTACGGATGCAAGACTCTTCTGAGAGACCGGTGCCTAGATTACGGCGTGCCTGAGGGTGCCGGTGCTAGCCGCTGAGACGAACACGCCTGAGCTGATCGTCACCGCCTTAGCGTTCCCCACTTCGCATCACCCCTCTTGCTCTCATTATTATCATGAGTGCGGCAAAGGAAGCCGTTCTCAGTAAGCTCCTAGCTGTTGGAGGAAGAGCTAATAGATCAGGTGTTTTGTCGGCAGGCGTCCTGGTTATGGCCATAAGATTGGCTCAACTCAGTCTGGCGCCGTTGTACAACCGGAACTTTGTGGACGATGCAAAGCCGATCCTTGGCCTGCTGGCCCTCTTCACTGTGGTCGGTTATGCGCTTCCCAGGCGCTCGCCTCGAGTGCGAAACGCAGCGCTGTGGTCCGCGGTCGGCGTCGCCCTCTCCTCTCTGTCTGTGCGATACATCGGCCTCCTGACATCGTCGTACTTTGGGGGGAGGACGGGATGCTATGTGGCCCTCGCAGCTGTGGCCACCCTGATGCTGCTGCCGTGGCTTCTGTTCAGCCCGTTTTCGTTCGTGCCGTCGCTCGTCGGACTCGCGCTCCTACTGCCGCCCGAGTTCGGTGTGCGCGTGCCGTCCGCGCTGGCGAAAGACGCGGAGGGAATTGTGAGCTGCTACAGTCCCCTACGGAGCTGACGCCAGCTATTGATAGCGTCCGCGTGTCTCATTGCCCTGGGAATTGCATCCATCGCTCTCACGCTGGATATTCCGAAGCCGTTCCACATGGTGTCGCTCGTCGTTGCCGTCCTGACGCTGGCCATCGCCGCGCAGCACGCCATGGACCGCCCGACGGCGCCCTTCACCAAGAACGGCGTGACAGTACACAGCTCGACGCAAAGCGTGTCTGGCCGCGTGGTTGTCGAGGACGTACAGCTGCCAGAGCACACGATGCGCGTGCTCCGCGCAGACCACAGTCTTGTTGGCGGCCGCTGGCTCATGGACGGCGAGCTCGGTGACTCGTGAGCTTTGAGTATTTAGTCAGCTGACGACAGCGTCTTCTCGGCGTTCCCGCTGCAGGAGATCGTCCTCTTCACAAACCGAACAGTCGAGAACGCCAATGTGCTCGTGATTGGCCTCGGCGTGGGTATTGGCGCTGTGCACTTCGCGTCCAAGGGCCTCAACGTTGATATCGTCGGTGAGCTAGAGTACCGCCGCGACGAGCTAACGGCAGAGTACGACCCGGCCGTTGTGGCTGCCGCGCAGGAGTACTTTGGCCTCGCTGACGCCGGCATCCGCAGCGTTAGTGTTCAGGACGGAGTGGCGTACGTCGCTGAGCGCGCCGAGCGCGCGCTTCGCGGCAGGGAGCAGAGCCCGGACCCCTCGGGCGGCGCGGAGAAGTACGACTTTATCGTGCACGACGTCTTCTCGGCCGGCAGCCTGTACCCTGCGCTCTTCACGACAGACTTCTGGGAGAACGCGCGCGCGATCATGAAACCCGACGGCGTTGTTGTTATGGTGGGTATCCCACAGCTGTGAGGTGTGGGCTCCGCATAGCTAACATCAGAACGCCGCCGCGCACCCGGACAGCGAGCACCTGCGGCCGCTCGTCGCGGCGCTCATCAGCGTGTTCCCGCACTGCCAGGCGTTCCACGACCTGTGGTCCCGCCCGATTGCCGAGGACGACATGATCAACATCGTGAGCTTCGGTGTTTGCGAAAAGCTGACGTGCAGGTATTCCTGTGCTCTGAGGCGCCGATCGGGCTCCGCAAACCGACCAGGGCCGACACAGCCGGGTCCTATCTCCGCGAGCAGGTCTACGGCGAGTTCGCCAAGTATCCGCTCCCCATGGATCGACTGCTTCCACCGGGGACTGATGTAGACGAGATCGCGTTGCGCGACGGGAACGAGTGGCGCGCGACGCGCGGCCAGAGCGTGCTTGCCGACCGCACCTGGCCCATCATTCAGAGACGTGAGCTCAGAGTGGTTATGAGAGAGCTGACAACAGTGATGCGTCCCGACCAGTGGGTCGTGTACTAATGCGTGCAACAGTTATGTAGATCTACGAAGATGTGACAGGGATACAAGGTATAGGTGTACAACTAGTTGAAGCTCCACACGCGCATAACGTCTGCTTCCTGGGAGCGCACGAGGCCGACGATTTTCTCTTCGTCGAACGCAAGCTGCGCGACGGCATTCACCCCCGCCTCTGTGCGCTGAGCGGGGGGCAAAGACGCAGGCGGCGTCGCGAGGAACAGCGCTCGAGCGGCGTAAGCCAGGCTGCGCGGGTTGGGCAGCTCCCACTCGTCGGTGTCCTCCTCTTCTTCTCGCTGCTCCTCCTCGGTAGACACGAGCTTGCGGCGGCCGCCGGGGCGCACCTCGACGTAGCCCAGTGCCCTTCCAACGCGCGCTCCGTCACCGTCGTTGGGCTCAGCACCATCGAGCTCCCACACGAGGACCTTGCCGTCGGCGCCACCCGAGACGCAGCGCCCGCTGTGCAGCGAGAGCGCCGATACGCCCCCGCTGGGCGCGAGCAGCGTCTGCGCGTGTGCGATCCCACCACGCGCCGACGGCAGCGCGAAGACGTGGATCACGCTGTCCTCGCCCGCGAGCACAACCCAGCGCCCGTCCGTCCCCACGCCTATCGCGCGTGACACGCCGTTGACGGGGTCCAGCCGGCGCGGCCACTCCCCACCCTCTGCCCGCCGAGGAGAGCGGACACGGAAGCACTCGCCGCGGCGCACCTCGCCTCCCGTCGCCAAGAGCTCGACCGCGAGCTCCTGCACGCTGACCGTCCAGGAGGACGGGTACACGGGCGTGCAGTAGGTCAGAGTGGCGCGGTACGCCTTCCCGTTCGGCGCGAGGGCCAGCGCGGCCGGGTGGAACGCGACGTCTGAGTGCAGCGTACGCACGAGCGCCACGCTCTGCGACAGCACGTACGCGCTGACGCGGAACGAGAGGCTGCACGTCACGAGCACCGGGTGGTGGAACGCGGCGAGCACTACGGGGTCGCCATCGCTAGCGTGCTCACGCCGCGGCCGTGTACGCCGGTCCCACACGCACTCGCGCGTCCACACTAGCCGCCCGTCGAAGCGCAGCTTGACAACCGCGAAGCCGCCCGATGCATAGAAGATCGCTAGCCGGGCTGGCAATACCGGGCGGCCGTCGGCGGCTCCTTCCGGAGGCTGCACGGACTCGTCGGCGCAGATCGCCGTGACGTTGTCCGGCCGCGAGGGCGAGGACCAGCCCGGCGGAGGGGGCACGATGCCTAGCGCCTTGGGCTCGGTGCCCACACTGTACACGTGAACTAGCGGCGAGGTCGGACTCGCTGTGCAGATAAAGCTTGGGAAGAGAGCGAGGTGGTGCTCCGCCGGTCCTGGTTCGCTCGGGCGCGACACCGGCGACGGCGGCAGTGGCAGCGGCAACGACGCCTCGAGCACGTTGCCGTTCGCCCAGTTGGTGCCTAAACGCACCATGCGCTTCCAGTCTACGCCCTCGTGCCGAACCACAGCGGGCTCGGCTTCCTCATCGCTCGGCGCCGGAGACGGCGACGGCGACGGTGGCGGGAAGGCTCGCGACGGTAAGCGCGCTATCGGGCGTAATGGCGTCGAGCTACCTGAGCTGCTGTGCACAAGCCGTGAGTGGTGCGGGTGCGGGTATCGGCCTGATCGTCAGTTATCGATGGTCCCACCCACCAACTCACGGAGATAGAGACGCTTCCAAAGCTGCGGGTCGACGGCAAGGCGCGCCCAGTGCTTGTTCACCCTCTGGGCGCTGGCGAGGTCCTCGGCGTCGAGGTAGCCGAGCACGCGGAGGAAGAGCTCGTCGAGCTCGAACAGACCCCGCAGGCCGCGGAGACCGTTTAGGTCGGCAGACACCGACCGCCGGCGCTTCATCGGTGGTTTGCTTGATAGCGGTTGATAAGCCGCTGAATTCGATCTCGTTCGTCGTCATGTACCTTCCCCGCATCTGCAAGCCACCGAGGCTGTCGACGCGGAGTTACTTGCTATCTCCACCCTTGTGTTGCCACCCGCGCACGTGAAAACCACGAAGCATCCACTGGACAAAACGCCGATAACTCCGTCCACGCGGCGCTAAACTCGAGAGCGAAATGGAAATACTCCCGTTTAGCTCCCGCTCTCGCCTGAGCCGCCGCCGAAACTGGGACTGGGGCGTGGGTGCAGGTATACTTTGCGCGTTGTAGTCTTGTCTTCTACACATCAAGTCCAAAATGTGAGCAGCCCCGACACCACCTACGGCCCCGACATCCTTCTCGACGACAGCGAGCTGACAATGCAGGCCTCCTCAGGTCAAGTCGAAGGCCCAGAAGGCCCTTGCCGCGCAGGCCGGTTCCAAGGCCGGGTGAGTTGAACGGTGGCGACGCGATTCCGAACTCGACTTCGACATCCTTCGACGGAAAAGCTTCAGGCATGGGATGGGCACACAGATGGAGGTCAGCAGCGGCGAATGGCTTGAGAAGGAAGGATAGCGACCAACGACGCGGGTTGATTCGAATGTCGACGGACGACACGAAGCTGGATCAGCTTTTCGATCAACGGCGGCTGAGAGGGACGAGCATCCGACAGGTGCCATGCGAAGAGAATCACGACCTGGGAGAAGGGTGAAGACGGAGAGCGAAGGAACGTGCCCGTGTCTATGCCTCGACAGCTTTTCTGCGACGGATGCCGAACGAATCTGGATAATCGCATCGCCTCAAGTCCTCAAGTGTTCCATGGGCAGCCCGCTGACGTCTCCAGTAAGAAGAAAAAGTGGTCCAAGGGAAAGGTTAAGGACAAGGCCAACAACGCCGTTGTCCTCGACAAGGCCATCTAGTGAGCTTTTTTCACATCTTTCCCAGAGCTGCAGCTAACAGTCCAGCGACCGTATCATGAAGGAGGTCCCCACCTACAAGCTCATCTCCCAGTCGGTCCTCATCGACCGCATGAAGGTCAACGGTTCGCTTGCCCGCCGCGCCATCGTCCACCTCGAGAAGGAGGGCCTTATCAAGAAGGTCGTTAAGCACCACGCCCAGTGGATCTACACCCGCGCTTCCGCCAAGGAGTAGACAGTTTTCCCTTTCTCCAGACGTAGAGGGCATGTAGGATTTGATGGACCGCTTGCATCATAGCATAAAATTCTCAACCATCAACAGGCGACACAACTCGTCTAGACGCAGAGCAGTGCGAATGATCCTAGACTACTGACTGCAGGCGCTCGCTCTAACATGGCTCACAGTTTCGTCGCGCGCGCAGACAGTGCGAGTTCAGGGGTCGAAAGTTCCTTCGACCGCCGGCGGTGATCGCGTCAGTCGAGACATGGAGTATGCATGCATGCTGGAATGATATGTGATGACGACTGCGACACGTCTACCCGCGGACGCCGACGTTGGCCTGCACGGGGTGCTTCTCGAGCCAGTCCCAGACCTCGCTTCCGACCTTCTTCATGGTGTCGCGCACCTCCTGGCCCTGCTTCCCGCTCTGGACCATGACAGGGCGGCCGTCGTCTCCGCCGTCACTGACCTGCGTCACGAGCGGGACCTTGCCTGTCGGTCAGTTGTCTTCGAGCAGCTTCAACTCACCGAGGACCTGGAGGCCCATGTCGTTCGCCGCCTGGGTGAACTTGGTGGACGAGCCGAAGATCTCGTGCGGCTTGTCGCACCCGTCGCACGTGTAGTGCGACATGTTAAGGAGCAGGCCGATGATCTAGTGTCAGATCTACTGATATGCATTACCGCTCTCCAGCACACTCACAGGAATGTTGACCTTGTTGAACATGGCGACACCCTTGCGCGCGTCGATGAGCGCGACGTCCTGCGGCGTGCTGACGATGACGGAGCCGTCGACGGCGACGAGCTGGCCCAGCGTGAGCTGCACATCACCCGTGCCCGGAGGCATGTCGATCACCAGGGCATCGAGCTCGCCGCCCTCGGCCCAGTCCACGTCGAAGAGGAGCTGCTGCACGGCCTTCTGCACCATCAGGCCGCGCCAGGCGACTGCGGTGTCGGGCCGCTGCGCTGCGGGGCTGTCAGATGATCGCTTTACGCCAAAAGTTGCCGCAGACGTACGGATGAGGTATCCCATGGACATGGTCTTGATGCCGTGGTTCTGCATCGGCAGGAGCTTGTTCGCTGATGTCAGCTTTCTTGAGTGCATATAAGCTCACCTTCACTGAGTGCTGGCTCGGGGGCGCTCTCCAGCCCCATGAGCTTTGGAATGCTGGGTCCAAAGATGTCCAGGTCTAGCAGACCTATCCGCGGCGCACGTCCAAAGGGGTTCGTCTGTGCCAGTGCCAGAGCGAGGTTCGCAGCGACGGTGCTCTTGCCAACTCCGCCCTTGCCTGACGCAACGACGACGATGCGCTTCACGCCGCGGATGCGCGACTTCTCTGGGGGGCCGCCGCGGCGAGGCAGCTTCGGTGCCGGGTTGGCTTCGCGCCTAGGGATGCCCTGATGTTAGCTTCAGATGTCGGGCTTGCAGCTGCAAAAGGTGACAACGAAAGGAGCACTGCTGGACCGAGGGGAGAAGGACACGCACAAGGGGATTCTCATGCCGCAGAACAGCGGAGCGGTGGAGCGACCGCGCAGCAGGAGCAGAAGGGGAGCATCGAAGACAATGCGAATTCGGTCGCAGTACTGGTTTCAAGAGCGAGATTCCGCGCAAGGAAGACGCAGATGTTGAAAGGCGCTGGAGCATTGTTGTTGTTGTCCGGTCGAGCATGCGACGCGAGGCGGGCTCTGGTCGCTCTGAACTTTGCCTGTGACCGGGTCGAGGGCAGGGGTCAGACGTCATGTTCAGATGGATCACGTGACACACGTCCGATTGAATCCGTGCCAGCGTAGGGCTGGCTGGCTGCTGGCTGGCATGGCTGGCGCGTTGGCTGGCAGAACGCTGGACGCTGGCTGGCTGGCGCTGGCGCGGGCGCGCGGGGGCGGCAGGGCGGCAGCGAGCGTTGCTGGCCGTCGACCGTCATCCGCTGCCGACCCCTTTGTCCCCTCCTCCTGCTGCGTCTCCCTCGTCGTCCATTCTCTTCCCCTCCACGCTCTTGTCCAGACCCCGCACCCTCCCCATACTTAACCCTCGCCTCCCCTCTCCCTTGTTCTCGCTCGTTCTCGACTCCCGCGCCTCCCCACGCCGCCCCGAGCTCAGCCGCCCTTCCAGAGTGGCCTTGCCCTGCAGCGCGCGCTCTGAGCACACACAGACGGCCTGTATCGGTAACGGCTAACCCTCCAGCGCTCTCCATCGATTCAACTCTTGCTACCTCCCCTGCGCTTGCCGTCACTTCTCAACTACCACCATGACGACCCCGCGCAAGCCCGCAGGCGGTCGCCCCAACCCCTCAAGCGTTGGCCTCTCGAAGCGTACGGGAACGCCTCCGCGGCTCAATATCCCAGAGGGCAATGTTCGTGAGTATCGAGCTGGCCAGGTGATCACTCTTAGGCTTCGCCTGCTCAATCCAAGCTGACGACACAGCCGGTATCAACGTGGACCAGGCCGGACAGGGCGGCTGGCACCACCCCGCCCCGCTACCCTCGCTTGCGATGCGTGGAGGCCGCCGTATACCCCAGCTCGCGTCGACGCCATCGCTGGCTTCTTCTTCGTCCTCGCGCCCCAAGCTCACTCTCGCGCCTCCATCAGGAAGTCCCGCTCCTCGTGGTACGTCTGCGCCCGTCATTCCTACGCTCGGGCGGCTAGACACATCGGTGTCCGCGCCGTCGCGGCCAACACCGAAACTGACCGTGTCGATTCCGACGGGCGGCGCCGGCGGCTCGGCGTTCATGCGCGCCAACGACGACTACCCCAACGAGGAGGGCGAAGGCCAGTCGTCGCTCCGCACTCCCGTGCCCGAGGACAGGGACGCGACAGTGCAGCCCCGGTCCGGAGATCGCGGAGGATACGGGTACATCGGCATTCCGGTCGGAGGCGACGCCGGCGCGCCTGAGGAGATGCAGCGGATGACAGAAGACCTGCGCATGGCCATGAACCGGAGCCGGAGCTTCGACACGAGCACGCCCGGCAACGGCGTCAGGTCACGGGCGACTTCAAACGCGGGCTCAATGATGGGGTCGAGAGGTGACGACCTCGACAGCCTCCGTGATCTCACAATAAGCGATCACGGCGACTCGCGCCCCGGTTCCGTGCACGAGATTGAATCGTCCCCGGAGGACGAATTCGGTCAACTCATCGTCCTGAAGAAGCTCGGAGAAGGAACAGGAGGAGCAGTCGACCTGGTTAGGAGTTCGAAGACGGGGCAGATCATTGCTCGCAAGGTAAGACACGCTTGCCAACCCAGGCTAATATTCAGGTCATCGCGAGAACGGCGAACCCGGCCATGCACAAGCAAGTCTTGCGTGAGCTTGAGTTCCTTGCGTCGACGTCGTCCCCGTACATCGTGAAGCACTATGGCGCGTTCCTGGCCGACCATGATGCCCAGATCTGCATTCTCATGGAGTACTGCGGGGCGGGATCGCTCGACTTCCTCGCGAAGCGGATGAAGATGAAGGGTGTAAACTGCTCAGAACATGTTCTCGGCCGCGTGTGCGCCTCAGTTCTCCGCGGTCTCGACTACCTGCACGAGCGGAGAATTATCCACCGCGACATCAAGCCGAGCAACATCCTGGTGTCGCTTGACGGCGAGGTCAAGCTGTGCGACTTTGGTGTGTCTGGCGAGCTCGTCGAGTCCATCGCGGGCACCTTTACGGGCACGTCGTTTTACATGGCTCCGGAGCGTATCCTGGCCAAGAAGTACACGATCAAGTCGGACGTGTGGTCCCTTGGCTTGACGCTGCACGAGGTCGCCCACGGTCGCTTCCCGTTCCCACCCGAGGGCGAGCCCGAGTTCGTCGGTCCGATCGAGCTGCTCCAGTACATCGCCCACGCCCCGCTGCCTGTCATGATGGACGGCCCCGACCGCGTTTGGACGCCCGAGATTCAAGACTTCCTGGCTCAATGGTAAGCTTTGAAGGTCTTCCCCCAGCTGACCCCAGTCTCATTCGCTCCGGCACCGAGCGCCCGTACCCGCGTGACCTGCTGAACCACCCGTTCATCGTGCGCAGCGAATCGAAGAACGTCAACATGACCAAGTGGGTCGACTACATCATCGACTGATCTCGCAACGCACATCGAGTCCCAACCCCCCGTTCCCTCCGTCCCCGCATCCCTTCACGACTCGTTCATGTAAGGTTTCACTACAAACTGCGCACTGCCCCGGCGAGCAGCGCCGCGTTGCTTTACTTGGTGCGCTGCGTCAGTATTAGATATTTGCTTAGTTCTTACTAGTCTCTCTCACATTGCATGTGTCTTGTTGAATATGCATGATAGCCATTACTAGACTTGAGTGATTGCCGAGGTGCAAAGACCCACTTACTTCCTGACCTCACCGACGCGCGGGGAAGGCATGTTTGACGCGTTCGAAGTGGAGGTTTCAGGCACGGGTCGCAATGAGGAGGCGTCAGAACGAAGACGCGCCGCCGGACTCTGACAACATCAACTCTCCCTCTCCCTCCTCTCTCTACCAGCACTCCTACCCTCGGCGGCCTGCACGAACCTCCCGCCGTGGGATAATCAACATGGGCATCCGAAGCGCCACAAATATGCTCATGGAGGTGAGCCCCGGTCCGAGTCGGAGTGTTTGTTACTACTGCCCCGCTGACGCGCCAGCTCAGGAAGACCTGTCAGCACCCGTACCTGTCAGATCCGAGCCTCGAGCGTCTCGACCTCACGGATGAGGAGCAGCACAAGCGCCTTACCGATGCGAGTGGCAAGCTCCTCTTCCTGAAGCAGCTGCTACCAGAGCTGAAGAGACGCGGACACCGCATCCTCCTGTTCTCCCAGGTACGCCATGACACTGGAGAGGTCTGCGCCCGTCCTCCGTGTCTCACTCAGTCCTTTGCAGCTAGCTGACGTGAATCAAGTTCAAAATTGGTCTTGACAGAAGTGAGTGGAGCTGGGGGACTGCCGTGTCAAGCTAACCTTCAGTTGAAGACTTCCTTTGGGGCGAGGGGTACAAGTACCTCCGTCTGGACGGCGACGTGTCGCAGCTGAAGCGGCAGAAGGACATGGACCGGTTCAACGACCCAAACTCAGAGGAGTTCATCTACCTGCTGACGACGCGCGCGGGTGGCGTTGGCATCAACCTCGCGACGGCGGACACGGTGATCATCTTCGATCCCGACTTTAACCCGCACCAGGATCTGCAGGCGATCTCGCGCAGCCACCGGTACGGGCAGACGAAGCGAGTGCTCGTGTTCAAGCTTATGACGGGCATTGAAGAGCAGATTATCAACAAGGGCAAGAAGAAGATGGTTCTTGACCACCTCGTCGTGCAGCAGATGGGCAAGGAGACAGAGGAGGGTGAGGTCGACAACCTCATCCTGTACGGCGTGCAGGAGATCCGCAAGGAGGAGGCCGCAGACGACACGGCGCAAAAGTGGACTCAGCAGAAGATTGAGGATCTCATCGACGGCGCCGAGAAGGAAGCCGAGGAAATGGCCAAGGCGGAAGCTGAGGCTGAGACTGCTGATGCTGAGGCGGGCGACTCGGGCGATAAACCGAAGAAGCCGGGAGAGTCGATGGGCTTCTCGTTCGCGCGAGTGTGGGAGACGAAGGACAAGGGCCTGAAGGAGGTCGAGGACGGAGAAGAGGATGTCGAGCTCGACGACAACATGTGGGCGCAGTTCGTGGCCGAGCGCGAGGCTGCCGAGGCGGAGCGGCAGAAGGCGCAGGAGGCCGAGGCGGGGCGGCGACGCCGTGCAGCTAAGCTCGCGATCAACTACAGCCTCTTCGACGAGTCCCCTAAGAAGGGCAAGAAAGGGAAGAAGGGAAAGAAGAGCGATCCGCATGTCACGGAGGCCGACCCCGACGATTACGTCGATGCAGCCGACCACGGCGGCGACAACGCCTCGGACACGGACTACGTTGCGCCGACGGGACCCCCGTCTGACGACGAGGAAGACGAGTACGATCTCCTCCCCGACAACACGGACGACCTCAGTTACGAGCTCGAGCAGCACTACGCCGGAATCGTGAACGGCGCCCCTCACCTGACCAAGGCTGAGAAGCGGGCTCTGCGCGAGCAGCGCGCTCGAGAGCTCTCGTTGCAGCCGCCATTGCAGGCGCCTGCACCTCAACCGCAATCGTCCCAGCCAGCGCAGCCAGCACAGGCCCAGCCTGCCCCGCCGCAAATGCCCGGCGAGCGGCCGCAGAACCGGAGCGAGACTCCAGCGTACGACGCGGTAGTCGCGGAGCAGTTTATCAGCCGGGCACGGCTGGTTTTGCGTTCGCTTCACACCGAGCTTAAGATTGCGAACACCCCCGAGTTGCGTACGATGTGGGATGCGCTGTGCAACACCCAGTTGCCTCGCGAAACGCGTTTTGACGACTACCGCAAACTTGCCGCGATCGCTGACTACGCGCGCGGTAGGGCAGGCATGCCGAAGCGGTACGTGATCCGTGACAGCGGGCTGCTCGTGTGGGAGTTCATTCGCTCCAACGCCCTCATCGACTCCGAGGGCGGCAGCTCGGCACCAGCGCCGGTATCGCGCTTGCAGCCGCTGCCAAACGACCCGCGAATGGACCCAAGGGCGCAGCAGCAGATCCAGGCGAGACCACCTCAGCAGCTTCCTCAGCACGTCATGGTGCCATCACAGATACCGCACCCTGGTGCGTTTGACGCGAGACAGAGACCACAACTGCTGCACCCCGCGCCCCAGCCGTATCCGCCCAACTATCGGCCACCACCCGCAGCGGCTGATCCCTACCAAGGACGACCGCCGCCAGTGCAGCAGCACCCGGTCCAGCATTATCAACACATGCACCACCAACACCACCAGCAGCCAATGCACCACCAACAGATTCAGCATTACGCGCAGCGACCACCGTACCCGCAGCCAATGCAGGCGTACCTCATACCGACGCCAGCCCCTCCGCCACCGCTGCCTCCCCAATACCAGCAGCCACAGCAGCGACCGCCACCACAGCAACAGCAGCAACAACCGCGACCACCACCACAGCAACAGCAAGAGCATCCATCGCGCGGTGCTCCCCAAGTGCTGGTCCAGCCGCAGGCCCAGCGTCCATCCGTCAACGGCACGGCCCAGCCAACGTCTCGGCCAAGCAGCAGGGCCCAGCCACCGTCGCGGCCAAGCAGCGGGGCAGCTGCCCCTGCAGCCCCGAGCTCGCAGGCCCGAACACCCCAACCGAGGAGCCGGAACTCGACGCCGATCTCCGTGGCGGACAGCACACCCGGCCCGAGCAGTGCCAGGAAGCAGCGGATCTCTCTGTCAGACACATCCCGGCCGTCTGGTGCCCAGCCTTCGACGACGCCAAATGCGCTGCAGTTGGGCGACTCGTCACGTTTCCAGCCGAACGCGGTGGACGGAGCGACGGACGCGGTGGACGACGAGGACGCTGTGTGTTTCTGGTGCGGCGGGTCGCATGCCTTGGACGAGTGCCCCGGCCTGCTGTCCAAGGAGCAGCTGGCGGAAATGGCAGCGGAGATCGAGGCGATGTCGCCGTGCGAGGACAAGGTGAGCTGTCGGGCGCTCTCAAGCTGACGAAACAGGAAGTCGGCCTCACTGCGATCAAGAAGATGCGGGAGGCACACGCACGCAAGGACCGGAAACGCAAGCGCGCTGCGGAAGAGGAGCAGGAGGCGAAGCGAGCGCGACAGCGCTACGCCGGTGCGTCGGGATGTGCGATCTGCGGGCAGAACGTGGAGCACTCTGCGGCGCACTGCCCTGTTGTGCGCGCTGGGCCGGACAGCATCCGCGACGCGCTGAAGCGCTTCCCACCGTCGGACCGGTTCCACGAGATCCTGACGCGCCTGCTGCATGCGCAGGAGACGGGTGTCGACCCGAGCAAGGTGCAGAACTGCGTGTTCTGCGAGAAGGTGTGCGGACTGACGGTGCGCGCGTGTGCGGAGCAAAACGGCAGCCGCAAGCTGCTGAAGCACAAGATCCGCACGCTCGAGGGCACCTCGGAGCGGCTGGCCCGGGAGGAGGCCGAGCTCGCCAAGGAGAAGCGCCGGCTCGCACAGGACACGAGTCACGCCGCTCAGGGCGAACTCGCGGGTGTCGCGAGGCAGCTGTCGGAACTCAGCACCAAGGCCGAAGCCGCCAAGCTCAAGCTCGACAAGCTGTACAAGGCCTACATCGAGTGGCCGAAAGAGTAGGCTGTAGCTAGGTCATACATCTGTAGTCTGTAGTCTATAATGCAGTGTAGTGGGACACCTTACGCCATCGCGTCGAGCAGGAGGCGTGCGCGCGTCCGCCGCGTCTCGACGACGGCGGGGTCGATCTTCTCGGTCTTCTCCTCGTCTTTCTTCTCCTCGTCCTTCTTCTCTCCCTCGTCGGCGTCCTTCTTCTCCTCTCCCTCTCCCTCATCCTCACCCTCCTTGCTCTCAGTGTCCTTCTCCTCAACGGGCACCGGCGCATCGACGTACTCCTTCGCCTTGGCCTCGAGGGCGCTGCGCACCCCGCCCACGACCGTCTTCAGGTATCCAGCGACGACGTCGACGTACTTGTCTGGCAGCGCGTCAAAGTAGTTGCGCACGAGCCAGCCCTGCTTGGCCTTGTTGAACTTCCACGCCGAGGAGTCGCCGGCCGCGTGCCGCGCGTACAGCTGGGCGTAGAAGATGGCCTTCTTCGCGGGCTCGGACAGCCCCGCCTCCTGGAACACGCTCGAGTCGGCGTCGCCCTTGGACTTCTTCGACTTCTTTGGGCGTTTCGGCGGCTTCGCGTCCTCGCTCTCGGGCGCGGCGGCGGGCTCGGAGGTCTCGACGGTCTCAGCGGCAGCTTCGGAAGTAGTAGCATCCTCAGCCTTCCGCTTCTTGTCCTTCTTCTCCTTCTTATCCTTCTTCTCTTTCTTGTCCTTCGCTTCCTCCTTCGATGTCTCGGCCTCGGCGCTCTCGGCTGCCGCAGCAGTCTCGGCCTCCTTCTTCGCCTGCATCGTCAGCTTGCCATATCAGGTAAAACCCACCTTCTTCTCGGCCTTCCGGCGCTTTCGCTCCTCCTTGCTCTCCTTCTCCTCGGTCTCCTTCATCTCGACGTCATTCGTCTCGGCCTCAGCAGCTTCAGCAGCCTTGCGTGCCTGTCTGTCAGCTTCGCCGCGCCGTCGCAACTCAAGCGGACCCACCTTCTTCTCGGCCTTGCGCGCTTTCCGCTCCTCCTTGGTTTCTCCTTCGCGGGACATGATGGCGAGGATGTCAGAGGGTGTGCTGTTGTTGTTGTGACGCGAGCAGCCCAGCTGCAATGGGCGTCGAAGGGTCTGAAATTTCCCAGCCGGTGGAGGCCTCTGCGGGGACTCCACTGGGTGCGCCACGTGGCGCAGGACTAAGGAGGGTGAAATACGGGGAATACAACCGACGCGGCCGGGAAACCTAATGGCGGATTACCCTGTCCCGCTAGGGTGGCTCGGGTGGCCTTGCGCGTCGTACCGCCAGCCGCCAGGCCGCCAGCGCCAGAGCCAGAGTGGGACGACGGAGCCAAAGAGCGCGAGGGTGCAGCGTGCTGGTGCGGGCGTGCGGGCGTGCTGCTGGCACCATGCACGACACTGCCAGCTGCAACAACAGCTCCGTCCGATCCGCGCATCGCTCACATTGCACTCCACATTGCACCCGATCTGCATCTCTCGCCCGGCCCCCAGCCCCAGCACCGACAGCACGACACGCAACGACCCGAACGCCGGACAAGCACCCCGCCCCCGCTCCACGCCGCCACCCCCGCCCTCGGCCGTCTGACTCATCGCGAGTCGCCTCTTCGCTGACGCAGACTCCAGTCGCAACACCCCGCTAGCTCGCCGCAGCTCGCAAGCACAATGGGACTCGCCCTCTCCCGGATCTACGGGTCGCTCTCGAGTCTCGCGTTCTGGAGCAAGGACAAGGAGGTCCGCATCCTCATGGTCGGGCTCGACAGCGCGGGCAAGGTGCGTACGCCGTGCCGCTGGCATGGCCGGGGTCTCGGCGCAGTCTCGACGGGGCATGCTGCTCGTCGTGATGGGCATGCCTGCCGAGAGAGCTTAGCTCGGGACCCAAGCTTCTGGCAATGTTGCGCAAGCTGACGGCAGACCACGATCTTGTACCGGTTGCAGATCGGCGAGGTCGTCTCCACGATTCCGAGTGAGCTACTATCGCTATCTGCGAGCTGACAGACAGCAATCGGATTCAACGTCGAGACGGTCACGTACAAGAACATCAACTTCCAGGTGTGGGATCTCGGAGGTGAGCTATGGCTTTCTGATTGCAGCTGACGGGACCAGGACAGTCGAGCATTCGGTAAGCTAGGAGCCGCAGCAATGAAGCTTACATGCAGGCCATACTGGCGGTGCTACTACGCGAACACGCAGGTGAGTGTGTTGTCAGCAGGCAGACGCCGTGCTTTACCTGCTGCCGCCTGACCCGGAGCCTCCAGCTTCGAAGGCAGGCCGAGCCCGCCCCGTTCGCGCTAATGTGCAGGCGATTATCTACGTAATCGACTCGGCCGACACGGCGCGCCTAGCGACGTCGCGCTCGGAGCTGCTGACGATGCTTGCCGAGGAGGAGCTGAAGAACGTGCCCGTGCTCGTCTTCGCGAACAAGCAGGACGTCGAGGGCGCGCTGTCGCCCGCCGAGATCAGCGACAAGCTCGGCCTCGCCGGCCAGGAGAAGGGGCGCGAGTGGAGCGTGCGCGGGAGCTGCGCGACCAAGGGCGACGGACTCGAGGACGGGCTGGACTGGTGAGTGCTGCGGGGCGCGAGGCGCGGCTGCATGTGCTCTGCGGCTCAGCATTTGCACAGCTGCAGCGCGTCGCGTAGTCCCGGAAGGTCTGGGACGGCAATGCGCAGACGGCTGCGTGGCCCAGACGATTTAGCTGACAGATTCAGGCTCGTAAACACAATACAGAAGTAGGACGCATAGAGCATGGCGGGACCCAGGCGGCGGCGGAGGAGGGCGAGAACGAGGACGAGGACATGGACACAGCCGAGCGTGTCACTAATCAGCATACATGTACTACCAGTAGCAACGCAGACGTAGTACTTAGAGGCCTCTTTTTATCTTTTCTGCAAGCTTTGCGCAGGAGCAGTGGCTCTCGGTTAGAGGGCGGTAGGGGCTGCAGTCGCAGTCGCAGTGGTAGTCGCAGTCGAGGCGCTAACAACATGGATTGCTGCTGGCCGTAGTCCAGTGGACTGAGGGATGAGGGAACAGATGATGCTAATACATACACAACAATGGCCCGCGGCCCTCTACTGTCTAGGCTACTACTCGCCGTTCATGCCCATGCCGCCCATGCCCATGCCTCCCATGCCACCCATGCCGCCCATGCCCATCATGCCCATGCCGGGCATGCCGAAGCCCATGCCGCCGGCCATACCTCCGCTTGAGCCGGAGCCGGAGCCCTCGCCGTCCCCACCGCCGCCACTGCCGCTGCCGGACGCCCCGGCGCCAGCTCCAGCGGCATCGGGCTGCGCGCCCGTGGCGAGGAACTGCATGAGCTCGAACTGGTTCGGCTGCCGTCCCGTCGTGTTCTGCCACGCGGCCGCGAGCGCGGACCAACTCTCGGGCGTCGCGGGGTTGAAGCTGGCCATGTCGAACGTCTGGAGCGTCGCGCCTCCAGCTCCACTCCCTCCGCTTCCGCCGCTACCCCCACCGCCGCCGCCGTGTCCCCCGGGCCCACCGTGGCCGCCGTGGCGGTCGTGCCGCTCATGCCGGTCGCCGTGGCGGTCGCCCCGCCGCTCGTACCCCGGCCCCGAGTCCTGGGACCAGTCCCGCCGCCGGCTCGGGGGCGAGTCGGCGGGGCGCGACGGCAGCCCGTCCGGGCGCGACGGCAGCGTCGGGTTCGGCGGCAGCCCCGCCGGCTTCGGGGGCAGGCGCGCGCCGCGGTCCCGCTCCCTCTCCCTCTCCCTCTCGGGGCCGCGCGCGCTGTCCCGCCTGTCCCTCCCGTCGCGCCGGTCGTCGCGCGAGTCCCGCCGGTCGTCGCGGTAGCTGTCGCGCCGGTCGTCGCGGAAGTCCCGCGAGTCACGGCCGTCGCGCCCGTCGCGCGAGTCGCGGTAGCCGTCGCGATACCGCCCGCCGTCGCGCGACGAGTCCCGCGAGTACTCCCTGTCGCGCCGGTCGCGCCCGTCCCTCCCGTCTCTGCCGTCGCGGCTGTCGCGGTCGTCGCGCCAGCGGCCCCGATCCCTGTTGTCGCCGCGGTCACGCTCCCGGTCGGGGCTGCGCGACCGCCGCCGGCCATACTGCTGCCCCTGCTGGGGCTGGTACTGCTGCTGGGGCGGGGGAGGAGGGGCCGTGGCGGGTGGCGGTGTCGGCGTGCTCGTGATAGCGGCGATGTTGGCGAGCGCTGCGAGCTGCGCGGGGTCGAAGCTCGGCACAGGCGCTGCTGGCACCGCCGCGGGGGCGGGGGCCGAGCCCGGCGGCGGAGTGGCGGTTGAAGTACCGCGGACGTTGGCCAGGACGGCGTCGAGCGCGCTGGCCGTCTCAGCCCTGCCGGTCAGCTATCTCTGTGCCACACTTGTAGCTTCGCGCTCGCGGGAGTGCTCACTTCTCGTCGGCCTTGGACTTGACGCCGAGCATGGCCATGATCTCGGGCGGGAGCTGGCCGGGCGCAGCCTGGTTCGGCGGCGAGCGCGAGCCGGCGGGGGACTGCGTGCCCGACCCGATGCCCTTGTAGCGCGCGAGGATGTGTGGCGGCGGCGCACCGGGCGGGGTCGTCGAGCGGACTGACTCTCAGCATTATGCAACAACGGGTTGGGGGGAAGTGATGTGGGTGGGTAGAGGTGGGTAGAGGAGCCTCCGCTCTGTAGCTCGCGTGGCTGTGGCTCTGTGGCGAGCCTGGCTCGGCCGCAGACCTGAGGACAGCCGATCGGTCGTTCACGCCGCCCCAGACGACACCGGCTCCGGTGCGTTGAAGGCTGGCCTACGCCCTTGATCTGGCATCTGCTTTTGGATAGACCCCAGACCAAGCCGCAGGCTAGTCCTTCGACACGCGGAGATCAGTGTTGCGTGTGCTCGCGTGTGCCACCAGATCCTTCCTGTCCTTCCTCATTCCGCAGCCGGCCATCCCCGTTCAGCAGCCCGCAGGCCTACCGATCCGGGAGCCTAATAACAATCTCTAATGATGCCGATCACCAGTCCCAGCAGGCTCCCGTCGGTCCTGGCCGTGGCCAGCCGTCCGGTGCTGATCAGCCAGAGCCGACGGTCGGTGGCGGAGCAGGCTCATGGCTGATGGCTCACGTAGTCGATAATGTGATGCATGCGCGGTTGAGGCTATGCGACGATACAACCGGGCGGAGGAGGTCAGTGCGGCGAGGTACCGCGTCAGAGCCGTCGTGGGGACGAACAGCAGCGTGGGTGAAGGGTGAGGGGAAGGTGGAAAGAATATCTTACCTGTTGGTCTCCGGTCGTCTGCCGATCCAGCAATCTTGCCCTGCAGGTCCACAATGCACGCGTCCGAGAACGTCTGCGACTTGCGCCAGATGTCCACGATCTTGCGCGTCTTGTCCTGATGGTGAGCTCTCTCCTGGCAAACAGACAGCCCGGCGACACGGCAAGTCGCGCCTCCATGCTACTCACCCTGCCTTCGCTCCAAGCTCCACCCTTGCCGTTGTCGATGATGGTGTCGACCCACCCCGGCGCCGCGGCCTCCATCTTGCCCAGCAGCTGCGAACCGCCGTCGACACCCTTGCTCGCATCCGACTTGGCGGCACGTGCAATAGCGTCGAAGACGTACAGCGAGCTGATGCGGCTCGTGCTCGCCGGGCTGAGGGTCGCGTTGATCTTGGTCAGGCTCTGAACGATGTCGTCGCTGTGCGCGGCGGCGAGCGTCTTGGCCATATCCCTCAGTTCACCAACTTTGGTTCCCGACAGGCGCGGTGCGCGCACCGTCCTGTCGAGCAGGTCATCGAAGGCCTGGGGAGGTCAGCTTGTGCATGGGAACGAACTGCAGCCGAAACAGCATGCGAGAGGAATCTGCATTGAGCGGCGGGGCGTGGTACGTACCTTCAAGTCGACCATGACCGCGAGTGTGAGGAGGATGTTATTGTGGTCGGTGCAGTGGATCTTGGGCCTGACGCAAGAACGAGGGGAGGCGATGATAACGCCGTGGACGGCGGGCGATGTGGCGATTGGTTCCGCGGCTGTGGTCCAGACTGGCCCTGTTGGCACGCTGGCTGCTGGCTCGCTGGCCCACGGCCAGGCTGGCGGTAAGGGTCTGCTCGCCTCCCGAGGTGAGAATGACGTATTCGCGTTCGATCAGCGGCACGTCAGCCTGCAACCGTCCTGCGACCTGCATCCGCGAACGAGTGAGCGTGAGCGCGAGCGAGAGCGCGACCACTTCTGCGACCACCGCGTTTCACTCTTTCCGCATCGCATCCAGCCCATCCATCTCGATCCTTTTCTTCTCCATCGACTCCCGAAGCATCCACCAGCCATGACTGTAAGTTGAGAATGTTTACCGCAGCTGACGCGACAGCTTTATTACTCTCGTGAGCTCCGCAGCGCTTTGCAGCGCCATAGCTGACACTAGTTTGCTTCGTGCTCCTCACCGCCGAGGCGACGTTCCTCACGACCATCCTCAGCCCCATGCCCTTCGGCCTGCGCAGGAAGTGAGCTAGAAAGTGTGTGCCGCAGCTGACCGGCCAGGATGTTCCACTTCCTCGCCGAGAACCCGATCATCGCCAAGGTCCAGTACGCCGTGAGTGTCCCCGTTTCCACTCGTCCTCCTCCATTCCACTACTTGCATAGCAAGAATTTTCTTCTCCTGAACGCTTGGGCGAAGTTCGTCTACCTTAAATCCCAGCGCCTCAGCTTTGTGTATGTCGAACGCAGCTAACCTTCCCAGCTCAAAATCACATTCATGTGCGTCCACAGTTCGCAACACGTTCGAGCGAAGGAACTGACAGCAGCTTCGTGGCTGTCCTCTTCATCGACGCGCTGCAGCGTATGGTGCGCATCGCGCAGGAGGGTGCCGTTGCCAAGCGCAACCCCGAGGTTGCCGCCGACGTCCGCACCGAGACGACCTAGTGGGTTCACTGAGTCTTGCACTGCGTTAACCGTTCCCAGCGCCGCGCGCCGCTTCTACGCCCAGCGCAACCGTGAGTAGTGTGACGTGTTGGATCGGTCAGCGCCCGGCGCCCGGCCTCATGTTGTGCTCCTTTGGCCGGATCGCAGGCAGGGCATGGGGCGTCGGGCGCGCCGATCGGATCTCGCGCGCTGACGACGCCAAAAGCTGCGGCTAGCCTCGAGCTAGTCGCAGGTGGTGTTCCACGCTGTCGACCACAACGCAAGCTAACCCCAGTCTACCTCACCGGCACGACCCTGTTCCTGTCGCTCGTCCTGAGCCGCGTGTTCTACATCCTGCTCGACTTCATCCAGACGCAGGAGGAGTTGACCACGCTCAAGGGCAGCGCCGCGTCGGGCTCGACCAACGCCGGCGAGAACGCCGAGCTCCGCAAGAAGATCAAGGTCCTCCAGGCCGAGCTCGAGACGGTCCAGAGCGACGCCGACCGCGACCTCTGTGAGTGCAGTTGCTCTGCCTCCGGCTCGCCGAGCAGTTTCCTAAGGCACGAAGACAGAACTGACCCGCAGCGACGCTCAAGAAGCAGGCCAACCAGCAGGCCGCCGAGTACAACCGCCTCGCCGACGAGCACAACACGGCCACCGGCTCCGTCTCGGACAAGAAGTTCGACTAAGCGCACAAAGCGGCTTGCGGCGTCGTTGGCGTGCGCGTGGGTCCTACGGCCGGCTTCTCAGAAGAACCCCGGGACCCGCGCACACGAGCCGACGATCGACCTCGTGCTGCCACCTCTTTCGCTACCCTACTCTAGACACGTCCGCTTCTCCGATTGCTCCACTTTCGTCCGCTGCTTTGAATCTGACCTGTGCACCTGTGTACACCGCTGCGCTCGTTTCTACTCTTAGCTTTGCACTGTAGTTTCTGGTAAAATGCAACGTCACAGCAATGCAACACCAAAACATGTTTAATAACCAACTTTGCATCACATTAACCAAGTTGACTGGCTACGTTATGGGAGAGGAAGTCTGGTGGTACGACTTTTCGTGCAACGTCGCCATCTCATTTCTTCGTTAACTTGTGGAAGCAGTGGGCCTGGCGCCCTCCCGCGCCCAATCTCGAATCGACACGAACATGACTCTTGCGGTCGTTCAGTGTTAATCCCTTATTCGAGAGGGGCTTGCGGGGATCTTGTAGCCCTGGCTTGCGCGCCGGGCGGGAGGACAGTAGTTGGGATTCAGTGTTGTTGTGTATGGTGTTGTCGTGACGGGGGTGGGGATGAGGAGAGGGTGAGTGTGGGGTGTGATGTGGACTATAAACAAATTAGGTAGAGGGACCGCGGGATTGTCAGACGTGGTTGAACGTCTACAGAGTCGATCGGTCCGGAGAGAGCGATTAAGCTGCGCGGTAGGAATGGCAGCCGATAGTGGAGAGCGGGCGTTGAGGCTCCGCTTCGTAGCGACGGAATGTGCGGCACACTGTCCGAGGTAGTAGCAGTGTGGGAGTGTTGGGGTATAGCGTTGGGGGGTTATCGGAGACGGGGGATCGGAAGGTCGTGTTAAAACGAGCGATGTTGGGGTCGGGAAACGTGATGATATGAGAGGTGATTTGTAAGATAGAAAGACGAGCTAGAGCGGTGCGATTGAAAACCGCATAGAGATGATAGGGAGGAGAGGTCGTAGGTGTGGAGTGTCGGGAGCCATAACCGGGGCTCTTCGCGGCCGGGGAATCGTCACTAGTGGTGCAGCGAACTCCACTGAGTTGCTAGATTCCATGGCGAGCCGAACTGAAAGACTCCTAACACATCCACAACCGCTGCCATCCACCACCATCTTCAGTCACCCTTCGCCTTCTCACTTCTCAAAAACGAACAAACAAAGAACAGAACAGGAAATGTGTTACCCGCGGAGGGGCTCGCACGGACAACGAGCGCTTAGTTCCAGCCGGACTGCTCACGGGCAATGTTGCGCGTCTGCGAGCGGAGCTGGCGCTGGCTCTCGAGCTTGGGGTCCTGCGACACGGGCATCTGAGCCTCGGCGGCGATGCGGCGCTTCTGCTGGGCCTGCATGAGCGCATCCGTGTCGTTCATGCCAGCCGAGTTGTCCGAGGACTTCTGGGGAGGCTGAACGGACCAGTCGAAGACGTAGTCGTACTGGAAGCCCTCGCGAACGAAGAGGTCGCGGAAGAGCTTGCGGAGGTACGAGTAGTCGGGCTTGTCGTCGAAGCGAAGCGAGCGGCAGTAGTTGAGGTAGATGGCGAACTCGTTGGGGAATCCACGGCAGAGGATGTCGGTGGGAGTGGTCATCTTCTTCTCCATGATGCGGTCGTACTTCTGCTTCTTGGTGGCAGCCTTCAGTCCCTGCCAGGGGAGCTGGCCACGGAGGAAGTACATGAGAACGTAACCGAGCGACTCGAGGTCGTCACGACGGGACTGCTCGACACCCAGGTGGGTGTTGATCGAGGTGTAACGGGCAGTTCCGGTGAGGTTCTTGTTCTCACGGTAGGGGATGTGAAGGTGCGTCTTGGGGTCACGGTACTTCTTGGCGAGACCGAAGTCGATAACGTTGACCTGGTTTCCGCGCTTGCCAATGCCCATCAGGAAGTTGTCGGGCTTGATGTCACGGTGAATGAAGTTGCGCGAGTGAATGTACTCGACACGCGAGATCAGCTGGTCGGCGAGAAGGAGGACCGTCTTGAGCGAGAACTTGCGGTTGCAGAAGTTGAACAGATCCTCAAGGGAAGGGCCACTGCGCGGTCAGCGAACAATGCCCCAACAGGCTATACGCCAATCACTCACAGAAGGTCGAGGACCATGGCATTGTAGTCGCACTCAGTTCCGTACCAACGGACGAAGGGAACACCGACACCTCCGGCGAGAGACTTGTACACCTTGGACTCGTACTCGAGCTGCGGGTGCTTGGCCTTGACGGACTCGAGCTTGATAGCAACCTCCTCACCGGAGACGATGTTGACACCAAGGTAGATGTCACCTGAGGATGTGTCAGCTGACGCTACACGCTACCGCGCCCCCTTCCCCTTCCTCTTCCCGCTGTGAGACCTACCGAAGGAGCCACTACCAATCTTCTTGCCGATGCGGTACTTGCCGCCGACGCGGAGGTCCATGGAAGTCATTCTGGACGCAAACTGATGTGAGGAAGCCATGGTAGCAGGTTGCAGA
The DNA here is from genome assembly GCA_023630055.1 of Trichosporon sp. PB005A. Lineage (NCBI taxonomy): Eukaryota > Fungi > Basidiomycota > Tremellomycetes > Trichosporonales > Trichosporonaceae > Trichosporon > Trichosporon sp. PB005A. The sequence continues at coordinate 207,160 of JAMALZ010000007.1, forward strand.
TCGATGCGGGCGGCGGAGCGGTCGTGGTCCGGTGACGTGTATGGGGGAGACGAGGACAGAAAGTGTTATGCACCGCCCGGTAAAGGAGTGGTCGAATAACGGTCACGCAGGTGTGTCGGAATCACGCAGAGAGAGGCCGGGTCGGGTCGCCACAGATGGAGCGGTCGTCGATGATGATGGAAGTGATGCAGTGGTGAAGAATAGGGATGGAGGCGCAGGTATCCCGGATATGCAGAGCGAGCGTTGGTGGAGCGATGGGGAGAACAAAGCGTCAAAGCGGGTTGATGGTGCAGAGTGAAGACGGGTTGAGGGAGCGGTGTGTGTCAGCCTCCAAATTTAAAGCAGAGAGAGAATTGAGTCACGGGCAGGCCAGTGTGCGCAGCGAGTGCAATGCGGCGCGGCGGTCGACACTGATGGCTGCGTGTGGGTTGTGTGGGCGTATGGCCCCAGTGGCCCCATGTCGCTTGCGCCTCGTGTGTGCAGGGGCGATCCTTGGGTCTGCGCTGGGAGGCAGTGGAAGATGCACGGTCCCGTCCCTGCACACTCGGCTGCAAACGGGGTCATGAGTAGGGCACACTCGCACTTACCTTGTAGGGGGTCTCGGGTCCAACAGTGGTACAAAGGATAAGATGCGTGCGTGCAGGACGAGCTTGTGCGGTGACAATGCACTACGGTTGAAACTCGGACAGGGTCGAGGTCGAGAACTGGGTTCAGTTGGAACGAATGGATCCGCTAATTGCAGTGTGCAGTTGGGTCGTTGCCGAATCCAGAACGGAGATGATGGAGGTGGAGGGGGACTGCTGCCGGTGGATGCGGGGGGATCACAGACGGAAGGAAGGGAGTTGGCGGCGGAGTCGACAAGAGGGGGAGGGTGTGCGGAGTGGACGATGTGCAAGAGATGAAAGATTGAGCGTCAGCGGAGTGGCCCGGAGGTGGATACGATGGCCGGCGAGGGACAGTGGTCGCCGGCGTATGCGTGCGGTGCGTACGGTGGACAGCGTGCGGTGGGTGCAGGTTTGGCCGTTGGGACGGGGACGAATCGACCACGGTACCACGGGCGCGTGCGGGAGATAGAACGGGGCGGTGGGTGTGGAGTCATTGAGCTTTGAGCTCGTGGCCTGCTGGCTGGCTGGGCTGGCTGGGCTGAATTCTCCTGCGCCTGCCTACGCACCGTAGCACCGTAGCACCATACGCACCTGCGCCTACACAGACGCACTCGCGTTCCGGCGCACCGTCGGCACTGTCGCGGCCTTGGCGGGGGCCTAGGAGAAACTACTCACCTGTGCGACACGGCCTGGTTCGAAGGCTGGGTGAGTTGCGGCGTGCGCGGATCGGGGGCGGGATGCGAGCGAGGGGAGAAGAGATGGAGAATGGATGAGTGGAAGGGAAATGGATGCAGTGCAGTGAGCGAGTGAGCGGGTGCGCGCGGTGGGTGTGGGTGGTGGATACGGTGGGACGGTGGGTACGGTGGGTGGGTGTGATCGTACGGAAGCCTGGCTGGCTGGCTGGCTGGCTGGCTGGGCCGGGCTGGGCTAGCTGGGCTGACCTATAGTGGGTGAGCTGGGCACACTGCTGGGCACGCTGGGTGAGCGGGTGACTGGGTGGGAGACTATGGCTGGCGGCTGGCTGGAGCATGGCTCCTAGCTCCTAGCTCCTGGCTGGCTGGAATGACAGGGGCGCGTCTGGCGTCTGGAACGGGCGGGCGTATGGGATCGGTGCGCCGGTGCACTGTGCCTCCCGCCCGCCCAGCACCCAGCCAGGCGCTCGCTGGAGCACTCTGGCACACTGGAGCACGCTGGTGCACTGGACCTCAGCAGTCTGCGCCTGGGTGGAAAGGGGCTTGGCTGGCACGGACCAATGTGCACTGCACGCTGGCCCATTCTTCCACAGGGCCCAGGGCCACAGTCACGCCCCGCCCCTGACCCAGCCTGCCAGCCAGCTACCTTCTCTGCCACGCAAGTAACGCCGCTATCACCGCCTCGTGGCCGTCATGCTGCAGCGCTCGCTCGCTCGCTGTCCACCGGACGCTGGCGCGTCATGATGCAACCGCTGATGCAAGTAAGGTGGTCACCGACATCTGCTCGCAACAACAAACCCACACCACACCACCATGGTCAGTTGACATAGCCCGTTGCTGAAACTGACAGCCAGTCGCATCGTATCGTGCCCCCGACCGTGAACGCGTCCCAGGACACCTACGAGGTGTCGACCAAGGCGACGAACCACCCGCAGCTCGGCGTCCACGACGCCTTCCGCTTCGGGCCCAGCTCGGCGGCGCAGAAGGTCGCGTCCGGCAACGCCAGCGCCCTCCAGGCCCGTCTCGAGAAGGTGAGCTAAGTGCTCTTAACGGTAGCTGATAGGCAGTGGGAGCAGACGCAGCAGCAGCGCCGCGCGACGATGCAGCGCGAGAACTTTGGCCTCGCCGTGCCCCTCAGGCAATCGATGGAGACCAAGCTCGCATCCGAGGTAAGCTGGAAAGAACCCCCCATAGCTGACCGCAGTCCGCGCACCACCCCGTCCTGCTCGAGGCGACGCCGTACGGCCTCCCGCTCGGCGGCTCGCACAACGTCGCCCTCGAGGTGCTCAAGGGCACGGACGAGACGCTCGACCACGCCGACTTCATGGGCGGCCAGGACGTGCGCGAGGTCCTCGACGTCAGCGCCGCCATGGAGCGCAGCCGCAACATGTAACATAGAGTCCGCCCGCGGTCATTGTAGAGCTCATCCTGCATGTAACAATAACTACAGTCTACTGTCCTGAGTCCGGCGGCGGTGGCACAGCTCACGGGCTCGCTTACGCGATCGCCTCGTAGCCGTCGCGCCCCTTTTGCTGGGGCTGCTGCGACGGGCCGTCCTCTCCGCCGAGGCGGTAGCCGCCGGAGGGGAAGGAGCCGGGCGGCGCGGGCTGGTTCTGGGGGCCCGTCTGGCCCGGCGCAGTCGTCGGCAGCGACGACCAGCCCTGCCCGAACGCGCCGAAGCCGCGCGACGCCCAGGCCAGGTCGCCGCCGCGGTCGCGCAGGCTCGCGAGGCCGGAGAAGTAGATCGGCGCCTTGAGCAGCGCGAGGATGACGCCGAGAACGACACTCGCGCCGCGCATGCCGAAGATGATGAAGATGAGGTCGAAAACCCCGGAGAAGAGCACGATCGAGAGGAAGAACTGCAGACAGTTCGTCGAGGGCAGCTCGAATGCGACTAGTCCGAAGAGCTGGGTGTGAGCTGTAGTAAAACTTATGCCAAGCTCCGGAAAAGAACGGGCAGATCGTGGAGCGTGATGAGAGCAGACTCACGAACAGCGGGAAGTTGTAGCTGTAGTCGCGCGTCGAGGCGGCCATCAGCGAAATCGCCTGCGGTCAGTTCCCACGCGGCGTTCAGAGGCAGAACTCACCGCCGCGATGCGGACGAGCATGACGGGGTCTTGGCCCCCGAGGCGCTGGATGATCGGAGACGACATGGTGGCGGCGTTCGGCGGGAGGAGAGGTGACAGAGGCAAGATGCGGGACGTCGACGACTGACTCACGTCAGTGTCCGAGGCGTGCCGGTGTCATGCCCCGGTGCCCCACACTCTTCCTGCGGTGACTTCTGTGCCGAGGCTGTAACCCTCCTCTCGGCCCCTGATGCAGACGTTCATGCATGGAACACTGTCACGTAGAACTCCTCAGCCAGACAGCCATGCATAGCGTCACTTGTTGCACGATCTCGGTACACAAAAGCAGAAAGGAAGCCTGGCCCGGCTCTAGCCACGAGGCGTGCCTGACATGACCGTTTCAAGATAAGATCGGCCCAGCGGGCGCAGCCGTAAAGGGCGTCCGACTAAAGCTTGCGCTTGCGCGCGCTTCGCACTTTCACGTTCCCCACTTTCTCACCTGCTCCACCCGACTAACCAGCTGACACACCAGCACTACCCATACGCCCTTGCGTGCTTTTGCTCTGCCCTAGATGCGCACGAAGAGGCGGGCGGCGGCGAGCCCCGTCAAGCTCGAGCTCGAGGTGGAGCTCCCGCGGCGGAGTCTCGGCAAGAAGGTCGCGTCGCCGGTGAAGCGGGAGAGCACCCCCGGAGGTACGCCCGGAAACGGAAGGCGGCGGAGCGGAAGACAGGCCGCAGTCGAGGTCAAGCAGGAGCCGGGGCGGCGCACAAGCGGGCGGCACCGCCCCGCCGTCAACTATGCCGTGAAGGTTGAGATCACCGACGACGAGGACGAGGACGACGACGCAGGCGACGACAACGACGACGACGGGGTGAATGACGCAATGGATGAAGACGACGTCGAGGCAGACCTGGGCGCTTCCTCGGGCGCTTCCTCGGGGGAAGAGGAGGAGGGCGAGAGCGGCCCGGCCCCCCCGCCGCCGCCGAAACGGGTGAGGACGACACGCACTGCGGCCCAGGCTACGCCCCATACAACCCCACGATCCACCAGGGCTGCGCGGACACCGAGGGCCGCTGGGGCGCATTCCCCAAGAACGACGCCCTCGTCCAAGAAGCGGAAAGTGGCGCCCGTGAAGGTCGAATCTGACTCGGAGTACGAGGCGCCGGCGGGCTCCGGCGCGACCCCCATCGTGGTGGACTCCGGCGACGATGACGAGGATGAGGCGGTGATTAGAGGCGAGCCGACGCCGGAGCCGGGGGAGGACGGATTGGTGGACTCGCGCAAGTACGAGAACTCCGAGTTACACGTGCAAGGCTTCGAGAAGCCGCTGCCCGTCGTCGTGGATAACCACTGGGTGTACTTATTCTACCGCTTCTGCGCCGAACGGCACGAGATGTACTACCGCCGGCAGGCGGGTACGCCGCGTGACCAGCTCACAAGTGACCCGACGATGAGCGCAGTGCACATCGGCAACGTCTTCCGGCAGCTGGACCCGAGCTCGCTCATGATGCGCGACAAGATCATCGCCGACGGCGACCAGAGCGTAGACGAGGTGTGCTGTGGGTACCGAGCCCGCCGCCGAGAGAGGGACCCGCCGCCGAGCTAACGACAGTCCGTGTGTTTTTATACTGCCAATTCTACAACCCGGACTCCTGGGCGGCGCTCTGCGAGGCGGCGACGGGCGACGTGCCTAGCTGGAAAACGTTCGAGAAGGACCTGCCGGCGATGGAGGCGGCATTGCACGACCTCAGCATCACGCAGAAGAAGAGGATCTATCTCGGCGGCTTCCAGCTGGTCCCGCCGACGGTATACTTCGACCCGGCTCTTAACCGTAACCGCGACAAGAACATCTACAACTACGCGGCGTCGCTGCGCCTAGTCATGGCAATGATGGAGTGCGGGCTGCCGGCACAGCTCAAGGCGTGCAGGTACGCCGTCGACGCGTCAAACGTGCTGCAAACGGTGCCGACGCTGGGCGGGTTTCTGTCACTCAATATCCTGTGCTTCCTGAATGACACGTCCAATTTCACGTGGCTGTACCGCGACTTCGCAACGTGCGGGCCGGGCAGCCGGTCGTATCTGCGGCGTATCTTTGGCCCGTGCATTGCGAACGCCGAGATGGAGGATGCCGGCCTTAAGTGGCTCACGGAGCAGCAGTTCAAGTACTACGCCCGCCTCGGGCAGGACCCGCCGCACGAGTGGGAGAACGGCCTGCGCCCCGGCATGCGCGTGCTCGATGTCGAGAACGCCCTGTGTTGGGCGCACCGCTACGTCGACGCATACCTCGGCCAGGGCCGGCGGCGCGGTAAACGCAAGATGCGCAGCTTCGCCGACATCCCGATGCCGCGGTACGATCCCTCGATCACGGAGAGCTGCAGCCATGCCGCCTGGGCCGCCGAGGAACGGCACGTCGGCAACTCGAGCGAGGCGCCGTGGGCCACTGCTGCCGAGGACACGCTCGACGGCGCCATCGCCGAGCAAGGCGAGGACGTGTACGAGATCGAGCGCGTCGTCGCGCGCCGCGGCAAGATGTACCGCGTCCGCTGGAAGGGCTGGCCGCCGGAGCAGGACACGTGGGAGACAGAGGCGACCTTACGCAACGGAGCGGAGGAGGTGAGTGCGGCGGGCTCCGGGCGCAGCCAGAAGCGAGACGCGAGTCGCCAGAGAGAGCGCTCAAGCAAGCTTGTTTCGTTCGCCAACCCCAAGACCAGCTCCTTGCACTATGTCTCTAGCTCTAGCTGACATCAGGCGCTCGAGGAATGGAAGCAGTGGGACGGGCGGATCTGGGCCGCGATCGAGCGCATCCGGACTGAACTCGCGCCCAAGACCGCGCCGAACGGGCGCCGCCCAGTCAAGGTCAAGGGCAACATCAAGCTGCAGCGGGGCGCAATCGCGCGGCAGAACGAGAAGGAGGTGGCCGTACGCGAGCACGACCCTCAACAGCGCGAGGAGCGCGGCGAGGAGCCGAACCCCGACGTCAACGAGGACGCCAGCGACAGCGAGTCCGACGACAGCCTCGACAGCATGGACTGAGCTGGCCAGTGAGACCGGTGCGTGCGGCCGAAGGCCGATGTGCCGCTTATCTGCCCTGCCCCTGCAACCCTGTGTACCTAGTCCGTTTCCTGTGTACCTAGTCTGTGCTTGTGAATGCTTAGTGGCATGCCTATAGTGCTATGTACAGAGTCCCCAAAATGGTACGAAGGTGTGGTCTTTGGCATCCGGGACCGAGTTCGGGTCTCGGGTCGATGGCCGGCGGTGGCTTGCCGGCTTGCTGGCGTGCGCCTCGCCGGGGATGATCCCATGGCCGGCGATCGTCACAGTCGGCCACTCGCCCAGCCCAGGCGCCCAGCTTGGGCTGGACGCCTAGTTCTCCGGGTGCGGCTTCACCTGGACGCCGAGCTTCTCGCACGCCGTCTTGTACAGCGCGACGACCTGGACGCGGATCTGCATGCGCTCCGAGATGGGCCCCGCGGGCCAGGGCACGGTCGCGCTCTTCTCGGCGCCGTCGGCGGCCACGTAGGACCAGGTGCCTGACGTACCATCGAGCGAGGTCATCGTCGCCGACTGTGCGCCCTCGTCCGCGAACGCCCGCACGATATACAGGTTGCCGTCGGCGTGGTCCTCGTTCATGTGGTTGGTCGCGTGGGCGACAATCTCGGGTGCAAAGGTCATGCTGGCGTCGTTGGGGAGGGCGTTTGGTAGGCGAACAGAGTGGGGCGTGTCGGCGATGACGACGTGCAGAGACACAAGACGGGGTGCAGTTGGTGCGCTGTTGTTGAGGATGGACAGAAGCCAACGCGAGCTTTAGTAGAGCCCGCAACGCTGGCAACGGCCAGAAACGCAGCGGCGGCTGCAAGTTGCCGGAGTCGGCCGAAACGTGCCTTGGCATCCGGCCTGTGCTATCAGATTACGGCCCGCCCGCTGGGGCCGGCTCTGGGCGCCTGCATGGTCCGTCAGTCCCCGCACGCACCCGGCTCTCGGTCCTCTGTGCTCTGCTCCGTGCTCAGTGCTAGATGTCCTTTCATCGCTACAAGTGTTGTTCTACGTGGTGCTACATTACAGGTTCTCCTTCTTGACGACCTGGTCGAGGATGCTCTCGAACTGCTGCTCGCCGACGGCGCCGCTCGTCGCGTACTTGTTCTCGAAGACGAAGAACGGCACGCCGGTGACGCCGCTATCGACAGCCTCCTTGTACTGCTTGCGGACCTCTGCGTCCTTCTCGTCTCCGGCGAGCCAGTCCTTGGCGGCCTGGTCCGAGGCGAAGAGCCCGTGGCGGACGGCGATGGCCGCGAGGCGGTCGCGGTCCGACGGCGAGTGCCCGTCGACCTGGTAGTTCTTCATGAGGTCGAGGGCGACGGCGGCGGCCTCGTCGGGTTTCTTGTCCTGCGCGTACGCCGTCAGCCGGTGCCCGAGGTGCGAGGACGCGAGCTGCGCGTCGCGCGCGAACCCGCCCAGCCCGAGCGCCTTGTACTGCCGGTCGAAGTTCTGCGCGAACGCCTCAGAGCGCTCCGCACCGTAGTTGCTCGCCATGTACTCGCGCCGGTTCACCGGCGTCTCGGTGAACTTGCCCCCGCCGCCCAGCTGGAACGGGTGGAAGTGCAGGTCCAGCGTCGGCGCGGACGGGTGCGCCTTGGCGTAGTTCTCGGCCGCGACCTGCAACTGCCGCACGCCCAGGATGCAGAACGGGCAGATCGTGTCAGACGTGACGTCGACGCGGAGCTTGCGTGCCCCGGAGGCGGCGGCGGAAGACATTCTGAGGGCGCGGGTGAAGAGTATCGTGAGAAAGGCGTAGAGAAGTAGTCGGGCTAGAGTTTTGGTGCGCGCGTTTTTGAGGTGGTGGTCGTGTCGCGATCGGTCGTGCGCGATGGCGTTGATGGCGGTGGGGATTCTGTGGGAACGATTGCGAGACGGGGCGGGTGATGCTTTTAATACTCACCGCCGGTGTGGACATTGCGGGCACCTTTGTCATCGGGCTCCATCGAGTGCCTTCTGACGTCTTACCAGCGCCCACGGATTTAGTAAGCCCCATGATCGCCGGCGCTGTCCCTGACCGGCACTGATCAGATAACGGCCCAGCAATCCACAGCTTACCCAACTCCAGTGCATGCATAAAGCTCTGGCTCGGCCTGAGGCCGGCGATCACGGACTACGAAAGCTGCAGAGCAAGGGTGCGGGTACGTCAGCATCCTCCGCACTGCAGGCTTCCGCACTCCGCACGCAGGCTTCATGTCAGCCTGACCTCGGGCATCGGGCATCGTACGCCGATCAAACCTGTCGCGTGCGCGTCTCGTGGGCAGCCCTGACGTGCCTTAGCTCAGCGCGACTGATTTCGTGATCGCCTCGTCGATTCTTACGCGAGCCACGTCCCGACGATTCAAACATTCAGCCGGCGATCTCGCAGCCACCGTTCGTCAATTGCAGTGACGGGGTGCCTTGCGATCGGACCGAGTCAGCGACTCACCGCCTTGTTCTCCTTGGCTGCGTGCTTCACGTGCATGCAGCTCGCTCGCCTCGCTTCGTGCGTCGCGGAGCGCGCGGGGCAGAGAGGCACAGCGCCCGTCGTGCCCCCGACCCAATCAGTCGCCGGCAACCTTGTCGCGCTGCCCTCGGCAGCTGACTGAGAGTCTGAAGCTACGCCCCAGAGCCGAGACGCGGATATGCACATGCACGGTAAACATGATCGCGAAAGTGTACCTTGCCCAAACCCGACGACCAGCCCCCCGACATGGCCCCGAGCATCTCTCCTAGCTCTCCTTGAGCCTAAGTGGCACGCTCATGGGCCAGCACTGGAAACAAAACATACGCGAGCTAGACCGGCTGTAGCGCGACTGACTTTCCAACCGAGCCGGCATTCAGAGCTTAGCACCTCAACGAGGTACGCGGACAGATTGCAGACGACGACAGCGGAAGAGCAGCGGACCTCTAGCGCCAAGGGGGTTTCATTCGTGGGCCGCGATTCCAGCGATGCCGCGGTCGTCGCCGCAGATCACCGCCGTGTCACGGTGCACCATGCCAAGGGGCCAGCTACCAGTCGGACGAACAGTACAGAACTGGGCAGCGGCTTGAGCGGCTGGCGCCGGCGCGTGCTTCGCATTGAGTCATGAAACCGGCCCAGCGGCACGCTACCTGCCGGACATTAATGCGCATAACGTACCGACGTATGCATGGCTCGCCCCGAGATGGCTTTGTGCAATTCAGTCACTCGTGGTGACAATTGAGGTACATGAGGACGTGTGGGTCACCCGGATCTGTGACACGCTGCAAGGAACTGGGTGACAGAAAGAGGGGAGCCGTCATGTACGTTGCGCATAGAGTTGAGGTACGAGGACCCTCGGCCGACACCTGCCTGACGACGTGCGACGACGGCCCGTCCATCCGGAGATATAGGTTCATGGGATCTCTAGGCTCAAGGAACAGTCTGCACCGCCAGGCGCTCGGTCGGAGGATCATGATCAACAGTTCAAGCTCAGGACCCAAGCAATGTACGGGCCTCGACGGACGTCATGCGATCTTCTGGGGTGCTGTTTTCGCTGCGCTTCGACTGCGATCCTATCATGTCCGACGGGCACAGCACATGAGATGTTTACGTACCGCGGTGCTTCGGGGGTGCCCGGCTGCTGTTCTGAAGTCCATGAAACCTGAGCAGAGCCGTGCGCTGCGGCTCTCGAACGGCGTAGCACGTTTCGAAGGCGGAGAAAGCGCCAAACGCGGGGGTCTTGTTGGCCCGTCGGAGAGTCTCATGAGGATTGGAGGGAGGGCACTGAGGGTCCGGCAGTGGCTACGAGGGGCTAGGGACCATAAGCCGGGCAGAGTGCAGAGTGACAGCATGGCACTGCTGCATGGAGCGCGAGAGCAGAGCTTGCGAGGGTTAGGTCGCAGGTGTCGAGCAGAAATATTCTGCTCTGGGCGGTCCGGGTGTCTCAATGGACGAGCTGTCGCTGAATCCTGGAACCAAATACTGCGCTACGCTGCAACATGTCTGCTGCTCAAGCGCCCAAGGCTGAACGAGCACAGTCGGTCGAGGGCAGCACCAGGGCTGCAACAGCTGCAACAGGGCAGACGACCCGCAGACATGACACATTGGGCGGGGACGCTCAGGGCCGAAAGTCAAAGTCAGTCACGAGTCGCCGGTTGTGTATGGTGGGGTTCGCCTGACGCGCCTGTCTTCTTTTCGCGTTGCCCGGGCTGACTGACTCGGACCCTTGGGGCTTGGCCCTGCGTAGTAGCGCTGCGCCGCTGTGCGCCTGCGCGCTTCTGGCTCTTCTGCGGGTGCGGCCGGCAAACCAAGCACGCTACGGCATACGGCATACAGTGCTGCAGGTCCTACGGGACGTCGATATGCGGGCATCTGCTGCGTCCCTACCTACGCAGGCCACTGCCAGACTCACTTAACCACAACATCCTCATCCCCCGGCACAGCAATCCCTCATCTCCCTCCCTACCAACAAACGCCATGGCGCTCCCTTGTTGATCGTCGACACTTCTCGCCTCCTCGCCATCCTTCTCCCCACCTCACCCACCTCGCACTCTCTCTCCCCCGCACCCACACAGCCCCCAACCCACCTCGCACAAAACGAGTCGTCGCCAAAACTCCGATCGCCTCCTTCAGATCTCAATTTCATACCCGTTTCCGTCCAAAACAACCCAGCACCGGCCAGCCAGCCGAACGAGCGACCGGCACACCGAACAGACTCGGCGTACAACAACACGCATATCCACTCGCACCAGCATACTAGCATTGCATTTGCTCTCACCGACCAGAACCGGCATCACCGCATCGCATCGCATACTGCTCTGGGGAATATCGCTGTCACGGAGGATCGTGCAGCCACCCAATACACCAAACACCTCTCCTGGCCATCAATTGCCGCACAGACCGTCCACTTGTTTTGATCGCGGAGTCGGCACGCATTACGAAGCTTCATCCGCATCAGCGCACATCCAGCAATTTTGCTCTTCTCACCATCATCATCGACGCAGAGAGGTAAGTCCGGCGACTCCTCGCCCATTGCTGGCACCTACCGAAGCAAGGGACTACCCGCTGACACCACACTAGTACACTAGGCTAGCGACAAGAAGCAGACACTCCGTCCCGACTAGCCATGGGGCGCTTCTCGTTTCCGTCGCTTCCGAGCGTCTTGGATCTCCTGCCAGACACTTCGCCCCAAGTTTTCTATCCACCCAGCCGACCGTCGTCCCGCGCATCGAACGGCCCTGCATCACCGTCGAGAGGGCGTCCTCGACCACCAAGCATCGACGGCCGAGTCCAACACCTTGCCCTCCCGCTTCCTCCGTTCCCGCAGTTTGCACACCCGCGGACAGCCTCGCCCCTTGAGACCACGACGACTGGCACCGCAGCCGCATTCGAACCCCAGCAGGAGCCCCTGTGGGAATTCGGTGCACTCACACTGGACACTCCCAGCAGTAGTACGAGGCGACGGTCGACGCACAGACGTTCCCAGAGCACAGCTACATTGGCGACGTCCAGGGAGTACCGCAGTGACTACCATTCCTCGGCCTCTAGGGGGCTCGAGCGCCCTTTCGACCTCCGCCGAGACTCGATGACAACCTCGTCTAGTGCTTTGTCTCTTCCGACATTAGCAGAGGACAACGACGACGATCCTCCCCAGCGACCCAAGCTCCAGCGAGGGCGGACGTGGGTCGTTGAGCCCCCAACGTACACTCACTCAAGGCGGGGGTCCAATGCGACGATTGCTGGCCAATTTGTGTCGCAGACGACTTCTGGTTCCTTACGACACCGCGCTACCATCTCGTTCGGTGCACCGGCGTCACCTGGTCTCTCTCGGCGAGGATCGTTTGCTAGTCTGCATGGCGAGCCAACACCGCTGCCTGTTCCAGCCTCAGTGTCGGTCTCGGATGTAGCAGCTATGGCGACCATGTCTCAAGAACCCACCACGCCTTCTCGCCGAAACAGCACGGCCAACCCCTCCGATACGTTGCGGGCGCGGTTACGCACCTTGTCCCAGCTCGAGGGCAAGGAACCAGGTACACCTCCTCGCCTCCTGTCTCCAGCGACCCCGCGCAGCAACCGCGGTACTCCAGGCCACTCCACCCGTGGGACCCCAGGTAGCTCAACTCCAACGTCCACAAATCACCACCACCTCGCACCGCCGTCTCCTACACCGACCAGCCGGCGGCTCATGCGGTCGCACAGCCACCGGCACTCGATGCCCGATGCTACGCTGCTGTTCCAGGACCTGCCTACGACATCGCGCCTCCGCCAGCCCGCGCAACTTAGCATGGGCGGAGCAAAGGAGCCATCTTGGGAGCCGAACCGCACGCTGGAGCGACGGTCCTCGGCTCGCGAGTCCACCCGCACCACGTTAGAGCGCCGCTCGTCTACGAGGGAGCCCAGCCGCGACTCGCGCGTCTCGAATAGGTTTTCCCTCGAGATGCCCCCACCACCCCTCCCGCGGCGTCCGTCCGCCACCCCAAGCCATGCTGCCGGGGAGGAGCCGCCCGAGATCCTGCTCCCGTACCGCAGCGCTCCTCGCGACGCCCCCGGTGACCTGTTCACTGTGCGTCCGCCCCGCCCGCCCCGCCGTGGCTCCACGCTGAGCATGGTCGAGACGCCCACTCCGACCAGCAGCGAGCAGTCCTCTCCCGGCAGCTTAGTCAGCGACAGTGGATCTCTGTCGCCGAACTCAATCGAGAGTCTCTCTATCGGTCCCGCTATGATGCGCGAGCGAGAGCGAGAGCGCGTGCGAGAGGAGACGCAGCTCAAGCTCACCGCGATCCACACGCGCAGGGACAGCAAGCGCGGCCCTGCGTGGAAGGCCCGCCGCGCTCGCGTTACGCAGAGTATGCACCTCGACGAGGAGCGCTTCCTCGACTTTGACGACATCTGAACGTGAAGAAGAACATCATTGGTTGTATTTGTTGTGAAAATTCCATACATGTATGCATGCATCTGCATTAGTTTACTTCGTCTTCCGTTGATATACGTTCTTCCGCTCGCCGCAGATGCAGCTGCGTGACTCTGACCGCTTGCCTGTCCGGAGTCTCGCGGCAGTGCGCGAGCTGATACGAGCGGGCAACAAGTGAGCCTCGGTTATCGGGCTCGATCATCCACCACGCCGTTCCGTGTCGGCGATCACCGGAAATACCGGGGCACCATTCGTCCTCGACGAGGAAGCCATTGGCTGAAGAGACGGCGTGCAAGCCATGGGCACAAGCCAGGGCCCACAATAAACCCATGGCGGTGCGTAGGACGAGTGGCTGACTAGCGAAGGGAAGCGAAGGGCCAATGACGGTGCACCCTGCCGGACCAAGTGGCACGCGTTCGACTTCATACTTGCAGAACGGCTATCATGTCTACAGTGAGATCACCTCAGCTGAACAACGGGCATGCTTCTCTTTTACTACTACCTTACTTCTGACGTGTATAAGCGGGCTCGGGTGAGCTGAGCGATTCGGGAACATGGTCAAGATATGATTTCGGACGGGCAGTTGCCGACAGTTCACTTGCAGCAGCCACCCTCGAGCGCGCTCGTGTCGCAGGTGACCCTCTGCCCGTTGGCGATGACGAGGGTCTTATTCTTCCTGCGAGTTCTCGTCAGCTTTCTCCTCCTTGCTACTCTCCGCCCTCTGTCCTACCCCGTCCCCGGCTTGATTGACAATGGCAACTGCCAAGGGTTAACTCACAGGGGATACTGGCACACGTCCGCGTCGTAGTTGTTCGCGCCGACGAGGTACTCGATCCCGTCCTTGCCCGCGACGAGGGTGTGCGCCCACTGCTGGGGCACAGGGAGGCCGACAAAGTCGCCAGGTGCGAGGACGTGTTCCTCGATCTTGCTCGCGGCCTCGGGATCGTCGGCGACCGAGAGAGGCGCCGGGCCGGGCGGGATAAGGCGCAAGGTGCCAGAGCCCTTGGTGACGTAGAGCCACTCTTCGGCGGCGCTGTGCGTGTGCATCTCCTACACCTGTCAGCACCCACCACAATTCTGGCCGCGAAGGAGGCTCTAGAAAGGAAGCAAGGGCAAAAGGGCGCCGCCACGAGCACGAGGGCTTGTGTTTCGTTTCGGAAAGCTCATGTGGCACTGCGCCCTGCCGCAAAACAATCACGTGGTTGGCCTCGTTATATCAGTCGGTAGATAGTGTGACTCTTACGCAATTAAGCCGATTGATCACACAGTCATGGGTTCGAGCCCCATACGAGGCTTCGTTTTTGCCATTGCAAGGCCCGCCCACCTTCTCCTTTGGCCCCCACCCGGCTCCTGTCACCCACACCCTCAAGAGGGAAGAGACGGACAACGAAGAGAGGAAGCAGGGGCTCGACTGGCGAGTCTGCACTCACAGTAGACTCCATGTCGGGGCCAAGGACGTTCAGGTTCACGGCACACTTGGACATGCCGGCCTGGCGCGAGAGCTGGGCTTGCTTGAACGCCACGCTCTTGTTGAGCCAGTGGGAGCGGTCGGCGAACTCGACGTCGTCCTTCCTGATGACGGGGTGGGGAGCCATAGTGTCAGTCGTGCAGGGTACGTTGCCGAGTTGAAGTTCCGTTGCGAGGAAGACATGCATGTGCGCAGGTGACGCCCAGGTGACTGGACTCGAGACTCCAGGCAGGCGGACACTGCGCGACCTCCACCCACGCGGGGGCTCCACAGCCTTAATGTTTTTGGGAGGGTCGCGGGGGCAGGTCGGAAAAGTTGCTGCTCGCTCGTCGTCAGTCCGTCCACTCACGCATCCAGCCATGTCCGAGGAGAAAGTGGCCACCGACGCCAAGCCCGTCCTCGAAGTCAAGCCGGAGGTTGCGGCCGAGCCCTCCCCGGCCCCTGCGACCGGTGATGCCGCCAACGGCGCCGCCGGCGGATCAAAACGCCCCGCCGAGGACGAGGAAGCCGCCATGAACGCGGACGCCAAGCCGGACAACAAGCGCGGCAAGTTCTTCGACTCGCGGGGTGGCAAGGGCGGCGGCAAGAACAAGTTCCAGAAGCGCGAGCAGCACAAGGAGAAGGGCCGCGCGCGCGGTGGGCGCCAGGGCGGTTGGAAGGCGCGCGCCGAGGTCGACGAGGAGGCGGCCATGAACGCCGCCGCTGCCGGCGGGTCGGCGACCCCCGCGAAGAAGGAGGGAGAGGACGGCGAGGAGAAGGAGAAGAGGCTGCCGAAGAAGCGTGCCGCCGTCCTCCTCGGCTACTGCGGAACGGGATACAGCGGAATGCAGATGTGAGTGCCTGCTGAGTGCCGAGGGAAGGAAGGGGGCGAGCTGACAGCGCAGCCAGACGCACGGCTCGAAGACGATCGAGGGAGACCTGTTCGAGGCGCTCGCCAAGGCCGGCGCTATCAGCGCTGAGAACGCGACCGACCACAAGAAGGTCGACATCCAGCGCGCGGCGAGGACAGACGCTGGTGTGCATGCCGCGGGGAACTGGTGAGTTTCGGGGTCTCCCTCAAACTGACGTGCAGTATCTCGCTCAAGATGATCCTCGACCCGCCCCTCCCCGAGGGCTTCTCGAGCTTAACGGAGTACGTCAACTCGTTCCTGCCCGCGCAGATCCGCATGTGGGGTTTCGTGCGCGCGATGAAGTCGTTCCAGGCGCGTACCGCGTGCGACTCGCGCGTGTACGAGTACCTGCTCCCGTCGTACTGTCTCCTGCCGCCGGCGAAGACGGACCCGCTCGCTGAGCAGCTCGACCAAGTGTCGCCCGGCTGGCGCGAGGTCGTCAAAGTTCCTGCCGAGTTTGTCGACGCCGCCCCCGCCATCCCCGAGCCGAAGGAGGGCGACCCGGCCGACCCCAAGTCGCGCGGCGAGTTCGAGCGCCGCCGCGGCTGGCGCATCGACCCCGACACGCTCCAGCGCTTCCGCAACATGATCGCCGAGTACCAGGGCACGCACAACTTCCACAACTACACCGTCGGCAAGCCGTTCAAGGACGCCACCGTCAAGCGCTACATGAAGACGCTCGACGTCCGCGACCCCGCCGTCTACGGCGACATCGAGTGGATCTCGGTCCGCATCCACGGCCAGAGCTTCATGCTGCACCAGATCGTAAGTAGCCGGCAAGCAGCTATTTGATACGGAGGAAGACAGCTGACCGTGCAGCGCAAGATGATGTCCCTCGCTATCCTTGCAACGCGCACCGGCACGCCGCCCAAGATCATCCCTGCCTCGTTCGAGAACAAGCGCATCCACATCCCCAAGGCTCCGCCCCTTGGCCTGCTGCTTGAGCAGCCGCAGTTCAAGACCTACAACGACAAGGCCCAGAAGCTCCCGAACCACGGCGCCGAGCCGCGCGAGCTCGTCGACTTCTCCAAGTACGAGGACATCATGCACAAGTTCAAGGTCGAGTGGATCTACGAGCGCCTCCGCGAGATGGAGCTCGAGCAGAACACGTGAGTTGCCAATCTTCTCGCACCTCCAGCTGAGAAAAGGGAGCTAAGCTGACCCCAGGTTCCACAAGTGGGTGCGCCAGATCGACTGCAGTGGCAGCAAGGATTTCTCGTACCTGAAGTAAGTACTTCCAGCGCTACGCAGCTAATCGAGCTGACAAAAACTAGTACCGAAGGTGTCATTCCTGAGACGGCTCTTCAGAATCTGACGAGCAAGAAGTACCTTCTGCCGGGGGAAAAGCCCGCCACTGCCGACGGCGACGCCGCCGACGCCGAGATGGAGGAGGCCGAGAAGGCACTCGACTCGGACGACGAGGACGCCGCCCTCGCTGGGCTCTCCAAGGAGGAGCTCGAGGGATAGCCGCGCCGCACCTTGCAATGCGCAGCCGGTCCGCGCCCGCCCAGCGGTCGTCGAGAGCGAGACAGCTCAAGACTGCTGAGCAGCCGCGACCTCCCCCCGCTCGTTAAGAGCACGCATTCATGCACGGCCGAGCATGGCCAGAAATAGACCAGACCGCAATGCATCATGTCCCTTTCTGTCTCGCCTGCGTCTCGTTGACGACCGGCTCAGCCCGGCTCAGTCCGGCTCGAGCCAGCATACCGCCGCCGCCGGCCGCTTGACGACCGTGCCGTGCCGTGAGGCGTCGCACTGCCTCGGCCATGAGTCAGCACCCCGCACGAGGGCGAGATAGCGTTAGGCGCTACCGTGATCGCGCTCGTGCTTACCTCGGCACGCGCCCGGCACGATGGGACGGAGGTACGGCGGCACGGCGGCATGCCACGCGCAAGGAACAGAAGGAACGGAGCGTTACTCCGGCGTTTGAAGTGATCGTCTGTGCGCTTCTGTCCGCTGGCCGCTGGCGGTGTGCACGAGTGTCCTTCCTCTCTCGTTCTCATTCCGTTTTGTTGGGGAGGTGAATGTCCAGGGGGGCGGAGATCGGGCAGAACCTGGAGAACCCGGAGACCGCACGCCAGTGTGAGCCCTCGGCAGCTCCCACGCCACACTGCACCCGCGCGGCGCCACCGCGCGCAGCGTTACCGCGGCCCGTGCGACGCTCACGTCGAGGACGTCGCGGACCGTGCTTCTGGAACACGGTCAGGCGCTGAACGCAAAACCCAACCCAGTCGACCCAGTCCGACGCTCGGTCGGGTCCGAACACCCAGCATCCGGGCATCCGGGGCTGAGAAGCGGGCGCGAGGATCTCGTAACCTCGGAGCCCCAGCGAGCAGAAGAGTACGAAGATGTGAGCAGGCAGGAGGTCACATGTAACACTGTGGGCTCGCCCTTCCTCGCACCGAGACGCCGCACTGGTCTCACGCGGCTGGTGGGCCTCGGGTCAGGATCTGGCTGATCTCACAACCGCATAACCGCACAGCCCCGATGTCTCTGCGAGGTTCAGGCCAGAGCCGCGCCGAGGTGTTGTCTCAGCAGCGAGGGCCAAGACGCCGAGAGTGTTGAGAGTGCCGAGGGCGCTGAGCAGGCCGAGCCGGTCGTCGTCAGCCCAGCGGCGCGCGCCTGCGGGCGTACGGCGAGCGTACCTGTGTCCGCGCCGAGGACGAGGAACGCCGGCTGGTTTCCAACGGCGCTCTGGCGGTTCCCACTGTGCACATGGCGGCGGGGTGACTGACCTGCTCCTCCACGCTCCAAGGCATGCCGGCCCCGGCGCATCCCTACTCAGAGCTCGATCACGTCTCCACAAGAGATACGCAACCTCCTTTCCCCACGCCAGCCCCGCACTCCGCCCGGCGCACGCTGACCCGGGCACGCACCGCACAGCCTTGATGAACGCGATCCTCGCCCTGCGCTCCGCCCGAGCGCGTGACCTGGTGCCTCCCAGTGGGCTCTGAGGGAGTGCGAACATGTGTTCTTGTCTCGCTGCTCGCTGCTCGCTGCGCTGCACGCTGCACGCTGCACGCTGCACGCTGCACGCTGCACGCTGCACGCTGCACGCTGCACGCTGCACGCTGCATGCTGCTGCAGGCGACTGCCGCCAGGCCAGGAGCCAGGCACGAATTCCACCGTGCCTTGGGCCTCTGTGTCGGAAGTGCCTCTGCGACGTCATGCCTGGCCCTGCCTCGTCTTCTGCAGTCGTTGGGCGATGTCCTACCCCTCAGAGGAGAGAAGCTGACGTACGCTCGCAAGCACGTCTCCACGAACACATGTGGGCTGTGCCCGGGAAAACGCACGGCACATCGAGCACAAACGCCCGTCACCCGGTCCTCGACGCCTGCTCCGCCAGGCCCGAGGACCCAGGTCCCAAAGTCCCCAGGCCCGCAATTGTGGACGAGCGAACCCTCGCACCCTCGCCTGCTTTGCTGGAAGCCAATCCTAACCTTATTAGACTATAAGCTGTGCCCCGTGCGCTGCTGCCGTGACGGATTAGGATTTGGCTCCAGGCTAGCCCAGCCAGGCTCTCTTGATCCTGGGGCGGTATATCCAGCTGCCCACCGGGCGTAAGGGAACCAAATATTGACAGAAACAGGACGGTTTACGACACCTTGAATGCCGACGCAATGAAGTGACGAAGTACGACTCGTCAATGGGGCCTGAGCCTGGGCTGGCCGCTGCGGTGCCCGGGCCGGAGGTGGATGGGGTGACACCCTTCGTGTGCGCTCTGCGTGCTTCCTGCTGGGCACAGTATCGATGGTTTGTTCGTTCACACCGTACTCAGAGAACAAATTTCGGACATGTGGTGGGAGCGTGGGACCGCTGCAGGCGATATCCGCCCAAGCTCAAGCGAGCAACCTTCGCTGGCGACCCACCCATTCCTGTGCTGCGGATCTGCCTTCCTCCCCCCTCCGCTTCCTGTGCCACACAGCCCACCGATCTGAACATTCTGCACGGCGTACGGCGGTAGTGGGAGATTGCACCCGAGCGATGGCGCGGGCGGCTTGGCCCAGAATAGAACGTACTGCACGGCGGCGGCGCTCGGATTCAAACTCGCGACCAAGACAGCGTCGTACACGACGAGCTGCGCTGTGTGGCCTGCGCGAGCAAACGGCGCACTAGCCGGCGTCAGGAACCCGACTAAGCCGGCGGATCCGACTGGCGCTCGCTCGCTGCTCGCGAGAGCTCGCAGAGTTGCATTCCCTCACGCTGCCTCTGCGCGCGGCTCCTTCCTTGTCCGGGTATCCGAAGAGTAGAGAAAGCGAGGGTAGCGAGGGTGGGCGCCAATGAGCCTCCGGCCAGCCGGGCAGCGAGCAGCGAGCGAAAATTCAGGCCCATGGGGTCAGTCGACTGAATGAAGGCGGCCTGGCGGGCCTGACTGGGCCCTTATCAGCCCTGCTGGCCCTGCTCCCTGTCCGCCCTGGACTGAAAGGCTCTACGGATCTTGATTGAATTGGGCGCCCTTCACTCAGAGTTTGGGCATTGTTGTCGTCACTGTCTGGGTGCTGCTGGCTGCGAATAGCGGATGCCGGCGATTGTTTACATCATGCGCTCCTGGCACCGGGCACGCTGTCCTCCCCCACTCCGCACCCAGCACCCGGGAGTAGTCAGCACCTAGGCAGTCGTGCGCATGTGCGAAAGCATCGCGGTGTGTGGGAGGAGATCGCGCCGTCTTCGTCAGAGGCGCAGAGCCCACTCGCGACATGGCGGTGCTGAGGACCCTCTGCCCTCGGCTCCGCATCCGAACCCACGGTACGCATACCGAGGATCCTGCGGATCCCCGCTACGCTAGTGCAGCGCAGCGGGACGTCTGCACTGAGTGCCCTTTGGCGGCGCCCCAGGTAGCAAGACCCGAGGCGCACCGAAGCGCGGAGGGCGCCGCGGGGTGGAGGCGCCTGACGCCCAACGAGCTGCGTCGCTTGACGCCTCACGCGCCAGCAGCAAGGCCGCGACTGCCTGCCGCGCCTATCGGCTGTCCGTTCGCCTGTGCGCGGGAGCCGGAGTGAGCATCGACTAGCGATCTGGCCAAGATCAGCAAGCTTCGCCAAGGTCGCGAGGCAGTGAGCGGGCGGCGGAAGAGCAGTAAGCTCGCGAGCGGTGCTGGCCTCGCAGCGACGAGGTCAAGCTCCCGAGCAGGCGAGCACCCCCGTCGTCAATCAGTCACGCTAGCTGCTGCCGGGCGCCGCGGCGTCGGACCGAACAGAAAGCCGCTCGCGCGCACGCTGACAGAGCGAAGCTCTGACCAGGCGACACTCGTAATCGGCACTAGCTGGCTGTCGATCTGCGCGGCACGCCTAACCTGCGGCCCAGCCTTGGCTCTCCGGCTGCTGCTGCGCGCACACTCCGCGGCCCACACGTCCACACCCCACCAGTCCGCCGCTGTGTCACCGTGTCGCGCCCTCCGGCTCTCCGGGGTCCGACTTTCCGAGCGAGCGAGCGAAAGCAATCGCAATGGGGAGATCGGAGCTACTGCGATGTAACTGAGTTGGGCCGGTATATCCTGATCAGACTCAGATGTGGGATCGATGACTGGCGATGCGCTGTGCCTGGGTGCTGTCTGCGTACTCCTCGTATTCCACTGCAGTGCCTTCGCTTTCCGGCTCTGCCTTTCTTCTGCTGAGAGCCCACGGTATGCAAGAGATGGGGGAGGAAGGCAGGCGGACAGCTGCGCGGACACACTGGGCACCGGACGCCGGACGCATGCCTCCATCAGAGCTCAGAGACAGGAGCCAGTGCATGCCGGCCCTGATCCTGATCCTGACGCTGCCGCCCTGAGCCTGAGCTGAGCCTGAGGGCTAAGGGCGCCTGGTGCCCTGCCGTCACTCTCATCGGCAGACTTCCTTGAATTACTCGATCCTCGACTGCATGCCATGGCATGATCGCGCTTCTTGCCTTGCCCGTGCTCGCGAGCGCTGGCCGTGCTCTCCCCTCTGCGCTCGCCGTGGCTCATGCAGCCCCGAGTTCGGAACCTACGTCCACCGCTTCTGCAGAAGCTCGAGTGTTTATAAGAAAAGCCTCTCTGGTCCCCGTTTCCCTTCTCCATCCTTCAACAGCCCGTTTCTCTTCGACAACCTCGACACCTCGACACCACTTTCGTCGTCGACACCCCTCACGCCTGCTTTGTACCTCGTATCTCTACGGACTCTAACGACCCCTACCTTCCCCCACCATAATGCTCGTCCGCTTCGCGCTCACCATCCTCACCGGCCTCGTCGCCGCCGCCCCCTGCGCCGAGGGCGTGCAGGTCGTCGAGAACTGCAAGAACTCTGGCCAGGTCGCCTGGACCTTTGACGGTGAGTCCGTCCTCCCCACAGACATGACCGGAGCCGTAGAGCACAGCAGCGCACAGGCGTGCAGGCGCAAACAGAGCACGGAGCTGGGAGCTCGGGGTCCAGGCGCAATGCGCTGGGCGCCGAGCATTCCCTTGAGAGCCACAGAAGCCTCAGGCAGAGGTAGGCTCAGGCCCGAAGGCGGCCAGGGCTTGGGCAGGTTGGCTCCGCGCGGTGCCTGAATTTGGATGACGATCCGCACCGAGGTCTGCCGTGTTGTCGCAGCTATTTCGGGCTAGCCTGTTGCATTTGATGCGCGCGCCCGCCGTGATCACAACACAACAACGTCCCGTGCATGCACCGCCCAGCGCCCAGCTAGCCTCCCCGATGCAGTTGCTGACGCCATCGCAGACGGCCCGCACCTGTGGGAGGGCGACATCATGAACAAGTTTGACGCCAAGGGCGGCAAGGCGACGTTCTTCCTGAACGGCAACAACTACGGGTGCATCTACGACCGCGCCGACGAGGTCAAGGAGATGTACAACCGCGGGCACACGCTCGGCTCGCACACGTGGTCGCACGCCAACCTCAAGGGCAAGAGCTACAACCAGATCTCGCAGGAGCTCGAGAAGGTCGAGACGGCCTTCATCAAGATCCTCGGCGTCAAGCCCCTGTACTTCCGCCCGCCGTACGGCGCCTACGACGACACGGTCCTCAAGGTCCTCTCGGACCGCGGTTACAAGAAGCTCTTCATGTGGACCCACGACACTGAGGACGCCAACGGCAAGGGCGCCCAGTTCGGCAAGAACGTCATCGGCAAGGTCCGCGACCAGTCGCCCAAGCCTGCCCTCATTCTCTCGCACTCGACCCAGGACGTCAGTGAGTATCAAACGTTGGCGGGCATTCCTCAGCCATCACGATGTCTGAGAGTCAAACTGCCCGCCCCCGCACTGGCCATCGTAAGCATCAGCACTGACCCACAGCGCACTCGCAGGTCGTCCCCTGGGGCCTCGACCAGCTCGCCGGCCGCGGCTACCAGATGGTCGCTGTCGACACGTGCATGGGCGACGAGGGCGAGTGGCCCTACCAGTGGGTCGGCCAGCCCGGCACCCGCGACGGCAGCTGGAAGTGCTAAGCTGTTCTTCCGGCCCCGCAGCCTGTACATATCCTCCCCCAACGGCATTTACATTTTAGCACCAAGCAAACCACTTTATAAACGCAAGGACACTCTTAACTCTTACTTTAACAACGCAACGCCAGCAGCCCCCGGGCCTGGCCGACGGACACTCTCTCGTATAGTCACAAATTAGGACAATCTACAGTACATCCCCAGCATAGTGCGCATGTAGTCTGGCGAATAATGCACAGCACGTCGGCAGCACGAGTCGCGAGGCGAGCGCAGGGAGCGAGCGAGGCATGAAGGAGCGCAGAGAGGAGAGCGCTCAAAGCAGTGGCAGTGCCAGAGATCTCGCCGCCAAGTCGCCCAAGTCGCCAATGACGTAACGTGCGGTGGTCAGCAGAAATTTCCATTCCTCACAGTCCACACCTCCACTTCTGGGCTCTTGCCACTCAGACCAGCACCAGCACGCAACAATGTCCGCAAGCAGCTCCAAGGGCAAGGGCAAGGCCATCACCGTCGAGGAGGAGCATGTGCACGGGCCGAACTGCTCGCACTCGCATGCCCATGGGCACTCGCACGGCGAGGAGGACGAGGAGTATGACGACTTCGAGGGCCCCGAGGGCCTCGCGGACCCGGTCGTGCGCGCCGCCGACATCGAGGGCGCGATGGAGACGAGGGAGCACTTCATGGACGGCGAGGTGCAGCGGGTGCAGTGCTGCATGAGTGACATGGGTGGGTTTTCCCCTTCCACTCCATCGGGGTGATAGCCCGACCACGATTATTGGAGGGGGGCCAAGCTTGGCCACGGAGAATTGTAGCTGACGCGCAGCGGGAATGAGCGAGTCCGGCCTCGCAGTGCACAAGGTCCGCCTCGAGCCGGGGCGCGAGTCGACCGTGCTCCACTCGCACCTCGCAGAGAGCGAGTGGCTGTACATCCTCCAGGGCAGCGCCGTGCTGCGGCTCGCGCGCCCCGTCGTCGCGGACGAGGGCGACCTGCGCCCGCCGTTCGGCGCCGAGATGCTCGAGGAGACGCGCGACGTGGGCGCGGGCGACTTTATCGGGTTCCGTGAGTGCTTCTTTTCCGTCTATCTTGCCCTGTTCACTAGTGTACTGGCTCGCTCAGCTCGCTGGGCTTGCTCCGCTCGCCGCTCGCCGCTCACGGCTAACTCCCAGCCGCCGGCAACCCGAACGAGCGCTGGGCCCACACCCTCCGCAACGCCTCGGACGCCCCCGTCGAGTACCTCCTCGGCGGCAGCCGGCTCAACCTCGACGTCATCTCGTATCCCGCCCACGGCAAGACGCTCGTCACGCACGAGGGCTCCGGCGCCGAGGGCATGTTCCAGGACCAGCAGTAGCCGCCCCGCACCCAGCTTGACGGCCAGCCAGTCGTGATTTGGAGCGAGGGCCATGCTTCAGGCTTGTAGTAGTGGTATGTCATATCTCGAATTACATCCGAACTGAAAGTGTACAATACAACAACCAAGACCAGCGGGGGGCGGAGAGCTCACTTCTTCGGAGACTTGAAGAAACTCGTGATCGACTTCTGGTCCCTCTTCGCCTCGGGCGCGGCGCGCACGACCTTGGTCCGCCGCCCGCCCTGCCGCTCGGCCTTGCGCTTGCCGGCCTTTTCGCCGTCAGAGTCCGGCACCTCCGTCACCTCCTGCGACGCGGGCTTCGTGTCTGGTTTCGAGTCCTGCGAGGCTGGTTTTGGCTTCGTAGGCGTCACTGGCTCCGCCTTCACCGCTGCCTTCGGCGCCGGCTCAGCCTTGGGCTTCGCCGGGCTGACCTGCTTCGCGAAGAAGCTCTTGATGCCGTCGCGCCGCTCGGCGACGGGGAGGATGTACGCGTGCTTGCTCTGCCCAATCTTGCCGACCTCGGGGAGGACGGGGTACCTGCGAGCTGTCAGTTGCTGCCTGTACGTCTCGCAACTGCGGCCACCGCCCCACAGCGACTTCGACACTCACACGTCCAGCCCCTGCTCGCTCTGGAGCACGTCGCCCGTGCCGCCCTTGCCGTCGACCCAGCCCTGGGGCGGCTCGCCGAGGTCGAGCCAGCGCGCAATGTCCGCCTCGCTGCGGAGCACGCACGGCATGCGGTCGTGCAGCCACGCAATGTCCGGCGCCGGCACCGTCGTCAGGATCGTGAACGTCGCGAGCGGCACGGGGTTGCCGGTCGGGTACGGCTCGCGCCGGTCGCCCGGCTCGGGCTGCCACTTGCTCGGCACGGGGGCCTCGTACTCGACCTCGTCCCAGAAGCCCGCGAACAGGACAAGCGGCGGGTCCTCGGCCGTCCCGCCGTGCGCGCCGTGCTCGGCCCCCGCCCCCACGCCCTTCAGCAGCGGCAGCCGCGCAAAGTGCGCGACCTTCGTCGAGCCCTTCTTCTGCCACTCGTAGTAGCCCTGCGCAGGCACCACGCACCGCTTGCGCCCCTTCAGCGCGTGCCAGAGCCCCCCAGACGAGGGGTCGCTGCCGTCAGCTGCAACTCGAAGTATAAAGCTCACATGACCGCCTCGCTGCGCGCGTTGATCGTGTTCAGCGGCCCAGTCGGCGGGTGCTTCGTCCAGTGCGGGATCAGACCCCACTGCATCGTCTCCAGCATCGCCTCGCCGTTCGAGTCGCGCCGGATCACGGGGCAGCGCTGCCGCGGCGCAATGTTGTAGCTGCTGTCAGCTGGGTCCGGACAAGGCAGCTTACCTGGGCCAGAAGTCCTGCTCCCGCTTCCACTTGAAGCCGAGTGCCGGCGCTGCGTGCCACTTCAGGTCGTCTTCCGTCTTCGTGTCCGGTTTCGCCTCATCGTCCTCGCCCTTTGGCTTCACCTCCGCGTCCGCCTCGGCCGCCTCTTGGTTGTTCGGGGCGTTGCTCTCGTCGCCTGCCGCGTTACAGCTCTCGAGCTCCTCGGCTTGCGGATTCTCCTCCTTGGTCTGAGCCTCGTCCATCGAGGACTTGTTGTCCTCCGCGGCGGGCTTGATCTCGGCGTCCTCGGACTTCACGTCCGGCTTGCTGTCGTCCTCGGGACCTCCACCGCGGAGGCGTTGCGGCGCGCGCCCGCCCGGCTGCCGCCGGAATATGCGCGGATACTGCGCATCGAGCGCCTCGAGGAAGTCGATGTGCTGCTGTCCGAGCGCGAAGCGGCCGCACATGTTGCTCTATGCGATCTGTGCAAAGGATTGCGAGTGTGAACGACGGCGAGCTTGAAACTCGCGTCACAGGTGACTGTACCGGTCGGTATGTAGCGGCGAGGCCGTGCCTGAAATGGAAATGTATTTGGCTGGCTGGCGCGCCTTGCTCCTGAGCGCCTGACGCGAGCCGCTCGCGCGCCCGTGCCGGTGACGCTCATTTGTTTTGACAGCGCTCTCCCAGACTCGGCATTACACACTCACCCACCCCACGCACACACGCAGGCATGCCTGCTGCTGCGCTTAGTGCTCCGCCGCCCGCGCCGGCAGGGCCCGAGCGCGCCTTCACCGTCGGCGCGCAGTACCTCGTCGCCCGCGGCGAGGGGCCGCCCCGTGAGTCCCCTTCCTTCCGTCTTCCTTCGATGCTTCCGCTGTACAGTTTCATAAGCTGACCCACAGGCCCGGCGACCGTGCTGAACTCGCGTCTCAAGCTCGGCGCGCGCGAGGCGTACATCTCATTCGTGGGCGAGGACAAGCGGCTCGACACGTGGGTGCCTGCCAGTGCGCTCGGCGACGAGATCCCCGCCGCGGGCCCGAGTCGCACGAATGGACAAGTGAGCTTTGGGTATGTTTTTTGTCAGCTAACGGCAGGCAGCACTTGCACCCGGCTCACCGGCGGACTCGGCGCCATCCAGCCCCGAGCGCGAGCATGCCCAGGTCACGCGGGTGCGCAACTTCGAGGACGTCCGCTTCGGCGAGTACCTCGTCAAGACTTGGTGAGTTGTGCGGGGGGGCTTGCAAACTAACGCCAGGTACTACTCGCCGTACCCCATGCCTCTTGACTCCGGGACGCCCGCACCCCAGTCCAAGGGTAAGGGAAAGAAGAGGAAGGAGCCCGGAGACGGCACGCCGCGCCCCCGCACGCCGCTCGCGTCTGCGCGAAGCGCGAACGACGTCATGGCTGTCGGCGTAGGCAAGGACGGGGAAGGTGCACGGGGAAGGCTGTGGGTCTGTGATGTATGTTGGCATTACGCTAGCGTTCAACTGACGGGCAGTTATGCTTCAAGTACATGAGGACGAGAGCGGGTTGGGAGCACCACACCGTGAGTTCACACTGGAGATCGACGAGCTGACAGAGCAGTCCACTTGCAACCAGATGCGGCCACCGGGAAGGAAGGTGTACCAGCGGGGGAGCTACACGATATGGGAAGTTGACGGGGCGAACTCCACTGTAAGTTGACCTTGGCGTTGCCCAACTAACAAGCAGCTGTACTGTCAGAACCTGAGTCTGTTCTGCAAGCTCTTCATTGACCACAAGGTGAGCTTAGGGAACCCTTCTCCAGAACTGACGGTCAGTCGGTGTTCTTCCACGTTGAGAACTTTCTGTTCTATGTTCTTTGTGACGCAGCGACGTCCACGCGAGATCAAGTGATGGCGTTCTTCTCGAAAGAGAAGGTCTCATACGACGACTTCAACCTCGCGTGCATCGTGACCTTCCCTCCGCACCAAAACCGAGGCTTCGGCAAGCTTCTCATCGAGTTCAGCTACTACCTGACGCGGCATCCTGCGACTCGGCCGCCTAACAAGTCGCCTGGGACACCGGAGCGACCGCTGTCAGACCTCGGCCGCAAGGGGTACATGGCTTATTGGGTGTCTGTCGTGATACGTTTGTGCCGGAAGTTGCTCGTCGGCGCGCCGGCCTCGGCACCTTCTACGCCACGAAGTCCAGCAGCGACGGAAGGCCGCACGCTGCGGACGCGCAAGGCCACGACGCCTGCGATCCCCGATGAGACTATCACGATAAACGGCGCCGGTAGGTCGCAACAGCTCAGCTCTTTCTGACCTCGCAGATCTGGTGAAGCGCGCGGACCCTTCGACGCCAGGGCACTTCTCGGTTGCCGCGCCTCTTGGCTCGCTGGCGCGGGCATGCCACCTGCGCACAGACGACCTGCAGATGGTCCTGGAGGAGCTCGGGTTCCTGCGGCACCGCCGCGCCGTCTCGCGTCAGACACACGAGGAGGAAGACGACGGCGAGGAGCCGGGGGAGTGGACCGACGTCGAGATTGTTATTACACATAACGAGATCGAGGAGGCCGCGGCGAAGTGGCGCGTCAAGGACAAGCCCCTTCTGGAGGAGCAGTACTGTCTGTTGTAGCATGATTCTGGGCTTTCGGCATGCATCTTGGTATCTTCTTCGCGCGCATTAGGACGCTTCCTAATCGGCAGCCCAAATCTTATCAGCGGCTGAAGCAGCGGTAGGCCGACGTTCAGGCGGGATAAAAGCGGAGAAAGTCGCGTGGATATAATCCCTCCACCGGACGAGTTCGAGCAGTGATCTGCCACTAACCCGCTGGGTGTTGTTGCATCATCGACCAGCACCATGGAAGCGGAAGCTGGCCCGTCGCGCGCGTCGCAGGACCCCATCGAGCAGCCGCCGAACGCCGAGAACGGCACCGATGCCGACGGCCTGCCCCCGAACGCGTCCGAGACGCTCTACCTGCACAACCTGAACGAGAAGGTCCGGATACCTGGTACGTTTCTGCTGCTTCGTCGGCGGCAAGCTGACCGCCAGTGATGAAGGAGACGCTCGCGTCGCTGTTCAAGCCGTACCACCCGCTCGGCCCGATTGTGGCGCACCGCAACGTGCGCATGCGCGGGCAGGCGTTCGTGTCGTTCCGCGACAAGGCGACGGCGGCGCTCGCGCAGAAGGACGTGAACGAGTTCCCGCTGTACGGCAAGCCGATAGTGAGTCGTGGGCGTGTGCCGGGGCGGCGCGTGTGCTCTGATGCGGCGTGTTCTAGTGTCGAGTGCCGTGCTCTACTGTTGAGCATCCTGAGCGCCAGAACAGCGCAGCAATGAGCCCTCGGCGGTGGGAAGGCGGAAGAGCTGCCAGCGTCCCCATTTAGCTAACGGCAGATCATCGACTTTGCCAAGACGCGGAGCGACGCGGTCGTCGAGAAGCAGGACGGCGAGGAGGGGCTGGAAGAGTGGAAGAAGACGCGGTTGGCGGACAAGAGTGAGTAGCCGCGGACGCGTGGGTCCCGGTCCCGACGACCTTGGCTCATCCCATCTGGGCAGAGCGTCCCGATGGCAGCTTCGATGCCATGAAACTAAGCTGACGGCAGAAACGAAGCGGAAGACGAACGTGATCCGCGCGCGCAACATCGCCAAGCACAAGGCGGGCGACTCGGCGGCGCCCGCGGGCCCGGGGGCGGCCAAGAAGCCCAAGCTGCAGATGCCCGACGAGTACCTGCCGCCGAACAACGTGCTGTTCGTGCAGAACCTGCCCGAGGGCACGACGCAGGACGACCTGCGCGAGGTGTTCGAGCAGTACGCGGGGCTCGTCGAGATCCGCACGATCGCGGCCAAGAAGGACATTGCGTTCGTCGAGTTTGCAGACGAGACGGCGTCCGCCGTGGCCAAGGACGCGCTGCACAACTTCAAGATCGACGGAGAGACAAAGATGAAGGTGACGTTTGCGCGCAAGTGAGCACGTCGAGGCTGCCCGGCAGGGCGGCGGGGCGGGCGACGGCGCCAGGGCCGGAGACGGCGAGACGGCGCGGCAGCGCAGCGCAGCGGCGGTGGCGGCGAGGAGGACGCGCCCGCGGCAAGCCGCGAGACAGTAGAGAACATGTTAGATGTATTATGTATGTTTAGCCCTCGGCGGAAGCGGGCATCGGTGCATCGGCACGCCGGCACCCACGCGGGCAAGCAAAAACTACAACATGGCGAACTAAGATCTAAAAAACTACGCCCAGCCTACTGCCAGCGGCGCTGGGCCGTGTTCTGGAACGGCGTCCACTGCCCGCGGGGGCTGGCGGTGCTGGGCGGCTGGTGCTGGCCCTTCCTGCTGCGTGGCTGGAGGGGCGGGAACGCGCTCGGCGTCGGGCTGCGCTCGTCGCTGGACGAGCCTCCGCCGGCGGCGCCTGCCGCCGACGGGGTCGTCACAGCCGTGCTCCCCGCCGTGCTCCCCGGCGTACCCGAGGCAGCGGCAGCGGCCGAGGCCTTCTCGCTCTCGCTCTTGGGCTTGAAGCCCGTCTTGTGGCCCTCGTGGAAGATGTCGTCCATGACGTCGTCGAAGCGGTCCTCGGCCTTGAACTCGACATACTTCTTGTACAGGAGGTAGGCGTGGCGTGCGTCCTCGATCGAGTCGTGGCCGTGGTCGTCCTGCTGGATGTCCTTTTTCAGGAGGAACCACGTCAGGAAGCGCAGCGACAGCTTGCGGCTGCGCCCCGGGACCGTGTACAGGTTGACCGTGTCGAGGACCTGGTCGGGCGGGACGAAGATGTTGATGGTGCGGAAGTCCTTGCTGAGGCCGTGGCCGATGAAGACGCACCCGAGGTCGACGAGCAGGCGCAGTTTCTTGTACGCGACCTTGAGGGGCACGAGCGTGTGCGCGCTCTGGTTCGGGTCCAGGTCGCCGGCCTTGATGCCCGAGAACTCGGTCAGGTAGTCCTGCACCGTCTCGGCCGTACGGATGTAGTCGTCGATGAAGGGCACGGCCTCCTTGGGCCCCGGGCCGCGCAGGACCGACACGCGCGCGAGCGACATGTGCGACGGGCGCAGCATCTTGCGCGTCCCGTCGGACCGGAACTCGAGCTCCTCGCTCTGCAGCGCGACAAACTCGGCGTCGATCGAAATCAGCGTCCCCGGCTTGGGCAGCTCGGAGCGCGCAAGCAGCTCGTGCTGCACCAGCTCCTTGCGCCGGTGCCACGCCATGTTGTGGTCCGTGAACAGCACAGACGTGTCCAGCTCGGTCGGCAGCGACGCGTAGCTCAGCACGCTCGCCGCGTCCGCCCGCTCCAGGATGATCACGGCCGGCACCTTCCAGCTCTCCGAGAACGTGAACACCTCGTCCTCGCGCACGGGCCGCACAAGGAAGTCGTTGAACATGATCCACTTGGGCTCCTCCT
The DNA here is from genome assembly GCA_023630055.1 of Trichosporon sp. PB005A. Taxonomy (NCBI): domain Eukaryota; kingdom Fungi; phylum Basidiomycota; class Tremellomycetes; order Trichosporonales; family Trichosporonaceae; genus Trichosporon; species Trichosporon sp. PB005A. The sequence continues at coordinate 238,180 of JAMALZ010000007.1, forward strand.
CGTCCTCCTCCTGCGGCATTTTGACAAACGAGATCAGGTGCGGCGGCTTGTCCGCCGCCGTCTGCACCTGCACCACGACGCTCTTGACCTCGTACACGATGCCCTTGTCGCTGGCCGCTCCCTCGCTGTCGCTGTCCACGTCGCCTTCGTCGGCGTCGGCGACGACCTCGCCCTTGGCGTCCGTCCGAAACACGACGCGCGGCGGCAGGTAGTGCCGCGTCTTGCCGCCCTCGGTCCTGTCCTTCCAGACCTCGAGCTGCTCGGGCGTCGACACCATCGCGTTCACGGAGAGTACGGGCGGGAGGCTGTCCTCGGGGCTGGACGCGAGGTCGCGCTTCGAGTCGAGGGGCGCGAACGCCTTGCACGCGCTGCACGACGCCTTGGTGCTGCTCGACTTGATGATGGCGTTGCGCAGCGCGGTGGGGAACGGCGTCGCGCTCGTCGGCGTCGGCTTGCGCGGGTACGCGAGGTCGACGGCCTGCAGCGTCGACTCGCGCGTCGACACGTGCTTGCACGCGAGGCACGTGTTGGTCGTCTTGACGGCAACGCCGAGGACCTGGTTGATGGCGCTCGTCGCCGACGTGCTGCTCGCGCCGTGCGCGTCGAGACTCAGCGCCTCCATGGTCGGGCGCATCTGGAACGAGCGGCCGTCGACAACCGCCTCGGTCGTGAACGTCGACAGCAGCCAGCGGTTGAAGTTCTGGATCAGCGTGCTCGGCGTGTGCGGCGCCTTGTCGCCGTTGTCCATGAGGCCGAGCGCGGACGCCTGCGGCGTCGCACTGAACGCGCGCGAAAAGTTGGACGCCTGGCAGTTGGTACCCTTGGCGTCCTCCAGCATCCTAAACAGGAAGCCCGCCTCGCACAGCAGGCAGTTCTCCTTCTGGCACTCGACGCAGATGTGCGCCTTGGCGACGGCGCGCACCGGCGTCGAGTAGTGCAGCGCCTGCAGTAACGCGTTCGTGTAGCTGTTGACAATGTCCGTCTCGAGCCCGCTGTACGTCGTGCGGTTGTAGAAGCCAAAGTCAAAGTCCTCCACGCCGAACCGCGAGTACTTGATCTCGACCTTGCGGTAGTACTTGGGGATGCCGCCGATGGTCTGCTCCTCCTCGATCTCGGGCGGGGGATGGCGCTTGTTGCGGTCCTTGTCGGAGCGGAAGCGCGGCTCGCTCTCGCGGCGCGACCCGATCGCGCCGCGCCCGAGCGCGAGCTTGCCGGCGCCCGTCCGCGCCGTCAGCTGGTAGCGCTTGCCCTTGTAGTCCTTGGGCAGCTGGCCGTAGCCGACAAAGTCCTGGTAGTTGAGCGAGTTGAGGACCGAGGCCGGGATCGGCTCGGGCGGGTTGAAGAAGGGCGAGTAGACGGTCGCGTAGTCGATCGTCGGGAAGTTGCTCAGCAGCGGGTCCTCGTAGTACGGCATGCCGAGGAGGTTGAGGGGCGTCGTGTCGTCCCAATGGATCGGGGGCGGGGGCTCGACGGCGTCCGGCCACTCGGGCTTGACGCCGTCGAACCCGTTGAAGGTGGGGAGGACGAGGTTGCCGTTGGCGTCGAGCTCGGCGCCCTCGCCGACGTCGTGCGTCGTCCACAGGTGCAGCTGGCCGTCGCCGTCGCCGAACACGAGGTAGTCGCCGTGCGGCGACAGCGCCATGCTCGTGATGAAGCTGTTGATGTCGAGCTGCTGGAACTCGTTCTGCCCTGTGCTCATGTCGTGGCTCTGGATCATGCCCTGCTGGCCGGCGATGACCATCTTGCTCGAGTCGCTCGGGTTCAGGAGCACGAACGACGGCCCGGACGCAAAGCTGATCGGGGGCAGCGCGCGCAGCGTCCTGATGTCGTACAGCCGGACGAGCGGGTCCGGCACTGGGTGGCCCTGCATGTGCGTCCAGCCCCAGGTCGCGACGAGGTTGTTCTGGCAGTCTGCGCCGCTCATGCCGCCGGTGTGCGCCTGGACGGGGGTGACCTTGGACGCCTGGCGGAAGCCGAGGCGGGGGTCGAGCAGGCTGACCTGCCCCGAGCCCGATGCCGAGACGACCATGCGGTCCTGGTTTGTGCCGAGGTGGACGACGGTGCCGGGGCTCTCGAAGTGGCGGACGATCTCGCCGCGCGCGTTGTTCACGAGGATCATCTGCCCCGTGCCGCCTGCGAGCACCTCGTGCGAGTTGGTCGGGCTCGGCGCCATGGCGCGCAGGCTGCGCGTCGGGTCGCTGACGCTCCAGCGCGGCGCGCCGCCGCGCTTGCGCCCGCTCATCCCGCCGTCGGTCAGCGTCCAGATCTCGCGGTCCGTGAGCCGGATCTGCCGCACCCCGCTCGCCAGCCCGTGCATGTTGCCCGTGAACTTCTTGCCCGCCGCGCTCCCGCCGTGCGCGGGGAACTGCACGTTGCGCGTCAGCGTCAGCGGGTTCACGAACGCCGACACAATGCCCCCTGACGAGCCCACCCAGAGCATGTCCGAGAACCCATCGACGGCGAGCGCGCTCGGCACCGGCTTCGGGTCCGAGATCTGCGGAGGCAGCGGAAACAGTGACAGGGGGTTGTAGCTGCTCATCGTCGCATGGCCGCGTACCGCGTCGGTGGAGGTGCTGGGGCTGGGGTTGCTGGGCGCGGGACGGAGCGGAGGCGCGGGAGAGGAGAGGCGGGGCCGCAGAGGGCGCGGAGGCGTCGGGAGAAGAGGGTCAAGGGGAGGAGGGCCTGCGGGGCGTGCTTGCTGTGTGTCTCTGCTCTTCGAGGTAGGCGGTCCGGATATCGCTGGCGAGAAGGAGAAGGAACAAAAAGACAAAGTCAAGACACAGGCTGCCCGGACGCGCGCGTCAGACGGTCCTAGATCCTGAGCAGGCATTTCAGCCGTCATTAGCGTGCGGTATATGACGGAGGTGTATTCGGGCCTCCGCACCGCATTAGCGGAGGCATTCCGACGCGTCCGCCCCCTCATGTGTTGTTGCCACGTTACGTCGGCCACTTGATCAGAGGCGTTCGGCGATGCGTGCTGCCTCAACCTCAACCACCATGGAGCCGTACATCGAGGTGAAGGTGAGCTTATAGAACACTTTGCTGAGCTGACGTGCCAGGAGTCGTTCAAGACGCTCCCGGCGTTCTCCCCGCTCATCTCGGTCGAGGCGCTGCCGACGATCGCCCTCGTTGCGCTGCTCGCCGCCTTCTCGCTCACCTTCTTCCTGACTACGTGAGTACGCTGAGGCTGGGTCTGTCGTGTGGCCTGTGGTGCTCCGTTGGCCGCTGTTTGACGACTATACTGGACCGGGCCGTCTTCTCATCTTTCCGGATCAGCCCACGTCCTGGCCTCCGCCATAGAGCTAGCAGGCTGAGTTTGAGCTGACAACAGCCTCTCCAAGGCCCCCGCGCAGGAGCTCGGCGTCGCGCTACTCGCGGCCTTCCTCGCCGGTGCCGGCACCGTCGCGCTGTTCTGCACCGTCGGCGTGTATGTGTAAAAGTTAGCAACGTGTCTTCGAGATGCGACCTAGACTAGACAGATAACCCATGGTGTCGTCAGTGGCAAACCTCAGCGGCGAGCCTCAGGTGGAGAATGTCCATGTGTTGCATACGGAACTACTGCTACACTTGTGAGGTGGTACACTAGAGCTCCTTCTTTGCTGCGAGCTCCTGCTCGCGGTCCTCAGCCTTCTTCTGCTCTGTGGTCGCGAGGCGGGCGGGGTGGGCCGCCTTGGGGTGGAGCCACTCGCCGCCGGTGTACTCGTCCATGGCGCGGAGGCGCTCGGGGAGGGTGGGGTGAGAGTGGTGGTACATGGAGTAGAGCTTGTCGGCGTGGGGCGACGAGAGGTTCTCGACGTGGAGCTTGATGAGGGCCGTCTTGAGGTCGGCCTTGGTGCCGAGCTGGACGGCGAACGCGTCGGCCTGGTACTCGTACTTGCGGGTGCGGCTGTTCATGGCGAACTGGACGAACGTGTCGATCGGGCCGAAGAGCAGCTGGTAGAGCGTGAAGCCGATGCAAACGGCGCGGGGCGGGCCGACAGCCAGCCGCGGGTCGAAGCCGAAGCTCGCGAACAGCGCCTTGTTCCCGATGAACACGCTGAACACGGCGAGCGTGAACAGCAGGTGCGCCTGCGCGATGAGCATGAGGCGCATCGGGTGCGAGTAGTACCAGTGGCCGAGCTCGTGCGCGAGCACGGCCTCAACCTCGGCCGGCGTGCTCTTGTCCAGCAGCGTGTCGTAGATGACGATCTGTTTGGACCACGGCAGGCCGTAGAAGTAGGCGTTCGAGTGCGACGAGCGCTTCGACCCGTCGATCATGAACAGGTGCTTGAGCGGGAACTGCAGCTTGGTTGCGAGCGCCTCGACGCGCGAGCGCACCTCGCCGTCCGGCAGCGGCGTGAACTTGTTGAACAGCGGCTGGATCCACAGCGGGAAGATGATCTGCAGCACGAGCTGCACCGCAATCACGAACAGCATCAGCCACGGGATGAACGCCTTGCCGGCCCAGTCGAAGATCTTGAGGAACCCGGCCAGCACGGGCAGCCCGAGCACGGCGATCAGCGAGTACGTCTTGAGCGTGTCCATGAAGAAGAGCTTGGGCGTCTGCTTGTTGAACCCGTGCTTCTCCTCGAGGACGAACGTGTAGTAGTACGACCACGGCAGCGAGAGCGCGCCGGAGATGACGGTCGTGACGACGGTCCAAATGAGTGTGTAGGTGATCTGCCCGTCAGCTCAATATCCTACGCAATAGCTAGCTCACCATGCGGTCGCGGCTCAGCCCGAACGCGTCCATGATGCGGCCCGCAAAGTTCCACGTCCAGAGGTACCCGCCCTTGATGAAGACGAGGCTCTGGACAAAGCTGAAGATGTGCTGCGCGATCGAGTAGTACGTCTTGTCGCGCGAGTACGCCTGCGCCTTCTTGTACTTTTCCGGCGTCATGTGGTTCTTGAGCTCGGGCGGCGGCAGCGGGCGCGAGTAGCACGGCAGCTGGCGGCGGCTGGGCGTCAGCGGGATTCAGCGGAATGCAGCAGGCGGGCGGGCTGGAGCTGCCCACAGCCTGGGTGGGCTACAGCTGTGCGCCGGCGCCAGACACACTCACATGATGTACAGCTCGAAGGCGGTCTGGGCGACGAGCAGGCCGACGGCGAGGCTCTTGTAGGGGATGAGGGCGTTGTCGGCCGCATCGGCGAGGCGCGTGATGACGCTGTCGATGGCGCCGATGATTGTCATGGTGAGTGGGAGTGATGTGGTTGTCAACAAAATCTCGGCCACGATCACTCGCTCGACCGCCTCGACGCGCACACCTGTACCTGCCACGGCACGCCGGCGCCTACAGCCGCCTCGACGTGGCATGCCTTTGCATCATCGTCACGTGGTCTGTCTCATGCCGCATCCTTGAGCATGTGCCCAGCAGCTTACAGCCAGGAAGCAGGCAAGTCACCATCAGTGCATGCACGCGGGCCACGCACAAAGATATGCAGCCAGCAGCAGAAGTCGCATCAATCACAGTGTCCAGCTCACAGGTCTATACATGACAGTACAACGGGGAAGGGCTCAGAGCGCGTACAGGCGCTCGGCGTTCGCGGCCATGATGTCGGTCATGGCGGCGCGGTCCTCGCCGAGCTCGGCGACGCACTTGCGGAAGAGGGCGTACCACCTGGCGCCGGAGATGGGCACGATGACGTCCTTGTCCGCGCTGACGTCGCCGGCGGACGCGGCGGCGGGGATCGAGCCGAACACGATGCGGTGCGTGCCGAACGTCTCGATCGCGGGCGCGACGTACATCTTGACGACGCGCTCGAGCTCGCGCTCGTCCTCCCACCACGGCTCGGCCGCCGCGCGCGTGTCCAGCACCGGCGGCAGCGCCTTGAGCACCACGTCCGAGTGCAGCGACAGCTGCGTTAGCCGCGTCATGTGTGTCACGTACGCCGCGTCGTTCTGCAGCTTGGACGAGTTGAGCGTCAGCGGGGGCGGGAGCAGCCCGGCTGCGCGTCAGCGCCATCTTCACATTTCTGATGTACTCACCGACAAGGATCTTGCGGCTCGGCGCGCCCTCGGCCGCCTCCTTCTCGACCTTGCCCCACCCGCCGTCGATGCGGTTCACGACGTCGTCCAGCTTGTCCCACAGCGCCTCGGTCAGCGGCGTCGTCTGCGGGATCACGACGTCGATGGCCGGGAGCGACGACTGCGGTGTCGGCGCCTCGGCCGCGGTTTCCGAGAACAGGAGCGCCGGGGACACGACGCTCTTGCCCAGCTTTGTGGATCTGTTGTCAGCTATGAGTTCAGGGAATGGGGCTCAGCACGCAGTACGCAGTACGTACCCGTCCGGCGCGGCGAGACCGACCGGCGCAATCGGCCGCCCGTCAACGGCGACGGCGACGCTCGCGCACAGCGGCGGGAGCACCTTGGCGTCGCCCGGCTGCAGGCGCAGGAACGAGCCGCTGTTGTGCGCATCGACGAGGCGGTCCGGGTGCACCGTCGAGGGGCTGGGCGGCTGCGGCGCCATGCCTGGGGTCAGCTCGGGGAGTATGCCAAAAGCTCACCAGGGGACAGTGGGCCCTCGCCGGTGAAGAGGCTGCGGGGGAGGGGGGGCGGGCGCTTGGGGGGCATGGCAGTGATGGAGGCTCGGAGGCGGTGAGAGTTAAGGGCGCGGGCGCGGGCTCGGCGGTGCGGCGTCGGGATGGGTCAGGGGCTGGCCTGGGCTGGTTGGGGTGGCAGGGTGCAGAGAGCGATGGTGAATGAATGAGATGAGATGAGGAAGAGACGTGTTGGGACAGTGGTAGCTCTGGGCCGGGAGCTGGGTGAGGGGTGGCGTCTGTGGTGCGCGTTGCGAGCGAGCGAGTGTGAGTGTGGATGTGTGCCGTGGCGCGTGGCCCGGGATGGGTCGTCATCCTGAACTCTGAAACCAGCCCGGGCACTCTATTCACCGCGCTCCGTCGCCCGTCGCCCGTCGCCCGTCCCAGCGGGCCAGCGCGCAGCGGCCTCCCGCGGGGATGCACTACTGCTCCAAGAATCCACGTCCCGGCTTCATCCCGATCCAGTCCTGTGGTACGTTTCCGCTGCTCGTCCTTTTCGGTCGATCCGCTCTGCGCTCCCCAGAGTGAACAAACCACCAGCCAAGGTTGGCTTTCGGTGCCAGAGCTACCGACGCCGCGCCGCCCAGGCAGTCACATTCCACAAGCCCCCGGCTCGTGGCCTTGGGCGTCGACGCTCATGCGCGCTCTGCACACAGCGCTCAGCGCACACTTGCAGCCCAGCCCAGGCACGCGTCCCACGCCCCATATTAACTGTCGGGAGCATGATCAACTTTCATTGCCGTGCCTCAGGTACGCCGCCGCGATTCCTCCTTCCGGCCTGTTTCGTTGCTGGCTGCTCGCGATCGCACTCCGTACGTCGCGCGATCGCACAGTGACGCCTGGGCTGCGATCGCCTGGTAGTCGTATCGGGCAAGTGATATATCAACACTGCGTAGGTCTCGGCACTGTCAGCTCATGAGAGCGGCACTTCCGAGATGGGCAGAAGGAGAGGGATCCAGCCGTGTGGCACAGTCCTGAGCTTTACGTATGCACTCGGCGCTGGAACGCGTTCCGCGCTGACGCCATGACGTTCTCGTCCTTAGCAGCCGGAGACTTTGCAAGGCCGCGACTCGCGCGCCTGGCGCCTCGTGAGCGCACGGATGCTCGCTGGCTCGTCCAGAGGGATGCCAGCGACACATGTCGCCCAGGCCCTTCGCAGCACGTTTGCTGGAACTGAACCTGGCCCCGAGCCCCGAGCCCCGCGCCCCGCGCCCCGAGCGTGCTGAGCTTCGCTCGAGCTTCAGTTTTGCGCTGCGTGCTCCCTGTGCGTGCTCCCAGGACCTGGACCGCTGGACTGCAGACTAGCAGAGCTACTACGCTGGCCCAAGCCTAAAGCGTAAGTGATCGGCCGGAGGCACGGCACGCATCTCCAGGGCGCGAGCCGGGGCTGGGATCTGGGATGAATTGCATCACTCGCTGCGTGCTGCACGCTGCAAGCCCATGGTCGTGTGAAAGATAGGAAAGTACGGAGTATAGGGACGAGCCGATCGGCTCGTTTCGAGTCTGATTGCTTCTCACAGCGGCTGTACGTCATGTCGTTTCTATAGTGAGGGTCTTGGGCTGTTTCCCGCCTTGGCGCGGATTGGGTATCGCACAATCAAAAGTTAAATGTGGTCGTGGTGGTCGATGCCGGGGAAGCGGCTGCTCGTCGGCGACTGGACGTACTCGCCCGCGCGGTGGTCCTGGTTCAGGTGGCGGCGGACGAGGCGCTCCATGCCGTCGAGCCCGCGGTCGAGGACCTCCATGGGCGGGCCGAACGAGAGGCGGACGAAGTGGTGGCACGGCGACTCGAACAGGTTGCGCTGTGTGTGAGCTGAGCAAGACCTTGTCAACTCACCCTCTTGGCCGGGTTCACGTCGAAGAACAGCCCGGGCACGCAGATGACCTTCTCCTTGAGCAGCTCCTCGAAGAACGTGAGCCCGTTGTTCAGCGGCGCAGGCAGCGGCGACAGGTCAAGCCAGATGTAGAACGTCGCGCGCGGCGGCACCTTGACGGGCAGGCCCATGGCCGCGAGGCGCTCGAGCACGTGGTCGCGCTTCTCGCGGAAGTGCGTCTGCAGCGCAATCTTGTCCTGCATCACACGCTTCGGGTCAAGCAGCGGCAGCGCCATGACCTGCATCGGGTGCGACGCGCCGCCGTCCAGGAAACTGCCCGATTGGGAGATGGCCGAGATGAGATTCTTCGGGCCGAGCACCCAGCACACGCGCCAGCCGGGCAGGCGGAAGCCCTTCGTCAGGCCGTCAATGATCACGACCGCATCCTGGTTCACGTCGTTCACGTGCTCCGCGCCCGAGATCGACTTGCCCAGCTTGGACGGGTCGTCGTGGTAGCAGTACCAGCTGTAGAACTCGTCAAGAACAATGCTGAGGGTTAGCAGTATGACCGACTTCTAACCCACGTGGTGTTGCCGTCCCCCATGCGAACGAGCTCCTTAAGATCGTCGCCCTGGATGACCTGGCCAGTGGGGTTGCGCGGGTTCGACGCGACGATGACGCTGAGCGACAATATCTTGGCCGCCTTCTTCAGCTCGGTGATGTTGAGCTTGTAGTCGTCTTGCGCATCGAGGGCGGTCGGAATGGGGAGCAGGCGCTTGAAGACCGACAGCACCTCCGAGTAGGTCGTGTACTCGGGGATCTGGTAGCCGCAGTACACGTCGCCGATGACTGTCGGTGTCAGCCCCGTCTGCGCCCCGGCATGAAACGCTCATAGCTTTGACAGGAACGGTCGCTGAGTGCGAGGAGGGAAGACCCCAGTTCCTCGGCGAGCGCTAGTCTGACTCACCCGCTGCCACACGAGACATTCCGGCACGGCCGCCGGGCACGATGCACACGTTCTCATACGTGTACTTGGACTCCTTGCCCTGGCGGTACTCGACGTTGTAGAGGTTCTGGGGTCAGCTTCCATCGCAGGTTCGTCAGCTAGACGAGACCGTGCGGCCACGGGTGCGGAGCGCAACACCCCCTCGCAGTGTCACGAGCCTCGCAGGCGGCGGGCCACGAGCCATCCCAGATAAGCCGCTGACCGCTGATTGGCCTGCAGCACTCACCGCAACGGCCTCGCGCAGCGCCTTCAGCCCGACGGTCGGCGCGTACTCGTGAATGTCGCAGTCGTAGTCGTTGAAGTCGATGCCCTCCGGCCGCGGCGAGGCACCAGGCAGCGGGCCAGTGTACGGCGCGCCCTGGCCCATGTTGCTCCAGTCCGTCTTGGACGCGTACGAGAAGCCGTTCGCCATCGCGCGGTCGGTGCAGTAGATCACACCGGTCGCTCCAGGATGGAGCACACCAGGGCTGGGAGTCAGCTTGGCTACGCGTCATAGCTTCTTGGTCGCCGTAGCCGTCATCCCATCGCCCCCGTTTGGAATGACGCGGCCCTCTGCAGGAGGCTCAGATGCACTCACACAGTCTCCTCCTGCTCCTGGTGCTTCTGCCCGATGTAAGAACGGAGCAGCTGGTGCGCCTCGGACGCATGCTCGTGATGGGCGTGGGCGATGTCGTGGTAGAGCTCGGGGTCGTCGAACTCGAGCTCGACCTCCTCGGCGGCCAGTTCGGGGTCGGTCTCGACTGGGGTTCTGCTGCCGTCGGCGCTCATCGTCCGCGTGTTCTTGGGGACGGGCTGTGGAGATGGGGAGAGGGGGGAGGAAGGGAAACGCTGTTGCGCCGTGTGTGTGTATATATAGCGTGGCCCTCCTTTGATGGCAGTCGCGCGGTGCGCCCAGTTGGCCCTAAGGGTGGGGTTACGCAGACTCGGCAGACGGCGCACACTCTGACTTTTCTGAAATGTCCAAAATAGCCCAAAGCTCATCTAGCGCTGTGGTGCGGGGAGGGGCCGTGTGTGCTCGCCGGAGGGTGAGGGGACTGAGCGTCGAGCTGAAACGTTCGCGAAGCGTGCTGGGATGTGAACAGAATAGGGGGGCTCGTCGATGCATGTGCTCTAGTGAGGTCTGGGACGAACGCTGTCAAGAATTGGTGTGGGGCTCAACGACGTCATATCCTGCTGCAACCGCCGGCAGTGGTGGAGGTTGACGCGCCTCCAGACTGACAGCCCTACGCTGTTTTCGACAATCCAATCGCAGGCGAGAAGTCGCTGCTCGACAGCTCGTCTGGCTTAATGCTCCTGTGACACCTCTTGGCATTCTAGAGCATGCGTGCCCAGCATATCAGTGCTCAGTTCTGTGGCTCAGGCGCGAGCGCACTGCGCTTTTCGCGGTTGAGTTAGCAGTGTGCAGATCCCAGGACACCGGCCAAAGAGTGCGCGGCCGTGCTGACACGTAGCCTGCCGTCTCCTGTAGAGGGCTTAAGAGCTGCATTCTACAGGAGCCTCGCCCTGCGCTGCAATCCTGCAGCTCGAGCCTTCCGTCAACCAGGGCCTCGGACCCGCGTAGATTAGATCTCGCGATATCGTGATAACGAGGTGACGTGTCACGTGGTCTCCGTCCTGCCTGGGCCGTTCAAATTTGCCTCCGCCAAATTTTGGACGACGCACGAATTCTGCAGGCACGAGACTGGCGATCGTCGCGCAGCGCGACTAGCTGCCTGCTGCTTACACGAGTATGGTCAGTAGAGGTGCATCACGAGACCCCGTTGGCGGTCTTGCAACACCGGTTTCGAGTCTTTAAATCGCATGCTATACATGGGCGGAAGATACCTGAGCACAACAACCCTACCGAAACCCTGCCATGACCAACACGAAATTAGGCCTTGGTAGAGTGGGCAGCCTTGTGGGCAGCCTTGGAGGCAGACTTCTCGGCGTGGAACTTGGCGAGGGCCTGGTCGTACTCGGCCTTGACCTCCTTCTGGGCCTCGGCGCGGCGCTTCTTGAGCGAGCGGAGGTGACGCTTGCGCTGGAGACGCTGGGGGGTGACAAGGCGCTGGATCTTGGGGGCCTTGGTGTAGGTCTTGCCGGCCTTGGTGGTGACCTCACGGCGAACGACATACTGGCGGACGTCGTCCTCCTTGGAGAGGTTGAAGAAGCGGCGGATGCGGGTGGCACGCTTGGGGCCGAGACGCTTGGGGACAACGACGTCGGTGAGGCCGGGGATGTCGTTCTCGCCCTGCTTGACGACAACAACCGAGAGGGCCTGGATGTCGGAGCCGACGATGCAGCCGCGGACCGACTTGCGCTTGCGCTCACCGGTGCGGCGGGGGCGGTAGCACGAGTGGCCGTCCGAGAGGAGGAGACGGGTACGGTGGTTGATGAGGACACCCTGCTTCATGGGGAAACCCTGCTTGTCGTTTCCGCCGGTGATGCGGAGGACGTAGCCCTTCCACTCGTCGCCGAGGTTGTCGGCGGCGACCTCCTGCGACATGCGGAGGTCGTAGAAGATACGAGCCTTGCGCTCATCCTCGATCTCGAAGGACTTCTGGGCACCAGTGGCCGGGTTGGCGACGTTAAGCTTCTGCGACAGAGTCAGCACAAGACCTCCATATTCACAGCTCAAAACGACACGGCGACTTCCTCCCGCGAAACGGCGACGGCAACACACAGATGTCGAGTAGTCGTTGGTCGGTTCCCTTCACGGTAAGGCTTAAAGACAGCGCTCCTGCTGAGGGCATTCAGAGCCAACTGAACACACCCCAAACCGGGACGCTTGTCCTCCTGTCCTCCACGCAGATCGCTCCGGCGACGCCTTGGGCTTGTCTCCACGCTCCACAACGCCTGCTGGACGCTTCAGAGCTTGCGCGAGAACACCAGGCGACACCAAACGTCGTCGTCCGTCTGCCTTCTATTCCAATCGTCTGCCTCCCTCAACGTCGCTCATGGTCGTCCTTCGGTCTGTGCGTGCCGGTTTCACGGGGCGGTCGTCGTCGCTGTCGCTGTTCGTCTCACCATGGTGTTTTGTGTGCTCGGCGGTCTCCTACGTCGAACTTTTGAGGGGGTGCTTGAAGTACAGGTCGAGTCTTCGTCGCTTCGCCCAGAGTTGGCAGCAGCACAGGGGCCTAGTTTGGCGCTTCAAAACGCCGCGAAACGCCGAGTTTGGTTACGTAACAAGGTGTGCCCGGTTGGTTCTTGGCACGTGTCTTGCTTTCCCACGCAGTCTTTCTCTCATTTCTCATCGAGGGTAAGCTTCGTTGATTTGATTAGAGCATGACCGGTGTTCGCGGAGAGGGCTTGATGGAGGCACGGGGAGGTCGCGGTGCAATCTTCCTCAGTGAGCCTCTGTTACCCGAATGTCGCGGCGAAACTTAACGCAGGTGGCGACGGCTCTCGCAAGCGCTGGACACCTCTTGATGATAGCGTGCGCGGCGCGGTACGTGTCCATGGTGACAGACATGCCCGCAGGGGGCGGTGACGCGTGGAGTGGTGAGGCAAAGAGCTAGGGAGTGTGTCGGTAAGATGCCGACGATGAACTCACGTCTCCGCCGGCGTTGAACCAGATCAATCATGCAATGCATTCGAGGCTACGGAGACATCCCAGGGTGTGACCCAGCGCGACAGCAGAGCAGGAGAGCCAGCGGTGCAGCGCACAGCGGCTGAGGGCTTGGGAGGGAAGGCAGCGCACTGGAGTGCGCCGGAGTGCAGACTCGCTCCGTCGACTTGTCAGTGAGTGAGACAGTCTGGATCGGACGGCAAGGCCTTGCTACGGTCCCTGAAGCCATAAGAGGGCGGTGCACCCCAGCGCATGCAGTGTGCGGACAGCGCTCGGCGCTCGGCGGCCAAGGCAGAGCCTGGGAACTGTTCCGACCTTCGGAGGCCGGAGGCCGGAGCGAGGGGACGAAGGGCGCATCTGAAGGGCAGCGCTTGGACCTCGCGAACACACGACCCCACTCTACGATCTACGATCAGCGCACTTTTGATGAGTCTGGCCATCGCGCCATCTCCTATGTGACCTTGTCCTCCGGGAAGGACGGCCCCGGGGCCTCGGGGGATCGGGGGACAGGCGCTGTCCCGAGCTATGCACCCGTCGCACGACACCAACACATCAACTCAGCTAAAGCGCTCGGCAGCCGAGCTGCAAGGACTGCAGTCGAAGACAGGGGAGGGGGGCGAGGGGGGCGAGGGGGGCGATGTGAGCGCTAGCGCTGGGCGCGCTGGGAAGCTGCGAGGGGCGCATGTGGAGGACAGCGCTCGAGAGGTGATCGCCGGCACGGCGTCCCTCGACGACCAGCCATCGCCTGCGGCCTGTTCTAGAAGATGCAGATGCCCAGGCTGCTCCACTCCAATTGCAAGCGCGCAAGAGCTGTGCTCGCATACTCGTAACGCGTGACGACGTCAACACGAGATTATCGGCCAGCGGCCGGCGGCGTGGCCAGTGAAAGCGAGACCGCCCCGGAAACCCAGCTCTGCGGAATCCCTGGTCTCTGAGGCAGTGCCAACTCCATTAAGTCGCGATAGCGGCGCTGACTGTTTGTAGCATCCAAGTGATTCAGTCACATGCATGCTACTAGCATTGTTACGATGACAAGGTGCGGTGGTTGTTGACAATGATCGCGCGACACCCTCCCAGTATGCTGCTGCTGCTGCATGCCGCTCTGTTCATGCTGCTCAGGCCGGAGGCCGATGCACACTTTTGACCCAGTACCCCTGAGCTGCTCTCAAACCAAGACAGATCTGCGAGACTAACACCGCCCTCTGGCCCTACGCGACCGCGAGTGATCGGGACAGCCATCCGGCGAGCTCAGCCGCGAGGTTTATGGGCGAGACAGAATGGGGCATGGGGCGGCGACGATGTGAGGAAGGCCGCGTGGAACCGCGAGGAGGGCTGAACGGGACCGCGAGGAAGGCAGCTTGGCGAAGGTGGGTCTGCACCTCGAGGCTCATATCTAGTTAGTCGGAGCTCTCTTCAACCGCAACTCTGACCGACGTCTCCTCTACCTGAAGCCACACATCCACACACTTCTCCTCCCTCTCATCCTGCACCACGCGGCCGGCCGCGAAACGGCCCGACCACCCGTCGTTCCGGCACGGCGACCCCCCGTCTAAATCTCGCACACCATGACCGCACAGGGTTTTCACCCCTCCCTAGTGCAGCCTGGGTTCCAGGCCTGCATCGTCGCTCTCCTCCGCGACCTCGCCAAGACCATGCCCGTCAATGCGATCAAGCAGCTTGCCGAGAACGGTGCCGGCTCGCGCCCCTGGAGCTCCGACGAGGTCGAGTTCCTCCTGCAGACCGTTCTCTCGCCACCGGAACAGATCAGCCTTCCGAACTCGCTCGTCGACGTCACATCGCCCCGCCCATATGCTCCTCCTGAGAACCTCAACGAGCAGCCGTCCCAGCACGTCTCGATCGAGCCCATCCCTGCTGATGACGTCAAGGACGAGGTCCCCGCACCATCCGACCCCGCGACCGCAACCCTTCGCCAACGCATCCGTTCCCTGTCGCCGATGCCATCCCGTTTCACGACGAACCCTGACCCCAAATCGCGTCGAGATCTTGAAGGGTCGACGGTCTATGCATGGCTTCGCGTCATCAGCAACAAGAAGCGCATCGCCGACGCCGAAGCTCGTCAGCTCGAGGCGACCTTGCGCGGCCTGGTGGCCGCCAAGCTGACCGAAAGCGGGTTCCCCTTTGGGGAGATTATCGCCACAGCTCGATCGGACTCGGCGGCGGCGCTGATCAACGACTGGTCGTGGACCATCGGCTGGAGCCACGACATGATTGAACTGCAACCGTTGGTGAGGGTATGGCGGATGTCGCAGGACGCCAGCACCAAGATTCTTGTCGTCGTCGGCCCGACCGGGCTCACAGCGAACCCTGTCTCGCTCATCCCCGTAATGACACAGTTTGCGCGCCAGGACGGCCTGGTCCTGTCGCTTGAGCAGACCGGGATCCCCGTCATCGTCTCCGCGCGCGAGGTCTTGGAGGGCCTCTCGATCTTCACGCAGCACGTCATCGACTCGCTGGCTCCCGTCGACGCCCACGTTGCCGATCAAGTAGCTTCCTGCATTTCCGTGGCGGAGAACCTGAAGAAAGTCAAAGGTGACGTTGCGCATATTCCTGGAGTAACTCTGGCTTTGCGCATCATCGTCGGGTTCCTGGCGCGCAAGGCGGAACGTATGCTCCACTGGTGGAAGTGGACGTCGTCCCTCTCCTCCGATGACTCGTCAGACGTTCGTCGTTGGCTCGATGACTTCCGGGAGAACCCCGCCTGTGAGTGGCTGGTAGAAGTGTTTGGCTGACATCCTGCAGACTGGGCCCCTTCACGAACCACCACGGCAGCTGAAGATGACCATCCAGAAGATGACGACGATGGTGATCACATTGAGCAGCAGGCCGGCCCCGCTGCCGCAGGTCGGTCTCTGCAGCGGCCGTAGGCGCTGTGCACCGAGACGACTATGACTGGGTCGCCATCGGATGGCCAGCCGCAGCTGCGAAACGCAGCGCGTTGACTCTAACAGACTTCGGAGCGGCTGAGGACTGTCGCAGTTTGGCTTGGGCAGAAACGACCTGGGAGCTCGCCATCTACGAGGTCAGTCACCTCGAATGCATTGCTGACCACCAAAGCCTCAGGTTCAGCCTCTCTCCTCCTCGAGGCCTCGAGCCCGACCGCTTTCCACAAAGAAGCCTCATGCGCGGTCGCCCGCCTCCGGTGGCAGCACGTCAAACCCTCCGTCCGACGGCGCCGCCTCCTACAAGCAGTCTGGGACGGAAGGCGTGGTCGTCTGCTCCTACTGCGACCAGATCTTCACCTGGGCGTGCTTCAAGTTGCACACAAAGGGCTGCGCGAATGACCCGAACAAGTTGGCGGAGCCCCGGCAGGCCCAGTGCCCGTCCCCGCCTGCCCCGACCCCAAGTTCCGCCGACCTTGGTCCCAGCGTGAACACGAACGATGGCACGAGTCGGGAGGGCGGGCGAAGGTCCGTTGTCGCATGGGCTGTGCGGACACCGGGTTCGAGTTCAGACCAGACCGCAACGAGCACTACTCGGAGCACAATGGCTGTCGCTGGAAGGAGGCAGCGGGCCAGGCTTCCTGAGGCCCGAACGACAAGGGCCGGCTTTCCGTCGAGGGCGGTGTCGCGACTCGACCGCCGGCAGAAGACGAGGCCTGGGCCGAAGTCCAGCCTTGGGACGAGCTTACGCGGGAGGAGCTGCAGCTGCGCAGACAGGAGGAGCGGAGCAGTCGCGGCTCGAGAAGAAGCAACGCGCGAAGGAACAGCGCGAGAACCAGCAGCTCGCGTCGCCGAGCAGCAGCGCCGCGCCACGGAGGAAATGCTTCGCGCGCGTAAGGGCCTCGCTGAGGAGAAACAGCTGCCCACTGTAAATCGCGGCAAAGAAGCACCCCGAGCAACAGACCTTCGAGAAGGAGGAAGCATGTTGGCTCAGGCTCTGAACGACGCGCAGATAGCTATGAACGGGTAACGCCCTGTCCGCCAACATGGAGGACGTAGCTGCACTAAGTATTCTATCGCCGGGATTGAACTGTAGCCCGTGCATCGACGGTGACGATAAGTTGAGCTGGCGTGCATATTGATAACGGCCGCATGCTGCGTTATGCTTTCAAGCTCTCCTCGCCTTCGTCGAGCATGTAGGAGGCCCCAAGCCGACTGATGGAAGAGAAGCAAGTGAGCGAACGCCCACACACTTATGGTTTAGTTTAGTGGCCATATTCTGCCATCAGCTATTGTAATAACAGTAACTATGAGATTTTGAATAGGCGTTTGTATACTGGTACGCTCTCTAAAACAGTCGCAATCTGCATCACAGACCGCGGAGCGAACGGCGTCAAAGGACGACAGAGCGCGTCGAAGGCTGACAGAGCAAGTACTAGTGACTGTGGCGTGGCAGAACCTTACAGAGCGCCTCAAGCAGTTCTACTCCGTCGAGCAGTCCTCATCCCGTCAGACAATTATACTGATCATAACTAGACAAATACCGCTACTGCGCCACATGCTCCGAGCTTCCAGCGGTCTTTCCGGTGTTAAAAGTGGTCTTCCTTCAAAATTACGAGATTTAACTCGCGATCACGTGACTTGAGGAAGACCCGTGGAGTGACTGGACGCCTCCGACCACCAGTTTCAAAGGATGTGATCTTGCTTCTTCCTCATCCATCAACTCTCTCTCTCCACCAAAACCCCACTAAAAAGTCGACAGGATGGGACGCATGTACTCTAAAGGCAAGGGCATCTCTGCCTCCGCGCTCCCCTACTCGCGCGCCCCCCCTTCGTGGCTCAAGACCACCCCCGAGGAGGTCGCCGACCAGATCTTCAAGCTCGCCCGCCGTGGTCTCTCCCCCTCGCAGATCGGCGTTGTCCTCCGTGACTCGCAGGGCATCCCCCAGGTCAAGACCGTCACCGGCAACAAGATCCTCCGTATCCTGAAGACCAACGGTGAGTACGAGCGCGCGACTTGGAAGGAAGGTACAGACGAGGAAGACGCGAAAACCTGCCCTCCTTTCGAGGAAGACACGAAAACCTTGCCTTCCTTCACGAAAATCTGCCTTCCTCCGCAGCTATCATCCGCCATCCGTTGCTAACGCCCAGGCCTCGCCCCCACCATCCCCGAGGACCTCTACCACCTCGTCAAGAAGGCCGTCTCGGTCCGCAAGCACCTCGAGCGCAACCGCGGTGACAAGGACGCCAAGTTCCGCATGATTCTCATCGAGTCGCGTATCCACCGTCTTGCCCGCTACTACATCAAGAAGCAGCAGCTCCCTCCTACCTTCAAGTACGAGGCCGCCACTGCCTCGACCCTCGTCGCCTAAGCTAGCGAACGGCGCATGTATCTGGATACACACCACCAATCTGGCGGTCCCGGCGCTGCTGGGCCGTACAGGACGGCGCTGGCTGGCCCTTTGGCCCCAGTCGCTATGTGCGTTATTCTGACCACAGGTACTGACGTTTGTGTATCCTAGATAGTCGTTCTATGAATGCTTGTACGAGCACTGCTGTTGCATTGTTGCGTGGCCGCTGCGTTGAGCCGATCGAACTGAGTCACCCGGCGTGAAAACTGACAGGGGCGAAGTCTGCCAAATTTGGTCGCCCGCAGGTGTCGCGTCAGGCACGCCGTGGCAGACTGCACCCGCTGGCACGACGATCGAGGCTCTGTTGTCTCTGCTGTCCCTGCTGCCGTCTTGTCCATCTGACAGCGTCGTCCAGCCATTGCTCGCATCATTAGTTAACGGCTCAGGCGTCATTCATAAGAAACCAAAAGGACCATCATTATAAAGCCAAGACTACAATCTATCAACCGTCGGGGAAGCGTGAGGCGGAGAATGGGAAGCCATGTATCTGTTCGTGTGAGGTATCTGTCTGTAGTAGTACTGTGTTGTGGTGTATTGCCGTTGGGTCACGGTGTATAGTCTATCGAACGTGTGCGGCGCAATCGGCGCTGGCGCGCACGCCGTCGGCATCTGATCGCGGAGCCAGCCTTGCTCAATGCGCTGATGCTACACGCTCGCTTCGCTCGCTGCTCACAGGCTACGCCGCCTGCGCCGCCGCCGCCGCCTTGTTAAGCGCGGCCTGGAGCTCGCCCCTGCGCACCGTGCCGTTGTCCTCTGTGCGGATCTCGAGCCGGTTGGCGGGTGCGGAGGCGGGGGCGGACGCGGGCGCGCTCGCGGCGGCGTTGTCGCGCGCCTCCTCCTGGACCTTGCGCTCCTCGGTGAGGCGGCGGTTGAGGGCGCGCTGCGCCTCGCGGCGCTCGAGCAGCTCGATGAACGTCTTGCGGTGGAAGTAGTTGAGCCCCTGCAGCGCCTGCACGCCGACGGGGTACTGCTGGATGATGCAGAGGAGCTCGAGCGCGTCGGCGCGGATCTTGGAGATGGGGTGGAACAGCCCGTTCGCGATCGGGATCAGCCCGCCAAAATGCATCGGCAGGTACGTCAGCAGCTCAACGACCTGGTCGTACGTCCGGATGCCGCGCACAAACGTGCTGAAGATGAGCCCGGCCTCCTGCGAAGTCATAGTTCGCGTCATACGCAGCCGCTTCACGTTGTGCAGCGCGTCGAAGCCCCGGATCGCAGACGTCTGCTCCTCCCGCACCCAGTCCTTCTGCGCAAGCCGGTACGACTTGGTCCGCCGCCACGCGTCGATCCGGTAGTGGTTCTCCTTGAGTTCGCGCTGGCGCAGCGCGTCGTCGATGAACACAATCCCGCTGCCCAGCTGCCCCTCCCGGAACGGCTGGTAGATCCAGCCGACGTTCGTCGACCCAAAGATGACGTACTCCTGGTACGCCGCGAGACGCACGAAACGCGAGATGTAGTCGGTGAAGCGCGTGCGGATGTGGCCCTCGCCGTAGTGCTGCGTCGTCGCCGACATGATCTCCTCCATGAACTGGTTGTCGATGCAGTCCTTCGTCAGGCTCTGAATCTGCTTGCTGTTCATGATGTCCTGGTCCTCGCCGCGCGACAGGGTCGACGGGATGCTGTCGTCCCCGCCCAGCCGCCGCAGCTCCTTCGACACCGTCACCTTGCCCGTCTCGAGGTTGCACAGCACGTCCCATGTCTGCGGCAGCTCCTCGAACCGCGGGTTGCACGTGCCCGCGACGAATCCGTCAAACTGTTCCAGAACCTCCAGGCTCGCAAGGTTCGTGTACGGGAACGCCGTCTCAGTGACGCCACGCAGGATCTGCCCGCTGCCAGTCACCATGGCGCACGCCGCGAGGACCATGCGCGCGACGTGGTTCGCGGGCAGCCCGTGGCCGAGGAACATGACTCGCTTGTGGCACAGAATCGCGTTGAAGATGAGCATGATCGGGTGCGTGTGCGCACCATTCGTGTGCAGCCACGGGTGGTACGGCCCCGGGAACGTCGTCACGTTCTGGCCAAACGTCTGAACGAGCTCGATGATCGTGTAGTCACCGACGTCCTCGTCGAACACGGTCATCGGGACGCGAATCGGCACCGTGATCTGCCTGAAACGCGCCTCCGTTTCGAAGAAGTGGGTGTCCCGGGGAACATTGCGGCGCTTCTCCGACGACAGGAGATCACCGCCGCCGCCGGGATACGAGCTCGAGGCGGACGAGCCCTTCCGGCCGATTGGTGGCCGGACAGAGCTGCTGACGCTCCCTTTCCGCTCGTGGTCCCCTGTCGAGTCTTGTGGCTCGTGGATCGAGCCGTCGTCGACCGCCGAGTGCGCACTGGCGGCCTCCTTCGCCTCGAGGAACCGCATCTCGAGCAGGTCCTTGCGGTCCGTCTGGCGCAGGAGGATCAGCTCGGAGCGCGTGAGCTTGGGCATGCCGACCAGGGAGATGTTATTTGCCGAGTCGTATAGCCGCGCCAGAATATCAAAGCTAGGGTTCTTGAAGTACTCCTCCAGGGCGAGCAGGAGAAGCGGCTTGAAGATCCCGATGTACGGGTGTGGTGTCGCAATAGCGAGGGCCTTGACCATCGCTCCACGACGGACCGTCTTGTCTTCCTTCATGCGCACGCAGTTCAAGACGTACAGCAGCCCTCCGCCGGGTGCTCCTCTCCGCGGCCGCTCGTTCGACGGGAACATGCTTGCCCGCTTGTTGGCCAGCCTCGCCTTGTCGACGGTGTCTGACTCGTGCGTGAGCATCGGGGCGACAGAGCTCTGCGGCGACTGGCCGAGGTAGAACACGGTCCAGTCCTCTCCTCGCATGTGCGCGCCGTCTGGCAGCATGAGTTCGGCCAACACGCTGCGCCGTAAGCGTCGTCTGCGTGCACAAAGGACTGTGCTAGCTCGGCTACTCACTGCTCATCCGTTCCCGTCGGATACGGGTACTGGTGGGACAGGGTCGCGCCGGCGTCAATGTCGAACTCTGCGAGCAGACAGAAGTGGACATTGTCCTCCTTCGGGGGCTCTGGAGCATCGAGACGGCTGAGCTCGGCCTCGAAGCGGTCGTTCTTGACGCCGGAAGCCTCTATGGTGGGAGGCTGAGACATGTTGGGTGCGCGTTAGGTCGGTCGATTGGGGTATCAGGTGAGTGTCGAGTGTTTCAGTGGTGTTGTCGGGGGACGCGATCGGATCGGGTTGTAAACGTTCTAGAATGGGTAATGTACAAGGATAAACAAAGAGGAAAGGGAAGCGCTGTGCGTAGTCGGTCGTGAAAAGAGAGACGGAGAGAGAGAAAGGATGTTGAGAGGAGAGAGGAGGATGGAGGGGAGGGGAGGGATGGATGGAGAGGAGGGACAATGAACTTTGACGCGCGGGAGAGATCAGTCAATTGCATGAACCCGCGCGCTCGGGCGTAGCACACTCACTCCTGCGGTGGACGCCACGCATCCCTGCACCCGTCCCTGGCGGAGGCCCCGCGTTTCCATCCAGTGGCCATGCATGCCAGCGAGATAATCCACCCCGCCGACTTTGGCTCACGACTGTTCCTCTCCCTTCTCCACACACCCGACCGCCGCCATTCCTTCCGACAATGTCCTCAGATAGCACACCCCCATCAAGGGGGTCCCCCTTCTTATCCTCTGAGCCCCTTCTACCCCCGCACCTCAACACCATCAGCCCCGGCGTCCGCCCCGCCGCCGCCTACCCGGCCAAGAAGCTGCCTGGGTCGGGCCGTTCCAGCCGGGCCGGCTCGCGCCGCGAGAGCCCGCGCCTCGGCGCCATTGCTCTGTCGCGGACACATTCGGCGGACGTCGACATCGAGTCTGGCGCCGGCTCGTCGACCTCCACGCCGCATGTCAACGGTGGCCACGACCAAATCCGTAGGTTTGAAACCGGGACCCGCACCCAAGGGAGCCGCAGCCGCAGCCGCAGCCGCAGTACGGAATTCAGGCACAGCACTGCTCGAGCACCGGTATCCACCGGAACGGCCTCCCTCAACCCGCGCTTCCAGCGCCGCTGACCGCAGTGTTCAAGGCGCCCGACGACGACCGGCTAGACGATGACCACGACGCACATGGGCCCGATATTCCGCTTCTGTCCGCCGAGGACAGGATAACGCGCGAGGAGGAGGACGCCGTGTTCTTGGACGGTCCGATGTCGGCGCGCGGCACGCTCATGGATGGAATAGCCAATGTAGCTCGCGATCGATGGCTTAAGCTGACGGACAGATGGCGAACTCGATCCTCGGGGCGGGCATCATTGGCCTGCCGTACGCGATCAAGCAGGCGGGCTTCGTGACGGGTATCACGCTGCTGATAGTGCTGGCGGCGGTGACGGACTGGACGATCCGGTTGGTGGTCGTGAACGCCAAGCTGAGCGGGCGGGACTCGTACATTGACGTGAGTAGGCTTTGACGTCCAGGTATCGCCAAGCTGACGGACCAGGTGATGCAGCACTGCTTCGGGCGCGTGGGGGCGCACGCCGTGTCGTTCTTCCAGTTCGCGTTCGCGTTTGGCGGCATGTGCGCGTTCAATGTGATCATCGGCGACACGATACCGCAGGTGCTCCGGTTCGTGTTCCCGTTCCTGGAGGAGAGCAGCTGGCTCTCGTGGCTCGTCAACCGCAACTTCATCATTGTGCTGTGCACGATCGCGGTCGCGTTCCCGCTGTCGCTGCACCGCGATATCGTCAAGCTGTCCAAGTCGAGCTCATTCGCGCTCGTGTCGATGGGCATCATTGTGTTCTCAGTCGTGTTCCGGAGTGTCGGGGTGGACCGGAGCCTGCGCGGCGATCCGACACACGCGTTCAGCGTCGTGCGCCCTGGTGTGTTCGAGGCGATCGGCGTCATATCGTTTGCCGTGAGTGTTCCCTTCCTGCTGCGCAGCTAATCTCCAGTTCGTCTGCCACCACAACACGATGTTCATCTACCAATCGATCGATGTGCCGACGCTGGACCGGTTCAACCAAGTGACGCATGCCTCGACGGGCATGTCGCTCGTGTGCTGTCTGCTGCTGAGCGTGACGGGGTACCTCGTCTTCACGGACAAGACGGAGGGCAACATCCTGAACAACTTCGCGGCGGACGACTGGGTCATCAACATTGCGCGCTTCTGCTTCGGCGCCAATATGAGCACGACGATCCCGCTCGAGAACTACGTGTGCCGCGAGGTCGTCGAGGACGCGTTCTACAAGGGCCGGCCGTTCTCGCAGACGCGCCACGTCGCCGTCACGTCGGCGATCGTCTTTGGCGCCATGTGCATCAGCCTGCTAACGTGCGACCTCGGCGTCGTGCTCGAGATCGCGGGCGGGCTGTCCGCGACGGCGCTTGCCTTCATTGTGAGCTTTCGCAGACGAAGAGAGAGCTGACGGATACAGTTCCCCGCCATCGCATACTACTCGCTGACCAAGGGCGCGTGGACGTCGCGCCAGAAGCTCCCCGCCGTGCTGTGCGCGACGTTCGGCACCATCGTCCTCCTGCTCAGCACGGGCATCACGATCGTCAAGACGCTCAAGGGCGAGGTGTCGCACAAGGTGTGCGCGTAGCTGGCCTACCGGACTCGCTCAAACTTCACTGTATCTCTACAATCTTGCCAACTACCCCCTTGCATGAATACCCCTTTCTCATTCAGAGTCCAGCGTCCAGCGTCCAAGGCAGCACAGAGCAGCACACGGCTATGCGCAAGAGTGAATTCATTGTCTCTAAACATTAACTCAGCCCCATGGATGCGGGGCGCAATAAACAGCCTGATCAACTAAAAATACAGCATGATGAAGGTCGCGAACGCGCTCGTGAGCATGATGGCGAGGGGGCGCGCGACGTCGACGAGGTTCTCTGGGCGCCACGAGAACGGTTTCGGGATGGGTGTGAGGCCTGGCGCGTGCGCTGTGGCGCACGATTCTCCTGCTCCTCCTCCTTCTTTCAGCTCGGGCTCGCCAGGCCTGACGTGTCATGAGCTCTTGGTGTGCGGCTTGAAGAACTCGGAGATGTAGAGCCGGCCGTCGAGCGACGCGACGGTGCCTGCGCGCGGGAGCACCTCGACGTGGAACTCGTCCCACGCGAACGCCTCGCCGTCGATCGTGAACTGCGGCTGGTGCTTCTTGTCCAGGTTGGTGCACGTGTACCCGCGCACCTTGAGGTACAGCTGCGAGTCCTGGTAGAAGGGCTTGCCGACCTCGGCGCCGCTGATGCCGTTGATGAGCGTCGTGCGCGCCACGACGCGCTGCACCACCACGTCCATCACCCCGCTCCCCAGCCGGATCACAGGCCACTGGTTCAGGTCCCTAGCCACGTACGGCATGAGCCCGGCGTACATGTACAGCACGGCCTGGCCCGGCGCCCACGTGTTGGTGAACCCGCCCTTGGCCTTGTTGTGGTGGCCCGACGCGTCGATCGTGAGCCAGTCGGCCGTCGGCTGCAGCGGCTTGGCGGGCGGCAGCGGGCCGTCCTCCTCCGCTGCCGCCGTGCCGACGGCCTGCTCGCCGGCGCCGTTGCCGTTCAGAACCGCCGTGCCGTTCGCGCCCTCGGCGGCCACCTCGGGCTTCGCCCCCGGCGTCTTGGCCTGCACGCCGCGCAGCAGGTCCATGGGGTCTGTGCCGCCGCCGTACACGCGGCCCAGTGCGCGCTGGACGTCGTCGCGCGCCTCGCGGTCCATCTTGTCCTTGTCGCTCTCGACGACGTCGAGCACCATCTTCATCTTGGCGCCCTTGTTGCTCGCGATGCCCCGCAGGAAGCCGTACATGAAGCGCGCGTCGCCCATCCAGCGCAGGTTCTCGGTCCCGATGTCGGCGTCGACCATGAGCCCCGTCGCCTGCGACAGGAACGACAGCCGCCGCTTGCCCTCCGGCAGCAGCAGGATCGAGCACAGGTCCACCGTCGTCGGCTGCCCCTTGATCGCGTTCAGCGCCGCGAGAGGCAGGTTGAACGTGTCCTTAATGCCCATGAGGTTGATGTTGCACGCGTTCGCGGACCCGGTCGGGATCGGCGCGATGGGGATGCGCAGCGCGCGGCGTGCGTCGGCACGCTGGCCCAGCCCGTTCAGCGCCTCGTAGATGATGCCGTCGCCAGAGGCCGTCGCAATAACACTGGGTTGTCAGCTTCCACACTCCCACCAGCTGCGCGACTCACTCGTAGTCGAGCGGGATCGACGCGCAGATCTCCTCGGCGTGGTTCCGGTGCGTCGTCTCGCGCAGGTCGACCTTGCACCCCGCCGCCTCGAGCACGGGCACGACCTCCTTGGCGACGAGCTGCTTGGCCTTGCCCTTGCCGCCGACGGGGTTGAGCAGCAGCAGCACGCGCCGGCACGGCGCCGTGACGGGGTACGCGGCGGCCATGAGCTCTGCGCACCACGCCTCGGCGTCGGCGGCGTGCGACGGCTCGACCAGGACGTGGATCTTGGTCAGGTGCAGGGCGTGGCTCTTGGCGCCCTTCTGCACGAGTGCGTGCAGGTCAAGCCGCGTCTTGCCCCCTGCTGAGGCCGAGGCCGAGCTGGCGGACGCGGCGCTGCTGACGGCCGCGCCCGACGCAGACGTCGCAGACGCCGGCGCCGCGCCCAGCTTGGCCAGCAGCACGAGGCGCAGTGGCGACGACATGAGCCGCTTCGGCGCTGCACCGTCAGCTTGAGGTTCGGAGGAGTGACTCACGGTTGCCATCGCTGGAGAGCTGGAGGACGTCGAGGCGGCCGTCGTCGATGGAGAGGAGCCCGCGCTTGGCGTGCTCGAGCACGACGGGCAGGTCTTGCTTCATGGTGGGGGATGTGGGGGTGGTGAGAGCGCTTGCTCGTCGACAGAAAAACACGGCCAGCGAGCCCAGCGAGCCCGGCCGGGAGAGCGCAGCGCACTGACACGCCTCGCCTCGCCTGGGTCGCGCCAGGACATTGCTGCGCCGAGGCACGTGTGCCTGGCTGCAGTGGACACGTCTCGGGTCGCGCGCCGGCGCCCGGTCCTGCGTGTCGCGTGCGATTAGCTCCCGCTGCCCGCCCAGGACCGCGCGCCCGCCCGCGCTCCGCAGCGCATGCCGCGCCGAGCCATGGCCACGCGCGGGCATCGCGCGCTCTCCGCGCCCCGCCGCCACCGCAGACCGCCCAAGGTCGAATAAGGGCCCGGGCACTTATCAGGCTCGGCGCCACCGTGGGAGGGCCATGACATAGCCTATCGCGGCCAGGTGGGCTTTATATCCAGCCTCGAGTGGTGACTGACATGTCCGATCGCGCGCGTCGGAAAACAGATCACTCGCGGCCCGTCTGTTCCCTGCATTCTCTCACTCACTCACCCAGTACTCACGCCCACAAACACGAGTGACCACAGCGGCGGACGATGGCGCTCGACTCGGCCCCCGCGACGCTCGGCGCGCCGCGCGACGTGCCCGCCGCGCTGAAGAAGCCCAAGCTCGACCCCGGCTCGGGCGTCCTGGCACTCAAGGACGGCGTGTTCACAACGACGCAGGCGTCGTACCCGTTAAAGCTGCTGTCGCCGCACGCGGTCGGCGTGCGCCTCGCGTACATGATCGCGTACGGCGGCGGGCTCGTCGCCGGCGACCACATCCACCTCGACGTGTCCGTCGACGGCGTGCTCGTCCTGCTGACGCAGGGCAGCACAAAGGTGTTCCGCCACCAGCCGGGGATCCGGCGCCCGCAGAGCCATCTGCTGCACTCGATCCACCACAGCCCAGAAACAGTCGGCACCGTCGCCGCCGACGCCGCCCGCCCACTCAACACGTACACCGGCGGGCGGTACCCCGCCGACCTCCGCGTGCACGAGCCAGAGGCGCCGACGTCCCGCCAGCGCATGCTCGTCTCCGTCGCGCCCGGCTCGACCGTGTTCCTCCTCCCAGACAGCATCTCGCCCTTCAAGGACTCGCGCTACGTCCAGGCGCAGCGCTTCGTGCTCGAGCCGGGGGCGAGTGCGTTGGTGCTCGACTGGGTCAACTCGGGCCGTGGCCGCCACGAGCCCCCGCCCGTCCTCAAGGACAAGATCCACGCAAAGGACTACCGCCACGTGCCGACCGAGGAGACCGAGGTGTGGGAGATGGAGTACTACGCGTCCATCAACGAGATTGTTGTCGGTGGCAGGGTCGTCGCACGGGAACGCATGGTGCTCCAGGACCAGAACGGGAACAGCATAAAGGACCGCCTCAAGCCGTACCACGTCTACGCGACCGTGCTCCTCTACGGCCCCACGATGGAGAAGGCGCGCAGGCTCCTCGACGCGATCGCCGACAACGAGAGCCAGTTCCAGATCCCCCGCCCCCCGGGCCTGATCTGGAGCTGGAGCAACCTGGACGACGACGGAGGCATCATCCGCCTCGCGGCTGTCAACGTCGAGGACATCCGCTTCTGGCTCCGCGCCGTCCTAACCCAGGGCGGCATGGCCGACATTGTCGGCGAGGGCCTGTGGCCGCGCTGCCTGTAGTGCCTTCTTCATAGCTGCATAGCTGCCAAGCTCAAGCGTACAACATGTATAATTCTACAGAACCCAAGACGACCGATCCACCTGCAAGCAAGACTGACGCTCCCCCTTACTGCCGCAGCTCCGCCGCCGTCTCGATGAACTGGTACGCCTCCTCCTGCGAGATCGTCTTGATGTCCGACACCTTCTGCTTGTCGAAGAAGACACCGTAGAACTTGTCCGCGAACTGCAGCATCTCGGGTCGGAACGTCGTCGTGATGAACTGCGCAGAGTCCGACAGCTGGTGGATCATGTTCGCGACCGCAGTGCGGTACTGCGGGTCCAGGTTCGCGTCAATCTCGTCGAACAGGTAGAACGGCGCCGGGTCGCACTTCTGGATCGCGAACACGGTCGCCAGCGCCACCAGCGACTTCTGCCCTCCGGACAGCTGCTGGATCAGCAGGCCCTCGTCCTGCTTCGAGTTGAACGACACGCGGATCGAGACACCGGTGTAGTTGTCGATCTCACTCTTCTCACCACCAGGCGCCGTGGAGTCGAGCGTCTCGTCGAACGCCGACCCGTCCTGCTTCTTCTGCATGATGAGCTGGCCCTTTCCAGCAGGCACGAGCTTCTCGAAAACGTCCTCAAAGTACGACGAGACCTGCTTGAACGTCCGCTCGATCGCCTCGTCCTTGCGCTGGTCGAGCGTCTCAATGAGCTCCTTGATGGACTTTGCAGACTCTTCCATCTCCTCGCGGCGTTCCAGGAGTTCGTCGCGCTGCTTCGTGAAGCTCTGGTATTGCTCGAACGCCTTCTTGTTGACGTGCGCGAACTGCTTCAGGGTCTCGGTCACCTTGTTCAGCTTCTTCAAAATCTTGGCCTGCGGCGCGTCTCGGTACTTCGAGAATGCCTCCTCGGGAAGAACTCCGAGGTCACGGATCTGGGTGTTGCACTCGTCCCGGCGGTTGACCAGCATCTGCCGTTTCGCGAGGTACCGCTCGGCGCTCTTCTGGGCACGCACGATCGCACGCGTGCTGTCCATCTGGCGCGCCTGCAGGTCCTCCAGCTTGATGGAAAGCTCGTTGATCTCGTTTTGGACCTTCTCGATTTCCTTCTCAGTCGAGTTGAGCCGCTTGTCGAGCTCGGCGATCGAGCGGTTGATCGTGCTGAGCTCCGACTTGCGCAGCTCAACCTCGCCAGCCTGCAGGACGCCTGCTCCGGCAGCGCCCTCCAGGTCGTCGAGCTTGCTGCGGATTTCCTCTCGCCTGCGACGGAGGTTCTCCGTCAGCTCGATCTCGAGCTGGCTCCGCTCCGCCCAGCTTGCCTGGCGGGCGTTCGACGCCTGCAGGAGAGACTCCTTCAGCGCCTCCGCCTGCTGAGACAGCATCTCGAGCTCCTGGACCTCTTGCGGGGACAGCTGCTGCTGCAGGGGCGTCTTCAGCTCGTCCTGCAGGGCCGTCCTCTGAGTTGCTGCGCCTCGGAGCTGAGCCTCAGCGTCGCTGAGCGTTCCCTCCAGTCGAGTGACACGCTGGCGGGCGGTCTCCTCCTCGCGCTGGGTCCAGTTGGCCTGACGAGCCTGGTTCGCGCGGTCGTCCAGAATAGCCTTTCGCCTCGCCTCGAACTTCTGGATCTTGCCCATGGCCTGAGAGATCTCCTGCTCGAGCGTAATAAGGCTCTCCTTGACCTCCTTGTGGCGCTCGGCGTCCGTCTCGTACGTCTTCTGCCAGTGCTTGACCTTGCGCACAGTGTCCAGCCGGGATCGGCGGACGTCGTGGTAGCCTCCGGTGAGGGCACCCTTGCGGTCGACACGGTCACCCTCGTCGGTGACGGCGTTCAGGGCGTGCGATCGAGTGTACTGGGCGGCGACGGAGAGGTCGTCACAGATGATAGTGCGTCCGAACACCTGCTCAAACGCCATCGTGTACGCACGGTCAAAGCGGAGCTTCTGGATCATCGGAACCGCGTCGTTGGACTTGGGGTACTGCACGTTGCTGCTCTTGAGGCGATTGAGAGGCATGAAGGTGACACGTCCAGACTTGTCCTGGTTCATGATCTTGATGAGGGTGGCTGCGGTTTCGTCCGTGTCGACGACTACGTGGAATAAGCTTCCACCAGCAACAGTCTCGACAGCCGTCTTGTACTTGTCCGAGACCTCGAACAGCTCATACAGAGGGCCGTAGACACCCTGGAGGTTGAGACGCTTCGTGATGGCCTTAACAGAACGCAGGCCGAGCGCGGTGTCTTTGTCCATCATGCTCTGCAGGGCACGCTCGGCCGTCTCGAGCTCGCCCTTGGCGTTGTGCGCCGACTGTGAGAGCCTTCCGTCCTCACGCCACAGTTCCCTGGGGTCAGCTCACCCTCAGTGTCATAGCTCACTTTCTCTTCTCCTGCATCCCGTCGAGGTCGACCTTGAGCTTGGCAGCCTCCTCGCTCATCTGCTTCAGGTGCTCACGCCTCTCCTCCTCGCCCTGGAGCTGGTCTTGGGCGCGCTGGGAGATCTCGTCGAGGCTGGCCTTCGCATTGGCGACGTCGCGCTGGAGGTCCCCGATCGTCTTCTGCTGCTGCTGCTCGAACGCTTGCAGGCTCTTAATCTGCTTGTTCAGGAACTGGTCGCGGTCGGCCTGGGAAGCGAACTGGCGAGCACGACCCTGCTTGGCGAAGAGGACCTGGAGCTTCGACTGTGTTGTCTCCAGCTTCTCCTTCTCCTGGCGTTCAAGCGCGAGGTTGGTCTCGTACTGGACGCTGACGCCCATGAAGTCCTCGGAAGCCTTGGCGACCCGCTTGTCGATGTTATCGAGTTGCTCAGCGAGCTCCAGGCGACGAGTTTCGTTGTTCTCGCCGGCCTGCTCAAAGTCGGCGATCACACACTCCACCTCGGCCTTGCTGCGCACGAGGTCGGCACGCTCAGCCTCGTCCTGCTTGTGTGAGATCTGAGTGGTAGCCAAAGAGTGCTTGGACTCCGTCAGCTTCTCCTCGACCCTCTGAATCCTGTTCTCGAGGTCGTTGAACTCCTTCCGGCGCTCGTTGCTGTCGTGTACGTCGTTGCTGCGCTCGTCCTCAATCTGCTCCAGCTTGTCGGTCACCTCCTTAAGTTCCTGGTTGAAGAGAGCGTACTCGAGGCAGCGCCTGTCACGGTCACTCTCCTGGTACTGCTTGAGCTCGTCCTTCTCTCCCTCCAGCTCTTCGAGACGCTCCTCGATGGTGTCGAGCAGGTCGTTGATCTTCGCGCGCTTCCCGTCCGTCTCCTCCATGATTCGGACTGACTCGGCTCGCTTCTGCTCGTAGACCTTGGTACCGGCAACCTCTTTCAGGAGGTTCAAGCGCTCCTTGTCCGACATGTTCGTCAGGTGCGTGATCTGTGGTCAGCTGGGATAAGTACTGGAGAGCTTACCCTTCCCTGGGGAACAATGTAGTAGGGGTTACTCTTCGAGAAGCCCGCGCTCTCGAGGAAGTTCATGACCTCGGCTTTGGTCACGCTCTTCCTGTCCAGAGAATATTCGTCCTTCTTCAGACCGATTGTTCGTCGCAGATGGACCTCGGGAAGGGATGTCGGGAACCGCCCATCGGAGTCTGATGTCAGCGCAAAGTTCCTACCACTCTGGCTTACTGTCGAAAACGATCTCGACAAACGCCGACAGGGTCGTTGTTGTGCTGGATCCCTCATGAAGCAGTCGCTGACGCTCTTCTCTTGTCAAGCTGGTGTACGCGTCTGACAGAACGAAGCGGATGGCTGGATGTTAGCTTTGGCATAGGTTGGTTAGCTTACCGGCGAAGAAGTTCGACTTTCCACTTCCATTACGGCCGACGACGACATTATGGCGCGGGCTGCCTGTCAATTACACTCGTGTAAAGCAACATACGAGAACGGGTCGACCTTTACTTCATCGCGGTAAGACTTGAAGCCCTGGATGGATATTGTTTTGATGTACTGTCATCAGCTCGCGTCGCGGGTTGAAATGGCCCACCATCGTGACGAATCCTGGCTAGCAGCCGGCGCACACTTCGTACAATTATGAATCAGTGAGCACCACGTCGCGTCGCCAAGTGCAGACCGCGATCTGGATGGGTATCGGCGGGATGGACGGAGATGAGGAAGATGCGCTACTCAAAGTCAACAGCGTCTGCACGATGGAGGCAACTCATGCAACGGCCAGGCACGGTATACTCAGCTGCACGCGTCGCGTCAGCCTGACACGGCGCCGCTGATATGGCCGTGCCAGGTACATCACACGTGACATCTGCGTGCGCCAGTGTGGCAGGCGAGCAGGAACGATGTGCCGAAAACACCTCGGTCATCGATCGCTGTCAGCGAGGTTCTGAACCTCGCAACCGTTGACGATCTGAATCAGGCCATACAACCTTGGTTCCCACCACCATGCCATCACCGAGGTCACTGCATGCAACTCGGTTGACGTACATCAGAGACAGGTACCAGCAATGACGAGTGCCCCAAAGCTTCACGGGCCACGCGGGGCTTTGCACGTTGCCGTCCGCGCGCTGCCTCCCGTAAAGATACTTAACCAGGTCCCAGTTTAACAGATGACCCACATCTTGCCTGTCTCTCAGCTCTTCCACCATGCTCTCTCGTGTCGCCCGCTCCTCTTCCTCGGCCACTAGGGCCTTCAGCACTTCCTCGAAGCGCTCGATGCCCGTCTACGTCGCGGTCCTCCCCGACTACATCAACAACGAGGAGACCCGCCACGCGAACCGCCAGGCCGCCCTCAAGGACCTGGCCAAGGACCGTGCCATGGGAAACAGTGAGTAGCTCACTTAGCCGAGAAGCAAGGACAGCAGCTTCAGACGAACAAGGAACCGCAATGCTACGAGCTGTCTGCCCACTCGAGGCAGGAGAATGAACGGTTTGCTGATGTCTAGTCCTTGAGCGCCCCTACCTCGCGGACAAGTACGCGACCCAGAGCCCCGGCCAG
The DNA here is from genome assembly GCA_023630055.1 of Trichosporon sp. PB005A. Taxonomy (NCBI): domain Eukaryota; kingdom Fungi; phylum Basidiomycota; class Tremellomycetes; order Trichosporonales; family Trichosporonaceae; genus Trichosporon; species Trichosporon sp. PB005A. Next base: position 270,675 of record JAMALZ010000007.1, read on the forward strand.
CTCAACCCCAAGCAGCAGCACGGTGTCGAGGGCTCTATCCTCATCCTCGACGCTCCGGACATCAACGCCGCCTGGGACCGTGAGTAGCTCTGTGAAATCTGACGCTGACCTGAGCAGAGGTCAAGGGCCACGCCTTCTGGACCAAGGTTTGGGACGAGGAGAAGGCCACCATCAAGGAGCTCAAGTCGCTCCCCGCTGAGCACATCGGCGGAGGTGCCCTTTAAACCGAGCATGATGATAGATAGCAAGCAGATAACAGAATGAATGATCATATGGTTCAACACCGAGGCAAAGGCACCGGGCAAAAGACGATGCACTGTAAGCATCAGCAATGCATGCTGCTGGCCGAGTCCATACTCGTTCATGCAGCAGGTGCCACTGGGAGACGAGAGGGGGGCTGGGTTGCATCATGTGACTCGAGTATCGCTCCGGTTCGGCCACGAGAAGCCCTGTGGCCATTGGCTGGCGAGATCGGATACCTCGGTGAGAACCTCGGAGAGAGCAGCACGTTGTCGTTGCCCAGAGGTGTGGATTCTCCGATGGCCCAGCAAGGACGTCAGCCGGCGCTAATAAAGACGAAACGTTCCCACGTAGCGATAGTGCCTTGAAGGGGACGGCAGCTGCCAGTATGCTCTGGAATGTCGTGCCGTCTGATGGAAGTCCGCTGCACCGCGAAGATATAACAGTCGCGTTGAAGACCGGGAGGTTCGGCGCGCGGACCGGCACGTGAATTCGAGGGTGAGCTGACGTCACTTTGTAATGGGATTAGAATCGATTCATTAGCCTCGGCATGGGCCATTGTAATGAAGCTAATGGGCGAGGTTCCAGCAGGTGCCAGTACGTGCTAGAATCGCCTCCACTCTTGTGACGTCGGATGGCGACGGGTGAAATGCCTCCATTGGCCTCCATATCACTCGAGCGTCTACTCCCTCGCGCGCAGCGAACAAACCCATTTCCGCACATCGCATCCTCCTCTTCCCCTCTTATTCTCACTTTCCTACTCTTGTCTTGACTTTCCTTTCGATCAGGAATTGACCCAGAGGATACCATCGTTCACACATCCATATCCGATCCAGTGCGAACGAACGACAACACCAAAACGCACAGCTATTCTTAGCCACACCCCCTAGTCTTGCGACCACCTACATTAATCGACCATGGTCAACAACACGGAATACTATAAGATCCTTGGTATCGGCAAGGATGCCTCGGACGCCGACATCAAGAAGGCCTACCGCAAGGAGTCTCTGAAGTGGCACCCCGACAAGAACCCCGGAGACAAGCGCGCGGTCGCCGAGGAAAAGTTCAAGAAGGTGAGCATCAGTTGAGCCAGATCGCATCCGGCAATTCAGCTTGGTTGATCCGGCACGAACTTGGCCATGGATCGCCGGCCAGGTGGCAGGGGCACTGCGCCGACCCGCGATAAAGGCACACAGCTAACGATCAGCTCGGCGAGGCGTACGAGGTCCTCAGCGACAAGGACAAGCGCGCGGTCTACGACCAATTCGGCGAGGAAGGCCTGAAGGGCGGAGCTGGCCCCGGCGGACCTGGAGGTGGCTTCTCTGCCGGCGGCTTCCCGGGCGGTGCCGGCGGCGGCGGCTTCTCCTTCCACGCGACCGACCCCAACGACATCTTCAAGTAAGTTTCACAACTATAGTGCGTCCGTGAGCTAACATTCAGCGCCTTCTTCTCGGGTATGGGCGGCGGTGGCGGCGGCGGCGAGTCCTTCTCCTTCGGCGGCGGTGGTGGCCGACCCGGTGCCAGCCGTGGGCGCAGCTCGCGTATGGGAGGCGGCATGCCTGGTATGGGCGGCATGGGCGGTATGGGAGGTATGGGAGGCATGGGTGGTATGGGAGGAATGGGCGGCGGCATGGGCGGCATGCCGGGCGGCTTCGAGCAGCACTCTGAGCCCCCTCCCCCTCCCGGAGAGGTCACCAAGCCCCTCGCGCTCTCGCTTGAGGAGCTCTACAAGGGCGGCACGAAGCGGCTCCGCCTCACGCGCCACCTGCGCAACGGCCACACCGAGGAGAAGATCCTCGAGGTTCCCTACAAGGCGGGCTGGAAGAAGGGCACCAAGGTCAAGTTCGCCGGCGCTGGAAACGAGGACGAGTACGGACAGGCGCAGACGGTCACGTTCATCGTCGAGGACAAGCCGCACCCGCGCTTCAAGCGCGACGGCGACGACCTCATCGTGCAGCTCAACATCACGCTCTCGCAGGCGCTCCTCGGCCCCGACGGCGGTGGCCAGATCACGAAGGAGGTCGAGCAGCTCGACGGCAGGAGACTCAAGGTGTCGCTCCCGGCCGGCCAGATCGTGCAGCCCGGAGAAGAGACCCGCATTGTCGGCGAGGGCATGCCCATCTCCAAGGCCGGAAGTGTCAAGAAGGCCGGCGACATGGTTGTCAAGTGGAACGTCGTCTTCCCCCGCTCCCTCACCAGCGAACAGAAGGACGCCCTCCGCAAGGTCCTCGGCTAGACGAAGGCGCAGGACGCGTTGTATCAGCACACAAACGAAGGGAGGAGGGAGGGACGACGGAGGAAACGACTAGTCGAAGCTAGCATTAGATCTAGGCAAGCTACATGCCCAACCCTAGCAGACGCGCTGGGCAGCGCACGGGGTCTATGAAGCTTCGAGCGCGCCTACGCCGTCGTGTAATATGAATCAAACATTGAAAGGACAGCCGCGATCCTCAAGCATGCCGTAACGTCACCGGACGCAACTGATGATAGAATGGTACGCCATGTGCCCTCGGTCGATGGCGGTATCTCGCATTCTACTTGCACCTGATCGGGTAGTGGGGATGCCGACCTCTCCAGCTCTCAGCCGACGCCCTGTACGAGATTTCAAGAAGGCCGCCGATCTGCCTCACACGTCGATGTCAGCTGATCATTCCACTGGAGCCATGTCCATCACGTCAGTTTCGAGACATGGTCAACGATGTAGTTTAGCAGGTCCTTAGTTGGCAACATGTAGCAGAGCTAAATGTCCGTCGAGATGAACAACATGCATACAAAGATCACTGGAAGTTAAGCCTGCGCCCCATCCGCGGGTTGCCTGTGCTGTCCCCTGTCACCAACCCACCGTTCTCTTCAGCAAGGTTGTCGGCTTGTCCTTCTTACATACGTTCACAACTCGTCCGTCCTTCTCTCACTGCCCACGCTTCATTCTCACCACATACTGTAGTGGCGGCGGCGCTGTCGCACAGATCGCTCATCTCAACAACTTTTGCATTAAAGCAAACCGCATGACTTCAGGCTACGAACACTGCCCACTCGTCCACCGTCATCCTGGCCTTGATTGTCATCAGCAGTTTCCCATGCTTGCGTCAGGGCTGGTCACTCAGGCCGACAGCGGTGATGCCACGGTGATGACCGTCGTATTGCCTGACGGTCTCTCCGGTCGCGAGATCCCAGAGACGCGCGCTGTGGTCGCTGGACGCGGTGACGAGGTACGCCGAGTCGGCAGAGAAGGCTGCGTCCCAGACCCAGCGCTGGTGGCCCTCGAGCGTGCGGTCGAGCGAGTACTCGTAGTCCTTTGTGCTCCAGAGCTTGACGGTCGTGTCGGCGGAGCAGGTCGCGAGGTGGCGCGTGTCGGGCGAGAGCAGGCAGCGCGTGATGTACTTGGGGTGCGCCAGGAAGCTGGTCACGGGGACGAGCGACGTCGTCTCGCTGCCGCTCTGGATGCGCCACACGAAGACGGTGCCGACGTCGTTACCCGCGACGAGCGTGCCGCCGTCACTCGCGATCGAGACGGACCGGATCGGCACGTCCTCGGCCGGCACGAGCTCGTGCGTGCACGTGTTCTCGCCCAGGTCCCAGATCTTGACGCTGCCCATCTGGTCGCAGCTGATCAGCTCGCCCTGGTTCGGGTGGATCACCACGTCGTTCACCATCGTCCCCTCGTGCTTGTACGTCCGCTGTACCTGTCCCGTCCTGCCGTCAGCTTCAGAAGGAGGTTGGTAGCTCACCGCGTGTCCCACACCTTGACCGTCCCGTCCTCGCTCCCCGTCACGATCCACTTGCCCTGCGCGCTGTACTGCAGCGCAGTCACGTTGCCCGTGTGCCCGTCCAGGCTCATAATCGGCGTATTTGACAGCGACGGGATGTCCCATATCCTGGCAGTCAGCTCTCTCACTGTCTCTAGCTTCGGCTACGCTCGGCAGGACGCACCTGACGCTTCCGTTTCCAGCGGCGGCAACATAGTTCTTGTCGGGGCTGATAGCCAACCGGTTCACTTGTTTCTGCCTGTCAGCTGCGTCCGTCACTTCAGCGCACCCATTGCGGCTGCAGGGGGATCTGGCGATAACAGATACCACTCCAGGCCTCCCAGAACCGGATCGTGTGGTCGTCTGCTGTTAGCTACGATCACGACAGAGCAGCTCACAGCCGGCCGTGCACAGCACGACGGACATCTCCGCCGACTGCTGCGACGGCGTGTCGCTCTGGTACTGCTGTTGCGGGGGCGCCTGCTGTGTCGGCATGGTGGATGATGGGTGGTGGAAGCAATCGGCGACCTCAAACGACGTCAGAACGCGGTCCGCTGGTGGAGGGCGTCCAGCTCGGCTCAGGTCTCCCACGGTCGCTCGTGTCCTGCCGAGATGTGGCGTGGCTTGCCGTCTGATGGTGCCCTCATACGGCCCAGACAGGGTAGAGCATGCATGTAGGTATGTCATGGTAGCATGTAAACTCCCCAAAATCACTACGGATTAGAGAAACGGGAGCGAGGAGTGTCGGGGTGCTGAGATGTGACGAGTGCGCTGCAGGCCACCACCGCCACACCTCCACCTCTGCCATGCGACTGACCCTGCTCCTACAGTCTTCGCTGAGACAGAAGTGACCGCTAATACAATACATCTCTGCTACAATCAAACGCTGACCCAGTCCTCTCCACTTGCCTCTCCTTTGTCAATGAGGACGGCGGACTCGTCTGCGTCTTCCTGGTCGACAACGACCATGTCCTCCTTCTCGGGTGCCGCCGGCTCGGCCGTCTGTTCCCTGAACCACCTTGCCGGCCTGCCCTCGATCATCTGGTACGCGTTCCTGAGGATGTCGAGCTCCTTCTCCGTGTACAGCGCAAGCGCGCCCTGGATACGCTCCGGTGGCGGGGGGACGACGGGGTCGGTGTCGTACTTGTGGAGGTCCTTGAGCACGTCTGAGAAGTCGGGCTTGCCCCGCTCGCTCTCCGTCAGCGACATGGGCGACGTGGGCCGCGAGTCGGGCTCAAAGTCGAGGTCCTCGGGGTCCGTGTCGATTTCGTCAGAGTAGTAGCGCGACGGGTAGTCTTGGTCCAGCGGGTCGGAGCCATCGTCCATCTCGTAATCGTCCGACGGGCCGGAATGGGTGGCAAACGACGGAGTAGCACGTGGCGGGAGTGTCTGGTTCTCGACCTCGATGTCGGACACTTCTGATGCGGACTCGGCTTTTGCGACGGACATGATCTTTTGCTTTGATACCATTGAAGGCTCTGCACCCGACGGTCGTGAGGATGTTGTCTGGAGGTCAGCTCGCTTGAACACGGCCAGGCAGCTCGAGTCAGCAGTGGACGACTTACCGCCGACATGTCAGACGGAGTAAACCGCGGTCAACGATACACGTTCTGGAAGGGCTCGACAGAGGTGAGTGATGAAGCAGTGCAAAGATGAGGTGCGAGGAGGGCGTTGTCACCCGATGAGATGCCTCCGCCGGCGTCCGTGAGGAGACCGTGCACAGACGCTGGCGCAGCCGTGTGTCTCACTGCTCGCGCCGTAGTGGAGGCCGCTTAATCTCACCTCCACCACCGGGGTCCGACCTGACAATGGACGCAGTGATGCACGTATAGATGGTATCTGGGATCCCTTTGTTCTGGTGAGCGTCTTGCACGGCGACGGCAGCTGTGCTGGCTGGGTCGTCCATGTCGTTTCATATATTAGACTATGATGCTTTACGATGCTATGTACAGCTTGCGCAAGTGAGGCCACTTGCTCTATCTCCAGCGCTCAGAGCTTGACCCGTTTGTCTAGCCCTAAGGGGTCTTATCGACAGCCGGCGGCCTGGCTCTAGTCTTCATCAGCACTCTCCTCGAGCTTCACGGTACCGGGAGCCTCCAGAGAACGTTGCTCGGTGTCCGCAGGCTCGGCCATGTCCTGATCCTCTCCATCTCCCTCGTCAACCAGCGCCATGTCAACTTCGTCAGGCTCTCCAACACATCCGGTACAATCGCAATGGCCAGGGTGAGCAGCCGCGCCCTGCAGCTGACGGGGCTCGTGAGTCGGAGGAGCGTTGCCGGTAGGGGGAGTGTTGCCCACGGCGGCGCGGTCGACTTGCTGGGGCGCGTCCATATTGTTCTCGATTGCCATCTGCTGCAGCCCTTCCAAATCGACAACTTGATACAGGCCGTTGCCCTGCGGGACAAGCCAGAACCACTGAAACATCTCCGCCGTCCAGGCGTGCTGAAGCTGCGCCTCGGCAGCGGGATAAAGGGCTTGCTGGAGGACGGGCGGTTGCTGGTGGGCTGGCTGAGCCACATGGCGGTAAGCTGGGTGAGCGACATGCTGCTGGTAGACTGGCTGAGCAACATGCTGCTGGTAGACTGGCTGAGCGACATGCTGCTGGTAAGCTGGCCGGACAGCGTGCTGGTATGCGGGTTGAAGGACTTGCTGATACGCAGGCTGAGGAACTTGCTGAGGCGCGGGCTGGGGAACGCCCGGGTGAGCAAACTGGGGCGCGTACTGCACAGCATGCTGAGGAACCACTTGAGGGGCATGCTGCTGCCCAGCGTACCCCTCGCCGGCGTGCTGTTGCGCGAGGTGCTGACCACGGTAGGCCGGTCCAAGGTGCTGTTGCTGTTCAGGCGCCTGCTGGCCACCGTGCCCCTGTGCGAAGTGCTGCTCCCCGCCGCCCCGCTCTGCAGCATACTGCTGCTCTGCGTGCAGGGGGCGCTGGCGCTGCTCCCACTCCTGCACCCACTGCCTAGCCCACTGCCCCGCCTCCTGGACGGCCTGGTGCTGCGCCGCGTCCTCGGCTTCCCAGGCTGCAACGTGGCGCACAAACTCTGCGGCGTGCTGAAGGCCCTCGCGGGCAGCCTGCTGTCCCTGTCCCTGTCCGCCCGGCCCCGCGACCCAGCGGTTCTGCTGAGCACCAAAGTCAACCGCGTCCTGGCGGTGGTGGTGGTGGCAGGCCTCGTTGCGCTGGCGCGCCGCCTGCGCCTGCCTCGCGTACTCCTGCCTGGCTAACTCCTGTCTCGCCAGCTCCTGCGCCGCCTGCTGCTGAGCCGCCAGGTCCTGCGCTGCCTGTTGACGCGCTACCTGCTCCTGCGCCCACTCGGCAATCGTGGCGTAGGTGGGTGGAGGAGGGGGGTCGACCGGCGAGCGGGGCTCGTCGTCGGCGGGGGGCTCGGGCTCGTGGGCGAGTTGGCGGTCGGGGTCCTCCGCAGCGTGCACCGCTGCCTGCGCGAGGGCGTCGAGGGGGTCGCGGCGGCCGAAGGCAAACGGCGCACCCTCGTTAGGACGGTGGTCGGGGTTGACCTGCCGTGAGTAGATGCGCACTGACGATACCGTGAGTATGACTGACCATTTTCGGCGGGTTTGAGAGGAGGTTGGAGGTAAGGGAGGAAGAGAAATGGGTCGAAATGCGCAGGCTTTTATTCTGTGCTGTGTGCTGGGGAAGAGAGGAGCGGACGGAACCTCCCAGCGTCGCGAGCGTGTGACCTGCAGACCGCTCGGAATGTGTGTCGACTCGCAGCGCTCTCGCGCCGGACCGCACAGCTCGGGGGACTCCATCTGCTGCCCAGATCTGGGTGCGAGAGCCGTCGAGAGCGGCCTGCTCTCACTGACCGACCATGGACCGACGAGGCCGCTGAGCTTTCGACGGCGCTCGCTGCTCGCAAGAAGCCTCAGCCCACAAATCCCACCCTCCCGCCCCACCTACCTTCCTGGGCAAAAGCACTTTAGCATCTCCTCGCCTTCGCAATGCCTCATTTATTGAATGTCGACAGAACCTAGGACTGCCCACCGTCAGTGCCGGTGGTGAGTGTGTGCCCCTCGTCTCGTGACGCTTGATAGGCCATTTCACAGCCTCGGGCTGGCGTACGTTGGGTCGTAGCGGAAGGCAGCTGTCGATACGCTTGGATAAGCACACCCCTTAGCAATGCGTCGCACACACTGCAAGTCAATCATAACGGTAAGTGAGAAGTGAAGAGCGCTCTTGTGCTACTCTTCACCAACCCAGGCGTCGAGTGCATGCTCTGTTGACCTACAGACCAAGGTGCACTTGGGCGATCCACTCCTTGATGGCGCGCCTCCTTTCTCCCCTCGGTCCTTTCGATCGTCCGATAGCCCCTTCGAGAGAGTCGGTGTCACCGCTGCCGAGGGTAGACCAGCCCGATGCCCAGCCGCTCGAGTCGGAGTCGTCGCTCTCGTCCGAAGAGTCCGGGAGACACGTGCCGCATTCCTAGTGCGGCTCGCTGTCGGGATGTCGACGCTTCATTCGCACTGGGTGAGGGGTAGCCGTTGGTCTCGAGGGCGGCTCGTACCGGTCGGAAGAAGGAAAGAGGTCTTTCAGGCGGATACAGTTGCTATCGGGGTGCTCCGGCTGCTGAGGTGGAGCAGGTCTCCCGGCGTCATCGCGCCTCACGGACTTCTGTGGCTCTATGCCGAGGGCCGAGCTCTGTAGTGGCCCGGCGTAGGCTGCCAGAGGGACGGATTTCGTCACGGATGCGATGCGAACGTCGACAGCCTTCGAGTTGGTCATGATTACTGAGCAGATCAGAGAAGAAACAAGTGAGTGAGTGGTATTTGCCAGCAGTGACGACCACGGGTCTTTGTGACTACCCCAGGTGAGTACGGACCGATCGCCGATGCGTCGGGTGACGTCCCCGGTCCCGAAGCCGGCTTGGGCAAGTTCGTCGGCGCTGGGGGCTTCATGTTACGCAGAGACAGTGACGACGGCCAGTGCATGCGCCATCTGGCTGGCGGTCGCAGTCAGAAGGAAGAAGGAAGAAGACGGATCAGCGCTGATCGCTGCTTCTGGTGCCACTTCGCCCCCAATCTTCACGTGACTAGCGTCACGCTCGTCTTTCGTCTGTCGATATCTGCGATCGATCCCCATCAGTCGCCTTCATTACCGTTCCAGACAGCGGGCACGTCACCGAGCCCTGTTCCCGAATAGCGGAACTACCTGTCGTTTCGTTATTGTTGGAACCGGAGCTTGGCCATGTCGAAGAAATCTCTGGGGAAGGCGGGAGTCTGGAGAGACGAGCGGAGTCGAGATGTTCCAGGACGAGGAGCGATTGCGATAGCGATTCGCTTGACAGGTAGCCAAGGCGCGCTAAATCGCTCACAGACCTCGGCAAGGCACATTTTGCAGAGCTCGTGGGCACCTGATGTGGTGATTCCGGCGCGAGTGTCGCGCGCGGGCGTTGTGCCTCTGTTCGTCGGATATATCGCAGTGCGCGAGCGCAAGCAGCGTTCCACAGCTGCAACGGGCCGAGACGCGGTAAAGAGCGGTCTCTGCCGCCTACATCGCCTGGAACAACCCCGGCCCTGTCGTGTGTTCGCTTGCTGTGCTGGGCGCGCCCCGACAGCTCATAACCGGCACGCAGCGGTATGCTGTGGGTCTTGGACATGCTTGGCGACTTGGGGCCGCGGCGCCACAGGCCCTGCTGGCCCTGCTCGTGCGCGTCGGATCCGCTGCTTGCCGATATCTCTCTGCTCCACGAGACGGCCGCGCAGCGCTCGTGCAGAGGCTATCGCGCCGACGTCGGCGCGGGCATCGGGGATGGGCCCAATCAATGGCGATGGCGTTATCAAGGGGGCCCAGGCGGCGGCACGCCTCGCGCGCTTGGAGCAAATCAGCAGACAAGGGCTCCGTGCGACGCGCTCGGATCTTCAGGTTATACATAGCTGGAGCGGCAGCACGAGCTCAGCCCTGCGCCGCCGGCCCAGCCCTCAGCCCCCGGCCCCCAGCCGCCAGCCCCTCGGTGTTTGCCTGCTCGTGGGATCTGGCTGCTTGTTCGGGTTTGCTCTCCACGGGGAGTGAATGGGGATTCTGTGGGGCCAGAGGGCCTCCAGCGGAGGTGAAGACGGACAGATGACAGAGGTCGATCACGATCACGACAGAATGCCCAGCGCAGTGCGATAGATAGCCCACCGGTCGGAACTTGCGCGCAGGTGGTCTGGTGACTGCGACTGAAACGACGAGAACCCGCGCCGCCGCACGCCGCTTTGCTTGGCGCGAGCTCGTGGGCCCCGAGGAGCAGGGCAGGCCGGACGCGTCACGTGCTGGCGTCAGCACGAGTGGGTCGCAGCTGGCGGCCAGGCGGGTCAGGGTCGGCGCATCAATTCCTCGGAGGCGGTATGCTTGCCTGCTCGCTCGCCTGCTGCTGCCCGGGCTATCATTCGCCCGACTCGCCTGCCGGCCAGGCGTCGTCGTTTCGACATGCTCGAGCTGCGATCTGGCCGTCGTATACCCGGCGGTGCCCAGCCCGCGCCCAGCCCGCCTCTCGCTGTTCAGGCCGACGAGCCCCGCTGCCCCCGCAGTGCCGCGTCCTGCCGACGTGCCGCGCGCAACATCATTCGCGGACGAGGACGTGTCAAACAAGGAAAACAGCCGGTCGCAGCGGAATGTCTGCCGCGCGCCGATGCTTTTGCGGCAGACACCCCGATCCCGGAATTCGGGGCTTGGTTTATGCGAGGCTGTGACCGGCTGAGGGCTCGTTACTGCCCGTGCTGTAGACGCGACACGAGACAGCGAGACAGCGGGCACGCGCGCCGCGCATTCTTCTCCGCAGGTACGAGAGCGATCCTGAGCCTGGGGGATATTCTGGGTCTGTCGCAAGGGATTCCCCGGACCGCACCCAACACGGACGATGGGGGACCCGAACTCGTGCTGGGTCCTGCGATTCCACTATGCTTGAACGTGCGGGAGCTGGGTGGGGGCCACCGATTGGTGGGTTGCTTGCACGAGCAATCCGTCGTATATTGTCCGTAGGTCTAGCTCCGCATCGATCCGCGAGTGCAGCGTATCGAATGCTGCGATGCTGCGGGCAGATGCAGAAAAAGCCTCACTGGCCCTGCTCGTCTGACAAAGCCAGGCTGCCAGTCTCGGCATGAGCGACGTCAACCGGCCGGATTGGGTGCACGAGAGCATGCACAATGGAGAAACTGGGCTGCCGGGCGTTCTGGGCACTTCGGCAATCTCGCTCTGCGACCTGCTGATGGGAAGCGCGGCCCCAGGCACGCCGCCACCCTGAGTGGCTCCCCAGCCCTCGCTCACATGGGCCCCCTCGAGGCCTGCCGCCCGGCCGGCAGCCCCGGGCACCACGCCCTTAGAGTTCGAGCGGAGAGAGTGGCCAGAGGGGCCAGAGTGGGGTTGGATCGTGGTGCGCAGGAGACAATCCGAGGCACCTCAGCTGGGCTGCAGCCAGTCAGCGCGCATCCGCTCCAACCGTCGCGTTCTGGCCCCGCGGAGAGTCTCCTGCCGATGGCTTAGACGGGCGCGCTGCCCAGGTCGTCCCCGCTGGAGCCGTTCCTGTGGCCCCTTGGGCTGATCCCTAAGCGATCCCCAACCTCGCGGCATTGGACGGCAAAGCTCACCGGCTTGGGCATTGGGTCGACCGACCGTCGCCTGGACCTGGGCCGGGTAGCCAGTCTGGCACGGTCGTTGGGCTAGCGGGCTGGCGAGAGCAGCGAGCGGCGACCGGCGCCCAGCTTGCAAAACAGGTAGAAAAGGATCCCCAGCTCAGGCGATGTTTCTTTTTTCCCCTCTCCAACCATCTGGGACCCCTTTCGTTTGTTTGTGGGGAACTGCCGGCTCGTGCCACGGTTGAAATAGTCTAGCCTCGATCCCTTATCATCTCTTCTCCACGCTAGTCTTGGAGCAGCCCATCCCGACTGCGGCCCGCCTCTCGTTTGCTATCGTCCTCTACGCCATCGACTAGGCTCTCCACATCCGTCCCAGACGACGCCGAAGACATCGCCGCCATGTCTCCGCTAGAGAAGAAGAGCGAGCAGCTCCACGAGATGTACCCGGGCGAGAAGAATGTCGAGGAGCCCGTCAACCCGATCCTCGAGGAGATCAAGGCCATGACTCCCGACGAGTACGCCGCGTTCGACAAGAAGCTCATGCGCAAGATCGACATGCGCATTATCCCGTGGATGACGTGAGTGGCCGTCTCGTGCTCGTGTCGCTGACCCCAGTGTCCTTTACCTCATGTCGTTCCTCGACCGTGTCAACGTCGGCACGGCCAAGCTCCACGGATTGCAGAAGGACTTGAACCTGACGGGCAACCAGTTCAACATTGCGTCACTCATCTTCTTCGTCTCCTACGGTGAGTATCAGAGGGCGTGGTGGTGGTCAGCCAAGACCATGGGTTCCAACTGTGGCACCGGCGGGGCAGGGTGGAGGTGGAGCCGTTGTTGTCATTTCGGGCCGGTCTAACGTCGCAGTGTTCTTCGAGGTGCCTTCGAACCTGGTCCTGAAGCGCCTGCGTCCCTCGATCTACCTGCCCGCGACGATGGTGCTGTGGGCGATCTTCCAGACGCTCATGGGTCTCGTGACGAACTACGGACAGCTGCTCGCGATGCGCTTCTGCCTTGGCCTGTTTGAGGCGGGTCTGTTCCCCGGCGTCAACTTCTACCTGAACGGATGGTACCGCCGTGGCGAGCTGTCGAAGCGTACCGCGTTCTTCTTCGGTGGTGCCGTCATGGCCGGCGCCTTCGGCGGCATCTTCGGCTACGCGCTCGGCGAGATGGGCGGCATCGGGCACCTGCACGGCGGGCCGATGCTCGGCTGGCGTTGGATCTTCATCATCGAGGGCTTGTTGACGTTCGTTATCGCCGTTGCGTCATTCTGGATGGTGTACGACTGGCCCGACCGCGCGCGCTTCCTCAACGAGTTTGAGCGCGAGTTTGTGCACTACCGCCTCGCCAACGACACGGGCATCGCCGGCGGCGGCCGCTTCACCAAGAAGGAGGTGTGGCGCGGCATCATCGACTGGAAGACGATCATGTACATGCTGTGCTACATCGGTGCGGCCGAGTGCATCTACTCGCAGTCGCTGTTCGTGCCGTCGATCGTGCAGCAGCTCGGCACGTGGACGACGGCGCAGTCGCTGCTGCTGTCGGTCCCGCCCTATGCCGTCGCGTTCATCACGACGATGACGACGGCGTGGCTGTCGGACAAGTTCATGCGGCGCGGCTTCTTCAACATGTTCTGGGCGACGCTCGGCGTGGTCGGGTACCTGATCCTGATGGTGGTGCCGCTGCACGAGGTGGGCGCGCGGTACTTTGCCGTGTTCCTGACGACGGCGGCGATCGCGCCTCTGATCGCGACGACCATCACGTGGTGCGGCAACAACATCTACGGGCACTACAAGAAGGCGACGGCGATGGGCCTCGTGTTCTCGTGCGGCAACTCGGGTGGCATCATCGCGTCCGTCGTGTACCGCGACCAGGACAAGCCGCGCTACATGCCCGGCCACGCGACGGCGCTCGCGTTCGTCGCCATGAACGGCATCACGTCGCTCATCATCTACCTCGGCCTCAAGGCCGCCAACCGCAAGCGCGAGCGCGAGTTCGGCCCCGTCGAGGAGACAGAGAAGCACAACATCGACGACCCAGACTACCTCAACCGCTGGGGCCTCACGGGCATGGACCGCAACGACATCCTCAACCTCGGCGACGACCACCCCGCCTTCCGCTTCATCCTCTGAGGCGCCTCTCTCTCTCTTTCCTCTTTCCATCATAATGGTAAATTGTAAATAGCCCAAAGGTTCTCGCGGTGCGGCGCGGGAGCGCAGAGGCGAGCGAGCTCCCGCCCGTTCTCCCCACTTCCCAGCACCGCACGCACACACCCAAAATCAGCCTAATCCAGACAGCAAATAGCAGACATCATCAAAATGGGAAACTCCAAGCAGGTTGCGAGTATTAGATCAGTAGTGCTTTGTAAATCTAGGTCTATCTGCCTACCCCAGCGTCTTAGCAGCAGTTGCAGGTGCAGTTGCGCGTGCCACTTTGTGCCACCGTGGCGTTCGAGCGCCCTGATCTCTGACTCAGCTGATCAGCCCCGGACCGGGGCGTTCACTCGGGAGACGCCAGCCCGGGCTTGTCGCCCTGTGTACTGCTTGTTGCGTGCTGTGGGCTGTCTCGCGCGCCGTCAAACAAGTAATGGTACATCGTGCCGATCCTCCGGCGTCTATGTGCAGACTACAGCTGCAGCTTGAACCTCTTTTTCTGCTTCTGCGACGAGCGCGGCGTCTGGCTGCCGTCCCTCGTCTGGCTGGCCTGACTAGCTTGGCTTGCTTGGCTGGCCTGGCTCGACGCGCGCACCTCCCCCGTCGCCCGGTGGCCGTTCTCGACCGGCGTGCTGGAGCCGTTCTGGCCAGTCTCGCCCGGCGTGTCCGCGGCGGCCCCGTTCGTGCCTTCGGGCGCCGCCGAGGCTGCCGGCGCCGGTGAGTGCGAACCGTTTACCGAGCCGTTGGCTTGTGCCTCCGGCACTTGCACCGGTGTGCTTCGCTCGTCGGCATCTGCTACGTCAGCTTATTGAAGGAGGTGAGTAGCTGCTCCGGTCCGCCTCACCGCGCTGCTCGCGAGCCGCACGCACACCCGCCCAGCGCTTGTGCGCCGCGCGCGCCGCCGCTCCCTTCACGTTGAACCCGCCGCGCCTGGCCGGGCGAGGGGCGTCAGCGGCAGCGGGCACAGCGGGGGCTGGAGGCCGGCGGCGGCGCGGAGGTGGCGAGGGCTCAGACTCCGGGTCGCTGGAGACGAGCCGCGGGCTCGGGGACCCGCTGCCGGCGAGCTGCGCGCGCTGCTCGCGCACCCTCGCCCAGCGGGCGTTCGCGGCCGCAGCGGCCGCGCCGGGCTTACAGAAGCCACCATGGCCACGGGGCGCTTCGCTGCTGGCGCTCTCGGACTCGGATTCAGACTCGGAGTCAAACTCAGAGCCAGTCTCCGAGACTGGCCCGTCTGACCCACCAGCATTCATCTCCGGAGAGACTGCGGCCGGGGAGGGGAGCAGGACCCGGCCTAGCGTGGCAAGCTCCTCCTCCCGGCGGTGCTTGTCCCATCGCTTCCTGGCAGCTGCTGCGGCGGCGCCTTTGACGCTGAATCCGCCCCGCAGCTTCTTCCGCTGACTGTACTCACTGTTGGCCTCGGCAGAGTGGCCGTTGGCGCGGACCGGCGGTGGGGAAGCAGGCTGCGAGTCCTCGACGAGCACGGCCCCGTTATCGGCGCCGTTTACGTCCATTGCCTCGGCCCCGGCGTCGGGGCCGTTCGTGCTCTCCGCCACGGCGTCAGAGGGCTGCTCAGCCGCTTCTTCGGTGGCGCCCTCTCCCGCAGTTCCAGAGGGGCCCGCCTCGGGCGTCGCTGTTTTCCGCCGCTTCTCGGCCGGCTCGCCGTTGGGTGCCGGCGTGTCCTCTGTGATGTCGACGACCTCGACTTCCTTCGCCTTGCCCTTGCCCTTCTTCTTGCGCTTCTTGACAATGTTCTCGATCGTGTCGACGTTGCGGTGCAGGATCTCGCGCGTGACCTGCTTCTGCACCGGCGTCATGGCGATCGGAACAATGATCTCGACCTTGGGCGGGAGCTTGAGCACGTCGCGCTTGATGCGGCGCAGGATGTACGGCGAGATGAGGTCGTGCAGCTCGCCGAGCAGGCCCTCGTTAAGGTTTTCGAACCGCGCTTCGAGCTCGCGCAGCGCACGGAATTTGTCTGGGTCCAGGAAGTTGAGCAGGTTGAACAGCTCGCGCAGGTTGTTGTTCAGCGGCGTGCCCGTCAGCAGCACACGGAACACGGAGTGCAGCTGCTTCAGCCGCGCAAAGATCAGCGACGAGTCAGACTTCATCCGCTGGCCCTCGTCGACGATCACGCACTCCCACCGCGGCACCGCCTTGAACATGGTGTGGTTGTTGATGAACGACTCGTACGTCGTCAGGATGACGTGCGCCTTGAGCCCGTCCGGCTTCAGGTGCTTCCCTGGGTGGTAGAGCTCGTGGGTCGCAATGAGCTTGCGGGCTGCTCGTTAGTTCCGAAGAAGTGTAAGCGAACTCACAGAGGGCTTCGCCGTAGTAGGGCACAACGCGGACATCCGGGACCCACTTCTCGATCTCGCGGACCCAGTTCGTGATCGTCGAGTTGGGCACAACGACCAGGCTGGGGTAGATGTCCTGCGACCGTAGGTACCCGAGGAACGACGCGACCTGGATCGTCTTGCCGAGACCCATGTCGTCGGCCAGGATACAGGACTGGCGGTGGTAGTACTTGTAGATGAGCCACTGCAGGCCTTCGACCTGGAACGGCATGAGCTGGCCGCCCTTGACGCAGTCGGGCTGCCCCTCCGGCGGGTCCTTTTTGAGAGCGGCCTCCTCGTCTCGCCGCTGGCAGGCCGCCTGGCTGAGGATCGGAATCTTGACCTGCCTGCCGGCGAGATAGCGCTGCAGAGCCTTCCTGTACGCTGGGTACAGCGGCGAATCCTTCGACGGCGGCGTGTCGTAGCACGCCTCGTCATACTGCAGGTTCTGCCACTTGATCAGCGCCCAGGTAACGAGAGGAGCGACCTCGTCGACGTCGTCGGCTGTGAGCTGTCGCTCGGCACGCAGTTCCCAGCTCCGTATAGGCACAGCGAGCGATGTCGGCGGCGCGATCCCGTCCTGCAACACCTTGGTGGGATCCTCGTCCTCGTCGTCAGAGTCCTCGATGCGCCGTTTCGCTTTGCGGCTGTTCTTCGGCGGAAGAAGGTGCACCTCCAGGATGCGATCTACCGTGCTCCAGTCAACCGGGATGCTACTCTCGGCTTCCGCGTCCGGCGGCGGACCGTGGCCGCGCCACTTCTCCTCCAGTGCGTCCAGCTCTCGGGGATGGCGCTGCTGAGGCTCCTCAGCCATCACGTCCTGGATCGTGGGCGCGCTCATCTCGTCGCCCTTGACGGCTAGAGTCTCGTTGGTGACAAGGTCCAGCTGCGGGCCCTTATTAATAAAGTTCCTCAGCTTGCCGCTATTGATGGCAAGGAGCCAAGCATGCGGAACCCAGTTCAGGTGACGGAAACCCCGGTCCTTCCACTTGACGAGGTACTCGCGGGGCAGGCGGTCCCGGTAATTGGGGATCTCGCCCTCTTTCCGCGGTGGCTCCTCCGCATTAGCTGGGAACGGGCGCCATGCGATGACGCGGTCCACGAGCCACTTCCACTCGCGGCAGCACTGCCCGTACCATGCGCTCATGCCGTCCTTATCCGGCTTCTGATAGTACGCCGCGATCTCCGCCGTCGTGTACTTTGTCCCAGGCGGGAACGGGTCGCGCACTGTTGTTAGTTCATGGCGGGGCCATGTCTGCAACTCACAGTGTTCATAGTGAACCGCCTGCTTGCACCGGTCGCACCGGAAAAGCAGGGGCGCTGGGGCGCTCTTGATCAGTCCCCCTTCGTCATCGTCGACGTCGATGGGCTCGTCCTCGGCGCCCGGCTGGTTGTCTTTGGTCTTCCCTGCCTCGCCGTCCTCACCGGACGCCGGGGTACCGGGGCGCGACACCTTGATGTGGCTCTTGTCGCAGACAAAGCAGACGGGGTACGCCTCGCAGCGGGAGCAGGTGAACGTTGCCGCCTCGTCGATGCCGATGGACCGCCGCCCGGCCTCGTCCGGGCTGCGTGCGGCGATCTCGGCGAGCACCTTCTTCTGCTGAGCCGGAGACAGGCATTTCTGGCTGTTAGCTCTAGCGACGAAATGATAGCTTACCCAGTGTGACGCGACGCAGCAGCGCACGCATTCGATCCAGCCCTCCAGGCTCTCCGCATGCTCGACGGGGTCGACTGGCTCGTCGAGAATGTCGTACTTCTTCTTGCGACCCCGCTTTTTCGTCTTCAGCGCCTTGGCGAGCAGCTCGTCCGCCGGACCCAGTCGGCACCTTTCGCAGAACTGGAGTTAGCTTCTACTCTTGATTGCTGAGCTCACCGGTCGATGCCGCGTCAAGACGTCCTCATCGTCACTGTACGCCGCGCGGCTCTCGGGCTCAGACTCCAGCTCGTCCATGTCGACCTCGTCGATCTCGGACTCTCCCTCGCTCTGCGGCTCGTACTCGCTGCCTTGGGGCGAGGCCGGTTGCGTCTGCCAGTGCGCTTGCTGCGTGGCGGCCTGTTGGCGGGTGTATCGTGGTTGTTCTGACGGTGGAGTGCCGTGCTCCTTGCGCTGGGTAACGTCAGCTAGGCCCTCCCGCTAAAGAATGCTCGAAGCTCACCTGCGCCCGTGTCCGTCGCGGCTCAAACACGCGAGGGCGTACCCGTCGCGTCAGCAGCGAGTCGTCCGAGTCATAGTCCGTTTCCGACGGCCCGGTCGAGACCTCCTCCTCATCG
Source organism: Trichosporon sp. PB005A (assembly GCA_023630055.1). NCBI lineage: Eukaryota > Fungi > Basidiomycota > Tremellomycetes > Trichosporonales > Trichosporonaceae > Trichosporon > Trichosporon sp. PB005A. The sequence continues at coordinate 288,987 of JAMALZ010000007.1, forward strand.
TCGCCGTAGCCGCCAAAGCCGTGGGGAGTGCTCCGGGTAGAGTTCCTCGCCGAGCCGCGCGCTGAACGGCCCTTGCCCTTGGCCGCTGGCGGGGGCGGAGCCGCCTCCTTCCACCCGTCCTGAGCGGCGAGCGTCCGGCTGCGAGTCACAGTTGTGGGCGCCTTGAGCCCGGGCGCGTAGCTGTAGCGCTTCAGGTTGGTGAACGGCATGAACGGGATCTCGACGGAGACGCGCCCCTTCCGCGGCTGCGCTGGCGCCGACGACGGGCCGGCGGCCGAGGAGGCGCGGATGCTCCTGGCCGAGGAGGCGCGGGTGCTGCGAGTGCTTGCCGGCTTGTCGGCTGGCCGCCGGCGGGGCTTGACGTCGTCCTCGATCTCGTCGAGCTCCTCAAAGTCCGAGTCGCCGGCATCGTCGATGACCTGGAACTCCTGCTCGCCCTCGGACTCGGACTGGATTCTTCTCGGCGGCATGGCGGATGCGCGCGTTCCGTGCCGCGGTCGTGGTTGGGGCGATCCCGATGAATGGATCTGTGCTGGCGACGGGTCAGCGGAGGGGTGCGGTTGCGGTGGCGCGGGTTGATTTTGTTGTGGTCAGGAAGGGGCTAATGTCCACACGCGTCATGTCCGACGCGCGCATCGGTCGCGCCTGGCGCCTGGCAACAACGGCTCGGTCGGCGGGCGCGGCAGCCTGCGCGCCTGGGCGACAGTTCCCACGCCTATTGCCGCTTGCGGTATGTGCGGGAGCAAATCTCACGTTGCCGCCGGGCGAGCCAGGTACGTTACGCGTCGAGACGCAATAACAAACCGGTCCGGCCACTGCTGCTCGCTCTTCGTCTCCATCACCCATCAACCGCCCCATCCACGCATCTCCGCCATGTACCGCCTCGCCCGCCCCACCCTCAACGCCTTCGTGAGTGTTCTTGCTGTAGGAGTCGCGCTGTGTGTTCCTGCAGGGCGACGCGGCGCGCTCTGATGACGCAATTTTGACGCGTTCTCATACCCAAGTGCAACGCGCGATACTGAGCCGCCACTGACCGTGCCAGAAGGCCCCCGTCGGCCAGCGCAACCTCTCCAAGGCGACTTTCGTCGGCCGCCTCGGCGCCGCCCCCGAGGTCCGCGAGACCGCCAACGGCACCCCCTACGTGACGTGAGTCGCCAGGCACTGCGGCCACTGACGCGCCAGCTACAAGATCGCGTGCAACAAGCCGGTCAAGAAGGACGCCGAGGGAAGTGAGTCGAGCTTTGCGCAAGGGGCCTCAGCTGACCGCAGACGTCCTCCGTGACGAGCAGGGATGTGAGTTATGGTGAGGTCTGACCGGCAGAACTGACCCCAGACCCCGTCCGCGACGCGAGCTGGTTCACGATCTTCAACTTCAAGCCGTCCGCGACGCAGTTCCTCCCGAACATCCCCGTCGGCACGCAGCTGCTCGTCGAGGGTGAGTTAGTACTCTTGCTTTATTCTAACTCTCAGCCACGCTCGACTCGCGCCCTCCCACTGCCGACGGCCGCGGCGGCGACGTCCTCATCCGGTGAGCTACTGCTCTGGCATCACCAGCTAACAACAGCGAGATCTCGCACCAGGTCATCTCGAAGAAGAAGCAGGACCAGCAGTAGGCCGCGCCGTAGAGTGTATCTCTGTATGTGAGAAGTGATATCCAGCCCTGATTGGCTACGTCATGCGTGCAATGAGAGCCCGCGTGCACGGACGGTGCCCGCCGGTGAAGCGCGGATCAGCAGTGCGCATCGAGCAGTGCGTGAGTGTGCGCAGGCAGTGCGTCCCGGCGCGGTGCGTAGCTGTGGGTTGAGCTGTGCGTTGCGGCAGGCTGTGCCTGGGTGTCACCGGCGCACGCTCGCGCCGCGGCGCGGCACCGAGCGTCGGGCCGGCGCGGAGGATCGGCGCGATCGAGGGTGAGTCCGAGAGCCGGCGCAGCTCACAGCTGACGTGATGCGCTGATGCAAGTTGGGTGAGACAGCGCCGAGCTTCCAGTACCCAGTGCCCCGAGCCAGAGCCAGCATGTCAGCCCGCTCAGTCGCACTCCCGCGCGCGGCCCACGGGTTCGGGAGTGGGAACGTCGTCCTCGGCCGTGTTTGCGACAGTCGTCGATGTTTGCGAGACAGCAGCGTGTCTGCAGGAGTGTTTGCAAGACAAAGGCAGTGTACGCAGTGTTTGCAAGACAGTACCCAAGGCTTGGGCCGAGCTTGCGCCGGAACGCGATGCTGGTCGCGCAGCGTCCCGGCGAGCGGCCAGCGCTCAGGGCGGACTCGCTCAGAGCCAGAAACCAAGCTCAGAGGGCCGGAGCATCGTGGATCCTGCCCGCCTGGGGGGCCGTTGGAACCCGCGCTGCGCGCTGCTGGCCAACCACGTCCGGCGCTGCCTCATCTCCCCCGTAGTACTACTGAATGCGCGCTCGTGTCAGTCCGCCAGTGCGTCGGAACCGGGCGCGTGCGCGTGCGCGTCTGCATGCATGCTGCTGCCTCCACAGCCAGCGCTCAGTTCAGGCCCAGCCTGCAAGCGAGCCCAGTATAAGAAGGCACGCTGCGTCCTGCTCCCACAGTCGAAGGGACGCTCACGGTACACGCAGCGCGTGACGGTCACGGCTGTGCGTACGCTCATCTAGTGCACGCGGCAGCGGCACGGGGTCGAACGTCGCAGAGTGTCGGTGCCCTGGCTCGCCTGGCGCCGATCCCTCGGGTCCACCCGACACCGTCTGCGGACCCTCGACCCAGACCGCAACTTTGGGTCGCCCGTTCCCTCTCCCTCGTCCTGTCTGGGTTCCGTCCCTCGTCCCTCGTCCCTCGGCGGCGTCCCTCGACGGTATCTCTGTCCCTCGCCGGCACGCGCACGCGGCAGCGGCACCGGGCACCGGGCACCGGGTACAGCATGTCGGAATCGCCCGTGGGAATCGGCATATGCGTGAGTGAGCAGCGTTATTTCCGCGATCCGCGAGCTTTCGACGACGGGGCATCGACGTGGACGGTCGCGTCTGGCTGCAGTCCTCCCGTCCGGGCGATGGCGGCGAGCTGTTCGTCGGGGGGCGTCCTCGTCAGCCAAAGCCCAGGAGGAGATGCAGAACGAAGAGCAAGCGGCCGTGCAGCTTGAACCCCGCAGATTGCCAGGCTCACGAGACGCGTACAGTTGAGAATGCCGAGACATTCCTCGGCGTCCAAGGCCAGCGGCGAGATCGTGTTTCAAACCCGCACGCCATGCTCCTGCGACACCAAAAAGAACACTCCTCGGCGCGCGGCGCACCGATCTCGGCCGCATCGCCGTCCGCCGTCCGCCGTCCACCGTCCGCTGCGGTGTCTGTGCTGCCCCCTCTAGCACTTTAGCACGCTAAGCTAAGCAGGCTAGCACGCTAGCGCCTGCCCTGCCTTTGGGGCCATTGACCTCCTTGTGCGCCGCAACGCCGCCGCGCCGCCGCAGCTACTGAATCGCGTCAGATTCTGCCCACTCGCCCAATCGCAGACTCACACCGGCGCGCGCCCAATCGCACACTCGGGCCACGGCGTCAGCTGATATGCTGAGGCCCGCGACGCGCCCGACGTGCGCGGTGGCACGGTGGGCGGCACACTGGGTGAACACTGTTGAACATTAGCTCGCGCCGCGGACTACTGCTTCGGCCGTGCCGGCGCACATGAGGGGCACACGAGGGGACATTCCACAGCCACCATTCAGCATTCATCCATTCACGCTGCGACTGCGTACCTCGCTATCTCGCTATCGTTCCTCGTTACATCGCCCCATCGCCGGATCGAGCAGCGAGCAGCGAATGGTGAATGGCGAGGAGGGCGTCGTGCGTCGCACCCAGTCACTCGTCGCAGACCTATCGCTCGGTCCCCGGAGGCCCCGATATGATCCAGCGCCCAGCAATCCCCATCAGTACCAGTCAGTCCTAGTGAGCAGCGCAGCAATCGTAACCATGATAAATGCCCAAATACATGACAACGGAAGATGATAGTTACAACGCGCGTCGGGATGAGCGTACAACGATGCGGCGTGATGCTGGGGCCGCCCGCGAGTCTAGCGGGGCGGGCGGGCTGTTTGTGCTGGATGGCTTGGGTGCGATGCAGGCTTGATTGGGTTTGATGGGTTCAACGCGGGGGCTGGTGTCTAGATGGGATGGCAGTGGAGCCGAGTTCGAGCTCCGGCTCCGGCTCGAGCCCGCTGCTCGCGGAGCTGGGGAGAGAGGAGCTCGCTGCGCTCGCTCCTCACATCTCCTCGTCCAGCTCGTCCGCGAACAGCCGCCGCGCGCCCGGCAGCGGCTTGACGGGGCGCTTGGTCTGGAGGCGGATCGGCGAGCCGAGGAGCGACGGCGCGAGCTTGCGCGGCGTCGGCGAGCGCGGCGGGGAGGGGAGCGGGTCGGCTGGCTGTCAGCAAAGTCCTTATCTGTCGCTGAAGTCCGGCTCGCTGGCTCGCTCTGGCGAGACAGCCTTGGCGGCGTCTCGCAGCTCGCGGCTCGCGGCTCTCGCGACACTCTCGCTTCGCTCGAGTGCCAGTAGCTACTCACCCTTGAACAGAATCCGCGCACACGGCACAGTGCTGATGCGCGCACGACGCGGCGCGCTCGGCACGCGCGACGAGGGGCGCGACTGGGGCGTGCGGAGGCCGGCGGGGGGCGCGCGGCACGCGGGCGAGAAGGGGACGGGCGAGTGCTTGCGGGGCGTCTTTGGCGCGACGAGGGTGCGAGGGGTGCGCGGGGTGCGCGGGGTGGCGGGGGCGAGGGAGCGGGCGAGGGGCATGCTGATCTGCGTGGGGGCCATGGTGCTTTGTGTCGAGCTCGAGTCGTTGGTGCTTTGCGCTTTTGGTGCTTGCTGGGTGAAGAAAAACAGTCGCGCAGATGGTGCCCGTCCTTTTATCTCTTTTTGCGATGGGCCCCCCGCTCGCCGAGCAGCTCAGCAGCGCACCAGCGTACCAGCGCAGCGGCGCGGCGATGGCGGCGTGCCTGTGCCTGTGGTGAGCACACGCCCGACGAGCGCTGCCCGCAAGCATCAGCGGTGGGTCCACGGCCCAAGGCCGCACTTGCCACGGGCGTACGGGCGATCCCGTGTCTCTGGGCTGTCCGGGGTCCGGGTTCCTTTGGACGTTGGGACCGTGGCGTGGCGCTGGCCCTGGCCGCCCTGGCTGCCGCCCTGGGCAGGGAGCGCAAGCCCACCGCGACCGATCCAGCACAGTGGTACCTCGCAGATGCAGGGTGGGGAGTGTGCCAGTGTGCGGTGGAAGGGACGCGAATGATTTGTTTGGCGTGCTTAGTGCGCCTCGCGTGCCGTGTGCCGTAGTGCCGTCTAGTGCTTACTCGCGGGACGGGCCTGCGCTAGCAGCGCCGAGGGGGTGGCGTCCCCCGCTTTCTCTCGCTGGTCGCTGGCTCTGCTCTGCCCTCCCGCTGCAGGACTGCTGGTCGCCCATGTTTGTGCTCTTCTCTCGTGGCTAGCGTGAGCGTGCACAACACCGGAAGCGCCAGGGCTCGCGTTCTGCCAGGCACGCAGGCACCAGGACACCACCAACGACATCAGGACAGTGCCGTGGCGGCGCGGCGGCGCACAGTGCGCGGGGCGTCGAGGGTGCGGAACGACCGCCAGCGAGCAGCCGCCAGCCAGCAGCCAGCAGCCAGTAGCCAGCCGGGCGAGCTCCAGCTCCATCGGAGAGATACGAGCCTCGAGAACAATAGCGACACTCGCCGGCGCTGCGCGCCACAGGCTCCGTGCGCATACCGGCGAGGTGCCCCGTAGCGCATAGCGGCGTATTGGGCGCCGCGGGCGTGAGCCAAACATGACGGCCGCGTCACCGCGCGCGCATCCGACAGGCTGGCGGCCGCTCTGTCCTCTGTCCTCTGCTGCAGCCTGCATCAAAACACCAGCCGCGACCGCAATGGCTGCGCGGCGGATGGGAGTGGGCCGTGGCCAGCCACGGGGTCGGGCACTGCCTGCGCTGCATCGCCCTTCATTGTGCGGCAATTCAGCTGCCCGGCGCCTTGATGCTGCCTGATGCTGCCTGATTCCGGATGCAGATGCGTGCATGCCTGATGGCTAGCCTCGCCGCGCGCCGGCCAATTGCCGCTGCGAACTGCGCGCAAGGGGGAGGCTTGGGTCGGGCACTTACAGTGCAAACTCTAAACGCTGCTGGAACCAGTGTCCACGGCCCAAGACTGCACCTGCACCCTCGTACGCTGGTGCTACAGGTTCTATTCAGCATGCAATGCCTGCTTCCCCTCGCGGGCGCGCGCCGCGCGCCGCACGCCAAAGCCGCACGCGGCACCCGAAGCCCGCGCGAACCGTAAGACAAATGCGGGCGTCGCACGCGCGATGCGCACTCTTTTGCTCTTTGCGAAAAACGAAAAACTAGCCAATACAACGCGCCGCAGTGCCGGCGCACGCGGCGCGGCGGCGGGTGTTGCAGATCCCTCGTGGCCCCTCCCTTGTTCTCTGTATTCTCTGCAATACGGATCCTGCGATAACGTCCCTGCGCTGAGCCCACTGTGGAACATTCTGCGAAGGGAGGCGAAGGGAGCACCGGCCCGGCGTCGTAGATTGGAACAGATGGAACACGACCTGCAACCTGCATGAATCAATGGCTCGGCATCAATTCGCAGCCGGAGCGTGCGTCTGAACGAAGGGCGATCCCTTGCTTTCTCGGTACAACCGGCAACTCACCGCCCTGTTGAGGCTCGAGGCTGGCTCGATCCGGCCCCCCACGCTTGTTCGGGCGGCGTTCGCTCGTACCGGTGCAATGCGTGCATGCATGGGGTTGGCGATGCATGAATGCCAGCAGGCGCCGAGGAACGAGGCGCTGCTTGCATGCGTGCATTGCGTGCCAATCAATGCGCTGTAAGCGCTGCAAGCTCTGAAAACTCTGTCAATTGATGCAAACAAACGGTTCTCTGCGGATCCCGGCCGTGCACGCGCGCCAGTGCAGTCTAGCTCTGCACGTGTGGAACAGCAAGGCGGTGCACCGGTACACCTTACTCACGGTACGACGCCGCGCAGCCGTAATGCTACGGCAGCATCGGCCAGCCCACGCCCCGTACTGCCGTCCCGTGAGTCATGCAGCCAACTCAAGCGCCGCCGATCGGACGACGTGAAAGTTTGCCGGGAATCAATTCACAGCGACTAACCTTCCCTTTGGCTGCTGTGGCCAGTCAGCACGCCGGCACGCCAATCTGCGGCTGACGACGCCGGTGCCCGCGCGTGGGCGTGGGCATGCATGGGCCGGCAGCGGGGGCACGCGGGGCGACGGACCAAGGTTTCGCTGACGTGATGTGTTTCTTTGGCCCTGCTGCGACCAAACCAGAGCACAGCAGGCGGGCTCGCGCAGAGGTCGAGCAAATCGCGAGGACGAGCTTATCGCGGCGCTGGGACCAGCGCTGCCAGGTGTGGCTCGCCAGGCGCCCAACCTTGCGCACTAGAGTGCAAGCTCAAGACAGAGTTGGCCGTACCTTCGGCACTACGGCAGCGATCGGGCCATGATGCGCGCCGAGATGAACGCCGAGCGCGGCCCGGTGTCTCCGCCGCGCTGCATTCCGCCGCGCTGCGCTCCGAGGCCGCGCGCCGCCGTGCTGCCGTAGCCGTAGCCGTGCCGCCGTCCCATTCTGCTCCGTGAGTCTGTGCATCGCGCCATGTGCCACTGTGCCGTGTGACTCGTCGGGATGCTATTCACGCCGGAGCTGTGGAACCTCGAGCTTCGCACAGTGGGTCTGCCTTATCGCTGGTGACTGCCCCGCGCCCCGCGCCCGCTCGTGCTCGTGTTCTGCACCCCACCCATCTCTCCATCCCCACCCGTGCTCGATCCGAGCCAGACGCTGCGTACGCAGCCCGAACAAAAGAATGCAGCGGCGTGAGAAACGTGGCTTAGATTGTGCCAGCGCGGCCCGACACTGATTCCAGCACTGGGCGTGCCTGGGCGCTGGGCGCCGCCTTGCAGTCCCGCGCAAATCTCGTAATTGTGATTATCCGCTTAATTATCTCGTCGATGACGAGGAGTGGGGCGCCCCGCCCGGATGCCGGATAATGTGCGCAGAATTGCGCTCATTGTGCAATGTTCGCTACTGTAGTTTGCTGGGCCGCATCCAATGTCTTCTGGCCGCGAGCTGGCCGCGCTGGCCGGGCTGGAACCCATTCACACCACGGGCAAGCCCACTGTGGCGCTGACTGGAATGCGGCTTGCCCGTGTCGAGCCTCGATCCGGCGTCACTTTCCTTGTGCTCGAAACCCCAAGCCTCGTGCAGAGCCCAGAGCTCAGACCGCCTCATCTAAGCGACGCTGATCTGCTCGGGCCGCCGCCAGCAGCTCAGACCGGCGCATACCATAGTTTGCGCCTCGTGCCGCGCGTCCCTCTCCATCTCCCATCACCACCTCGCCGTATCCTGACTCGCTGGATCGCTGTCCTGGCTCCTATTGCGCTCCTGGGGCTTACAGCAAGGGGCTTACGTGTCCGTGCCCGACACCTGCCTGAGCATGGCGCATAGCGCATGGCGTGCGGGGCTCTCCGGAAGCTTTCTCGACGGGGCCAATTCACGTTCCGTGCCGTAGTGCCATTGAGTTTTTCGTTATTGGCCAGGGCACCGGACGCGACCGGTCGGTCCCCAGCCCCCAGCGAAAAGAAATCACGCGCGCCAACGACCCAGCCAGCGCTCAGCGTGCCATTCCGAACATACCGCAGCCACCGATGTCTCCTGAACCTGATATCAGAGCTGGCGGCCCCGCACTGCAGCCGATACGTGATACATGCGTCGCTGTCTAGTCCTGAACCAAACTCTGCCTCGCACCAGGGCGCAGCCTGGCGAGACAATGGTGTCGCTTCGTGGTCATGTGGGTGTGGGGTACCGCCTGGCTCGCTGGCTCCTCGGCGCCGGCGACTACGGCCCTCGTCGCCCCCGGCGTGCTTGTCCGCCAGCCGCCCCCCTCAGCACCCTCTAAGCGCCCTCGGGGAACTGCTGCCTGCCCTGCTGGCTGCCCGCGCCGCCCTTGAGCCTCCGGATCGTCATGCGGAGCACGCGGATGCGCGCGTCGCGCTTCTCGACAGCGGCGCCGAGCTCGTCGAGCGCCTCGCCCGCCTCGGCCAGCTGCTCCTTCTGCTGCGCATAGCGCGCGTACAGGTCCTCGTACAGCATCTGCAGCCGCGTGTGCTCCGCGTTCAGCTCCAGCAGCCGCGACAGCATGTCGCCCTCCAGGCCCTCGGGGAGGTTCTCCTGGTCGACGGCGATGGGCGTGCCGTTCTCGCCACCGGTAGGGGCCAGCGGCGCGCGCGAGGGCGTGCTGTTCGGGAGCGAGGCCGAGGTCGCCGACGGCGGCAGCGCGGCGGGCAGCGGCGCAACCGTGCGGTCCACGGCCATCCAGTTCTTCTTCTCCTTGCCGTCCCTGCGGTCAGCTGGGCGTGATAAGGACAGCGCGAGTGCGAGGACACTCTCTCGCATGCTCAAGGGTACTCACTCGTCGCCGGGGTCGACCCTGCGCCGCTTGCGAAGGAGTCCGCCCAGGGGCATGGTGTTCGATCGATCAGATGAGCGGGGGCGGGGGCGAAGCAGCACTCGGTGGGGCGTGAGGGGACAGGCGGACGAGCACGCGCAGGCGAACAGGCAACAGGCAACAGGCGACGGCGAGGTGAGTGTCAGAGTGGTTGTTGTGCTCGAGATTGGTTGATGAGCGTCCGAGCGGCGGGGCGGGTCGCGGGTGGCCAAGCTAGCCTTAGCCTGGTGGCGGCATCAAACGAGGAAGCAGAAGAATCAGGCGTCTCAAACATCTCACGCGCTCGGGCTCCTCAGCCGTGGCGTTTCAGCGTCGCGCACCTCTTGCGATAGTACAGCTTGACTGCAATGCCTGCCGTGTTCCCTTGCTCCCCTGCACTCCCCTCTCCTCCTCATTCCCTCCTCACTCACCAAACGTCAAAGCGCGACCTACTCCGGGCTCCGCCGACGAGTCAACGGCCGCAGATGTCGCCAGAGGCGTTCCAACCCATGGCGCCCCTGACCCCTTCCCCGACCCTCCCTCCGAACCTTCCTCGCCGTCCTTCCCCATTCGTCCCCGCCATCACAGGCTTCCTCCTCGCCGCTCACCACACAGGGCATCATGCATACAGCCAGGAATACAACGTCACCTATCTGACCCTCCCCTGCCGACTGTGACGGCTGCGTCCGACGCCGCTGCCGGCCGAACCCGACGAGGCGTTGTTTGGCACCGTGGCGCTCTGTCTCACCCCGTCGGAGCAGGCTTGACGGGGGCGGCCCTTTCCTCAGGCCACAAGGTCGGCGACGCAGCCGCCGCAGCGCAGAACAATAAGCTCCAGACAGAGGCACAGCGGCAGCCTTAGACACCCAGCCTCGGCGCCCGCCAGAGCGCCCGCCAGAGCGCCAGCGGCGGGGCGATCTCCCGGTCGCCGGCGCAGTGTATTGCAGGCTGGCCCGGGCTTGCGGTCGGCGTGCGCTGGCGCGCTGGGCGTACGCGCTGCAGCGCCGTGCAGCGCCATCGAATTGGAGCCATGATCTGCGTCGGAGAATTGCGTCGCCGGTACCACTCTGCTGGAACCAGGCGGCGAGCGGTCGCCGGGCTGGATCAGCAACGAGGAGCCCAACCCACTGCGCCTCACTCGTCCTCGCGCCGCAGACTCCTGCCTCACTGATCCACATCCAGCTCCTTCCTGAACCACCGCGGCGGCTGCCAGACGTACTCGGCCTGTTTGAACGCGGCGACAAAGTCCTTGTCGCTCTTGAGCCCGTGCCACGCCAACGCAGTCCGACCGGCGCGCCACCAGACCCCCTGCTCCCAGCCGCCGATCCGGCTCAGGACGTTGACGTACCGCAGCCCGGTGCGCGGATTCGTGCGCACGCGCGCGTCGTGCCTGTCGACCTGGGACAGGGCGAGCGTGTCGAGCGCCGCACCCTCGCACGAGGGCAGGCAGGGGAACTGGGCCCTCAGGTCGGAGCCAGGCGTCGATGGGAGCGAGAGCTAAAGTCAGCGAGCACGTCACCTTGCATGTGTCGCGTCTCTGCAACGTCGCTGGCGCAACGCTGCCCACAGCGCACTCGTACTCACCATCACGTCGCCGACCCGCACATCCTCGTGCCGCGGCATGCGCACCTCGTCTTGCGTCAGGTTCGCCGCGCTGACGGCCGCCACGACCGGCCACGAGAACCCGTACAGCGCGCCGGTGAAGTAGAGCTGCTCGCTCGTCGAGCGGCCGAGCGACGTGCCGACGTAGGTCGGCTCATCCGGTGAGTGCCTCAGCAGCTCGTCCAGTACGTTCGGGAGGTTGACGAGTGTCTGGGCTCAGTTAGCCACGCCATTGTTCTCCCACTCACCTCGTCGCTCGCCTTGAAGACCCATTGTGCGGGCTCCCCCCGCCCCACGGCCTGCATCCAGGCGACGCTCTTGCCGCCGTCCGGGTCCTCGTCGAGCAGCATCAGATCGCCGTGCTCGTCCTGCTCCGCCTGGATGTCGACCGGCAGCGACCAGAACAGCTCCGTCTTCTCCGCGGGCCGCCCGAGCACGAAGCGCATCTGCACCAGCGGGCGGTACGCTTCGGGCAGGCGGCGCAGGGGCGAGTGGCGGCGCACGAGCTCGCGACGCATATATCCCGCGACGCTGCTGGTGCTGAAGACGTAGAGGGCGAGGAGGGGCGCGGCTTTGAGCTTCGGGGCGGGGAACGCCGCGGGCGGCCGCGCGACGAGGAGGTGCTGCAGCAGCTGGGCGCGCGCGCCGGGCGCCGTCTCGTCGAGGAACAGGAGCGCCGCGACGTGGTCGCGCGCGCGCCAGGCCGCGACCCACGCCGCCCGCAGGTCCGTGACTAGCAGGACGACGACGACGAGCAGCGCGATGAACGCCGCGAAGCGCACTTGGCGGGGCTTGGGGGCCATGCCGGCGTCGCTCCCGCGGAGTGGGAGTGGGAGTGCGAGTGGTGGATGGAGTGGTGGAGGACTGGTCGCTTGGCGTCGCTAAGTCGGGAGCAGCGCTCACCTCAGCGAACCTCGGCGGGGTGGCCAGCGCTCTGGCGGGCACGAGATGCATGCGGGCAGTGCAGATCCGATCGCGGGCGCGCGCGCCAGGCGCTGGCGTGCAGCCCGAACCACGTTTCTGCACGGCCTGGAATCCCGGCCCCGTATTGGCCCCATATGGGCTGCGCTGCATAAGGCACGGGGGTTTGTGGACGAGAAGCATGCTGGGCTTTGGCGCTTTCGTGGTGGGCGGCTCGGTGCGCAGCGCTGTGCACTACTTTGGGGCGATGCGTAAGCGAGTTGGACGCACGCCACGCACGACGCGCACGAAATTGTGCTCCCCTTTTCGAACCGACGCGTTCGGGTGCCTTGTGACCAGCGTGGCCGTAGCGCCTCATGAAGCGGCCGAATACCGAGCTGATACTCGAACAGGGGGCTCAACAATCTATCTTATCTAGGATCCACACCGAACTCTCTGCGCGCGTATCTCGTTCCGTCCGGGCCGAGTGTCATGAGTCAGCGCATGCTTGTGGGTCAGATGCGGAAGCTTCGATCGCGGCGATGACGCGAGGCCCAGCCCCACCCTCACGGCTTGCTCCCGCGAACGCGCAACTCGAAACTGCCTGTCGTCATTTCGTTCCTAGACGTGCCCACTGCGCTGCACCACCCGCCGAAGCCCTCGCTACCCCCGCCGATCTGACGTATATCGACAATCTAGCAATCTAATCGCTGCTCCAACCGTGGAGCGTGGAGCACTATCAAGTCGCCCTTACCCCCGCATTCCACATCGACCGCTGCCGAGCAAGGTCGCTCGTTCTGTGCCGCTGTCTGCCTCTCACTCGGGGCTTTTGGAGTGGAGAAGCGCGCCACTGACGGAGCGGCGCAGCGTGTGCCGGCCCCACGGCCCACGGCCCCGGCCACGACGTACGCCGAGCAAGTGCGGCTCTGACGGCAGGCACCGTGGCGTGCATTCAGCGCAAGCTCCGTGTCTATCTTTAGCCCGCGCCTGGCGCGCACGCATGGTCACGCATGGTCCCAACCCCATCAGCGCACGGCAGCAGAGCCGAGCGGCGCGGGCGGCGCGGTGGAGCCCCTGCTGCAGCTGCAGCCTGACATCAGCAGCAGCCAGGGGCACCTATCGCAGGCGCGCATTATCATATCAGCGGCACGTGAGCGATGGGCGCACCCTGCCCGGCCAATGCCCTGCAGATAACCCGCGCGCAAAGCTCCCGGGCCCTCGGCCTTTGCTGTTTATAGACGTCAGCCCGGAGCCAAGCCTTGCAGGCCAACCGGCGCGCGTAGAGGGCAGGCAGCAGCGCACGCCGGCACACGGCACACCGGCTCTGCCGGCGCGTATGAGGTCAGGCCCAGCGACAGCCCCGCCCGGCCCCCGCCCCGACGGAGGATCGGGACCCGGCAAGCTGCGTAGACCCCCTTTCTCTGGAGCACACGCCGGAGGACGGGCACGCGGCCAGAGGGCCGGGGGTCTGCCCTCGCTACTACTGGCCGCCGTCGCGCGCCGCTGCACACGACGGAGAGAGGCTGGAGCTCGCCGGCGACAATTTTTTAGGTTGGTTTCATTACACCCCCGATCCTCGATCACGGAGCGAGCGGATCGACACCCCACCTCGCTCTTGCGGACGCCCCGCCCCACGCCTGCTCATATACTGGTGCTCCATCGCTGGCCTCCCTTCTCCCCTTCCCCCTAGCCCCTCCTCTCACCCCGCCCCTTTCCTACCCAACTCTCCCCAGACCAGCCTCACGCACCTCCGCCTCCGCCTTCGGCCCCCCACACGACCCACACTCCGCCACCATCCCACCCCATAGCAGACGACCATGCTCTTCCGGCGAAGCGAGAAGGAGGACATAGTCCGTGACCGCAAGGTGTCGGAGGACGAGCTGTCGCTCGAGAAGCAGAAGGACGAGTTCACCGTCCTCGTCGAGCAGGAGAAGGACCACGACATCAAGTACCGCACGCTGTCGTGGAAGAAGACGGCGTACCTGCTCGTGTGCGAGTACTTTGGGCTCGCGTCCATGGCGCTGCCCTGGTCCTTCTCGGTGCTCGGGTGGGGCACGGCCATGACCGTGCTGATTGTGGCCGGCATGGTGACCTGGTGTGAGTGTGCGGCGCCGAGCGCAGCGGGGCGAGCAGGAACGCTTGGTGCTGCGAGCGGAACCCCGCTCACCGGAGGAGATGAGAGCAGCACAGAAGAGCGCGCTGACCCCAGACACATCGTACATCCTGTGGAAGTTCTGCATGAAGCACCCGGGCATGCGTGACATCGGCGACGTCGCGGCCAAGCTGTTCCCGCGGTTCTCGCGCACGGCGCGCGAGGTCACGAGCGCGATGCTCATCATCAACTCAGTGCTGACGATGGGGTACCACATCTTCACGGGCGGCAAGAGTGAGCATCTGTTTCTGGTCGCGTGACTGCCACACTGTGTCGCCTGCCCACGGCCGCTCTAGGCTCGCGGCGGCAGGTCCTGAAGCGCCAGCCAGGCGCAAGGCGACGCGGAGCCCGCTGACCCCAGTCTTCTCGACGCTCGCCGACGGGCGCGTGTGCACCGTCGTATGGCAGGTGATCACGATGGCGGCGAGCATCCTCTTCTCGCTCCCACGCCGGCTCGACCACGCCAGCGTCATCGGCACGTCGTCCGTCATCACCATGAGCATCACGATCCTCCTCTCCCTCATCTTCGCCGGCATCCAGGATCATCCGTACCGCGGCTACGGCGGGCCCGACGGCCTCACCGAGTACCCCGGGCTCGGGCCCGTCAAGACGCACGGTGGGTTCCCGAACCCGGACCTGAGCTTTGTGGACGGCTTCAACGCGGTGCTGAAGTGAGTGAGCTGGGTGGGCCATGAGCATTCGTCCCGCTTCGCGCTTCGCACGGCGAGCTCGCGCTGACTCGCAGCATCATCTTCGCCTGGATCGGGCAGCTGCTCTACCCGTCCTTCATCAACGAGATGCGCGACCCGACCGAGTTCCCCAAGGCGCTGGCGGTGCTGACGGGGTGCGAGATTGTCTTCTTCGTGCTCATGAGCGTCATCGGCTACTACTACCTGGGGCAGTACGCGCAGGCGCCGTTCATCGCGTCGCTGCAGGAGCCGTGGATGCGCAAGGTCGCGTACGGGCTCGCGATCGTGCCCACCATCATCATCGGCGTCCTCTACTCCAACGTCACCGTCAAGTGCGTCTACAGCCGCATCTTCGGCAACACGCGCCACAACCACTCGCACACCGTGCTCGGGTGGGGCGCGTGGATCGCCGGCATCACCATCTACTGGGTGCTTGCGTTCATCTTTGGAAAGTGAGTTGGCCTGCTGCGCCTGCCGGCAGGCAGACAGTCCTCAAGGCCCCGCGCCGCCCGCACCGTGTCCCTAGCCAGACAGCCGCTCACACCCCAGCGTCATCCCCTCGCTCGGCGACTTCCTCTCGCTGCTGTGCGCCCTCTTCGACTCGTTCTTCGGCTTCATCTACTGGGCCGTCGCCTTCTGGCACCTGTACCGGCGCGAGGGCTTCTTCACCGGCCCGCTGCGCACGGCCGAGACGATCCTCAACATTGTCATCTTCTGCTTCGGCTGGATGATCCTCGGCCCCGGCATGTGGACGGCCGTGACGGCCATCGTGAAAGACTACTCGGGGCCGGTCGCCAAGGCGTTCAACTGCGCCGCAAACCAGCTCTAAGCGGGCGAGCCGCTGGTCATGGCGTGTCAGAGCCACAGCAGGCGTGCAATGCAGTCAAAGCAGGCCAGAGCTGGCCAAGGCAAGCACGAGGATGTGTTCACCTCGGTGGCATGCCTCGCGCACGAGGCTCAGAGGCGTCGTACTCGTCCGCACACACGAAGGACGCGCGCGAAAATCAGGCGCAACAGGTACCCAGCCGGATTTGGAACAGAGGCTGGAACCGCATTGGAATCGGGCCCTTCGGTTGGGAAGGGGTGTATTTTCGGAACAGCAGACTCGGTATTGTCACATGAATTGTTGAAATCAAAGCGAAATACAAGCAAATGTAATAGCGTCAGCCAGCAGCACAGAGGTGACCCGGGTCGGGCGCGGCCCTGGTGGGACCACCTGACGATCGTCAGCCAGGCAGTCACCGAGGCACCAACCCAAAGGACGCAGCCGACTAACGTCATCACTCCACTTGGCCGCATCGCGGGGGTCACAACAGCCGGTGGGGTCCTGCTCTTCGCTCATGACACTCTCCCCCATCTCGCCGCCATGAGCCGGTCGATGGAAGACCTGCGGATCCCGAAGAAGGACCTGGAGCTGCCGAAGGAGAAGCGCGACGCGCTGCCGGAGACGAAGCGGGCCGCGCTGCCGCGCAACGTGCGGAGCGTCGCGAACGTGCCCGACCCGTCGGGGCACGCGCCGAAGCGTGTCGCGCCGCCGGCGCACCGCCTGAGCGAGCCCGATGCGCCGACGGCGTTCGCGGGCATCGCGAGGGCGGACGCGTCCCGGCCGCCGCCGCACTCGCCGCCGAAGAAGAAGCACCTGCTCCCGCTGCACCGGCACCACCGGCCTGAAGACCCGCGCCCCGCGCGCCCGCCGTCGCCGCCGCACGTGAACCCGAACGTGGACACGAGCGCGCACGCCGGCGGCGGGCGCGGGGGCAGCGACGCGAACGCGTCCGCGTCCTCGGTCGCGACAGGCCACGCAGGCAGCGCAGACGGGCTCCGCAACCGCCTCTACAACGTCCGCTCGGACCCCAGCCTCGCCGACGTCCCGTTCGACATCTGGGACGACCCCACCGCCTCGGCGCCCTTCGCGGGCCGCATCGGCGGCAACCTCGCGTTCACCAGCAGCAAGTTCCGCCACCCCGACTCGCACAAGATTCGCGACCTCAAGGAGCTCCTCGACTTTCCCGGCTTCCGCGACCCGCTGTACATCCGCGCAGCGTGTATCGAGGGTGTAGGTGAGTTGGGCGCGAGCAGCGCGAGCGGAGCGAGTGCGGCGACTACAGCGTGCAGACACTGCATCCCACGGAACGGGAACTGACAGCAGGCACGGCGCTGCTCAGCTTCATGATCTCGCTGAACCAGCTCGCCGCGGCCAAGTTCACGGGCTCGTCGACGCTGGCGCAGGCGACGGTCGAGGCCGTGTTCACGGGGACGCAGACGTCGATGATGATCTACGCGACGGCGGCGCCGACGGGCGGGCACCTGAACCCGTTCGTGACGATGGCGACGGTGTGCGCGGGGCTGTGCACGGTGCCGCGCGGGTTGTACTACCTGATCGGGCAGACGGTGGGGGCGATCTTTGCGAATTACGCGCTCAAGCTCGGCGTCGGCGCCGACGACTTCTTCCCCGACGGCACGATCGGCGGGTGCACCGTCGACTTCTCGCAGAGCTCCATGGGCCAGACGTACGTCATGGAGACCATGCTGTACACGGCCATCGCGTTCATGTCCTTCGGCGTCGGCCTCGACCCTCGCCAGACACCCATCTTCGGCCCGGCCTACTCCCAGCTCCTCGTCGGGCTCACCCTCACGCTGACGGTCTGGGGCTCGCCGTACGTCCACAGCGGCTACGGCGGCATCTGTAAGTGGCCTTTAATTGCAAAGCTAATGCGCAGCCATCAACCCCGCCCGCTGCCTCGGCGCCCAGATCGCGCGCTACAAGGTCACCTCGTCGTGGATCCACTGGGTCGCCGCGCTCTCGGCCAGCATCATCAACGCGTGCGTGTACCACATCATGCCGCCCGCGACGCCGAGTCTGGTCAAGAAGCACATGAAGAAGCGGCAGGAGCACGAGCAGAGGCACCGAGAGAAGCACCGGGATGATTAGTGCGGCGAGCGGCGAGCGGCGAGCGCAGCAAGCAAGTGAGCCACGGCAGCTGGTATAGCTGGCGTGTGAGTGGGCGCACGAAGCGAGCGCGATCGACCGGGCCAGCAAGGCGCCGCAGAAGTGATCCGAATATCCTACCTCGGAGCCCGTCACCCGCCAGCGTTCTCACACTACGATCCACGACCTGACCCACGACCGCGACCGATTCATCGTGACCCTTCTTGACCCTTCTTGATGTCCGCATCCTTTCTTGTAATAGCCTGCTCTCATGCTCCCGATGGACGAGCGACCTGTACCTGTGTCCTGTCACTGACCGCGGGCACACTACAGACACTGAGCGCACTGAGCGCACCGGAAACACTGAACATACTGAACACGCTGGACACTGAACCCACCAAACGCACTGAACGAACTGAACCGACGGCCGCTGAACAGACATCAGGGTGACTCACCTTAACAACTGGCGCGGGACAGCCATCGCCCCAAGTCGCGAACAATACACGCGCAAGGTGCCAGCCCGGGGCCAGCGCCGGCTAGCGGCTGGTGAGCTAGTGAGCGGCGGCGGGACGCGCGTCGGGCCCAGAAGCTGCACAGATAAGCGCCGGCCAAATCCTAGGCCGCGTCCGAGGCTAGGCTCCAGCCTAGCGCTGGTTAGTCACTTGCAATCTCCGAGATTTCTGGCGCATGTCAACATTGCTGACGGGAGCTGGGGGCGGCGTATGTACATAAGGCTGCTCGTGCTGAGATTTCCTCTTGGCGTGCATCTGCTCGCGTATATCTCCTCGCAGCTGCCCCGCCCAGCTCAGCCCATCTCGCTCATCTAGCCAAGCAGCCTGCACCATGCCCCAGACCCCGCCCGCCGTCGAGGCCCTCTTCCGCGCCGACCAGGCGCGCTACCTCGCCCTGCGGCCTGCGTCTCTGCGCCGCGCGCCCTGTGCCCCCTCTCCCCTCTTTGCCCGCGCCGCTCCGCTGACGGGCCTCGTCCCCCTCTCCGAGCTCGACGAGATCCCCTCTCCCTCAAACGCCGAGTCCGCCTGGCGCTTCCAGCCCTACTCCCAGCCGAGCTCCCCCGAGATCGAAGTCTTCGAGCTGGGGTGGAGCACCCCGCTCGCCGGGGCTGGTCCCGTCGACCTCGGGTCCAGCGTCCCCACCGCACACGCCCAGCCCGCCGAGACCTGGCGCCACTCCGCCCACAGCCGCGCAGGCACGCTCTGGCCCGCCGCCGAGCCAGGCCTCGCGCGCGACTGTCCCCGCGCCGCACCCGCCCCCGTCGTGTCAGCCAAGACCGCGCTGCGCCTCGCGGCGCAGGTCTACGCCTCCTCTTCTACTTCCGCCTCGGACTCCGACTCCGATGCCGACACAGACGACACCGACTTCGGCTTCGCGACCTCCGCCGACAGCGACTCGTTCGAGGAGCTCGACCCCGCCGAGGCGTTCAGCGACTCGGGCTCGTCGCTTTGTCTCGACTGGGACGAGAGCTTGCTCTCCGACGCTGATGTCGATGCCGACGCTGAGGACGAGGACGAGGACGAGCAGCCCCCCAGCCCCGGGAAGCAGCAGCGCGAGCTCGCGTTCCTCGGCGCGGTCCTGGCCGCGCTCACCGACTCGCCGCGCTTCCCCGCCCGCTGCCTCGCGGCCGACGCGCACGACGCCTTCAGCGCATGCCGCGAGAGCGCCCTGCCGCCGCGCGAGTTCGTCGCGAGGGCTCTCCTCCGCACCTCCCTCCTCGGCCGCTGACCAACGTGCCCCAGTAGTAATCAATAGTACATCTTCAGTATAATAGGGTATCATGCAGCTGGTATGCGGCTGTTCACACCAGCGGTCGTTCCATCGAAACAAAACGTTTAACGATACAGAGTTGGTCGGAATGGGGGGCGGCGCGCGACGGAGACGGGCTCACTACGCCATCTCCGTGATCGTGCCGACGGGGCCGCCCTGCTGCTGCCGCTTGTTGACATTCTCCTCCCACTCCTCGATCTCCTCTATCGGCCGCTTCATGCCGAGGCCCGAGAAGACGACGTTGGTCCCGATCCCGTTCGCCGCGTTCAGGTTGCCCGCCTGGATCGCGGCCGCCGCCGCGCTCGCCGCCGCACCCGGGATCGCCGTCGCGCTGAACCCGTTCGCTAACAGCGCCGTCGAGTCGGGCAGCGCGCCCGTCTGCAGGAACTGCTGCAGCACGAGCTGGTACGTCTCGTCCGACCACCCGCTGCCCGCGAGCGGGTTGCCGAGCTCGGCGCCGTTGCCCGCCTCCCACTGCGCCGCGTTCGTCGTGAGCGCGTCGACGACGCCCTGGTCCGACAGCGGCGGCACGCCAATCGTCCGCGGCACCTCGCCGCTCATCTGCAGGGCCTTCAGGTGGATCAGGTGCTTGTCGAGGATGCAGAACAGCCCGTGCTTCGTGAACGGCTTGGCGAGCACGTCGTTCATGCCAGACTGCAGGTACGAGTCGACGTCCTTGGTCTGCACGTTGGACGTCATCGAGATGATCGGCGTGTACATGTCGAACTGGCGGATCAGACTCGTCGCCTTGCGTCCGTCCATGCTCGGGCCGAAGAAGATGTCCATTAGCACGAGGTCAAACTTGGCCGTGTTCATCCGCTCGATGCCCTGCTGCGCGTTCTCGACCGTCTCGACGATGCAGCCAAACTTTTCCAGGAACTTGCTCGACAGTTGGCGGTACACGACGTCGTCCTCGACGACGAGGATGCGCGGCGTCTGCGTCCACGACGGCTTCATCGACGAGCGGCGCACGACAGGCTGAGTGCCTGTGCCGTTCGCGGCCGCGGCAGCCGCCGCCGCGGCGACGTTGCCGCTGCCGTCCGCAGTCTGCTGCGCAGCATTGGCGGCGGCACTAACGCCGCTGACTGCGACAGCCGCGGCGTTGGCGACACCAGACATGTCGACGTCCTCGTTTTGCGGCATCGTGGACGCGACGGGTTGCGTCGGGGTGGGATCCTGCTGGTAGGATCCATTGCTGAAGTTGCGCTGCTGCTGCTGGGCCTGTTGCGCTTGCTGGGCGGCCTGCTGCTGGGCCTGTTGTTGAGCCTGTTGTTGAGCCTGCTGCTGTTGCTGCTGAGCCTGTTGCTGCTGGGGGCTCTGCTGCTGCTGTTGCGCTGGCTGACCGCCAGTCATGATCGGGTTCAGCCCGGGGACGTCGCCGTTGTACATCGCCTGGTTCACGTCCTCACGCGACTTTCCCCGGCGCGGCCCCTGCGCTCTGACGCTCTGCGCGGCCGCTTGGCGGACAGGGTCGGGCCGAGGAACGACGTTGGGCGGTATTCCGGGGACGGGGCCCGCCGAGGTCGCAGAGGTAGGGCCGCCGACGGGGGACTGCAGGGGAGGGATGCCGTAGCGGCCGACGTTGGGGAAAGGAAGGCCACCGTAGGGTGCAGCACCACCACTCGAAGGGTAATTCGCAGGGTAGCCAGCACTCGGTGGCGCATTGACGAAAGCGGCGTGGGCTGGTGATGGAACCGAGTGGGACTGGGCAACCTGCTCGAACAGCGAGAGGATGCGGTTTACACGTGTCATCGCGTCCTCGGTCGGAGTGGTCTCTGTGTTTGCGTCAGCCAGATGTCGCCAGGCAGACACTATGTGTGCACCGCTGTGGCTTACCTTTGTTGCACGCAGCGAGGTGGGACACCACGTCTCGCATGAGCGCAAGGACACCACCCTCGCGACTCCGCGAGTCGCGCAGCTGCTCCTGCGTCCGGACCAGGGCTTCCTCGAGGGTGTGGACCCTGCTCTCCATCTCGGCGAGCCGGTTCGCGTCCTCGGCGTTGAGGCCGCGATTCGGCGAGCCCTCACGCTCGTCGTTGTTGCCCTTCTTGGGGCCGACCGTCTTGCGCTTGATGCTGTCGAGGTCGGCCTTGCCGCCGGCCTGGAAGTTGGGGTGCTGGAACTCCCACACATTCTCCTTGATCTGGCCCGACTCCTCGTCGACATGCTTGATCTGCGCGTCAGCTGACAATGTAACTTTACTTTACTAGCTCACCTTTGAGAAGCCATACTTGTTCAGTTGACGAACGAAGGAAGAGAAGTTGGAGTGCCTGAACGTCTGTGGCCTGGAGGATTGTCAGTTTTCGCCACCCAAGCCACACAAAGCCGATGAGACTTACAAGACCTTTGTCGTGAACTCGTTCATGTCCCAGACGACGAACGATGTGCCCTTGCGGCCCCATCCGACGCTTCCACGCTCGCCCTTTAGTCGCGGGGCACCCGGGGGCTTGCCCCGCCCGTACTGGGCGCTCTCATCCTCGAGCATCTTGAAGAGCTTCTTGATGAACTCGGACGGGCCGGGCTGCTGGCCGCCGCCGCCGCCGCCTGCTCCGCCGGCGGCCCCCGAGGCGCCTGCGCCGGATGCCGCGCTGCCGGCTGCGGGGCCGCCCTGCCCACCTTGGGCCGCCGAGGTGGGTTCCGTCTTGACGTCCTCCTTCTTCGGGATCGAGCCCCACGACGTCGCCCGCGACTGGGGGTAGGGGTACTGTTCCCGGGAGGGGCCTGCGGCGCTGTACTCGCCCTGCTGGAACGGCGGTGCGTTCTGGACGGGCTGGTTGGGGTAGGGGCGGCCGGCGTATGCGGACATGGGGTCGACATAGTTCATCTGGGTCGGGACGGCGCCGGGCGGGACGCCAGAGTAGTACATGGGTTGCATGGGCGCGCCATGCCCGCCGTGGGAGGGGACACGCGACATGCGGTGCGGTGGGGCGGGGTCCGTGCTGGGACGTCGGAGTCCGAGCCGGCGGCGATCGTGACGGGGGTGAAGGGGGAGGGGGGAAGGAAGGGACGATAAGGGCTGATGCGGTGCACGCGCCGCGGGGACCGAGGGTTATAAAGAATTGAGGGTTGGGAGGGGGGCTGCGGCGTCGGGGGTGGTTGTGAGACGGCGTTCCGAGACGGGGCCGGGGAGGGCGAGGGGTGGATGGTGAGTGATGGGATGGATGATCCGACTCGTGGAAGAAGAACAGAAGGATCGGACAGAGTCTTCTTCAGCGGAGGGTGGTCCGAATCGAATCCAGGGCGGTATGCAAAGGGGGTCGGTTGTGGGTGTGGTTGCGGCGGTGAGCGGAGTCGGCGCCGGGTGCGGGGGTGGTGCCGAGGGAGGATGTGGCGATGGATTGTGCGGGGATGGCGATGGGGAGGAAGAGCGAGAGGGAGAGGGAGAGGGAGAGAGCGAGGGCGAGGGATGGATGTGGTGTCGGTGGATGGCAGAAGGGAAGAAGGAGCGCAGCCGCAGGTGACGGACGGAGACTAAACGGGGAGGTCGACACAAGGAGGGGATCCCGGTACGGTGGCAGCTGGCTGCTGCAAGGGAGCGGAGCTGAGGTGGTAGGTTCGTTCGGCCGGCGCCGACCCTGACGGTGCTTGCCTGCTGCGCGCGCGGGCGGGCGAGCGTGCGTGCGTGCGTGCGTGCGTGCGTGCGTGCGTGCATTCGTGCATGCATGCGAGCTGTCGCTGCATGGCGGCCGGGCGCCAGTCAGCGGGCAGCGCCAACCAGCGGGCAGCGGCAGCGCGTGCCGAGGCTGCGGGCGGCCCGCGTTGCGCGCCTTGGCCACCCTCCGCCAGCCGCCAGACGCCGGACGCCGGACCCACCTGCCATACCCACCCACCGGTGCCCGTATTCGTCCTGCCGTCACCTCCACCCTTCCCTTCCCTCCTCCCGGCTCGGTACCTCCACTCACCATGTCCCCGTCGCCCGTGCTCATCGTGACCGGCGCGTCGCGCGGCCTCGGCCTCGCGATCGCGCAGCGCCTGCTCTCGTCGCACGCCGCACGCCTCGTCACGCTGCAGCGCACCATCACGCCCGCCCTGCTCCAGCTGCAGGAACAGTACCCCGACCGCGTCCTCAATGTCGCCGGCGACGTCGCCAAGCCCGAGGACAATGCGCGCGCGGTCGCCGCCGCCGTCGAGCGCTGGGGCGCGCTCAACGGCCTCGTCCTGAATGCGGGCTCGCTCGAGCCCATGGGTGAGTACGCTTAACGCTTTCGGGGGGCGTCGCGGGGCGCTGGGCAGGGCGCAGAGTGAGCGGCGCGGTGGGCGGCGCGGTGGGCGGCGCACACGGCGAGGGCGCGAAAATTCACCGCATGGCCATGACGTTGCCGCTCGACGCCCGGCCAGCGGCCAGCGTCAGCTTCACCCATGCGTGCCGTGTGTGCCGACATGCACGCCCCACTGTGCCACTGCACCGTGCGGCTTGCGCGGGCTTGCGCGCCCCGGCTGGCAGCATGGCGCGGGACGGGCATGCGCGCATGCATCGGCGCATCGGCGCATCGGGCAGCGCACGCAGCGCAGCTAGACGCACCTCCAGGACCCAGGACAAGCTAACGGCAGGCAAGCTCGCCGACGTGCCGCTCGCCGCGCTCGTGCCCTCGCTGCAGACCAACCTGCTCTCGGCGCTGTACCTGGTGCAGCCTGCGCTGCCGCACCTGCGCGCAGCGGCCGCGGGCGGCGCGCCGAGCCGCGTCGTGTTCGTCTCGTCCGGCGCCAGCGGCACAGGCTACCAGGCCTGGGGCATGTACAGCATGAACAAGGCGGGGCTGAACTCGTTTGCGCGCACGCTCGCCGCCGAGGAGAAGGCGGCAAACGTCGCCTTCTACGCCGTCCGGCCCGGCGTGGTTGACGTGAGTTGCCCCACTTTACAGACACGGAAGAGGGAAGAGAAGAAGGGGGTAAGCTGACAGCAGACCGACATGCAGGGCGTGATCCGCGCCGACGGGCCGGCCGTCATGGACCCCGCCCAGATGGACAAGTTCCAGAGCCTCCACCGCGACGGCAAGCTCCTCCCCGCCTCCAAGCCGGGAAGCGTCATCGCCGGCCTCGCCGCGGCCGGCAGCGCAGACTGGAGCGGCGAGTACGTCGACTGGGCCGACGAGCGCTTCGCCCAGTGGCAGGAGTAGGCGCCGCCGAGCGCGCAGCGCGGAGGCGGGGCCGCGGCTCGCACAGTAAGCGGCTCGCACAGTACAAGCTAGAAGTATGCATACAACATAGACCACACCGTCTTCCCTTACTCGCTCGTCCCGCTCCGTTGAGGTGCTAGCGCTTCCGCTTCTTCTTGTCTGCCGGTGCCGGCGTCGTCTTCTTCGGCGCGCCGGTCCCTGCCCCGGCCGCAGCGGCGGCGCCAGAGCTCCCGGGCCGGCAGTTGTCGCACAGCCAGCTCCCCGTCGGCGCGGCGCTCAGCCCGAGGCACGCCAGGTGGAACCACTCGTACGGGCAGTCGTCGTTGTCGCACCCGACCATCTCGCCGTACGACACGTTCTGGCAGTAGCAGTAGCGCGGCTCGTTGCTGGGGTCAGCTTGCTGTGGCGGTGGCGCGGGGCGGCGAGCCTCCGGGCGAGAGGGAGGGGGTGTGGCGAGAGCGGCGGAGAAGAGAGAAGTAATGACTCACGGATCGACGTCCAGCCCGTCGGGGATCTTGAGCTCGGGGACCTCGGACGGCTGCTTCTCGATGCCGAAGAGGCTGGCCTCCTGGGCGCTGAGGGCCGAATCGAGGGCGCGGATGTGGCGGTCGATCTGGTGTCAGCCCTGTTTCGCACTCTCACTCACATTGTTGTAAGCGCCCACGGCAATCGCAACCTTCTCCTCGCGGTTGCGCACGAGGTCGTCGACGAGCGCCGCGATCGCGCCCAGGTCCGGCCGCCGCCCGGGCGGGCTCGACACGCGCGAGCGCGAGCGCGACGGCGAGCCGCGCCGCGGCGAGTCGGGCGGGAAGAGCTGGGACGCCAGGTCGGGCGCTGGAGCTGCGGACGCAAGCGCAGCGGGAGCAGGCGCATCGGCGTGATCGATCAGCTCCGTCTTGACTTCTGCCGATGCCGCGCTCGCCGCAGAAGGCGCACCTGCGCCCGACGACGCGGCGCGCTCGGGACTCGGCCCGGCCCCGGCCGCAGCCTGCCTCAGCTCCGCCGAGGGCGCCCGCGCCGGCTCGTCGTCCGGAAAGAGCTCGCGCTCCGCCGCGTCCTCGTCCGAGTGCGTATCCAGATCGGCCGGCTTGGTGTCGGGCGGCTGCTCAGCCTGCTTCGGGCGGGCGAGCTCGACGCGCCACGCAATGTACTCGCGTATCCGCCTCTCGAGCTTCTCCTGCTGCGCTGCGGTGTCAGCTAATAGTGCCAACAGAGCAGCTGACTCACCGACACTCTCCTGGTCCATCTCCTTGAGCAGGCGCGAGTTGCGGTGCAGCTCGAGCGGGAGCTGCTCGACCATCTCGTAGTGGTCGGCCGTGAACTGGGCCCAGAGCTCGAGGATCTTGTCCTGGTCCAGGCCGTCGGCGGCGGACGGCTTGGCCTGCCGCGTCTTGCGCGGCGAGGGCGACTTGTGGGCGGGGCGGGCGCGCAGCTCGCGGCGGCGCGGCGGGGGGCCTCGCGGCATGGCTTTGTTTTGGTCGGTGAGCCGGTGTCGGTGACCGGTGACGCGCGATCGAGATGGGTTCGGTGAGTGGCAAACGGTCGCGCAGTCGCTGCGGGGGCTGCGGGCAAATTGCTCCCGCAGAGCAAGCACCTTCCCTCCGAGGTACCACGTGGAGCGAAGGATAGCGGTCACGTGGCAACTCCGAGCTTATAGGGGATGTAAGAATAAGAAGTTGAAGCGGAATTGGAATCGGGTTGTGCCCTAAAACAGGAACCCTGTGGGCCCTGTGCGCCCTGTGAGCCCTGGGGGAAGCCGGTTGGACAGGACACCAGGGGGTTTCGCTGTGGGCGCAAAAGGGGGCCAGCGGCCAGCGGCCAGCGGCCAGCACAGGAGACGCGTCTCGGCAGAGCTGGCAGAGCGGCGTGGGGAGGATAGTCTAACTGCATTAAGGGGGTGGCACAGGGCTTACGTGGCGAACCCTACTGCGCCGTGCAGCCCGACAAGCTCGCCCGGGTCGCTTCCAGCGAACGCTATCTGCGCGGGCACACACTGACCGCCTTGCCGCCTTGCCTTGCCTTGCCCGGCCGACGCGTCCACCGTCCACCGTCCACTTGCTGCTTAATCGCGACGGAACGCGTCCGGCCCTGGCCCTATCCTTTAGCCTTAGATCCCTCGCCTCGCCTCGCCTCGCCTCGCCTCAGCTGAGGAGCTCCAGCCCTTAGCGCCTTGCCTTGCCCCGGCCGAGGCCTAACACAGCCTAATGTCTGCCCTGCCCTGCCCTCATGCCCCCTCCCTCGCCCTCCATGTCCGTGGCCCATGGCTCATGGCCCATGCTCCCTCTTCTTTTCTCGCTCAAACACGCCCCCCTTCATTCTCCTAACTCGTCCTAACTCGTCCTAACCACACTCGTTACTTTCATCCTCAAGACTGCGATCTGTGCACATCCAGCCGCCGCCGAGCTCGAGACAGCGCACAGCCAGCTCTCCCAGCCTCAGCCGCAGCCGCAGCCTCACCCTCCTCGAATACACATTCGTTTCTCCCTTCGCTCTTTTCTTCGCCTCATCCTCTACCTCTCTCCATCTCGATTCACACCCCACACACCGGCAGGACCCGGTTCGCTTCGACCTCGACTCTTCGTCTTCTTCGACCTCAACCCTCTACGACTCGGCCCCGCCCCAGCCCTCTCCTCTTCTTGTTGCCTCTCCGCCGTCTGCTTCGACGGCCCCTCTAGCGCAAATCACACGACCCAGCGTCGTCCGCCCTCTCTCTCTCCTTCGACCTGAACGCCCCCCGCCGCGTTCGCCCCGACTGTCTCTGATTGCGATCAGCAGCAGTCGCCCCCAGTATCTTATCAACCTCACCCACCCTCCTTAACCCACTATGCGTCTCGTGTCGCTGCTGTACGTGCTGCCCCTCGTGGCCGCCACTGCGGCGAATGCCCCGAGGGACCCGCGCAAGCACGCCGCGGTCGCCGCCCGGGGAGCCCACGCCGAGAGAGGCGTCCTCGATTCCTTGGTGAGTATGGGAGACGCCGCCCTGTCCCGGATAGGCGGGGGCTTACCCCAGCTTGGTGCTGGTGAAGAGTCGTCCACCACAACGGCAAGCTCAGGTCCGCCCGTGGTCGGCACGCCCAAGCCGTCGACCACGCCGACGGCCAACATCAACCCGCCCACGATCGTGACCCCGACGCCCTCGTCGTCCACGACGTCGTCGACCTCCTCGAGCAGCGGCCTCGACACTTCCAACCCGCCCTCGCCTTCGGCCAAGCCCTCGTCGTCGTCGTCGTCGTCCTCGTCGGACTCGTCGTCGGGCTCTTCGTCTTCAAGCGTGCCCTCGGCCGGACCGTCGGGCTCGTCGTCGACCGACTCGTCGACCTCGGCCTCGCCCTCGTCGTCGTCCAGCTCGGTGTCCCCGTCAGCTTCGGCCTCGGCCGCGCCGTCGCCGTCCGCCACGTCGTCCGAGACGTCGTCGTCCGAGGAGCCCACGAGCACGCCCGACGAGGAGAAGCCCAAGACGAGCATGTACGTGTCGACGGACGCCTCGGGCGACCTCGTCACGGTGACCAAGACGATCGAGTCGACTGCGAGCGCGGCTGCGAGCGCCGCGGCGAAGAAGGACGACGAGGGCCTGTCCAAGGGCGCGATCATTGGCATTGCGATCGGCTCTGCCGCGGGCGGCATTGCGCTGATTGCGGGCGTCATCTTCCTGCTGACGCGCCGGCGCAACGAGCCGGGCGGCGAGGCGATCCTGTGGCCCGAGCTCAACCACCACGGCGACGCGGACACGCACCACGCGCTGCCGGTGTCGGGCAGCGGCTCGCGCATGTCGCTCGGCGACGAGCTGGACGGCCCGCCGGTGTACTACGGCGACAAGTCGGACGACGGGTACGCGTACACGCGGGACGACGCGTCGCCGGCGCTGAACGGCACGGCGTTTGGCGGCTCGGCGTCGTTCGCAGACTACGAGCAGCAGTACCCCGCCTCTGCGGCGCACCCCGCCCAGCCGCACCAGGACGCGTTCTACGACCCCGCAGAGCACGACTACAGCAGCATGCCGCCGCCCGTCCAGCCGCGCACGTCGCCCGTCCAGCCGGCGTACGAGTGGGACCACGCCGCGGCCCCCGACGCGTACGACGGCTACGCCCCCGCCCTCCGCCAGGAGTCGCCGCCCATGGCCGGCGTCGGCGCAGGCATGCCCGTCAGCTTCAACCCCGCAAGCCACCACGGGCAGTACTAGGACAGTAGTGTAGGCTAGAGGCGTGATGCATGTTGCTACAACACTAGGCTGGCGCCGCAGGCGACAGCCGGCAGTAGGCCGGGAGTGCGAACACTGACGCTGCAAGCTGTAGTGGGCTGAGTGCCGGCCCGAGCGTCCGAGCGGCACAGGGGACAAGACGTGCATGATACGAGTATACGGGTACGTGTAGGCGTATGGTTCGTGATATCTGCTAGTCGGTTCGTTATTCTAGTGGTTCTGGTGGTTCTGGTGCTAGGTTCTAGCGGGTGCCCGCGCGACGGCGGCGTACAGCGAGCGCGCCGGTGAGGTCGCAGCGCAGCAGGCGCTCCACCGAGGGCGAAACGGTGCCGTTATCGGCGGTGTCGGCGGGCGGTGCGGCAGAAACGGGAGGGGCTGTCTCGGGGGTGAAACGCGCGGCGTCCGAGCTCCGGGGCCAGGGCGGTGCGCGCGCGTCTGCGCCGAGGTGGAGGTGTCGACCCAGGTGCGTCGGTGTGTTCTGCGGCCGCGCAAAGCTGAACCGCGGCCGCTCGCTCCGCCGCATCGCTGGCGGCTTGCTCGGCTCGCGGCGCGGAGCTCGCGGCGGGCTCGCTGGCGCGCCGAGGGGAACGCCGAGCTGGACTGGCCTGAACCGCGGGGCGGCGAGTGCGTTTGCTGTCCCTCCGCCCTCTGTCCTCGGCTTGCTTGATGGCTTAGGCGGTGAGCGGGTGGTCTGGGGCGTCGGAAGGGGGTCGGAATGGTCTGCGCGCTGTACGTCGAACGCCCGAGACGTGCGCGGTATGAAGCCGGGGAGGAGGGAAGGCGCCTGCGCCTGCACCGCGGCGGAGGGCCGGCGGAGCCGCACCGCGTGCCGTTTCCGGGCTGGCGTGATGTAGTTCACCCTCATATGCTTGTGCTTGTGCTTGTGAATATCGGGTATCGAGTACGTCTGGCTGTGGATATGAGTTGGATTGTGAGAGTCAGTCGGCTGGCGTAGACAGCGTTAGCGTCGGCTCAAGCTGCGCAGAGTGAGTGGCGCCGCACTACCCGCGAACAGACGACAGCAGTCAAAATCACAGATAACCAAATAACATATCGCGACAAAGCCTAGTCGAGCTTCTTCGTTCTCTGGAAGCCGCGCGGGCTGTTGTCAGCTTTGTTCGGTAGCTCAGTCCTCGCTACGGCGTCTGAAAGGCATGGCCACTGGTCACCTGCACAATGCGGCCCACGCTCGCAACGTCCCGTTCAATGCAGCCTCGCTCCGCTCGGCCGCTCGGCGTACTCACGACTCGGTCGCGCTCGACCGTCCAACCGCCTGCAGCGGCGTCCGTGGCCTGCTGTCCGGTTTGCGTTCCTCTGCGACGGCGGTCTTCTCGGCGACGATGGGCTGCGCGACGGCCTTGCTCCTGCCCGCGGCGGGCACGGCGACGGGCGTCTTCTCGGGCTGCTGCGTCGCCTTCTTCGTGACGACGAGGAGGACGTCTGGGGTTAGCTCTCCATCTCCCGTCCCCACATCGGCCACAAAGGCTCTCGAAGCCAAGCCCTGCGGCCCCTCCGGGTCCAAGGGCCGAGCCAACTCACAGACAATAGCGAGGAACGCGGCAACGACGGCTCCCGCCGACGCAACGTCAAATACGGCTCTGTCCGTCAGCTCCGCCTGCCCTTTGCAGCTCACCCCATGATGTTTCTGCTTGCTGATGATGTGGAAGCAGCTCGCCGATGGCGTCAGGATCAGCTCACGCGCCGCTCAGCCAGTCCAGAATTTTGATCCCGCACGCTCGGACATGAGCTCCGCGCTTCTCCTCCGCCAGCTGCTAGCCGGGGGCCGTCCCGGCCGTCGGCCATCGGACATTGGGACGCAGCTGTCCTCTTGCCCAAAGGATGAACGCTGCATGCTGTGAAGGCTGGACGGCCCGCGCTCCGTGCATACTGCAGCGAGGGGCTGCGCTGAAATGAACACAGACCGCCGCCGACACGGGCAACTTGCTTTAGCCGACTATGACGCTCGCCAGTCCGCAACTGATGCACAGCGCTGGACGCCTACGGCGCCCTCGCCGGCGCCTGCTGCGGACGCTCGCGGGTGCGCACAGCAGCACGCATGCACGTCGATGCACACGCGGCGCGTACGTAGCGTACAGCGTACGTGGCGAGTCTGACATGGCGGATGGTGCGGCCAGGTGCGGGGCCTAACGGGCCCTGACGAGCCGAAGCACCGATCTCGATGGCGTTGCCCTTCCTTAGCCCGACTTTGACTCTGCACTCCTCCCCATCGCCGTATCGACATTGTGCTAGCTCTCGCGCCCCGCGTCCACGGCCGCGACCGGCCCGCACCGATAGCCACCTAGCATACGCCTACCCCTAGCTCGATACCCATACCGACGGACTCGCCGGTCTCGACCCCAGAGAGTTCGCCGCCAGCCCCGCCACGACACCGGCCGCCGCGCGCCGCTCGCACGCCATGTCGTGGTTCCCCTCGCGCATCAGCAACATCGTCCACACGCTCGTGTACTCGCTCCCGTCGCCGAACGAGACGAGCGCAAATATCACCAACGCCACCGCCAACGGCACCATCGCCAATGCGACCGCCCTCGCCTCGGACGAGAAGCTCAAGAAGGAGGCGCTCGTGATCCCGCTCGCGTTCGCGGGCGGCAAGTACGGCGCCGTCCTCGTCATTGTCGTGAGTGCAGCTGTGCTCAGTCCACGATTAGCTGACCCCAGGCGATCCTGCTGAACCGCATCCACCACGTCGTCCAGCGCCCGCGCCCGCCGCCGCCGCCCCTCCCTCACCCGCCCCTCGGCTGGTACCGCAATCTGCGGCTGCGCGTCTCGCGCGCCCTCACCTCGCCCAAGACTCCGAGCTACCTGCGCATACCGGGCCTGCTCGCGCTGGGCCGCGCATGGCTCCTCTTCTCCGTCATCACGCTGCAGGTCGCGAACCTGTGGCCGCAGAATCTCGTCAAGCGCCTCGACGCCGCGCACTGGTCGGCCGGCCCGCTGACGCCGCTCGTCGCCCCGTTCGCGCACTCGCTCGCCCACACGACAGACCTCCTCGGCTCGTGGGCGGGCCACCAGGAGATGGAGAGCGTGTGCTGGAGCGTCTTCCTCTGCGTCTGCATCGGCCTCATCTGCGAGGCCTTGGCTAACGGCCTCGATCGAGCGTGAGTTAGCCTTATGATCGTCCAACTGACACACAGCCGCCGCAGAGACGCCGGCGCTAGCTTTAACCTGTTCGGCTTCTCCTTCCTCTGTCACTTCTACTCGTCGCCCGTGACACACCACTACAACCCGCCCAACGTCACACACGGACGGCCAGACGTGCACGCCCTGTTTCAGCTCTGGCTCGGCCTCACAGAGGTACGCTACAGTTCGGTGCAGTTAGCTGACTCCAGCTCACGTGGCTGCAAGCGATCGAGCTCTCGCCGCGCCTCCGACGCAACCAGCTGCTGCCGACGGGCATCTGCGGAGCGCTCAGCCTGACGCACTTCTTATACGTCCTGACGACGTCGCCGCTGCGCTTCCCGTCGTACTCGTTCGTGACGCACATGCTGGCGCTGCTCCTGACGATCGTCATCACGTGCACCGTCGTGCTTCGGGCGTTCACGCATCTGTTCACCCTGGGACACATCCCTTCGCCTGTCTGGGTCAACCTTCTTCCGCACGAGGGCGCCGTGCCCAGCGCGGAAGACGATGTCGGCGTCGCTCTCCTCAAGCTCGGCACGGCCTGCATCGAGGCGACCTCGTACTCTGGCCTCCGCAACGAGCTCGCGCCGATCCCCGAGCCGCAGCCGTTCGTCCGCCTCTCGGGCGCCGGGTGCGACGACATGGGGCGGCCCAAACAGTCCAACGGCTTTGGTGGCCGTATCGACGACATTCAAGTCGCCGAGCTGACCGACCCCCACTCGGAGAGCCCGTACTATCGCGAGCTGC
Organism: Trichosporon sp. PB005A; assembly: GCA_023630055.1. Lineage (NCBI taxonomy): Eukaryota > Fungi > Basidiomycota > Tremellomycetes > Trichosporonales > Trichosporonaceae > Trichosporon > Trichosporon sp. PB005A. The sequence continues at coordinate 321,678 of JAMALZ010000007.1, forward strand.
GCAAGTTCTACAAGGCGCTCGGGTCGCTCACGAAGGACACGTTCATGATGGTCCTGCTGTCGACGCCGGTCGGACGCAAGATCTACACCTCGGCGTGGAGGGCGTGGTACGCGCGCTGGTGGTACGGCCCCCGTCACTGGAAGTTCTGGCGCCGGGCCGCCTGGCGCGGTCCTCGTCGTCGTCGCTACATCCCTGAGCCGCCCTCGCTGGCCAATTGGCCGACTTCGGGCTGGTCCAGCGCTGTGCGGGTGCGACCCCAGGTCGTCCCTGAGGTCGTCGAGGCCGAGCCGGAGGTCGAGACGCAGTACACCTTTGACCAGGTGCTGCGCGGCGAGGTCGTCATCGAAGACGACGAGGACGAGGCGGGCGACTGGGTCGACGAGGTGTCTGACAATGAGTCGGAGCTTAGCGACATGGAAGACGACAGCGCGGCCGCCCCGCCCGAGGACGACCACCAGGTCGCGCTGTACCAGGACCTGGTGCAGGAGGACGGCGCGGCACTGCAGCCCATCCTGCTTGCGCACCTGACGAGCGGCGCGCCTCTGACGCGCCGGCGCTACAACGCGCTGTCGAAGCGCCAGCCGGCGTCGGACCCCTTTGCGGCCGTCGCGGCGTCGCGCCGCGCCGAGGTGTCGAAGGCGAGCGGCGGGGACGAGTGGGACGAGGAGCGGCGCCGTGCGTGCGTCGTGTGCATGACGCAGCACCGGGACGTGATCCTGTGGCCGTGCCGCTGCCTGCTCATGTGCAACGACTGTCGGGACAGCCTTGCGGCGCGCCTGTCGGCCAAGGACCATGTGTGCCCGAACTGCCGGACCAAGGTGGACGGCTACTCTAGAATCTATGTGCCCTAAGACTTTCGCCTCTCAAGTTGTATGCATCGGTTTCGTTCAAGCGCGCAGGTGGTCTAGGGCTGTCGCGCGAGAGGATGTTGGTGGGTCAACGGAAATAACCGGAGGTAAGAATGCGTGGCCCCCGGAGCGTACATGAGCTGGTGAAAGGGATGGTTTGCGACGGCGAGGCTGTGAGTGGCTCAGAAAATTGAGCGACCCTAAGCGCCATGAGCTGCTCAGATCCTGTCCTGGCCAGCCTATGCATGGCTGCCCAGGCTGGCCGGCTAGCCCCCGGTCTGGCTAGGCTCCGGCTCGCGCTGCCTGCAGCTGCCTGCCGCGCGCCGGAGTGCACCATTCCTCCTACGCTCCTACGCGCTCAACTTTTTATTGTGCGAGCGCTCTCCTGTCCATAACTCGTCTGCTAGCCATAGCAACTCTCAACCTCTTCACAGCTCTTGACCCCCAACGTCAGCACCAAAAGGCGACTCCCCGACTTGAAGGCCAGATAACCGTCTGAAAAAGCTTTCATTTCACTGCAGCGCCCAACTTTATCTTTTCCCCTCCCCTAAACCTCCCCCGATTACATCAACGAGCGAGCTATCTGCTCCAGGCGCACGTCGCTACATTTTCACCATACCCTCTCCCACTCCCACCACCCCCGCCCGCCCTGCAAAGGACACCAAGATGTCGACCGTCAACACGTCCATCAAGCTCTTCACCGGTTAGTACGCCCGTCCGCAGCCTGTGTGTCCAGCGCCGTTCCGAGCGCTCGTGTGGGTGGGACAAATTTGTGGTGCCTTAGGCCTCATTAAGCGGGGCTGCTGTGCCAGGCAGTGGAATTTTGGAACCGCCGGGCCCGCTTCCGAGCCCCGGCGGCGACAGCAGCCGCAGCGGCGCCGGCGGGGCGGCGCGGCGTCCACGGCGGAGTCCGCAGCTCCGGGGCGTGCGGTGCGCCGGGATTCCGCACGCTGCATGCGCGAATCCGGGGCGGCGGCTGCCTATCGGAGCTGCCCAAGCCCACGCCCCCTGGGGAAATACCCTGTCGCCCACCTCAGCCATCGTCTGACAGGCGCCCATGCGAGCGAGACTGCCAGCGACAAAGAGACGAGAGACCGGACAGGCCGCTGCACTCCCGCGGACCCGCGCTGACCGCAAGGTACCTCGCACCCGGAGCTGGCGCACCTCATCGCCAAGCGCCTCGGCATCCCCGTGTCGCGGGCGAACGTGATCCAGCCGCCCTCGGGCGAGACCAAGGTGACGATTGTCGAGTCTGTCCGTGACTACGACGTGTACATCCTGAACACTGTGAGTGTGTGCTCCGGGGTTGTTATCGCAGCCCCGGGGGTTATCGGTATCGGCTGCTCCGGCGAATTATTTTCACCCCACGGAGGGGTTGCGCACGAGACCACCTTATCGCAAACTGTATCGCTGACAGACCAGGGCGCGGGCGCGGTCAACACGTCGCTGATGGAGCTGTGCATCATGATCCACGCGTGCAAGATTGCGTCTGCGCGGCGCATCACGGCCATCATCCCGCACTTCTTCTACGCGCGGCAGGACAAGAAGGACAAGTCGCGCGCGCCGATCACGGCCAAGCTCGTCGCCAACATGCTGCGCGAGGCGGGGTGCGACCACGTCATCACGATGGACCTGCACGCGTCGCAGATCCAGGGCTTCTTCGACGTGCCGGTCGACAACCTGTACGCCGAGCCGTCGATGATCAAGTACATCCGGGAGAACATTGATGTGCAGAACGTCGTCATCGTGTCGCCCGACGCCGGCGGCGCCAAGCGCGCGACGTCGATCGCCGACCGGCTCAACGTCGAGTTTGCCCTCTTCCACAAGGAGCGCAAGCGCGCCAACGAGGTCAGCCGCATGGTCCTCGTCGGCAGCGTCAAGGGCAAGGTCGCGATCCTCGTCGACGACATGGCCGACACGTGCGGCACGCTCGGCCTGGCCGCCCGCAACCTCCTCGAGGCCGGCGCGTCCAAGGTCTACGCCATCGTCACGCACGGCATCCTCTCGGGCCCCGCGCTCAAGTGCATCTCCGAGAGCGGTATGGAGAAGCTCGTCATCACGAATACGATTCCCCAGGGCGACAACCTCGACAAGTGCGACAAGATCGAGGTCGTCGACGTCTCCCCCGTCCTCGCCGAGACCATCCGGCGGAGTCACTTTGGCGAGTCCGTCTCGTACCTCTTCCACGAGGTGCCGTTTGGCAACGGGCTCTAAGGCGCTGGCGGGCCGCCAGGCCCGTCGCCGCCGCAGAGGCTGGAGACTGGGCGCAGGGCAGCACCGGGCAGAGAGGAAGGGCAGGGGGAGCACCACTCGCAGCACACGTGCGAGCTGTCTGTAGACGCTAGAGGGCAGGCCGCGCGGAGGGAAGAGGCGGCACGGCGAATTGTACCAAAAACACAAACGTCAGCACGTACGTTATCACGCTTGGAAATGCAGAATCATAGAGCATAGGGATCCTGGGCGCGATGACGAACAACAGACAGCAGGGGCGGGTTTGGTCACGTGACTCTGCGCAACTCCCGACGTCATCAGCCTCGCGCCCCCCAGTGGCGATCTTGGGAGCGGAAGATGGGTGAGTGGCTAAGTGTTGGCGGGGATGATCGGCCAGGTCTGGCAGACTCGCACGGAGTCCATGAGATCTCGTCCTGCAGCTTCTGGTGATAATCGTGAGATTCGTCATGTCCGCTTTGCGGTCGTCGGTGCAAGCCTGTCATCCGGTGTCGCATGCTGAAGCAGACTGCAAACGCGTCGTGGAAGGGCGGAGAAGAGCGCACAACCAACCTCGGCTTATCAACTGGCTCACTCGACGCAGTGCGGCACTCGGCCAGTGGCACCAAGACACTACGGCAAACATGCATACTCTCTTGCTCATCATTTATGCTCTCACCGACTGGGACGGACCACACTCTCGGTGCACATGTGTGGAGGGGCGGGCCAACCGTTATAGACGCCCTCGATCCAACTACAGTATTCCCTCGTTGGGTCGAACCTCACTGCACGATGCAGGAAGCTGCGCCGGCCCCCGTGCAGCCACAGCAGCAGCCCAAGGACGCCTTCTGGGAAGACATCGCGCTCTTCGACACGGATGAGGGGCTCGGAGCTCAACCTACTCCAGGTTCCTCAGCCGCGACGCTCCCTCAGCCCGACCTTCCCCCTGCAGGACACAACGCACTTACGCCTATCGTGATCTCCTCGTCCTCTGAATCTTCCCCCCTCCTGCCCCCGTCCTCGCCGCCTTCCTCCGGCCTCGGTCCTTCCACGGCCTCCAAGCGGCGCGCGACGTCGGGGCTGGGCACCTCCCCGCCCTCAAAAGCCCCTCGTATGAGCGGAAGGAGTCGTTCATTCGTGCAGACGTCTCCGCCTCCCGAGGTAGGTGACATGTAGTCCGCCTTTCCGTACGCTAATCACAAAACTGCCCTTCTTCAAGGTGCTTCGCGCATCATAGACGTGGAGAACATCGCTCCGATGCCGATGAGCGAGCCCGCTGACCAGCCTCCCTCTGAGCAGGCCCCCGTGAGTCAGGCCTGTGATACTCGCTGACAACAGCCTTCCTTCGGTCTGCTTGCCGACTACAGGGCGGAAGACAGTGCCGACCACGCAGCCGACAACACTGCGGAAGAGAATCCCAGTGGTGTGGCGGACGGCGTGGCGGACGGCGGTGTCAACGGCGTGACAGACGGCCCCCCCGACGACGCTGCCATCGAACGACGACGGACCGCGCGAACAGTGCTGGAAGCGAGGCAGCGGGCCGCGGAGGTAAGTCAAGCAACTGTCCCACCATTAGACGGCTAACGACAGGCTGATGCTGTTGAGTTTGGACGTTTCACTGAATACTAATCTTTGCAGGACCTGAAGCAGGCGCTGCTGGTGGTTGCCCAGCTTTCTCTCAACGGCCACAACCCAGGAGAATCATACCTAAACGTAAGGCTTATCGCGTACGGTTCTCACACTAGCTCGTGCGGACGCTTGACTAAGCTCTTGAGAGATGACGGGTCACATCGTCACCTTACTACCTCTAATGCATGTTGTGATCTTGTTCAGCTAGTAGAGTGTGAAGGGCCGGGTCAGTTCACTGCAGCAAGGCCCCCACACGTTTGGGGAGCACCGCCGAGGCGGAGTGTGTCACATCCCCAGCGGTGGCGGCGAGACGAATTGCAATTTCGCGCGCTGGCGTTAACGAGAAGGCTGAGAGTACGCAGATCGTTCACCTTCAACCAGACAGTGGAACGACGCATCATCGTCCGCGTTGGTCACACAATGCATATAGAACGAGAGCGACGGTTCCGGCCCAGGTAGATAGTCACAAGTTGGTGGGTCTTGGATGTCGTGTTCGACGTGGAAAGGCAACCGGTGTTCAGGAACTGTCAGCACGGTGCAGGATGTCCTGCAGGCCTAGCAGCGGTTTAGGTCCACTAGCTTACCTCGAGCACGCTGTTGACTTCAGAGACGTCGTATGAGTCCGTCTCGGGGCTGGTCTGCACGTACTCCTGAATTGTGGATAGCACCGCGGGGCCCGCTGGGCGGCCGATTAGGTTGGTCGTACCCGGTCCGCGGCTCAGTGGGGCGACCTCGGTGATGTGATGCCACGCGTCGAGATCGCGAACTCGGAGGGCCTCGGGGTCGTCACCGTTGAGAAGGGCTAATGCCTCCTTGCTTACGTTGACCTTGGCAAACCGTGCCCCGGCGATCGTCTTGTCGGCGTTGGGGACGGGGTTGTGTGTCTTGAGCAGCGCGGGCCCCTCACCGGGGAGCGCCAACGACACATCTCCGCTGGGCAACTTGCGCAGCGTGACGAGCGCTCGCACAAAGCCATCCTTCGCGGCCTTCTTGTGAAGGGCGTTCCAGCCCTGCCCGCTGGTGGGCTCGACCGCCAGACTCCACGACAGCTGGATGGGTACTCGCGTTCCGGACATGGTCTTGGGGTAAAATGGCTCCCTGGGAAGCTCTCTCACGTTCAAATACGACAGCGTGCGGAGAGCAAGTTGCTTCAGAGGCTCGTCGAACTTCACTGCGAATCCGCCCTGGAGAGAGCGGAGTGACTTATCGTGGGTGAAAGAGAATGTGAGAGCGAAAGGTTGGTCGAATCCGATGCAGATAGCAGCGAAAGGTGCCTGAGCTGCGTACGCTTCACTGAGGAAGCTGCCCAAGTCTTCTCCCTTCCACCCCAGCCAGTGGAGGCATTCAATGTCAACTTCGCCGTGCTCGTAGCCTCGTGAGCTCAGAATGGAGCTGAGCAGGCCTCGCCACGCCTTCATAATGTTGACGTGCGACGGCAGCTCAACGACACGGTTGACATCAGGAACAGCTTGCTCGTCTTCGGCCGCACCGTTGGTCTCGTCGGGGATGGTCTCGTCGGGGATGGTCTCGTCGGGGATGGTCTCGTCGGCGACGCTGTGGAGTACTAAGCGGTAGAGGTCGTCTGACGGTCGTCGGTGGATAGTAGAGAGAGGTGATCGGATCAAAGTCCCCAGAAAAAGCTCGCCGCAGCGCTAGTCGTTAGCCGTCTGATACAGTATTCTGTGTCAAAGCTTACCTGCTCGAGTCGGCGTCGTGGAACAGAAGCCGTCTCCGCCGCCTCCGTCGGATAGCAGCCAGCGGCCACCGTGACCTCCACCGAGTGAGCGGCGACCTTCGCGATCAGAAGGGAGCAGTCCTCCTGAAGAAACACGCTGTGGTCGAAAGCCAGGATGGACGGATTGAAGTGGCCGCTGCGAGCCAACTCGAAGTCGTTGACGAGGATACCAATTTCCCTTGTAACGGAGTCAGCGAAGGCTTTGGCGTGCACACCGGCTTCAACCGCATAACCCGTGATCTCGGGGAGGGCACGCGTATCTCCGCGCTGAGTGTTAGTCAGATTACCCAGCCTACAGAAGACGCTACTTACATGGAATTGGAAGCGCGTGGGATCACCGTGTTCACATCGTTGAGCGGTGGCAGGCTGGCGAGGAGAGGGGCGGGAGCTACAGGTTCGGATTCGTCGATAGTGGAATGTTTTCGAAGCGGGCTACAATCAGCTGGGGGTCAAGCGGCTGCTCTTCTACCTACGGTGAATTTTGAATGAACAGAGTTCGACTTTAAGGAGCACGTGACGGAGGCAATGAGGCTTGTGTGCGCCGTAGGTCGCGTTGAAGGTCGACCCCTCGTGGCCTCGTGGGTCGCGGTGCCCGGGCGGCCGAGTAAGTGGACCACGGTGTTTGATATGAGTGTTGTTGAACGTGATTTCTCCTCATTCGACGGCTTCTCCTGCTCGGTCTGAATCATTTCACTCTCAAAGGGATGCTTGGAGGCTCGAGACTTCTTAATCACAAGGTCGCGCAGGTCGGTGAGATACGCGTACGACACCTTCCAATCATTTTAGAAGACCAGGTGGACCAAGTGGCGGATCGCAGGGTCCATGTAGTCGATGAAGGCCGTCTGACGACGGTCGGGCCTAAGGAAAGAGACGGGCGTCGGGAACTCCTCGTTGAGCCTGCCCGTGGCGAGGTAGGTGCTGTATGGGGCTTCACGTTAGCACAACACTAAGAATTGGTCGTCGCTCCAACAGTTCAGACTTACGAAGTGGCGGATTCGCGGACATAAATTCGAGAATATGGTCTCCTCGAATGTCGTGTTTGGAGGTGAGAGGCCCGCCCCCATTGACGACTGCACCAGTCATGTCCTGCAGTGCGTACACAATTTGGTGCTGGATGTAGCGCAGACGATTTGTTGCGGTCCACGAGTTGATCGTATTTCGAATCTGGACGGGCTGGATACGAATGTACTCTCGCGCTATGTCGCGCGGCCATTCCAATGCAACCGATTGGGATGTTTTGTTAGGGTCGTACGTCCAGAACTGCCGAAGACGTTGGCGGATGAGGGTGTTGGACAGGTCCAGCGGAGTCATCTGGATTCCTTTGTACCCTGGGAGAGGGGCATTGACACTGGGGTGGAATTCACTCTGGGACTTCAGATACCGGGACAGCATGTTGGCGATTTAGCGACTGTAGTGGACACAGGGGTAAGGAAGAGGGTTGGGCTGGGGAGGAAGTCTGGCGAGTGGCCCCCGTCGACGACCCTCAGCGAGAGACTGAGGGTTGGCGCGGGGTTCGGCGGTCGCTGCGGGTGGTTGTTCGGCGAACGCGAGAGGTCAGACTGGGAGTGGTTGTGTTTGCGGGACAGCGGTCGAGGCGAGGTTGAGGAAGTGGAAAGAGCGAGACGTCGAAAGCGTGGGGAAGGGCGACATGGTGTACGTGTCCAGGTCGCGTCCCAGGACTGCGTGTTGACCCAGCCCAGCTGGCCCAGCTCGCGCGCACTCCACGCAATCCAGGCAGGGCCCGTGGCTTTTGTGCACTGTGCCCATGCAAAGGATGTCAGCTCCTCAGCCCCTAATTCGCGATGCGATTCGCGTCAGATCAGCGGTGCGCAGTAGCGTCGAGCTGCCTCGGCTTGCTTCAAGGCTCAAGCACCCTGCTCAGCGCGCCTCGACGCCGTAGATGTCAGTCTGGGGCGTCAGTGTAGCCCCGCTCACCGGGCCGATATGAGCTGGTGCTCGTCTCCTGGTCAGCTGCGACCGGAGACGTGGCAGGTGTAAACAGCATAACAATACAAGGTCGGAATCTACAAGCACAGAGCTTTCTATGAAGGAGCGAAGGGACCGAAGGGAACGGCGCTATGCGCAGCGCTAGACCGGGTCCAGACGCGGGCGCACGTGAAGGGCGCAGGCGAGGGCGCAGTGTGGGGTCCGGGGGACCGACGTTGTGGCGGAACCGGTGTGGCGGCCGGTTGGTATCACTCCTCGCGAGGAAGGAACTTCTAGTTCTCCGGGCTCGCGAAGCAGATGAGCACGCCGCTCAGCGTCTTGAGCAGAATGGTCACCATGATCACGACCCAGCTCGCGGTCCAGCGGTGCAGGATCGCGCCGAAAAAGCTGCCCCCGATCATCGCGACCATGTACATTATTCTGCGGTTGCGCGGCTGGGCTTTCGGGTTGCCCCAGCTCCGGAAAAGGTACTGATCAGCAACAAAATCGACCAGGGAACTTGTCATCGGCGCAGTAGGAAGTTCTAGGGGTTTTGTGAGCTTGGAACAAGAGGAAGAAGCGAAAGAAAAAGGAGGAAAGACGAGGAAGGAAGACCAACTCACCTTGGCAGCTGCTCTGGCGCGCCATGACAACCTGCGCCCCCGACATGTGCGCGAACAGGAAGAGGACAGCCCACTCGTTCTCTGCGCCGACGCGCGTGCCGCGGGGGCCGTGGGGGCTCACAAAAACCGCGCAGATGAGGAGGAGGCACACCTGCCAGAATGTGGTGAAGAGGAGCCAGGCGCGGCGGCGGGGGCCGAAGAAGTTGCCGAGGTGGCCCATGATAAACGCGCCTGCGATGAAGCCTGCGAACGAGACGCCGGTCAGGAGCGCGAGCGTGCGTGCGGCGCCGACGGCGGACAGCGTGAGCACGATCGCGTTACCCGTCTGGTTGGACGCGAACGTCGCAAAGTCGGCGTACGTCGTCGCGTCCAGCACGCCCGCCGACAGCGCCTGCGTCACGAGGCACGGCACGAGCGCCATCGACGCGACGTCCTCCATCGCCCACCGGTGCAAAGTGCACGGCTCGTACTCGTTCACAAGGCCGAGGCCCAATTCTGGGTCCGCGCGCCCGTGCGCAGGGTACGGCTTCTCGTCCGCCGGCACGCGCCGCGTCTCCTGGTCGGGGTACGGCTTCTCGTCCGCCGGCACCGAGGACGCGGACGAGGCGTCGCACCGCTCCTTCCCCTCACCGCCGAGCGCGGGCGGCGGCAGCGGCGACAGCATCGGCGAAACGTGCGACGCGTGCGACGCGTGCGACACCCGGCTCGCGCGGCGGTGCACGCCCCCGCCCTCGGCCATCTCCTCGCGCGCGCCCAGGTCGCGCGCCCGCACGCTCGGCGACGTGGGCACGTGCTGGTCGCCGCTGTCCATGTCCCCCGGCTCCTCGGTGAACGGCTGGTCCACGACCTTGACGCGCGCGACGGCGCCAAAGCTCGGCGAGCCCACAGCCGGCCCCGGCACGTGCGGCTGCTGCAGCAGCGACATGGGCAGCGAGAGCCGCCGCCCGCTCGCGGACCGCTCCGGCGGCGCCATGCACTGGTGGCACTCGTGCGAGTGCTGCGACGAGCGCGAGCTGCGCGAGTTGCGTTTCGGCCGCATCATCGCGGCAGGGCGGGCGTCGGAGCCGGATGCGGGGGCCAGGTGAGCGAGGTGCGCGGGGGCTGGGGAGAGGGGGGCGCAAGTGGCGCTGCTGTAGGGGCTAGGGGAGAGCGAGGTGGTGGTATGTGTCGCGAGGTGGCTGGTGTTCGGTCGACGGAAGACGAAGCGATGTGGGATGTTCGGTCGGTCGGTCGAAGCCGACGTCGATAACAGCTAACGGTGATGCAGAGAGGAGAGTGCGTGCGCCAGCTGGGTCTGGGAGAGTGGAAGGTTTGCTGTGTGCCGTAAGGTGGAGCGAGCTATAAGACCGGGCAGTAGTGCGCGCCAAGAGCTGCCGAGCCCGTGGATGTCAGATCCTAGTGTGCTGTTCGTGAGTGAGTTCGTGAGAGGCGCAGAGGCTGTGAGTTGGAAGAAACAGAATTCGAGATCGCTGCTGCTGGTGACTGCCCACTGGGCCCGCTGCTGTCTGTGAGCAGAGAGCAGAGGCCGTGTCCGCGCCGGGCCCTGACGGTGATCGCGCGGTGAAGCCCCAGGTCCGAATGCTGGCGCTGGAGCGTGCGGAGCCCGTCTCGGCTCGGCGCAGTGCATGAGGCATGGCGGCAGAGCGGAGCGAGAAAAGATGAAGGGGATATGACGCTGATAGCGGCGGGACCCTGAGGTGGATTCGGAGCTCATTCGTATTCCCCCTGAGCCACTTTTCCAACTCGCATCAACCTCTCCCTGGGATGCACGCGGGTTCGGCATTCTCCCACGTGCACGCTGCTATGTAGCTCGGCGTGAAATGGCCGGGTGGGCGAGAGAATGCCGAATATAGGAGGCCATTAGGAAGGCAGCAGGGCAGGAGAGGCGGATACGACCGAATTTGACTTCATTTAGGATAGTTTTTAGGGCGGCCGCACGACCTGGAATCAGGCCTGGAATCGCCAGTAGTTCTGCCTGAACGAGGGCAGGCTTCCCACGGTGCCCAGATCGAAGCGAAGCCAGGAAGCCAGGCATGCGGAGACCGCCGGTCAGTCACCGGCTCCGACGTCAGACCGGTCCACAGCTTCGACCGGCTCGATCGCTCCTCCTGCCGGTCCACACGCCATGATTGCTAAGCCTGCCAGCATGCATCTCCCCACCGCACCATGTCCGTCACAGTCCACCACCTGCAGCACTCGCGCTCCGACCGCCTCTTCTGGCTCCTCGAGGAGCTCGGCGCGCCGTACGACGTCACCGTGCACTTCCGTTCCGCGGCGGGCGGCGCGAACTCGACGCTGGCAAAGGCCGTCCCGCTCGGCAAGGTATGTCCTCGTTCCCTCCTCCAGATCCCTCCCTCATGACCCCCCCATGTACGGAAACTGTAGAATGAAGCTGACATCAGGCGCCCGCGGCCGTGCTCGACGGCGAGGTGCTGATCGAGTCTGGCGCGATTGTTTCGGCGCTGATCCGGCGCTTCGGCGCGCGCGCGCCGGCCGGCTTCGAGGGCGTCGAGTCGCCGACCTCAGCGTTCTGGACCACGTTCAGCGAGGGCACGCTCATGATCGCGCTGCAGCCGACGGTCGTGACGTCGCGCGTGGCCGCCGGGCTCAAGGGCAGCCTCAAGGACGAGGGCGAGAAGCGAGGCGTCGACAAGCTCAAGAAGGCGCTGTTCGGCGTCGCGCTCCAGAACGTCAACGCCGCCCTCAAGTACGTCGAAGAGTGGCTCAGCAAGCACGAGAACTTTACCGGCACCGACAAGGTCGGCTCCGGCGATGTGAGCACCGCAGAGGGGCAACAGGGACAGGGCGCTGACACACAGGTCATGATGTACTTTGCCCTCGCGGTCGCGTACGGAAACGGCAAGGGGCCGTACACCTACGGGCCCAAGACAGTCGAATGGATGAAGCGCGTGCAGGCGCGCCCCGCGTTCCAGGCGGCGATGAAGCGGCGCGACGCCGAGGAGAAGGCGGCCAAGGCGAAGCTGTAGACCATCCGTCATAAACCAATTAGTTACATCGCAGCTGCAAGAGCTGCCTCCTGTCTATGTATACCCACCCCTGTGACTACAGCTTCTCGAGCACGGCGAACGAGTCGAGCTCGCGCTCAACGCGCGGGATCGCGTCCGCGTCCAGCGCACCCTTGATCGCGCGCCGGCTGAGCTCGACGAGCTGCTGCTTGCTGAGGCCGAAGTGCTGCGCGGCGACGAGGTGCTCGTCGCTGCTCTTGGCGCCGAAGACGCCGACGTCGTCGGTGCCGAGCGAAAGGCTGTCGCCGTGCTTCCACCACCAGCCGAAGTGGTGGTCGCCGTGGCTTGGCTTCTCGCCGTCGTCGCGCGCCGGGAGCATGTTCGCAAGCACGTTGCACGACAGGCAGAGCTCGGGCGCGATGCCGCGCCGGATGATCTCCTCGCGCACCGCCTCGGGCACGTGGATCGCGTGCCCGACGCGCCGCGGGTTCCACTTCAGCATCGTGTCGAGCGAGCCGTCGTCCGCCTGGCCCGGAATCTCGCCAAAGTGCACGACGAGGGGCAGGCGCTCGCGCTCGCAGCGCGCGAACACGGGGTCGAGCGCGGCCAGGTCCTGCGCGTTGTTCGGGTCGCCGCACACGTCGACGCCGACGACGATGGGCGGGAACGTGGAGCTGCGCAGCCGCAGCGCCGCGTCGACGACGCGCTCGGCGTCGGCGCGCCCGTGCTTCGCCTGGTCGACCGAGAGCAGGAGGCGCACGCGCATCGCGTTCTCGTCGTTCCACCGCCGCAGCTCGTCATGCACGAGCTCGACCGTCTCGGCCGCCGTCGCGTCCGCCAGCGCGCGCGGCGTCGTCCGCAGCTCCAGGTACGTCACGCCGTCGGCCGCGAACTCGGACAGCAGCGCCGGGATCGCGAACGCCAGCGCCTGGCGCGTGTTCACCAGCTCGTAGATGTAGCTGTTGAAGTGCGAGAAGAAGCTGCCCGTCAGTGGGTGCGCGGATGGGGCCTCACGTCGCAATGTCCTGCGCCTTGGACGGGTCCGCGAGCGCGCGCTCCGGCGCCTCCAGCCGCTGCTGCTGCTCGACAGGCGCCGCGTCGTAGATGCTCTGCAGCACGTCGCGGCTGATGCTGCCCGAGAGGTGCGCGTGCAGCTCGACCTTGGGCAGGCGCTGGCAGAAGGCGAGGTCGGGGCGGTCGTCGTGGTGCATCGTGGAGTGGGGGTTGTCAACAAAGAGCGTCCTGGGAGTCGACTGAGCCTGAGATGGAGGATGGACTGGGCGCGGACAGGGCAAGACGAGGAAGCGAATTGTCTCAGCGTGAGAGTCGAAACAACGTTGATGTCATCCTCCGGCCGGCAAATTACAGTTGGCGCTGGGCCGGAACACGTCCCGAGGCGTGCCGGGGCGGACCGAAGTCTCGCCCTGTGTTCTCCGTCCGCCTCGATATCTACGTGTACCATGCTGTTGTTCGCTTTCCAATATGCAAGCAGCCTTACCTCTTCTTCTGCTGTTATCTACAACGTTGAAGACGAGCAATCCGCGACTATCTAGGTCTGCGGGTGTATCTCCAACTAGCCCTCCCGCGCCAGGTACTGGTGTAGGGTCTCGACGTGACTGGTTTTCCTTTCCGCCGCACACCAGTGACGATCGTGACATACAGCGCAACGCACAGGCCGCGATCCTCGTTGCGCCTGGAACCACCTGGGGCAGGCAGGAGCCCTCCAGCTGCCCTTCACGCCATCGTTTGCTACCCTGTATCCGCGCTGGGGCAATAAAAGCAGCCCCGTCGGTGCACTTCTCTTCACAATCCTCCTCATATCCCAGCCCCCAGTTCTCGCGGACTCGCTCGCCAACTCACGCCCACACCCGTTATCGCACAAGACCTCACCTTTTCAGCCGACAGCCCCGATTCCAGTCGACTTGTAAGTCCACTGTTTGCGCTCACCGAGACATTTCACACCCCGCAGGTCCCTCAAGCCTCCCAAGCCCCGCACACGAGCCGTTCCAGAAGCCAAGCCCGTCATAAGCCAGAAGCAGCGCCGCCAACTCTTCCCCGGAAGGCAACACGCAGACGTAAGCTGTGGGAGAAGACAGTAGCTGATGGCAGCACCATGACGTCGAACGCGCTCTGGGCTCGCTCGCTGACACGCTCGCTCCGCCGCAGCGTGTGGGTCATGCGGTCCAAGCGCCGCGACCTCGAGCGCCGCTGGACGCGGCGATAAGCCCGGCCGCCGAGGGTCCGTTCATATACCCGACCGTTGTACAGTAGCCCATTATAACCAGGAGATCTGTAGAATGCAGACAGCTTGCGTAGATTGTTGCGGTGTGTTTGGTCTTGTTTGTTGTGTCTAGGGCGCTAGGGCGCGACGAGCGGGAATCGTGACGATCGGCTGATCGCGCGGCTGATCCGCCGATCGTGTAAGGGTCGCTGGATCAGTTTCACTGCGCCGATCCCTCTGCACACCAAGATAGGGGCCACACTCATACATGGCCTGATACTTATTCACTTAATACTACTTATTGCGCACGCGGGGCTCAGGCCGTCCCTAGGCGGACAGCCCGCGCATCGCCAGCTGCAGCGCGCTTACTTGTCGGTGGGGAAGTTCTTCTCCTTGCACATGCGCTCGGCGAACTCCTTGCCACGGACGACGGCGATGGCGGCGAGGCCCTTGTAGTCGGAGCTGGTCGAGTTGACCATGCACTCGGAGCACTCGAAGAGCTGCTGCGTCGAGGCGCAGCCCTTCTTGACGCACTCGTCGTCCTTGCCGAAGGGCTTGCAGCCGTTCTGCGTCAGGTCGTTGTACAGGTCGACGATCACGTGGCACTTGGGCTTGCAGGCGTCGGGGATGTGGGGCGCGAGGTCGATCTTGTAGTCGTCGTTGCGCTTGACAAGGTCCGCGGGCACGAAGGCGGCAGCGGCGGCGGCGGAGACTGGAGTTAGGGGAGGACGAGGGGAGGAGGCTCACTGAGGGCGACGGCGGCGAACTTCATTGTTGTGCTGTGTTGGTTGGCTGTTGGGAGTAGAGAGAAGAGGCGGTGTTGTTGTTGGCTTTGAGACATCGACAGACGTCCGCCTTATATATCTTCCTCGAGGAGGCAACTTGTCCATCTCGGAGAGTCGTACGCCCACTCAGATCGCACGGAGCAGTCATGCACGACGCAGAAATCTCCGCAGCGAACAACAGCGAGCACCTGTGAGTAACGACTACAGGTGGAGCAAAGAGCCAGAGCCAGTCTCCTGTGTTTCGGGACGCATGCGACAACCGCCACAAGCTCCAAGCTCCAATCTTGCAGCAAGCTTTGACCTGCGACTGCTGCGACCGTTTCAATCGCACGGGACGAGCCTCTGCCTCCACGACCTCCTCCACCTCTCCGTCATTGTTTGCGTCCGAGACACCCAGTCCACATGGGCAGAGTACGCCGCCCTGTGTGCATGCCAGGCGCTCTGCGTCGAAGTCAGAGAAAGTCGGTGGACGAGGTGTTGTGAGGTAATCGGCGCGAATCTCGCGTTTCAAAGCCTTGCCAGGTGTAGTTTCAGATGCGCCAAACTCTGGCCCGAAACATGGCTCTGTGCGAGATCATGAGATCATCGGGCAGCTGCAGCTCCCCACCGCCTCCGCCTTGCTCCCGTGACGTATCCTTCTCCACTTCGACGTGCAGCGTTCGGCACGCGCTCGGCGGTGGCGCTGGTAACTGTTTCAGAGTGTCAGTGGCACTGGGAGCTGGGCACCAGGCACCCGGCGTTCCATGCCAGGGGCTGCAGACTCTAAGCTTGACAGTGTTATCATCCTTCCCCGCTCTGGCACCCCTGCCACGCGGCGCCCGGAGCTACCTGGACCGTTTCCAGCGCGCTCGCTGGAATCTGGCCCAGACTGTGCAGCGGCGCCCGGCGCGCCTTGGCGCGCTTGGCGTGCCGAGTTTGGCTCGCTGCTGCTCGTCGCCGGCCCCTCTCCTCGTGTTTGAGAGGGCGACTCGCCCTCGCCACCGGGCCGAAACGTCGGTCCGCGAGCTGCGGGCAACGGGAGGTCACTCGCGGGAACCTCCTGCTGCTGGAACTGGGCCTGAGTGGTTCTCAGGTCCGGCCATATACAGACTTGGTCTCCGAGATCATGACACTACTGATCGCAGCCTGGACCTCATTATTCGGAAGCGGAAGGGCGAGGGACGCCGGAACGTCGGCGCGGCGGTCCACTGCGAGCGCGCGCTAGAGTCGGACCGACGGCCGCCGCGGGCTCCCCCACCCAGACACACAGCACCCCTCGCCAGCCTTCAGCCTCTGCGAACTGTGAAGCCAGATCGCTCCAAAGCCGCACCGAAGCTCCGGCGTCCACGAGGCGGGCTGCAATCGCCGCCTGGGAGGTATTGCAAGGTTCAATTACTGGCCTGAAACGCCACGAGCTCGCAGGCTCTGCAGCTAGCTCTGCCAAGCACCAAGCACCTGTCCTCGTGGCCAGATGACGCAGTGGCCATGGTGACTGTCGCAGGTGCTGGAATCGTCATATGACTCTTGCGACCCACAGCTGCCCACTCACTCGTTCACGGGCGAGATCCGTGTCAGGATCGGGGTCAAGATCGGGGCAAGATCGGGGCGAGATCTCGATCACGAGGAGATCGGTACAGTGGGGCAGTGGGACGCCGAGCTCCAACGAGCCCCGGCACCATAGCAACAGTCACGAGTTTGAAGCCTGGGCTAGGTCATGATGCACGTTTCGCGCTTGGCGAGCGCTTGAAAGTCTGGAATCGGCGTCCGGCAAGATGTCCCAAGAATCCGGAGGCCGGGTCGAGCGCTCCGGGAGCTTTCAACGTCAGGCTTGCTAGTCAGTCCACTTTCCGCGGTCAGTTTCCCCGGCAGCATTGCCGTTGATTAGAATTGCCGCCTTCCTCGCCTCCTAGCTCAAGGTGAGCGCCCTTTCACCCTCGACTACGGTTCGTTCGCCTCCTCAGACTCCTTCTCGACATGGTAAGCACCCTACACCCCCGCACTCGCAGCGCTCTCGGCCTGTCGCATGTGTGATTCATGCTCTCTATCGTACAACCCTAGTGGGTAAGACAAAACCGCCGGAACCGATATGGGGGACCAGTCTAGTACGTCGGGGCGGTCTCGAGCTTCTTGACCTCTTCGGTGCACTCCTTGAGGCCCTCCTTCCACTCGGTCTCGTCGGCCTTGGTGTTCTTGGCCGGTGCTGAGCTGCGGGGTCAGCTGAAGTGTCCGACGCGCTATAGCTGTGCGGTAGTCTCTACTTACCAGATGAGGACGCAGGAGGTGGCGCGCTTCGTTCCCGAGGCGGCGCCGAGCTCCTCCTTGCTGAGGACCCAGCAGTACTCGACGCCCTTGGTCTCCTCGGCGAGGACGGGGAGGTGAGACAGGACGTCGACGGGCGTGATGTTGGCCGCGAGCAGGAGCAGGCCCTGCTCGCCCTTCCGGAGCGCCTTGACGACCTCCTTGACACCGCGCTTCAGCTGGCGCGCCTTGCTCGCACGCTTCACCGTCTTGAACAGCTTCTTCGACAGCTTCTTGTTCGCCAGGGGCACCGCGATCGGCGTAATGGCGTCAAGAGGGACCTCGAACTCCTGGTCTGTCAGCTCTGTACCTCCGCAATCAAGCTGTGAGTCGTGCGAGAGAACCCAGTCCCGGAGCCAAAGGACGAACGGGCGCACACGCCAACCGGTATGTAGCACTCACAGGCTTCTCGTCGTCGGCCGCGAGCGACTTGCGCTTCTCCTTCTTGCTCTTCTTCTCCTCGACGTCGAGGTCGGCGACGTCCGACTTGCGCTTCTTCTTCTTCTCCTCCTTGAGCTCGGCGTCCTTGGCCATGGTGATGGGTCGGGTGTGGATGGGGGTGGGGTAGGGTACGAGCTGTAGCAGCAGCGAGCGCGAGATGAAAGAGCAGAGCAAGCAGCGTTCAGAAATCCGCGGGCGATATGAGGTGTGCTAATAATTTTGGACGCTATCAGGGCCGCTTTCGCAGAATTTCGGCCACGTGGGGGGCTGAATGGGCGGAGTGGGGCTGCATGTCCGCTCCCCGGCAGGCGCGGTGATGTCCGAGTGGCCACTAACGATAAGCGAGGAGCCAACTTAAGGAACCGCCGGGCACAAGCTGCAGCTGCGGCTGCCATGACAACACGCCGAGCCCGGCCCGCAGCCTTATCTCAGCATCCCGCCTCGGACGGAGCAAGCTTTTGTGTCTGCCCTGCCTTCCTCGTCTGCCCACTCACCCATTCACTCACCCAAAATGGTAGACGTCAACATCCAGACCACCATCGGGCCCTACAAGCAGGAGCCCGTCTGCACCCGCCCCCTCGCCACCGACGAGCAGCTCGACACCGTCATTGCCGAGGCCGTCAAGGCCCAGAAGTCGTGGAAGAAGGTCCCCATCGAGCAGCGTGTCGAGATCGCCGAGAAATGGGTTGTAAGTGCTCAAGAGGGAGAAGGTCCGCACCGGTAATCCAGCTGACGCACCAGTCCGAGATCGAGAAGCAGGCCGACCTTCTCGCCGAGGACCTCAGCATCCAGATGGGCCGGTGAGTTAGGAGGCGTTCTGCAACAACTGACCGACAGCCCAATCTCCCAGGGCAAGGGCGAAGTGAACGGCACGCTGTACCGCGCGCGCCACCTGATCAAGATCGCCAAGCAGTCGCTCGCGCCGGTGCCGCAGACGGACACTGACGACGACAAGAACAAGCGCACGATCATCAAGCAGCCGCTCGGTGTTGTCGTGTAAGCTTGCCTCAGTCTGTTATAGCTGACGCCAGCGCGATCACGCCTTGGAACTACCCGCACCTCTGCACCGTTAACACGGTCGTTCCCGCGCTCCTCGCCGGTAACGCGGTCATCATCAAGCCCGCTCCGCAGACGCCGGTGCCGGCCGAGCGTGTGCTCGAGGCGTTCACCGAGGCCGGGCTCCCGCAGAACGTGCTGCAGGTCGTGCACCTGTCGCAGGAGTCGACGCTGAAGGGCCTTGTCGCGGACCCGCGCGTCGACTACGTTGTGTTCACGGGCAGCGTGGCGGGCGGGCGCGCCGTGGACGAGGCGGCGGCGCAGGGCCCGGGGTTCAAGGGTGTCGGCCTCGAGCTCGGCGGCAAGGACCCGGCGTACGTGCGCCAGGACGCGGACCTGAAGTACACTGTCGAGAACCTGGTGGACGGCGCGTTCTTCAACTCGGGGCAGAGCTGCTGCGGGATCGAGCGCATCTACGTGCACTCTGCGGTGTACGACGAGTTCGTCAAGCAGTTCGCGGCGCTGACGAAGGAGTACAAGCTGGGCGACCCGCTTGACCCTTCGACGACGCTTGGCCCGGTCGTGTCGCTCGCGTCCGCGAAGCGGATCCGGGCGCAGATCGCGGACGCGCTGCAGAAGGGCGCGAAGGCGCTGGTGAGCGAGGCCGACTTCCCCGCCGCGAAGGACGGCAGCACGCTCGTCGGCCCGACCGTGCTCGTCAACGTCGACCACGGCATGGAGCTCATGACCGAGGAGACGTTCGGCCCGGCCATCGGCATCATGAAGGTCGACTCGGACCAGGAGGCGCTCGCGCTCATGAACGACTCGCGCTACGGCCTGACGGCGAGCGTGTGGACGAACGGCGCCGACCCCGCCAGCACGCAGGTGTTCCACACCTTCGCCGAGGACCTCGAGACCGGCACAGTGTACATGAACCGCGCGGACGCGCTCGACCCCGCCCTCCCCTGGGCCGGCGTCAAGGACTCGGGCCGCGGCCTCTCCCTCTCGGCCCTCGGGTACGACCACCTCACGCGCGCCAAGAGCGTCATGATGCGCGTGCGCACCGACTGAGCTAAGCCGCGAGCGCAGCGAGCGCCGAAGCCAAAGTGATGCCCGCGCGCCGCGGGGGTCTATAGAAGTACATGCATAAGTCGTGAAGGGTCGTCACTACAACAGTCTAGTTCTCGCCCCCGAGCCACGTCTCGTAGTACTGCACGTTGCCGTCCTTGACCTGCAAGTCCTCGGCGGCGGGGGGCAGCTCGATGCGGGGGTTGTCCTCGGGCACAGCGCCGGACGCGAGCTCGCTGGCGCGCACGTACTTCTCGACGTCCTTCACGTCCACCGTGCTCCCGTTCAGCAGCTCGTCCGTGTGGTAGTGCATGTACCAGTCGTAGTCGCGGATGCGCTGCTCGGCGTCGGGCGGGTCGCGCAGGTGCTGCACTAAGAGCTCGACGTTGGAGAGCTCGCGCGGGCTCTGGCTCGCGCTCTGGCTCGCGCTTGCGTTCGGGCTCTCGGTGGCGGCCGACGCCGGCTCGTCGCGCGACGGCGGCTCAGGCGAGCTGCGCGCGCTCTGCCACCGCCGCGCCGTGCGCCGCAGCGGCGGGCCGGGCGACGACGGCTCGGCCGTCTCGAACGGCGAAAACGCGCCCTTGCTCCGGTGGCTCGTGAACTTGAGCGTCGACGTCATCTCGCTGCCGTGTCAGCTGTACTCGGTATACTGAAGGAGCCAACTCACTAGGCATACGTCCGGTCCAGCTGCGTCAGCACCGTCGGCTTGTAATACTCCTCGAACAGCGGCGGGGGCGCACGCTCCTCCCCGAGCGGCCCGAGGCCCGGCGGCTCGATGTGCGCAGGGTCGAACCACTGGATGTAGCTCCGCCGGCTGCCCGACAGGTGCGGGTTCAGGTCCGTCCCGAGCTGCGTGTTAGATATTATCAAATGACTAACACACGAAGAGGTTGATCGCCGCTTGCTTGTCCGCGTCCAGGATCGAGTTGTTGAAGTACCGCCGGATGTTCTCTGCATTGTCAGCTTATCAGGGGGCGAGAGCAGCTCACGAGCGAGGTCACGCGAGTGGCTCGTCCACTGCGTCGCCTGCGCCGGCCGGTGGTACGTGTCGCGGTTCACGACCGCGCTGCCCGTGTACTGGTATGCGAGGACTGGGGTCAGCTGTAATAGGGTCAAGTCAGCTCACAGTCTCCGTGGTCATGGTACATCTGCAGTCAGCTCCTGATCCAGAAGTTAGCTCACCTCGGTCAGGACCTCGACGGCGTCGCAGTTGAACGGCAGGTTCGGACTGCCGAGCAGGCCGAGCGCGTACAGCTGGTGGCCCAGCGCACGCTTTGCGATCGCGAACTGCGCCGCGTTCGTCCGGTCCAGACAGTCGACACAGTTCACGCGCAGAATACCGCACTGCAGCAGAGGCAGCGTGCGGTGCTCGTCCGAGCTGTTGTCAGTTAACCATACGCAGTGAGCAACTCACGTAATCTCGTTTCGCGCACCGCCGCCGTGGAAGAAGTGCGTCAGCTGGATGCTCTCCTCGCACACGTCCTCCAGGATGCCCATCACGTCCTGGTGCCGGCTGAGAGTTAGCTTGAAATGGCCGACTAGCTCACCTCTTCGCAGCTAACGCCATGTCCCACGCAATGTACCGAATCTTCTTGCCCTCGGGCAGGAACTGGTTCAGGTACTCGACGCACTCGCCGTACTCGGCCAGCAGCTTCGACTCGCGCGGCACCGCCTCCTTCGTCTTGACGAGGTTCAGGATGAAGATCGGCGCCCCGTAGCGCGCGAGAAGGTTGTCAAAGTGCTTTGCAGCCGGGGTGAAGAAGGGGTCCTTCAGCGTTACTGGACGTCAGTTCTTTGCGGCCAAACTCAACTCACTTTCGATCGGCGGTTTTGGCGTCATCTTGTCCGTCTGCTGATGCCACATGACCGGGATACTTCCGCGTAGCTGGACAAAGCTCGTGTATCCCCCGTAGTCGGCGTCGTCATCTCTGTTGACGGGGTACCCGAACGGCGTAGCCAGTGGCTCCGAGACACTGGCGTCAGCTCCGGCAGTGATCACCCAGCTCACATTTGCTCGGTCTCGACCTCGTTCGCGACGTCTCCGTTCTCGTTCGCACCTCGGGTCAAGAATCGGACACCGGCATGGAAGCGAGACCGACGGGCGATCAGAATCAGATAAACTGTCCGAGAGAAGACGTTGATCTCTGAGGGTTAGCAGAGCTGTATCAGTCTAACCCACTGGTCTGATCAAAGGAGCCGTGGATCATCGGAAGCACCCATTGGCTCCGTTCCTTGGGGTTCTCCAGGTCAAACGCAGGCTGCAGCAGGTGGTAGTTCCACATAAAACGGGCGTTCCACAGCCGCTCACTGTCGGGCGTCGTGAGGTTCTTCTGCAGCGTGTTGGTGATGTCATACGAGTAGCTGGCGTCAGTCTGAAGGTCAGTGTGTCGCCACCCACGAGAAGTAGAAGTTCTTGGACATGTCGACTTGGTCGAACAAGCTGTGCAGGCTAAGTGGTTAGTGTCAGTAGAGGAGGGAAGAACACACCGAGTTTCCTGTGCCGAGTTGTTCGTCTTCTGGGAGATGGGAAGGAGCTGATAGTTAGCTGCCGAACCGAGAGCTCGTCACCTTTGTCTTGTCGCAATGATAGACTGGCGTCAGCTAGTGATGGTGTACTAAGCTCACTGTAGTGGCCGCCGAGCAGTCCCACAACCGATCTCTGGGTGATGACGATGAGGTACCAGACGGTCGTGAACTTGACGAACCCGACGATGCCGTAGAAGTTGAGGAGGTGGTTCAGGCCGCCCTGGCTCTTGTTGCCGTCCTCGACCATGCGGAGGAGAAGGTCGCGCTGCTCGTCGTCATACTGCATCGAGTCCTCGACGACATTGAGGGTGTCTGCCTCTGTGCGGTCGATCTTGAGGACTCGGTGAGTGCTGCCGGCCGAGGCGGTGATGTAATACCTCCTTTGGGCTGTCAGTGGCTGCATGGAGGTGCGGGTGAGGTCCGGGGGAAGGCAGCTCACGACTTTGTCTCATAGAGGGTGTACTGTGAGAGACCGGAGGGGTCGTCGGTGTCGTCGAGGGGTCGTGCCGCCTTTGCGGACATTTTGGCGGTGCGCGGTGGGTGGACGGACGCGGTGGAGGAAGCTTGTTGTTGTGACGGTGGGTGGCCACTGAGTGCTGGGTGCTGGGTGCTGGCTGGCCTGGTGGGGGACGGCGCGCGGCGGGCGGGCGCAGGCCTAGCGGTAGGCCGGGCATGTCACGTGTGACGGCAGCTCGTATCGGCGACTGAGTCGCGTGGCCGGGCAGGGCACAGGGGCGCGGGAGCAGATGGTGGCGGGGATTGGCTCAGCTGGAATCAGCTGCGCGCGGTGAGCTCCGGCCGGGCGGGCCCTGGCCCTGGCCGTAGATAGACATCGCGCAGCCGACAGCATGACAGCAGGGCAGAGCGCAGAACACGGAGCGCGGAGAGCGGAGAGGGAGAGTGCGTACGGTGGAGCGTGCACGCTGGCTCAGAATGCCGCCAGGCACTCGCACATGCTCACCCACACTCCACCAGACGCGGCGCTTACTCGTGCCACCCATTCCCGAAGTCCCTCCAGACACCAACCTTGATCCCACCCATCGTAATTTTGTCCACAGCCTCGTCACAACCTCTCCCATCCACGACCTCTCCGCTCATCTCGACGCTGTTTCCGGCCTTTCCAGCCTGCGGCCTTGCTATCGTGTCAAGTGTCTCACATCTCCTCCGCCCTGCGCATGGCGACACGATAAGCAGGCCGTAGATCACTCCGCCCACACAGACCGCCCCACAATCTTATCTCCGCTCCACCCTCACACACACACACACACACACACACACACATCCACCGCCGCATCAGCCGTCACAACCGTGCGGCTCCCACACCCGTCCCACCATGGTCAAGCAGTCCAATGCGCCCCTCCAGATACGACTCACAGAGCCCGTCATCTTCCTCAGAGGACCGTCCACCGGCACAGACTTTCGCGGCCGCCCGCAACAGACCCAGGATGGGCCCCCCGCAATGGTCCGAGGTCTGCTGACCCTCCGTCTCGCCAAGCCGACCCGCATCCGCACTGTCTCGGCCACCCTCGAGGGCAAGGCCAAGACCGAGTGGCCCGAAGGTGCGTCCGGGATGCATGAGGCGTTGCTGACAGCCCAGGTATCGGCCCCCGCCGCGCCGAGACGTTTGAGGAGCACACGATTCTTTCCGAGACGAACACGTTCTTCTCCGCTGCCGAGGGGCACCGCCCGCCAGTCACCCGCCGCAGCCAGTCCGTCGATCCCGCGGCTCTTGCGCAGTACGACCTGGATTCGGACGAGGACTCGGACGACCAGTTGGACGACGGGCGTGTGATTCCACGCAGCGCCAGCGTGCTGCCTGGGAACGAGGACTGGTCGTCTTGGCGCATGGCGCGGTCTCGGCACGCCAGCCCGGATCGGTTCGGGGGCTCGCGCCATGCAAGCACCATGTCGCTTGCCGCGATGCGCAGCAGTGCGACGCAGTCGCGCGGCTTATCGCCGGCTCTCACGCCTGCCGACACGCCGCCGCCGGGCTCGCCCCTGCCCCGCCGGACGTCGGCGAACAACCGCAGCACGAGCAGCGGCGACGACGACTGGCGGCCGACGACGCCGGAGGGCGACCCGGACAACCCGATCAACTTTCCGCTCGCCGATGCGCCGTTCGCGAACGGTGCGACGACCCCCTCGACGCCCGGCGGCGTCCGCTTCGGCGAGGCGCTGCACCACGTCCCGTCCGACCACGACGCGCACGCCCTATACCACCCGGCCGCTACGCACGCTCAGCCGTGCCCGACGCGGGCTGGGACGCCCACGAACGAGACGCCGCCCTCGGGCTCGCCGTTCACGCGCTCACCTGCCATCTCCCGCCCCCCTTCTCTGCACGACCTGCAGGAGAACGGCGCGCCATCGCCCGGTGGGCGCCGCACCAGCGGGCTGCGGCCGCCGGACAGCCCGTCCATGTCGCGCTCGTCGAGCAACACCGGTGCGGACGGGGCGGTCGAGATGCGCGGCCGCTCGCGCGCGTCGTCCATCGTCATCCGGCAGGGCGGCGAGCCGACGGGCATCCTGCTGCCGAGCCGGACGACGACTTCGACCAGCTCGTCTACTCCTGGGGTGCAGCACGCGCCGTCGGTGCACCACGCGCCGAGCTTCAGCATCGACGCCGACGAGCGGGAGCGCGACCGCGGGCGCTCGAGCCACAAGCACCACAAGTTCAGCCTGTCGGCGGCGCTGCGCTCGCTGAGCCACCACCGCACGCACTCCAAGAGCCGCGACCCGCCGAGCCGCTCGCAGAGCCGGCAGCGGCCCGAGGCGACGCCGCGCAACTCGATCATGCAGCTCGACGACGCGCCGCTGCCGCGCAACTCGTCCGGCGCCAACATTGCCATGTCGCGCAACTCGAGCACGACCGGCCTGCAGGGCCTCGGCGGGGACCTGGCACAGCGGGGCCGCTCGGTGGAGACGGCGCGCGGCCGCAGCCCCGCGCGCCGCGACGAGAGCGAGCACCGCGGTCGCAGCCGGCAGCAGAAGAAGAAGAGCGCTTTCTCGATCGGCGGCGGAGGCGGAGACGAGGAAGTCCACAACTGGAAAGAGTTCCAGAAGGGGACGTACAACTGGCCGATCTCGTTCACGATCCCGCCCAACATGCCGCCGAGCATCCACGCCGAGTTCGGGTCGGTCGTGTACAAGCTCAAAGCGCACGTTGTGCGGGCCGGCGCGCTCACGACCAACCTGTCGGACGAGATGGAGGTGCAGATGATCGCGGGGCCGCAGGAGGACGACATGGAGGAGTCGGACAACGTCATCGTCGAGCGTCAGTGGGAGGACCAGATGCGGTACCAGATTGCGCTGAGCGGCAAGGCGTTCCCGATCGGCGGCACGATCCCGATCAGCATCCGCCTGATGCCGCTGGCCAAGTGCAAGGTGTACCGGCTGACGATTGCGCTGGAGGAGAAGAGCGACTACTATGCGTCGAACAAGAAGGTGGCGCGGCACGAGACGCCGCGGCGCTTCGTGCTGTTCGCGGCCAAGAACACGCCGCCGAACAAGCACACGCCTGCGGAGCCGCTGCTGCCGATCCTGACGGACGACGAGAACGCGATCCGGGACTCGCCGCTGGCGCCGCTTGCGCGCAACGCGGCGCTCAACAACCCGCTCGAGTTCCTGAACCTGGCCAACCCGGAGGACGACGTGTATGCGTCGCTGCTGGACCCGCAGGGCCCGTGGCACTTTGAGAAGGACCTGGCGGTGCCGGACTGCACGACGCGGCTCAAGTTTTCGTCCAAGCACGAGCAGACCAACATCAGCGTTGCGCACTGGCTCAAGGTGACGATCCGCGTCGAGCGCGGCGACGACCTGCACCTCGACAGCAAGGGCAAGCGCAAGCAGTTCGACATCATCATCGAGACGCCCGTCAAGATCCTCGACTGCCGTGTCAACACGCAGTACAACATGCTGCCGTCGTACGAGCGGGCCGGCGTCGAGGCGCCCTCGCTCGGGTGCCCGATCCACGGGCGCCCGCCGCCGCTGCGCCTCGGCGCGAGCAACCTGATCGGCGCGGCGGGCATGGCGACGCACAGCGCGCAGCATGCGCTGGCCGCGGGCCTGAAGAATGTGCACATCGGCCACGACGCGCCGCCCCCCGGGTCGCGCGAGCCCCACGGCCCCCACGACAGCCACGAGGACACCCTCCTCGAGCGCAACATCGTGTACGACCGCCTCATGTCCGGCCAGGAGACGGAGGAGGGCCGCGAGCCGCCGTCGTACGGCGAGGCGGTCGCGAATGCGATCCGCTCCGCGCGCAGCGCGTCGCGCGCCGCGTCCCGCGCACCCAGCCCCGTGGGCAGCCGCGCCGCGTCCCGCGCGCCCAGCAGGAACGTCAGCCGCGTGCAGCTGTACGTGGACGAGTCGTAGGCCGCCGCAGCGACAGCCGCAGGCTGGAGGGCGGCGGAGGGCGGCGCACAGGCAGCCGACTCGCAGCTACCCCGCTCTCCAGAGCCCACCTAGACACTCATCTCTCATACCATAACCCGAACGATAATCCTTGTACCACTAGAAGCGTCTATACATCTTGGAATATACTCTCACTGCTTGTTACGTTGGGCGTCTTCGCTACTGACTGACTGGACTGCGTCTGGAGTATCGCGGAAGCAAACCGCGATTAGATGCCAGGCACGGTTGTTGTGACGCGTTGAGATCAGCGCGCTGCGGCTTCCTCCACCTCACTCACCCACTGCACCCAACGACATGCTGGCCGAGCTCCTGCTAGTGCTAGGCGGGCACCCGTCGTCGCTGTTCGCGGCGTCGGGCGTCGCGCCCGAGTTGGCCGCGTACCTGCACCCGGGCGAGGTGGCGGCACTGGACACGCTGTGCGCGCTGGCGGCGGCGTACCGGCGCGTGCGGGCGTGGACGGAGCGCACGCAGGCGGACGCGCGCGCCGCCGTGCTCGCGGCCTCAAGGCGCAAGGGCAAGGAGAAGGAGAAGGAGGCGACAGAGCCGGGGCAGTACGTCGCCGTGCTCGCGGGCGCGGTCCGCGAGCTGCTCGCCGAGTACGAGGCGCTCCTCGTCGACACGGAGGCGAAGGTGCTCGCGCGCGATCCCGGGACGGTGCAGCCGTCGCCTGCCGAGGCGGCGGGGTCAGACAATCCTGCAGGCCCCTCCGACCCCTACGGCACCTCCGGCACCTCCGGCGCCTCCGACGCACATGGCCGCGGCTACGTCCCGCTCTCGCTCGTGCTCGCGACGTTCGACGCGTGGCACGCGCCGATGTCCGCGCTGTCCGCGCTCGTGACGCACCTCGAGGCACCGACGACGCCGGGCGAGCTGATGCAGCACCTCTCGGAGCAGAGCGCGACGGGGCATCCCGTGCTGCGTGCGCTGTTCACGCGCCTGCTCCAGCGGCTGTGGGACCTGTGGCTCGCGCACCTCGTCGTCTTCCTGCTCGACGGGGTCGCGCCGGCGGCGTCGTCGCCGGCGGCGCCCGCGCTCGGGCTCGACGCGGGCGCCGACCCGCCCCACCGCCTGTACCGGCTCAACGGGGAGCTGCTGCCGCGCAGCGTCGGCGCGCCCACGCGCGAGAGCATCCTCTACGTGGGCAGAGTTGCTGCGACACTGAAGAGGGAGGGGCGCGCGCTGCCCCGCTCCCTCGTCGAGAAGACGCGCAGAGACATCCTCGCGTCGAAACCGGAGGAACTCGACGCCGCCGTGCAGAGGGCTCGCGCAGAGGTCGGCGAGTGGCTCTGGCGCCACGTGCTCACCGGCGAGCAGGTCGCGGAGGCGATCGAGAGCTTGTGAGTCCACCCGGCTGGTCGCTGCCCGCGCGCAGATGCTGACCCCAGCGCAAACTACTTCCTCACGCGCGACGGCGAGTTCGCGGTCAACGTGATCCGCGAGATCGGGCGGCTGCGGCGCGACCGGCTGCTGCTGTCGAACCCGAACTCGTCGTCGTCGGTGATCCGCGCGCACGACCTGGACCTGGCGCTCCTCCGCGCGTCCCTGGGAACAGCCGCCGAGGCCGACCGCACGCTCGAGCACCTGTCGTGGTCGATGCCGGGTGGGCCGCTGCGGCCGCTCTCGCGCCCGGCAGAGGACGACGGGAGCATCCGGGGGCTCTTCAGCGGCGCGCTGCTGGGCACGCCGATCGCGCTGAGCGCCGAGGTCAAGTGGCCGCTGGACCTGTTCATGACGCCGCCGGCCGTGCAGGCGTACGCCGACATGCACGCGTACCTGTACGCGATCCGGGACGCGCACCTGCGCGTGCTCGAGTGCTGGAGCGCGCTGAGCGGCGCGCAGCGCCGGCGCCGGCAGTACACGGGCGCGGACGAGGGCGGCGCCGGCGCCGAGCGCGGCGCCCGCGTCCGCCTCGCACGCTCCGCGTGGGGCACCGTCCGCGCCATGCTCTTCTTCCTCGACCAGCTGCTGGGCCACTTCATGACCGACATCGTCGGCGTGCAGCACCGACGCCTCCTCGAGCAGATCAGGCCGCACACGTCGCAGCCCAAGCTGCCCCAGCACCTTGGCAGGGCGCCGCCGACGCCGACGCCGGGCACGCCAGGGACCCCGCGCCAGCCGCGCCCGCGGCCGGGCACGCCGGGCCTCACGCCCGGGCTCGGCACGCCCGGCCTCGCCCCCGGCCTCGGCACGGCCCCCGCCGGGGAGGGGTACCTGGACTTCCTGACGCTGCGGCAGATGCACGCGCGGCACCTGGCCTTCCTGCGGGAGGGCCTGTTCATCGCCGAGCGCGAGTCGGCGCAGCTCGTGCGCGACATCCTCGACACGTGCAAGCGGTTCGCGGGGCTGGTGGAGCGGTGGGGCGGCGACGTGCTGCCCGAGCTGCTGCACGGCGAGGCCGACTCGGTCGCGGAGCGCGCGCGCGCCGTCGCCGACATCAGCGACAGCCTGCACGAGCAGATCGGCGAGTTCTTCCGCCTCCTGCTCGAGTCGCAGAGCCCCGCACAGCACGAGCCCGGCGGAAGCGTCTCGCGCGCCAGCCTCACGCGCGCCAGCACGTCCCGCGCGCGCGTTACCCAGATCATGGCGGTCAACTCGGCGCACGACGCAGAGGGGGACGGCCTCATGGCCCGCCACGTCGAGCAGCTCCTCCTCCGCCTCGACTTCAACGGCGTGCTCACGCTCTGGCAGGAGGGGCGCGACGGCGACGTGCTGCCGCCAAGGGACCTGGGCGCGTCCTGACACTGTACTCTATAGTCACATAATGCATACAGCTCTAGTTGAGCGGGACGGGCTTCGGGTCGCCGAAGCTCTCGAGCAGGGTTGAGCCGTTCACGAGCCCGGTCGTCGCGACGACGAAGCGCCGCCCGCCAAGGGCGCTCATCCACCTCAGCGCCGCGATCTCGGTGCTCGTGCACCCGCCAAGGAAGAAGACGAGGCTGGTGCCCGTCGTGCGGGCGCTGCTCCCGCTGGGCCCCTTATCGTAGCTCGCGCCGGGCACCGCGTTCACGACGTCCTCCATGCCACGCCAGCCGGTGGGGGCGCGCGCGCCCTCCATGCGCACGACGTCGCGCTGCGGGCGCGCGCTGTGCGGGCGTTCGGCGACGGCGCCGAACCAGCCGTCCTTCTCGCGCGCCTCGGACAGCGCGCTCCGCTGCGCCGCCACCTGCACCAGGCGCACCGACAGCGGCGCGTACCCGGAGTACACGTACGCCATGTCCTGGGGCGCGGCGTCGTCGACGTCGTCGACGAGCAGGCGCAGGCTCTTGCGCGCCGCGCCGAAGGACGTGCTCGCCGGCGCCTTGGCTAGCAGGCCGAGGCGGGAGAGGGCCACGAGTAAGGACAGGTGCTCGTACCCATACGTCTGGAGGAAGTCGCGCTTGAACTGCTCGAGCGGCTTGGGCTTCACGCCCCCGTTGGTTAAGGAGTAGAGCACAGCGGCACGCAGCACTCCCCACAGCGGCGCCTGCTCCGCCACCAGGCCCTCGATCAAAGCCCACTGCGCACCCGCGTCGTACCCCGCCAGCAGGTTCTGCTGCGCCTCGAGCGTCCGGTTGAACGCCTCGGAGCGCGTCACGCCCAGCAGCCGCTCGGCGAGCGCCGTGTGCAGCCGCAGCGCCTGTTGTTCCGATTGCAGGCCGCCGATGCGCCCCACAAAGTCCTTCATCTGGCTCACAGACTGCAGGTTCTTCACGCCCCCGTACTCGCCCTCGAGCCGCCGCGCCAGCCGGCTCAGGTGCTGCCCCACAAGCGCAAAGTTCAGGTCCCGGATCCCAGCGTACACGGGGTCCGCGGACGAGAGCGCGTGTTTGCGCTTCTTCGGCGGCGCGTCCGGGTCCAGCAGCTGCGCGTCGACCTCGATGTGCGCTGCAAGTTAGTGCTGAGGGAAGGAGGGCAGGAGGAGGGATACGCACAGTGGCTCAGACCCACAAACTCGTCAAGCAGCCCCTCGTACGTCAGCTGCGTGCACATCGGCGTCACCCAGTCGACGGCGCGGTCGAGGATGATGAGGCTGTCGATCGACTCGGACGGCTCGACCGCCGGGCGGTGCTTCTCGACGAGAGTTGCGAGTTTCTGTCCCGATTAGCTGGCTCTCACCCCCGCTGTTGAACACACCTTGGCCGCATCACCCTTCGCGATCACCCGGTCAATCCGCCCGACCGCCCGCTGCAGCGTGCTGAGCGCCAGTGCCGAGTAGAAGACGGGCGTCTCGTCACCCCTCAAGAATATATCCCGAGCCACATCGTCCAGCTCCATGCTCAGCACGTCCGTCTCGACCGGGATCAGCTCGAGCTTGAACTGGCCCAGCTCGACGTCGCCGCTGACGCCCTCGTCCTCGAGCACGCGGCGCACGAGCTCGGTGCTGCGCGGCACGCACAGCACGTGGTACTTGAGCCCCGGGTTCGCGCGCACCTGCTGCGCGATGAGCAGGATGTGCGCCCGCCGCGGCCGCGTCAGGTACACGACGTTGCGTGTCGGCGCCGACAGCGGCCCGGGCTCGAGCCAGAACATCTTGTCGACACCGTGGTGCTGCGGTCAGCTCATCACGCTGCAAGGAAGCTAGGCAGGGGAAGCTCACCTTCAGCGAAGCCACGTCCACGACCAGGCCCAGCGGCCCCGCCAGCGCAGAGTCGAGCACGAGCGTCTTCGCTCCCGGGATATCGTTCAGCACCTCGACCAGCGCCGCCTTGCCTAACTCCTTGAGCACGCCAAAGTCGGGCCCGCCCTCGGCCGCCGGCGGCGCGTCGCCCGCCGCGCTCGACATGGTGCTCGTCGGCGCGCCGCTGCCGGGCCCCTGCGAGCGGAGGCCGGAGCCGGAGCCGTGTATCGCAGACGTCGGGCGGGACGGCCCAGCTGTCGAGGACATGGTGTGTTGTGGTTGTAGTTGTGATGCAGAGAGGTCTGGTATCTTGCCGCATGCAATGACGATGACGCTGGGTGGACGGGCGTCCCTGAGCCTGGCTGGGTGGTGGACGCTGGCTGGGCGGGCGCTGGGCGGTGGGCCAGGGAGGCAGCGGGGCCTAAACCTTTGCACTGGAGGCGACCGACACTGTGCCGCTCGCTGCTGCCGCCTGCGACTGCGACTGCGCCGCCGTCTCTGCCTCTGTTTGCCTCCTCTCCTCTGGCCACCACTCATCCAACGCTCCAACCATGGACGACCTCTCCACAGGGTCCGAGAGCGACTACAACAACTCGTGAGCTGGAACCTCGACTCTGGAAGCTGACACGTCCAGTTGGATCTCCTGGTTCCTCTCCACCAAGGGCAATGTGAGTCGGCTCATCTCCCGCGTCAAGCTTTCGATGACGGCGTCGTGTGGTCTTGCCTCACCGTGGTCCGGCGTGATGAGTTATGCAGGACTAGCGGCAGCGGTCTCGATCCGGCATCCTTGACCTCGCTGTTGAGCACCACCGTCATCACTATCCTCACCGAGGGGCCCGCGACGACGCCCTTATCTCTCACAGCTGCGCTCACCGGTTCACAGCTAACGCCAGGAATACTTTGCCGAGGTCGACGAGGACTACATCCTCGACCGCTTCAACCTGACGGGGCTGAACGGCGAGGTCGTGCAGGAGTACCAGCGTGCGCTGGACCTGATCACCGACTGTTTGGGTGAGTTCAGCTCCAGTCGTCTAGGGAACTAACAAACAGATGACGAGGACATGGACGACGCGCACCGGGAATCGATCGAGACGTCGGCGCGCTTCCTGTACGGACTGATCCACGCACGCTACATTGTGACTTCGAGGGGACTGCAGAAGATGGTGAGTGGTGTCAATCGGTGCAGCAGTGTTGCGAGGAAGGCACGTCAGGCACTCGAGGAAGGCGCAGCACTCCTTCGGCGATGTGTCTGCCTCCAGCCTGCACTTCCACAAGCTGCAATCGAGCCGATCCAAGCTGACCCCAGCTCGACAAGTACCGGAAGGGCGACTTCGGGCGCTGCCCGCGCGTGTACTGCTACGGGCAGAACCTGCTCCCCGTCGGGCTGACGGACATCCCCTATCAGAAGGCTGTCAAGTTGTACTGCCCGCGGTGTGAGGACATCTACTCGCCCAAGTCGAACCGGCACGGGTCCATCGACGGCGCCTACTTCGGCACGACGTTCCCGCACATGCTCTTCATGGCGTACCCGCAGATGATCCCCAGCAAGGGCCAGCCGTCGAGCGAGCGCGAGATGCGCCGCGAGCCCGTCGGCCCCGGCGGCGTGTCGTCCGCTGCCGCCGCGCTCAAGGCGGAGCGCTACGAGCCCAAGATCTTCGGCTTCCGCGTCCACGAGGAGGCGCAGCTGCACCGGTGGAGGACGGCGAAGCGTGACGAGTGAGTGACAGTTATTTCTTCCACAGAGCAAATAACTGACGTACCCAGCCAGATCCAGCGTCTCGAGAACTTGGATTCGAACAACAACAAACTGTAATCATATAGATATACATGCACGGTACTGGCTCTATGTTTTCTGCTAATCTGGCTATATGTCCTGGGACACGCTTGCGCGCTGCCGCTCGGCGTCCGGGCCGTCGGACTCGACCTGGCTGCTCGTCGCCTCGTCGAAGAGGTAGTTGTCGGGCCCGCCGATGCCGTCGTGGCCCGAGTCCATGTCGAGGGGGTCGCTGTCGTCGTCGTCGTCGGGGAGGTCCGAGTCGCTCTCGCTCGAGCTGCCAGCGAACCAGCGCGCGATGCTCATGGTCGAGCGCGAGTTGCGGCGCTTGGCGAAGCTCGAGAAGTTGAACGGGTTCGTGAACCGCCGCGTGGGCGAGAGCGGGGACGACACTGACTGCGAGCGCGAGTGCATCGGCGAGTGCGCGCTCGCGGCGTGCGCCGGGTGGGCCGGGTGGGCCGAGTGCGGGTGCTCGAGCTGGTCGCGCAACCGCCGCCCGCGCCGGCGCTTGACGGTGAGGGCGCCGTCGTCGCCGGCGCTCGGGACGAGCGAGCTGCCGTTGCGCTCGCGCTCGCGCTCGCGCTGGTGCTGCTGCTTCTGGCGCTCGCGCAGGCGGATCGCGTTGTCGGCGTCGCTCTCGATCGGGATCTGCAGCTGCAGCCGGTCGCGCGGCGTCGACGGCTCGGTCTGGTCCGTCGTCGGCTTCTCCCGGTTCGCCGCCAGCCGGCACTCCTGCCGGCCGCGCTGGATCGAGCGCTCGATCAGCATCCGGTTCCCCGCCATGTGCAGCGCCGGCCACGTCACGCGCTGCCCGACCCGGATCATGCGCTCCAGCTGCGCACGGTCCGGGTCGTCCAGCAGGTGGAACCAGTCGCGCACCGTCGAACGCGGCGTCAGCGTCAGGTCGCCGCTAAAGCGCTGCAGGAACACGCCGCTCCAGTCAGACTGCAGCAGCTGCGGCATCAGGTCCAGGTCCCGGATCACCTTGAAGTGCTTGCTCAGGTCGAGCTTGATGTAGCTCTCAAGCGCGGACAGGATGAACCCCCCGCGCCACCCCTTGCCCTTCCTGTGGGCGACGGGGCGGCCGACCTTGCCGCGCGGGGCGAAGAAGAACAGGTGGATGTGCGGGTTCGTCTGGCTCACGATCGAGAAGTTGCAGTTGAACTGTGTGTGCAGCGACCCAAGCGGGATGTCCTCGCGCAGCGACCCGTCCTTGAACCGCGACCCGCCCAGGTTGTGCGGCTTCAGCGTCCCGTCGCGCGACTTGCTCATGAGCACGACCGGGTTCAGAATCCCCGGCACGGCAGCGGACGCAATGATCGCGCTCCAGATGGTGCAGTTCGGCGCCGTCAGGTGGTTCAGCAGAATCGTCGGCGAGTAGCGGTCCGCAGGCACGACCGACACGTTCAGCGCCCGCCCCGTCCGCTCGTACGCCTCCTTGAACGTCATGCTGCCGTGCGTGAAGAACATGGCCTTGCGCGCCCACTCGACCGAGCTGAACCGCGCTCCCGTCTTCCACCAGCGACGCACCCACGTCGAGAACGGGTCCTCGCATGCAGTGATCTTGTCCGCGAGCGCCGGCCGGATCAGCTGCTTCAGCTCGGCGTTTGTGTGCGTGCACACCAGCGCCGCGATCAGGCCGCCCGCACTCGTGCCCGTCACGACGCGGGGCAGCAAGTCGGCATCAAGAAATCCGCGGATCACGCCAAAGTGCTGAGCGTCAGTTGCCCATGCAAGACCTGTAACTCACGTAGTAGCCCATGCAGGCGCCGCCGGAGAGGCAGAGCGCGCTCGACCCGTAGTTCTTGTTGATGCCGCGGAAGAAGCCGCGCTTCTCCTCAAGGCTGACGTCGGTCGCCTGTCGGACAAAGTCAAGGCACGCCGCGACCTCTTGCACGTGCGCTTCGACGAGCCGCTTGGTACCGTAGAACGTCTCCGAGTACATCTTCGAGTTCTCGGTGCCGGCAAAGTTCGGACGCACGCACACCGCCAGCGCCTCCATGAGCCCGCGCGTGTCCTTCGCCGCGCGCAGACGAGACAGCGTTGCGCGCACACGCCGCACGAGCTGCGCGTCAAAGTACGAGTCGTCGTTCGACTCCTTCCACTCGTTCAGGCCCATGTAGTCGTCCATCTCGCACGCGGCCTCCACCCATTGCGGGTAGGTCTGCGCATTCCGGAGGTTCTTGCGGAGGCTGCGCTTCATTCCCCGCCAGGCGACGAGCCATTCGAACAGGTTCACAAACTGCCGCGTCACGACGTAGATGCTGAACTCCAGCCAGATGATCAAAAACAGAAAGCCCTGCTGTTAGCTAAACCGCACTGGAGTAAGCTCACTAATAGCGGCCACCGGATCAGGTGGTAAGTGAGACCCAGGCTGTGGGCATTCTTCGCTCGGCGTCTGACGTCAGCTATGTTGTGGCCCAGTCTAGCAGTGCACCCACTTCCGAACGCGCGAGTGAATCGGCTGCATCGTCAGCAATGTGGCTTCACGGGGAAGGGCAGGTGGCGCCACAGTCAGAGCAGCACCTCCTCCTGCACATCGAAACTTACCGCAAAGTCGCTCGTCGCGGTCAGCTTCTCGACACCTCCGTCCCACCCTGCATCGCTGCGGGGCGACTGGGGTGACACGGGGCCGCCATCGTCGCCGGGAGCGTCGGAGCTGTCGAGCGCGCGGGCGAATGCCTGCAGATGTCTGGCTGTCAGCGCTAACGGAACGATGACGCATTGCTGCGCTCCGTCCAACGTGTGAAACGGTGGATCTCCGTTGCCACCTTGGCCCGAGCGCCAAGCGGCGGCGGTGGCGGCGCCCGAATCCAAGCTGCTGCGGACGCGACGTGCATGCCGCGATCCACGGCGCTGAGACTGGGAGTGATCGCGAAGGCGCAAGCAAGCACAGCCAGCTGGGACGGCGACGCCGAACCAAACAAGACTAGCGCGCGGATATGCTCCAGCATGCCAGACGGGTTCCAGCGGAAAGGGCTAGGGATCGTCGTAAATAGCCTTGGCCTGTGACGGGTGCGCCGGGCGGAGGAAGGCGCGACTCACTCTTCATTGATGTGGTCGTCGTTCCAGAGCCGGGGGTCGATGCCCGGAGGGACGTCGTCGTGGCTATCGGCCATGGATCATGCACTGTGGAGTGGGACAGAGCGACAGAGAGGAGATGGAGGAATGAAAAGCCGGGAGGCAAAGGGGAATTGAGCGATGGGGGTCGGGGTCGGGGCCGGCATTGAACGGGCGTCAGACTCAGTTGGCCGTGGCCGGTTAAGCCTCTCACCCTACCACCCTGGCTGCCGTCGGCCCGAGTCCATGTGCGCGCAGCGTGTCGTCATTGACGATCCCTTCGTCCACCAACGCCCCATTCGTCCTCCATTCGTCCATCCTCCATTCTCTGCTCACCTCGCCGCCATCCGCGCATTCATCGCCTAAGCGAGTGCACGACCTGTTCCTGCGGCCCCCGAACCCGAGCGAAGCCGACATCGATACGCGAGCACCAACGAGCCGCTACCTCCTTCCGACCAGCGAACGCGGCCGAGCGACATCGCCATCCTCGCAGCTGTGCTGTCTGATCAACGCTGCGTGACAACCACGGCGATATGACCACGCCTCTCCTGCAGCAGTTCCCGTCGCTGGCGTCCTATCCGCCGTCCTTTCTGAAGGACCTGCTGTCCTCGCCGCAGCTGACAGAGGCGTTTCTCTTTACGCTGCCCGAGGTGCAGGACCTGTCTTCCGAGGTCGAGCGTCTGGGGCGAGAAAACGAGGAGCTGGCCCGTGAGTAGCGGCTGCAGGCCACATGCACTCCACCCGCGGGGCAGGACTATGAAGCCAGCTCCGCACAGTTTCGCGCATGAGCTGACAGACGCAGAGAAGAACCTCGCCCTGCAGGACGAGCTCCTGGCGCTGCGTGACGCGACGGCACAGAGCTACAGCCACGCCGAGGCGCTCAAGGCGCACTGGGCAGAGATCGACAAGGCGCAGCAGGGGCTGTACCAGGTGGGTCCTTGCGCTCCTTTGAGCAATACGGTAACTGACAGACAGCGGCAACGGCCGTCATTCCTCCACCTGCGCCTGAAGCACAGCATTACGGCGCAGGACGACGCGAGCGAGAAGATTGCGTCCGCGTTCATCGACGGTGCGGCCGGGTCGGGGACGGCGTCAAGGGTCGATTCGCCGGCGCCGGGACACGAGGACGGAGCGACGGTGGGTTTCTCGTTGTGGGCGCTTGCCCTAGTGCAGTGCTCCGCTGCATTAGCTACATTCCCATTCGCCTTAGCTGACAACAGTCTCGAAACCAGTCGCTCGACGAGTTCATCAACGAGTTCAAGGCGGCGCGCAAGACGTACCACAAGCGGAACATCTGGGCGGAGCGCTGGTCGCGCGGCGAGGTCGCGTGGCGGGACGACTAGGGTTGTATTGCATAACTGTTGTACATAACGAGCACGAGCTTTGGATAGGGGTACAGTATCGATGCATGGATCATCTATGCTGGAGTGTCTATTATACGGGGTTGGTAGTCTAGTCGACGGGCTCGACAAAGGCGGCGGTGTGCGCGTGCTTGCTGGGGTCGACGTACGCGTAGGCGTGCGAGTTGTGGATCTGGAAGTCGTCGAGGGCGAGGGGGCGGACCTTGAAGCCCTCGCGGCGTGCGGCCTCGAGGCCGTCCTTGCCGTTGCGGCCCTTCTCGCGCATGAACTCGCGCACCGGGACCATGGCTGCGTTGCGGCACGTCTCCTTGAGGTCGCTGCCCGAGAGGCCGTCGGTGCGGCGCGCGAGCTCGTCGATGCTGAACCCGTCCGCGAGCTTGGTGTGCGACAGCATCAGGCCGAGAATCTTCTTGCGCTGCTCCAGGTTCGGCAGCCGGATCGCGAACCGCTTCGGCATGCGCCGCAGGATCGCCGGGTCGATGTCGTTCGGCCGGTTCGTCGCGCCCAGCACCAGGATCCGGTCCGTCCCGCTCGTGAGCCCGTCCCACAGCGTCATGAACTCGGCCTTGAGCATCCCCGTCACCTCGTGGTCCGCGCCAGAGCGCTCCCTGAACAAGGAGTCAATCTCGTCGATGAAGATCTGGGCGGTTAGTACGCGGAAGAGAGAAAGGAAGAGGCGCCACGAGTGGCGGAAAGGCCACTCACAATCGACGGCTGCACCTTTCGCGCCAGCGAAAAGAGCCCGTTCACGAGCTTGTTGCTCTCGCCGAACCACTTGCTCGTGAGCGACGACAGCGGGAGGTTGATGAACGTCGCGCCGCTCTCCTTCGCGAGCGCCTTGGCGAGCATCGTCTTGCCGCATCCCGGGTGACCGTACAGGAGCACGCCGCGCGGCGCGCTGAGGAGGCTGCCGCCAGCGGCGAACAGCTCGGGGTACGTGAGCGGGTAGATGACCGTCTCGCGGAGCGAGGAGATGATCTCGTCGAGCCCGCCGATGGACTCGAACGTCGTGTCGATCGCGTTCGGCGGAATGATCTCGCCCGCAATCGTCGCCTCGTACTCGTCCAGCTCGAGCGCCGCGAGCTGCTCCTTCGACAGCCCCGTCTGGCTCAGCAGGCTCTCGCCCTTCTCCTTCTGCTTCTTGCTCGCGCCCGGGCTGTCCGCTAGTGAGCTCAGCACGTAGCGCAGCGCATAGTACAGCGCGACCTGCGATGCGGCGAAGAAAGCCACTGCGGACGACGTCAGCGCCTGTTCCCCTCCATCATCTCGGTCTCGGTCCTGGCTTCGGTGCGGGCAAACCGGCGCTAGGCTCCATACCGGCCCTTTCAGTGCGAGATTTGGGCACGCCCGCACGCCGCGCACAGCACAGGGCACACACTCACCGTCCATGACGACGCGGCCGACATCTCGTGAGTTGGGCATGGTCGGAGGGTGGTCGAGGATTGTTTTCAAGGAGTAATGGACAACGGCAAGTTTCCGCCGCAATGACAGTCCCGGGCTAAGGCTATGGCTTGGGTAGAAACCCGGTTAAAGACCTCACCACACGCTGCCGAGTCGTCTGCGCCAGCGCCAGCGCCAGCGCCCGCCCAGCGCCTGCGCCATGCGCCTGCGACGCCCTCATGTCGGTCTTCGCCGCTAGGCAGGCGGGCTGGGCCAGGAGCCTTTTCTCCACGTGGGAGCCGCGGGCCTATTGCTTCCGCGATGCTCAGGGCTTCCGCAGAGCAGCCATCTCTCCGTGCCTGGCTAACGCGTCCAGTGTAATGTTCATGAGCATGCCATGTTGGAAGATGCACCGCTGCAGCTGCCCGCAGAAACGCAGCATATGTTGACATGCATGTATATTTCTACTATTCAGGCATACTTCCCTCTTCCTGCCAATTTTCAGTGCGACAGCAGTGCTATAACGGGAGAAACGATGGCCACTCGTTGCCCCACGTCATTTTTGATTTTGATAAGGAGAGGCTGGACGCGTCCTGAACGCCAGGCGCGGCGCACCACTGCTCATTTCCTGACGCGCCATCCCTGCCCGACCATTTGTCACTGCTGCTGCTACCTCGTCTGCCCATCCATCTGTCTACACCTACCTCCTCTACACACAAACAATCACAAATTCACTCTACTGCTGCCGCCTGCACAGAAGCTACGGCGATCCGGAATCCGCCCAGAGTCCGCGAGACCGCCGCCACCAAACACCGGCTACCGGCTGAGACAAGCCTGCCCTCGCCCTCGCCGCCTGCTATCAAACCTTCGCCGACAACAATGACGCCGTCCACTAGGCGCTCGGGCGTTGTAGTGGTCGACACACCGGCGTCCTCCTCCAAGGGCATGATGACACCTACGTCTGGTGGTAGGGCCAAGTTTGATGCTGTCGTGCTCCGTGCCAGCAGAACAGTCGGTAAGTCACTTGACCCCGATCGGCGGGCGCAGCCGTGATGGCCTACGCTAACACCCAGCGCCGCCATCCACACCCAGCGGCCGTGTCACTTTCTCCCAACACAACAAGACCAAACTCTTCCGCTCCAACGACCCGCTGCTATCCGATCCCCCCTCTGCGCCCGGGTACAGTTCGCCCGCCGCTGGATCGTCATCGCCGTGCCAGCGTGCTAAGGCCACGCCGACACGGGGCATCCTCAAGATGGTCAACAAACACCAGATCCGCCTGGCCAAGTCGGTCCGGGAAGGAACATGGAGCAACAGGGAACCGGCAAGGCTGGTCGTCTCAGGCAACAAGCCGCGGCGCATGCCGAGGGAAACGATGATGCTTGCACAGGTATGCGACTCGTCAGACCTGGCAGGTGCCCCGCCATCGTCAGACGACGAACCCCCTTCCGACGACCCAAACATGGCCAACCCAAGTGACCCAGCGGACGATGCTTCGGATGACGAAGAGGAGGAAGAGGTCGAGTGTCTGCACCCGACGTCGCTCGTCGGCGTCATTCTCGAAGGGACCGAGGATCTGCTCACCCTGGAGGAAGCGTACAACACGTTGACCATGAGACTACGAGAGACGATGTTCGACATGGGGCCGCCGACCGAGGCGCAGGACAACGGCTTCAATCTCGTCTGCAAACCGATACACGAGGAGGCTCCAGCCATGGTTCGTGCCATGCAGCGGGACCTGCAGCGTCTCATGGGCAAGGTTCCCAGCTCCGAGACGCACGCTGTGTCTTCCCCGTTCCGACCGTCGTCTTCCTCGAACAACTCTCCTCGGAAGAAGTTACCATCACCCGATGCCACCCCGAAGCGCGGCTACACCGAGTCTGAAGTGCGGTATCGACGCGAGTCAGCGAGTGTAGGATGCGCCGTGCTCCGGTTCCTCGCCTGCATCTTCAACTCTCCCCGGCTGTATCGTGGCTTCACGGAGGCCGACCTCGAGTCGCTGCTGGACCTTGTGCTCATCATCCCGCGGTCACCAACACTGCCGACCCCGAATCCGAAGCGGACGTACACGCTCGCCATGTTCGTGCTGTCGCACCTCCGTCTCGCCACCTCCATGGTGCAGCGCTCCCATCAGAAGATCGCCACCGCAATCGATGCGGGCTTGAACACGATCGGCGCTGCTCCCTTCCCTCTGAAGGACCCCTCAGCCATTCGCAAGGAGGCGTTCAATGCCTGGGCCAACCTCCTGCGGATGTACCCCACCACTTTCTTCCATGTTTACCCTCAACTTCTTCCCACGTGCCTCCGAACGCTTGCGAGCCCGAT
Source organism: Trichosporon sp. PB005A (assembly GCA_023630055.1). Taxonomy (NCBI): domain Eukaryota; kingdom Fungi; phylum Basidiomycota; class Tremellomycetes; order Trichosporonales; family Trichosporonaceae; genus Trichosporon; species Trichosporon sp. PB005A. The sequence goes on from JAMALZ010000007.1 coordinate 362,834, forward strand.
CGTCGCCCTGCGCAAGTGTGCGGCGGCCACGCTGGCCGCCTTCATTCACGCCAAACAGCGCCTGGTCGAGGAGGCTGACCAGATCCTGGGTCGGGGGCCCATTGATGCGCACGAGCGGAAGAACAAGCGCCAGGCGGTCTCGAAGAGCGAAGCTTGGACCTCCTCGTTCCTGAAGTCTTCCGCGAGGAACTCCCCCGCGGGCGAGAAACGCAACGAGTGGATGCCCATTGAGATGACGTTCAGGCAGACTGTTGGCTCCCAAGACCAGGTGGCATGGGCGTGCACTACTTGGGCGTTGCTCGTCACCCTGCTTGGGCAAGAGTACAACGCCTGCTCGCTGGCGCCTTCGATCGAGCACATCATGGACCGCTCTATGCGCATCTCGACGAACCCCACCCGTCCGACCCTGGCCGCCACAGCTTGGCAGCATGTCATCTACGCCTACCTCATGGCGGGGTCCTCGACCTCTGTGTCGGATGAGGGTTGTCTTATCCGTTCCTACAATCCGTTCATCGGCTCGGCCGCTCAGGTTCCCACTGCGCGCGTCAAAACCATCGCCCTGCCTGTCCAGTTTGCCCTTGAGCGGGCCAACGGCGAAGGTAACTTTGGCCTTTGCTACGCTCCCTGCGCCGAGTTCAACGGCGAGGTGCGCGGCTCCTGGAACCGCTCCGAGAAGACGAAGAAGTTTGCGTGGATGGTCACAACTGGCCTCGTCGCCCCCGCCGTCGTCTACGCATACACTGTCGTTGCGCTTAATCACCAGGACCCGTCGACGAAGGAACTCTCGAAGATCACCGGCATGCCTTCCTCGGACGGTGTCGTCGCCGAGAAATCTCTCGAGGAACGTCGCCTCCCGAACTTTGACCGCCTTGACCGCACCTTCGAACTGGTTCTCATGCCCACCCTGCAGCAGTTCTTTGCCATTCGCGGTGTTGACCCTCTGAAGAACGTGGGGTGGGAGATCTTCCAGGCCGTCACCGCTGCTGAGGGCCAACAGAAGTCTCTGGACCGACTGCTTTCCGCAAAGTATCTGGCCGGCGACATCATCGGAATGGACGCGGTCTCGCCCGAGACCATCGCCCTGTTCGAGAAGGAACGTATCGCTGCTTCGGAGATTCCAGGCTGGGGGCGAGTCTGGGTTGCGAAGCGCCTCGGCAAGCTGATGGCCCTCTTCCAGGAGGCGTTCAACGGCATCTGCGGCATCAACACGCTCAGCGCGGTGCAGTGGGTCACCAATGCCGAGGGTGTCGTCCTGCTCCCGGTCACGCTCTCCAACGTCTGGAGGAACCTCATGCACGGCATCGCCTCCTCTACCCTTCCTGACGGTGGACCGACGCCTCTCTTCGTCTGCGGCCTGCAAGTTGCGGCCCAGCAAATTGTCTCCATTCTGCAGGCGGACCCCACCACCTACATTCCGGTGTGCCTGCTGAACGAGGAAGGCAAGTCGACTCTCAACACCGATGCGATTCGTCTCGGCTTAGCCGTTCACTTGGTCGACGTCGCCGTTGAGGTTTTGGGAGCGACTGCGCTTGGGAGCACCCGGCTGGACTCGAGCCCCCTCAACGCCGACGAGTCTCAGATCACGGAGGACTTTGGAACGACGACCTTCGTGTCAATGGTGCTCCATCAGATCTTGCGGCAATCTGACTTCTCATTCCCGCTCGACGCCAAGGTCAACGATCTTCTCCAGCAGCTCGTCGGCACACTTCTCCGCACCGGAGCTTCCAGCGGAACGCGATTGCTCGGCGAAGTCAGCAACGCCATGCCCTGGATCTTTGAGACGCAAGAGCAGACTCAGCTCGACGTCTGGAGCCTGCTTGCGCAGAACTGGGCCTCCACGATCGACCTCAGCCCCTCGGACTCGGCTCAGACCACCAACCACACTGGCGCGCTCCTGGTCAGCCTGCTGTCTGGACCATTCCGCAACCGCAGTGCTGAGTCGACCTGGTACAACGGAAGTTCCCGCGATATTCTCAAGACTTGGGACGAGTTGCTGCGCGTGACCATTCTGCGCTTCCGTGCCAAGCGCGCAGGTTCAAACTTTGGCGTCCTGGAGACGCTCGCTGCGCACCTGGAGGACTTCCTGAGCATCGACGAGGAGGACGGACCCGGCAGTGGCACTCACACGAAGGCTCGCTTGGCTTCCGAGACCACCCTGCATTGCCTGGCGACGGCCACGGGCTGGATCTCCTTCGTCCAGCCGGAGCACTACCACGCCTCTCACTACAGTATCAACGAGAACTACGTGCCGACCGACTGGCTCACCCTACTTGCCAACTGTCTGGACGTGGCTTATGACTGTGGCACCCACCCGTTGGAGGGTGTTGCCGAGATCATCCAGCAGCTCATCCAGCTGTTCCGCTCGCTCCGTCCGAACAACACTGCCGAAGTCCTTGAGCCACTCCGCCCCGCCTTGGAGAAGTGGATGGCCGACGCCTCCGAGGTCGCGAGCGGAAAGCTGGCTACGTCTCTCGACGACCTCTACGTCGCCATCGTCTCTGCCCTGGCCCGGGCCATGGAGAGCGGTGACATCCAGAAATCTAGCGCTACCATGAACGCGTACATCGACCAGTACGCGCCTCGTCTGCGCCGCACCGAATCTCCAGAGGTTCCTGCGGCCTTCCGGGACTTCTGGCAGCGTACCTTCCAGGGCGTGCCTGGTCTCGACTTCTCTGACGACGTCGCTGGCTTCCTCCACAGCCTCAGAGACGTCGACAAGACCTTCATCACGGCTAACGGCCTGTCCACCAGTGAAGAGTCTCAGACGCAGGACTCGCAGCAGTCGCCTGTCGAGCCCACTGTCTCCCAGGTGGCAGACGCTCCGGTCGCTGAGGAGCCTGCACCCTCGGCCTCCGTCGAGGAGCCTGCGAACACCACTGTTATCCACACGTCCGCCGACTATGACGCAGACGTGTCGCAGTCTCAACAGTCGTCGTCTAAGAAGCGGCGCCGCGGTGAGATTGTTCCCCAGTCGACGCCTGTCGTCGACAAGCCCGAGGTGCCAGCTTCGACCGACGTATTCGGGCCCAAGCGGAAGACGCGTAGCCGTAAGAATGCACGTAAAGGCAGGTCCCGCTCCGTGCGGGACGTGTCGTCGTCCGAATCGATTCGGTCCGCATCGCCCTCGTCGGAGCTGCACTCCTCGTCGCCCGGCCCTAACCCGAACGACACGGTCATCGCCGAGACCGAGATCGAGGACAACGGTGGCTCAGACGACGGGCCGTTCCGATCCCCGGCCGACGAACAGCGTCCGCCGTCTCTGTTCGCGTCCGCCAGCCGCTGGTTGCGTAAGGTGCCCAGCCTTGGGTCGCTGTTCGCTGGCCACGATGCGACCGAGCTGCAGAACCGCTCTGCCTCGGCCCCGAACGTGCTGGTCGCTGCGTCGCCGGGCGAGTCTGACTCCTCTCCCGACCCCTCTCCCCTGCCCACCAAGACGAACCGACGTAAGAAGTCGAGGCGCTCTGAGCGTGTGCGCATCCAGGAGCCTCAGCCTGAGGTTACCATTCTGTCACCGGAGCTGGAGATCATTGATTTGCCGCCCGAGAAGCCTTCCTCGCCTGCGCGCGAGGAGGAAGTGCCCGAGCTGGAGCCGACGCAGGTGAACAGCCAGCCGCAGGAAGAGGTCGAGATCGACGCGACACCGGCCATCACGCGGTCCGCAGCCCGGCGCAAGCGCCAGCAAGAGGTCGAGTCGCAGACCAGCCGCCCGTCCAAGCGCCGCCGCCGTTCCGATCGCAACAGGTCCGAGACGCCGAACAGCCAGGCGTCGAGGGCCGAGGACGACGTCGCTACGCAGGACGAGTCGTCGCTGACGGCGCGTGAGCGGAGGCGTCTGCGCCGCGCGCGCTCCCAGCAGGAGGCGGAGCCGGAGCCGGAGCAGACCCAGCAGCAGTCGGAGCAGAGCACGAGCGGAAAGTTCGACGACGCGCCCGAGGACGTGACGCCCGTTGCGACGCGGCGGGTGACGCGGCAGCGCAGCGCGGCGGCGCCATCGCCGTCACCCGAGATCCCCGCGTCGCCCGACACGCCGCGGCGCTCGGACACGCAGACCCGCGTGCTCGGACTCGTATCCGAGACGCTGCGCCACACGGACGCGATCCGCACGCTCGAGATGGACGACCTTGTCTCGTTCCTTGCCGGGCTGGACGAGCTGCGCGCGCACGCGACGGCGAACCTGCAGGCGCGGGCGGAGGAGCAGCGGCGAGAGCGTGAGGTGCAGCGACGCGAGCGCCGCAGCCGCCGGAAGACGTAGACGTTCATAGATAATTAGCATTTTGTTCTTTTAGCATGCTTCATTGTTGCATAATGTACTACTTGACTAGCACACACACGGCTGGGAGGGCGCACACACACTGACGCAACAGGGCTTCCCGTGGCGAGCCAACCCACACACGCCGATCCCTCCGTTCCCTCCCCGAGCGCCCGTCCTCCCCCAGGCCATAGCCACCGCATCCCGCGGAGGAGCAAGTCGCCCGGGCATGTAGGCAAGAATGGACAAAGCCGCCCCCTTTAGGCCGTTTCCGGGCGATGAGGTGCCGCCGCGCGCCCCACGCGCCCGGGACCTCAAGCGGGGGTTGACGACAGTCATTCGCGTGTTCGAATCACGCCATGCTCAAGTTTTTCGACGTCCCAGTGCTGTGAGGGTGAGTACTGCAGGTACATGAGGACGCGATGACCCAAATGCATATTATACGCGCTGTATGTGTTCCCTTGTGGTTCCATTCTCTAGATCTCTATGCCCCCTTCTCGAGTGGCGCGGCCTTGTCGTTGTACGTGCCGTCGTGCGTGCCATTCACTGGGGCGGCCTTCTCGTCGTAGCGCCCGAGCTGCGGCTCAGCGTGCTCGGCGTCGGTCGCAGCCTCCCGCTTCAGAACGTACTCCGTGTCGACCGGGGCGTTCTCGTCGATGACGGCGTTGGGCTTGCCGTCCTCGCCGAGAGGGATGCTGCCGTCTGCCTCGGCGATGGCCTCGGTGGGCGAGCCCTCTGCGCCTGTCGCGGCGACGCCGGCCTCGGCCGCGCCCTGCTTGCCGCCGGCTGCGGCGCCGCGCGGGCGGTCGAGGCTGTAGCTCTTGGTCGGGAGGGTGATGACGAGGCACACAGCGAGGAGGCAGAGCGCGATGATCCACACGGGCTTGAACGAGTCTGCGAACGCGCGGTGCACGGCGGTGCGGAACGGGCCGTCGGGGAGGCGGTTCATGGCCTGGTACCCGCCAGCCGTGATGGGCGGGGGGTAGGGCGGGTCGAGTGCGTCGAACTTGTGGCGCAGCACGACGTTGAACACGGACGTGTACAGCGAGATGCCGATCGAGCCGCCGAGCGAGCGCGTGAGCACCCACGCGCTCGTCACCGCCGCCATGTCCTTGAGCGGCATCGCGGCCTGCAGGATGAGCAGGGGCGACTGCAGCGAGAGGCCGACGCCGACGGCGGGGATCACGAGCAGCCCGTACTGCCGGCTGAGCGGGATGTCGTAGTTGAAGTACGCGACCATGAGGCCGTACCCGAGGATGCCGATTGCGTAGCCGACCCACGGGACGGGGCGCACGATGCGCAGGCGGCTCTGCACCTGGCCGGCGACGACGGTGGACCAGCTCACGAAGATGGCGTACGGCAGCAGCTGAATCCCGCTCTGCAGCGCGTCGGCGCCGTGCACGCCCTGGAAGAACTGGGGCAGCACGACGTTGGTCGGGATGAAAGCGGCCGCATGCAGCGTGCTGGCGATCATGAAGAAGAGCGTCGTGCGCACCTTGAACGCGCGCCGGGGGATCACCGCGTTGCGCTTGGTGAAGATGCAGTTTGCGATGCCGGCGAAGAAGAGCACGCCGCCGGCCGCGATCAGCGCGTACGCCGACGGGCGCCCGAAGCCAAAGTCGGCCGCGAAGCTGAACCCGACAATGAGGCACGCGCCGCCGGCCATGATGAGCGCCATGCCGAGGAAGTCGAACGTGCGCAGGAACAGCGGCCAGGTCATCTTGCGCGTCGGGTTGAGCTTGAGCGTGAGCGCGAGCAGGATGAACGCGACGCCGCACGTCGGCAGGTTGATGTAGAAGCACCAGCGCCACGACACGCGGTCCGTCAGCGCGCCGCCCAGCAGCGGGCCCACCACGGCCGCAATGCCCCAGCTCGCACCCATGATGCCCTGGTACTTGCCGCGCTTCTCGAGCGGCACAATGTCCGAGATGACGATGGACGTCATCCCGATGATGCTCCCGCCGCCGAGGCCCTGGAACGCCCGCGCGATGATGAGCCACTTCATGCTCTTGGCCGCGCCGCACAGCGCCGAGAACACGGTGAACACGACAATGGCCGCGTACAGAATCGGCTTGCGCCCGATGATGTCCGACACCCGCCCGTTCACGGGCGTCAGCAGCGTCATCGCAAGCTGGTACGACGTGATCACCCACGAGTACTCGGACGGTGTCGCGTCAAACTTGGCCGCGATGATCGGCAGCGCCGTCGCGATGATCGTCTGGTCCAGCGCCGCCAGGAAGAGCACGAGTCCGAGGCACGGCACGACCAGCAGCAGCCGGTTGTTCGGCAGGTCGTCGAGTTCTGGCGTCAGCGTCCTCCGATGTGGCTCGTCCCCTCCTTTGCTCTGTGCCTTCATTCCTCATCCCTCGAGCAGACGCCGAGCGCACAAATAGCGCAGAGACATCTGCGCTCGGTCCCGCCATCACACCCTGCGCCGCGCCCCGCACTGTGGGGCTGTCCTCCCCTCGAGCGAATCCGCGCCCGCGAGTTGCAGCACAGCGCACGAGCAGCTGACGCGATCGGCCTGCTCCGACGCAGATCGAGGAACGGGCGACGGCGGCAAAACCGAATCCCCCCAGCCCTCTGCCGTCCAACACCACCCCAAGCGGAGCTGCAAGCCACCGCGATGTACCCACCCGAGTCGCCCGCCGTCAGGCCGCGCTCCTTCTTCTTGCCGTTGGATCCCTTCTCGTCGCTCGCGACACTGGCCGCGCTCGCGGCCGTCGTGTCCGACGCCGTCACTGGCGTCTCGGCGGGCGCGCGGGCCTCGGGGCCGGCGTCCGGGGCCCGAGCCGTGTCCAGGGTGTCGGCCGCCATGGTAGCGGTCGCGGGCGTGTGCGCGGGGTGCTGAATTCTGGAGAGCTAGAGTCGGTGTCGGTGCCGGTGTCGCTCAGCGGGGTGGAGGTGCGGTGGCGTCGGCGTCGAGAGCCGCGGCGAGGCCGATATCCCAAGGAAAACCAGAAAAACCAAAGCTAACAAAGCCGAAAGAGCAGCAAAGTCAAGAAAGAGTAACAGGCAAAGTTGCGAATGGGACGGCAGGGAGCTGGTGGCGCGTCGCAACGCTTCAGCCGACGTACCCGAGCCGCTGGCAAGACGCCGCGAGTGGAGTTACGTTTCGCAAAAGCCAAGCCCGCGCCGCTGCCGCCCTGGAGCCTGGAGGCGCCGGCCCTTACCCCGCACGCGCCTCGCCGAACAAGCCCAGCTCGGCGCCGCCTCCATTCGCTCGTGCGATTGCTCATCGGCGCTGCGTCTGACGACTCTGACGGCGGCGGGCAGTGGTCACCAAGCAGCAGCTGATTCATGACTCGCATGACGACCCGGCACGAGCGTGATCAGGATGTAGAGCGGAAGCGTGGGGAGACGGACGGAGCAGGCCGACAGGACCACATGGCGGCCCGCCTGCCGACCGAGCCGACGGCTCAGGCACGGCAAAAAAAGTTGCGCGAGGCACCCTGCAGCCCGCCTTGGCATCGGAGTCGAAGCCGATCTGCACTCTTTCTATAGGCCCGCCGTCGCGTCTTCGGGCGCGATGAGCTCTAGAAGGACAACGTCATAGATAGCAGTATGAGACAGAATGCATAGCTACTCTAGGTCTCAGGTCCGGGTGGCAGACGAGCCGCTTACTGCTCGTAGACCCAGTCGGCGGACGCGAGCTTGTACTGCGCGATGCCCTCGGGGAACCAGAGGGCGATCTCCTTCTGGCCGTTCTCGACCGAGTCGGAGCCGTGGCCTGGGGCGTCAGCGCTAGTGCTAGTGCGTCGCGGGCGGCGGCGCTCGCCGAAAACTGCGGACGCCGGAATTATCGCAATTTCCACGATTTTCCACTCTTCTTTCGTCCGACGCCGTCTTTCGTCCTCCCGAGCTCATTTCTGCTGCTTTCGGAGCTCTGGGATGCGTTACTCACAAACGTTTGCGCCAACGGCAAGTGCAAAGTCGCCGCGAATCGTGCCAGGCTGCGAAGCAAGGGGGTTGGTAGCGCCGAGCATGGCACGGCCAGTCTTGACGGCGTCAAGGCCCTCCCAAACCATGCAGACGACGGGGCCGGAAAGCACTGAGAGTCAGCATAAGTACGCGCGGAGAACACAGCCCGCTTTATCCGAAGAGCATGGCATTGTTGGACGGGAAGTATGATGGAGTAGTAGACCGGGTGAGATGGTGTTGGGAGGATGAGATGGACACGGTGGAGGATACTCACTGTACTTGACAAGCGAGGGGAAGAAGGGCTTGTCCTTGAGGTCGGCGTAGTGCTTCTCAAGCTGCTCCTTGGAGGGCTGGTTGAGCTTGAGGGCGACAAGCTTGAAGCCGCGCTTCTCGAAGCGGGCGATGATCTCACCGACGAGACTGTGGGTCAGCACGGTCCCACTCGCACCTCCACACTCCACGTCGTCGATCCCGTACTTACCCGCGCTGGACGCCGTCAGGCCTAAAGGTTCAGATTGATCATTAGCAGCAGCAGAGCAATGCAGTGGTTGCAGGTCAAGAAAGGATTCGAGTATGACGTTTGGAGGAGACGATGTCAGCGATCGAGAATATTTTGAAAGGACCTTGCTGCGACGAGCGGTTCTTTCGAAGCGACGAAGCAAGCAAGGTGATTCTGCACAGTCTGTACGCACTTGATCATGATGTAGGTCTGCTCGTTGACGGACATTTTTGCTGGTTGTTGGATGTGTTTTGGTTGGGTGTTGTTGGGAAAGAGGAGAAAAAGAGAAACAGCAATGAGGATGCCGTGTACGAGCCAGTGCCAGGCGCCGCGCATGGTCTGGTTCAGTGGTTGGCAGCGTGTCAGCGTGTCGCCCCCTCGCCCTTAGAGTCGCCCGCGCGCCCTGCGCTGTCCGTTGTCCGCTCACTCGTTCCTCGGTCGGTCTCTTGCACCGTACCACCGTAGAGGCTTAGGGTCCACTGCCAGCAAACGTGGGAGAGCGAATGGCTTTATACCGCCGGATTTGCCTCCGTCTGTGGCGCCGGGTTCGCTCCACTGGGCCAGTGCGCGGTGCTGGCTACGGTGGTGCCTCGTGCGGTGTGCACCGTACGCACCGTACGCGCCGTACGGTGGAGGGTCATGGAGGACGATCTGGCTGATTACCGTCCCGTTGGAGAAACGTGCCTGGGGTCCCGGCGATGAATCTGCTGCCTGCGCATTGACGCATGCTGGGCGGGGGCGCGGGGCGCGCCGGGGCCTGGGCCTGGCGACCGAGAGCATGTAATAATGGCGAGGGTCAGGGGCGGATGCATCAGCTGAGACGCAAGACCTGTTGACTCAATTCACCACCGATCGGCCTTCGTCTCGAACTCGTCTCTCTCCGAGCTCTCTCAGCCGGCAGCCTGCTCGCCATCTGCGACGCACCGCCAGACAGGCTCCTCCAGCCTGCAACCTGCAACCCGCCAGGCGTCATACTTCGCAGACGCATGTGCTCACTCCCAGCCTTGCATACCTCGCGCACCCCCTTGCGCATGCCATGTCACACCACTTCAGTCCTGCATTCACCATGCTCGCACTCATCCTGCCTTCTCACACTCACTTGTAACGCAGACGCACCACCCGGCTAGCCTCATCCTAGGCTCATCATCACGCTCTCCTGCACGCCCCGCACGCCCCGCACGCCCTCACACCCTCACACGCGCGCTTATCGCAGACCACCCACCAGCAGATCTGCATCACCACCCAGCCTGCAGCCTGCAGCCTGCCGCTCGCAGCCCACAGACGTCATCACTCCTCCCAGCATCCCACCGTCCCACTCCCAGAGAACCAAACACCTGGGCCCTATTCCGATTACATCTAGTTCCTGCTATTCGTCCCACATCCCACACGGCCAATCCTCGCTCGCCTCGCGCCTCGCGCTCGTGACCTCGCCTCCCGACTTCATTTATCATAGCGTATCCCTCCCATCACTCCTGTCATCTCCCACCACCTCTTCATCACTCCGTTGCCTGTCCAATGCCCGTCACCTTTGCGCCGACGTCTCCGCCGCGCACGCATCGCCGCCTCTCGCCCTCTTCCCCGGGCCAGGGCGGGCGAATGATGACCTCGCTGCGGCCGACGCACCACGTCCTGCCGCCGTCGCGCCGCTCGCGGGCGCGCGCAAGCTTCAGCTCGGACCGGTCTGACCGCTCCGACCCGCCATCACCGCCAGAGGACCCGGGGGCGCTGCTCGCCGCCGTGCCGCACGACGCGAGCCACAGTGCGCAGGAGACGAGCCTGCACCCGTCGTCGAGGGCGTGGGCCGACCCCGAGCGCCTCCCGCTGCTCGCCGAGGCGAACGAGAGCATAGACGAACCGCGCGCCGCGCGTCGCATCGCCTGGCGCGTCATCGCCGCCACCTCGCTCGCCGTCCTCCTCGTCACGGGAATAGTGCTCTGGACCGCCAACATTGTCTGGCCGTGGGAGCCGCGGTCCGCGGCGTGGGCGTCATCGTGAGCGCGGCTCGCGGCTCGCAAGCGAGCCGAGATCGCCACCTCGTCTCGAGCACATATCCCATCAGTGCACACACAGGGCCACTCGTGCACATCGCACGACGCACTCAGCACGCTGCGCGCTGCATGCGCCCGATGCGGCCATCGACGCAGCCCAGCCTTTGTTTCATATACCCCGCGCGCCTTGTATTGTATGAGCTCTGCGCTCCGTAGTTGTCACCCCCCTAACGCCATTCCCATGCCTCCACCGGGCGCCTGCCTGAGTAGAGCAGGCGTCCGTGCTGCAGGCCGCCGTGTACAGAACAATGAATCTGCATGTCATGTCTTCGTGGTCGCCCATCGGGGACGCCGTCGCCGATGCTCTTGTTCTTGCCCACTCGGCTGTCGATGTGAGTGTGTGAGCATGCGAACAGCATGCCTGCGTGCGCTCGGGACGGCTAACCGCTTTGCATTCCTCTGCCGCCTGTGCTCGCTTGGCCGGCTGCACGAGCGGGGACTGGCCCAGGCCGTAGCGCTAGCGTGTCATGTGTCACCTAACAGCCGACCCCTCGCCGTCGCCTGGAGCAACGGTCGCACGATCGTCACCGCCGAGGGCTGCGCGCACTGCCGATGCCGCGATGCATGCACCGCTCTTGACTGGCCACTGATAAGGCGGAGGGTGGAGGCTCGCTCATCTCCGCCTCCCCACGTTCCCCACGGGGCACACGTGATCGGGCTAGCTCCGAGCCGGGCGGAGCATACCCCTTGGCAGTGTGCTGCCGCTGCATGCCCCGCCGCGAGCGACCTCGGAGCATGCCAGCCAGCCTGCGCTGAGCACCTCGGCATACATTGTTAGCTGGCCAGATGTGAAGCGGCCGCCTGCATCTGCTCTCCACACTACCATCCGCCATGCTCTCCCAACGCGTTTCGAGGCTGCCGACAGCGACCGCCGCCGCGCGCAGGCTGCGCCTCGAGCGAGGCCTCGTGAGTATCGGTGTCTTCCCCGCCACCGATGACCTCGGCTACTCTGGTGGCCAGCCACATGCGGCGAGGAAGGCATGCCGGCGGGCATGCAGGGGCGACATGAGCTAGCTGTGTCGAACTCGAGAGCTGACGGCAGATCACGGGCCCGCCCCCCGACGTGCCGGGCACGCACCACCAGACGGCGACGAGCACGCCGCTGCCGACGCCGACGCCGCTGCCCAACTTTGTCCCGCTCCCGGCGCTGCACCGCATGCGCTCCGTCGACGACCCCTCGACGGCGCGCCGCGGAGACCAGGAGCTCGTGTACGTCCCCGGGTCGACCGCGGACCGCATCGCCCGCGTGAACAGGATGTCGTCGCCGCTGCGCCGCGGAGCGCATCAGTCGTGGTGGACCGCCGACCAGGGCTGGTTCAACGCCGTCAGCTCGACGATCCCGACCTACCGCGTGCTCAACGAGGAGGGCCGCCCCGTCAAGGGCGGCACGGTGCCCGAGCTCGACAAGGAGGAGGCGCTCAAGATGTACAAGGCCATGGCGCTCATTCCCGTCGTCGACAACGTCCTCTACCAGTCGCAGCGCCAGGGGCGCATCTCGTTCTACATGCAGTGCTCGGGTGAGGAGGCCGCCGTCGTCGGCTCGGCCGCCGCGATGCAGCCCACCGACGAGGTCTTCGGGCAGTACGTGAGTACCCTTTGCCGCTAGCCCAGGGTGGACACCGGGCATAAGCTTACCATCGTACGCCTCGGAGCTGACAGACAGCGTGAGCAGGCCGCGCTCCTGTACCGCGGCATGTCGTTGCAGCGGATGATGGGGCAGTGCTTTGGCAACGTTGACGACGACTCGTCCAAGGGCCGCATGATGCCTGTGCACTACACGGCGCCGGACCTGGGCTTCCACACGATCACGTCTCCGCTGGCGACGCAGCTGCCGCAGGCTGCGGGCGCGGCGTACGCGCTCAAGACGGACGAGTCGCGGCAGGGCGACTGCGTGATCTGCTACTTTGGCGACGGTGCCGCGTCCGAGGGCGACTTCCACGCGGCGCTCAACATGAACGCCGTGCTCGGCGGGCCGTGCATCTGGTTCTGCCGCAACAACGGATTCGCGATCTCGACGCCCGTCATCGACCAGTACGCGGGCGACGGTATCGCCGCGCGCGGGCCGGCGTACGGCCTCGACACGATCCGTGTCGACGGCAACGACGCGCTCGCCGTGCTCGCGGCCACGCGCGAGGCGCGCCGCCGCGCAGTCGAGGGCAAGAAGGGCGTCCTCGTCGAGGCCATGACGTACCGCGTCGGCCACCACAGCACGTCGGACGACTCGAGCAAGTACCGCTCGGCCGAGGAGGTGATGGAGTGGAACACGGTCGACAACCCCATTGCGCGTTTCCGCAACTGGCTCGTGGACCAGAAGTGGTGGAGCGAGGAGGAGGAGCGCGCCATGCAGAAGGCCAACAAGACCGAGGTCCTCAAGACGTTCAACCGCAGCGAGAAGCTCCCCAAGCCGAAGCTCAGCGAGATGTTCAACGACGTCTGGAGCGCACCCGACGGAGAGAACATCCCCGAGGTCATCGCCGAGCAGAAGGCCGAGCTCGGGCACCTCCTCAAGAAGTACGGACAGACGTGGGAGCCGTGGCGCAAGGAGCTCAAGCGCTTCGTCGAGCAGGGAGAGGACGTCATGGACTGCGAGGGCAAGGCGAGGTAATTATCATAGTGTCATAGGTCTGCATGAATCACGCATCATAGAGAATTTTGGTGCTACGGCTGGATGTGCGGCTGTCTTCCCCGAAAGGAAGACGTTCATGCCCGGTGCACATTGCCCTTCGCGGCACGTGACGTCATGATCGGCATCGAGCGTCACCTCCAGTCACCCTGGTGCTGTTCCCAGCATTTCCAGCGCACCGGTCCGCCGTCCACCCTCACCCCCTCCGCGTCCCGTAACCTCGCCGCCAAACTCAACATGGGTGCGCAATCAGCCCGCGGCCGGAACAGCGTCTACGTCCCGCCGCCACCACCCTCGGGCGAGCCGTACCCCCTCTCGCCTCTGCTGCTGACCTCGCTCATCGTCCTCGTCTACAGTCTCGCCGTCATGCCCCTCTTCCCCGCGAGCGTGAAGCAGGGCGTCGGCGCGCTCTCGCAGCGCGGCTTTGCCGGCCGCCCGCAGAACCAGTTCCAGTTCTCGTGGGACCGCATCCTCGCCAACATTGGCGCCCCGGCCGGCGCGGCACCCGGCGCCGTCATCGCGAGCCCGTCGCGGAAGGACCCGGACTACTTTGTGAGTCCCCGCTCCCCGCCGGGGACTGAGCTTGCGCTCCGCAGGCGTTCTTAGACAGCTCACAGAGTTGTTCCCAAGAAGCTGACGGCAGTACACGTGGACGCGCGACTCGGCGCTGACGATCATGGCGCTGCTGCCCGGCATCCTGCCGACCGAGTATCTGCGCCCGTGGGACCCGCTGCCCGCGGGCTCCGGCGAGATGAAGGCGGGCTACACGCCGCTGCTGCGCGAGTACGTCTCGGCGCAGGCCGAGCTGCAGGTGCTCCCGAACCCGTCTGGCGACCTGGAGAGCGGCGGGTTGAGCGAGCCCAAGTTCGAGGCGGACCTCTCCGCCTTCACTGGAAGCTGGGGCCGGCCGCAGCGCGACGGGCCCGCGCTGCGCGCGCTCTCGCTGATCCCATACGCGCACTATCTGCTGGACCACGGGGACGAGGCTTACGTGCGGTCGGCGCTGTACAATGCGGGCGCGGTGCGCGCGCCCAACAGCACGATCAAGAACGACCTCGAGGAGGTGGCGGGGCGCTGGAGCCAGCCCGGCTTCGACATCTGGGAGGAACTGGACGGGCGCCACTTCTACACCGACTTCATGTCGTGGCGCGCGCTGCAGGCGGGCGGGCATCTCGCGCGCCGGCTCGGCGACCACGGCGCCGCGGACTGGTACGCAGGGAAGAGCGCCGATGCCGCCGCGGGCCTGGGCAGCTACTGGGACGAGGGGGCGGGCGCGTACGTCTCGAGCGACCGGGCGGCGCTGGCGGGCGCGCACCGCACCGGGCTCGACGCGCAGGTCCTGCTCGCGTTCGTGCACGCGGGCGACGCCCGCGCACGAGCAGCCTGGAGCCCCGCGAGCCCGCGCGTGCTTTCCACGCTGCGCGCGTATGCCCAGAGCTTCGACGGGCTGTACCCCGTCAACGGCGCGGGGGGCTGGACTGACGGCCGCCTCGTCGGCCGCTACAGGGAGGACATCTACGACGGCGTCGGCACGTCGCGCGCCAATCCCTGGTTCATCTGCACGCACGCCGTGGCGACGATTCTGTGGCTGGCGCAGGCGCAGCTCGCCGCCGCGGGCCGCGTCGCCGTCACGCGCGACAGCCGCGCGTTCTGGGCCGACGTGCTCGGGCGCGACACGCCCGAGGGCGAGTGGGAGAAGGGCAGCGCCGAGTTTGAGCGCGCCGTCGCCGCCCTCGGCACCGTCGCGGACAGGTACGCCGCGCGCGCGGCTGAGTACTACGACAAGGGACACATGGCGGAGCAGATCCAGAAGGACACGGGGCGGCAGACGGGCGCCCGCGACCTGACTTGGAGCTACGCCTCGTTCATCGAGCAGGAGCGCGCACGCGAGGCGGCGCAGAGGGCCTCCGCCGCCTGAACTGCCCGCTTCCCACTAGACGACGTATGATAGATGTGATGAAATGCATTCTAGACTGATGGTTTCGCCCTCCCTCCAATCCAGCACTGTCCATGCTTTTGTTCGGCTGCGTTGTGCCGCCGTGCTAACATGTCACCGCGCGGTCCCCTAGACCGCCGGCGACGGCACGGCCTGGAGGGGCGCTGTCGCGCCGGCCGTGAACCCCTCCGCGCCCTCCTGGGGCCCCTCGGGGGGCCAGCGCCTGACTGCCCACTTGAGGAAGCTGGGCACGTCCTCGGCGATGCTCTTGGGGAGGGACGCGTTTGTGACGAAGCGCGGGATGTTGCCGCCGGCGTCGCTCGACGTCGCCATGCGCCACTCGACGGCGGCCCCGTCGTGCAGCTCCCGCACCCGCTCGACGGACACGTACTTGCCCCGCACGCGCGAGGCCTCGTCGTACTGCTTCTCGGGCACGTCGGGGTGGTCGAACGGGAGCGAGACTGCCGTCAGCTCGGAAGCTCAAGGCGATGCTGGGTCTGGACCGGCGAGGGCGCAGGCACCGTCCGTCCACA
Organism: Trichosporon sp. PB005A; assembly: GCA_023630055.1. Classification (NCBI taxonomy): domain Eukaryota; kingdom Fungi; phylum Basidiomycota; class Tremellomycetes; order Trichosporonales; family Trichosporonaceae; genus Trichosporon; species Trichosporon sp. PB005A. Next base: position 378,643 of record JAMALZ010000007.1, read on the forward strand.
CGGGTCGAGTCAACCGTCCACACAGGTCCAGTCAACCAGGCCGCATGGAGGAGGGACAGCGCCCCACACACCCCGCCTCGCTTCGTTCGGCGTTATCGCACTCACTGTTCATGAAGCAGCGCTCGCCGTGCGGCGCCGACACCAGCTCGCGCGACAGCAGCAGCACGACAAACGTCCGCGGGCTCGTCGGCGGCGGCGTGACGTACGTCAGGCGCCAGATCTCGGCGACGTGCGGCTGCAGCACCTGGATGCACTCGGACTCGCGGCAAGCTTCGATGTACCTGGTTGTTAGCTCGCAATTCCCCTGGTTCAGCTCTCTTCCATCCCTGGCTCGCCCATCTCTGGCTCGCCTGCTCGACGGCCCGCCCGCAGACACAGAAACTCACTCGCGCTCATTCTCCGAGTGGTACTTGAGCAGTCCGAGGCGGAACTTCTCGTACAAGCCCCTTGGCTTTGAGTTCACGACGCGGTCCTGCCGCTCGACCTCGGTCAGGTCCACGGTCGGCCGGCGGTCTGCGAGCGCCTGCCCGCGCGCCGCGCCCGCGTCGATCGACCGCCGGCCGCTCAGCGTGCGCGTCAGGTTGTTCCACAGGCTCTCGGGCGCCTCGGCATCGCGCAGCACCGACTCGGGCGTGTGCGTCGATATCCGCCCGCACCAGAACTCGCTCACGCCGATCGACTTGCGGAACTGGCGTCAGCTGTGCTCAAGCAGAAAGCGGTTGGAGGGGAGGAAGACGCACCTTGGAGTTGTTCGGCACCGAGCACATCTCCAGCTCGCCCTTCTGGCTCTTGCTCCACTCGCTGGGTGTCAGTTGCTTGTCCAAGCATCACAACTCACTCCATGCTGTCGGCCAGCTTCTCGCCCGCGGCAAAGTACCGGTCCAGCCAGGCCGTGAACGCTTCTGTGTCGCCGGCCGGGGGCAGGTCCTGCCGTCAGCGCTGTCGTGTGGAGCACCTCAGCCTTTGCAAGCGTCGTCACTCACCGCCAGAGTCAGCGGCTTGAGGTTGAACTGGACGCCGCCGTCGCTCTCCTTGTGGTGTCCGAGCAGGCCCATGGTCGTGCGGCTGCTTCTGCAGTGTTCTGGGGATGATAAGAGCAATGGAGAGTTGTCCCCGTTCCTCGAGGGGTGAGAGCACACAGCAGCGCACAAGACCGAGCGCCCTTCATATTCATATCTGCGGCGGTGACTACAAAGTTGGAGGATCGCCGAGGTCAGCCTGGGCCGGCGGAGCGACGAGGGCCGTGACGTAATGCGGCTGAGTGACGGCCATGTCGAAGGCGTGCGGCCTTCTCGAGCAGGGTCCCTTCGCCGAAGACCTGCGTGCGTGAGAGCCTCGCCCGCCGTGGCCCCAGCCGAGGCCCCTCTGCCAGCTTTGCTCTGAGCCCGCTGGAGCCGCAGAGAAGGTGTCAAGCTCACCCGTCACCCTGTGTGTCTCGCGTGTTCTGGCTGCAGAATTGCTTCACGGCTGCACATCGGCCGCCGCCGACACCAGCGAGACACAACCAAAAGCGAATCAATCGTCGAGGCAGCGAGCCGGGTGCCTCTGACGCGTTGCCGCTTGTGCTCGCTTCGCGCTCGCATGCATGCCAGCGAGGCGATCTGCGTGCCGGTGTCTTGCCCCGAGCCGCGAGCTCCTCCACCTTCCTCCACGTCCAGTGGAGTGCGAAGTGGCGATCATTGCACGTGGGACGGAACCACTTTCAGCAGCGGCAGTCGATGATGATGCGAATGTTGTGATCAGCTCGACTCTCGGCAACCAAGCGCTCTGACTGCACAACTCCCGCTCCCCCTCCTCCCCGCCAGACATGGAGGAGGATCAGCACCCGCCGACGACGCGCGCGCCGCCGCCGCAGCCGCCGCCCCCGAACCCCCCGCCTGTGAACACAGTGTTCTCGACGCCGACCCCAGAAGAGCAGGACGCCCCGATACCGCCGTTCCTCGCCAAGATCCGGGCCGCGCACGCCGCGCGCTCGCCCACGTCCCCCGTCGCCGTCGACGAGGGCGCACCCCCGAATGCACTCTACCTGCCGCCGCCGGCAGCGCCGGACGTGCAGGAGGATCTCGTGCCGCCCGAGAACTTTGGCGCAGTCACACATGGCGTGTACAGGTGAGTCCTCCTTGGCTTGCTGTCCCCTCGTCTCAGCAGCGAGAGGGAGCCAAGGCTATCAGGAGGTTGGTGCATCCTCTCTGTTGCACTGAGCTACAACGGTGGGATATCTGAGCTGACGGCCAGGTGCGGCTTCCCCAAGAAGCGCAACTTCAAGTTCCTCGAGACGCTGCAGCTCAAGACGGTGCTCACACTCGTGCTCGAGGACTACCCCGAGGCGAACCTCGAGTGGTGCCAGAACCAGGACATTCAGTTCATGGTGAGTCTTCATTGACCCGTGCGACTTCTCTCAGCTCTGGCTGGCGAAGTATAGCTGACTAAACAGCAATTCGGCATCCCGGGGAACAAGGAGCCCTTCGACAACATCCCCGAGGATGTGATCGCGAGTGCGCTCGTGGCCATCCTCGACCGGCGCAACCACCCCATCCTCATCCACTGCAACAAGGGCAAGCACCGCACGGGCTGCCTGATCGGGTGCATCCGGCGGCTGCAGAGCTGGTCGCTGACGAGCATCTTTGATGAGTGAGTCTGTCCTCCACACCTATCTCTCTGTTCCATTCACCTACCTTCGCTATACCAAAGCAGCACTGTAGCTGACAGCAGGTACCGCCGGTTCTCTGCGCCAAAGTCGCGCGCCGTCGACCAGCAGTTCATCGACCTCTTCGACCTCGCGCCCGTGTGGGAGGGCGTGCTCACCTTCGGCGGCGGGCTCGCCAACCTCCCCGACTGGCCCATGCTCGCGCTCCCGTTAGCGCTGCAGGCGCTGCGGGAGCAGGAGCGCTCGCAGAAGGCGCGCAAGGGCACGCGCGACCACAAGGAGCGCGAGAACGGCAGCTCGAACGGCACGAACGGGACGGGGCGCATTGAGCACGTCCCGCGAGCAGGGCTCATCACCGCGCCCGCCGAGGCCGCCGTCGAGATCGCCGCGCAGTGAGACAGGCCAGGATAGTAGAGATCTCTGTTGTAACTCTTACCATGTACAACCACACGACTGCACAAACCGCCGCGGCCGCACGAAACCACTATATACTGATGCATACCGCGACCGCTGCCGCCGGGGGCAGCGGCCCTTCAGAAAAAACAAGTCTAGCTACAGCCCGGAGCCCTACTCGAGGTCCATGGCGTTGACGTCGGCCTCGGCCGCGGCGCGGATGTGCCTACTGGGCTCCCAAACCTGGAGGATGTTGTCCTCGGCCGTGGTCGCGATGTGCCACTTGGCCATGGGCGACCACGAGATGTCGTTGACCTTGGCCGTGTGGCCGCCGTGGACGAACATGAGCTCGGGGGGCCCGTCCTCGGCGTCGTCGGGCGTCTGCTCGGCGCCGATTGCGTCCAGGTTCCAGATGTTCACGCGTCGGTCGCCAGCCGCCGACGCAAAGTGCACGGGCGAGTGCGGGCTCCACGCCACCTGCAGCACGTCGTCCGTGTGCCCCTCGAACGAGTGCAGCTTGAGCGAGATCTTTCGGATGTCCCACAGCGCCACAGTCTTGTCCGACGAGCCGGTCAGGAGCAGGTACGGCGACGACGGCGCGAAGGCCACCGCGTTCACCTCGGCCGTGTGCCCCTCGACCTGACTCGCGGGCTTCGCAGAGTTCTCGGAGCGCGTGTCCCAGCTGCTTGTTAGCTCTTTTTGGTGCTTGCGGCAGCTTACATCATGAGCTTACGGTCGTCACCGACAGACGCAAACATGTAGTCGTGCTCAGGGTGCCAGTCCACATCCTGTCGTTAGCTCTGCTCCCTGATCTATGCAGCTAGCTACTCACGCCAACGTAAGCGGAATGTCCAGTGTACTTGCGCAGAGGCGGAATGCCGTTTCCGTCCTTCTTGTACTGCTGAATGTCCCAATGCGCGACGGTCGTGTCCTCCGACGCACTCAGGATGTGGCCCTCCTTGACCTTGTTCCACGACAGTCCGTAGCTGTTGTCAGTCGTTGGCACCCTCGTCTCAACTCACCCCTCCTTGCTTTGTCCGACGAGGGTGATGTCCGGCTTGCAGACTCCACCAACGGGCGCCTTCGTCTCGTGCTTCGTGCGGTCAAAGATGAACACCGGGCCGTCAACCGTCTTGGTGGCAATAAGGTCGGGGTTCTGCGGCATATACCTCGCGCGGTTCACCTCTCCCTTGTGGTTGATCGTCTGCTTCACGCGGATGCGTGCTGATGACTTGGCGTGCGAGCCCAGTTCTGATGTCAGCGGTGTCGCCCAGCATCCGCAGACTCACCTTGCCTCTCCTCATCGTACAGCTCTCCAATATCCCGGCCCTCAATTCCATCCTTGGGGAGATGAACCTCAGCAATCATGAGGTGGTCGTCGGCCTGGCCGCTGGTGTGCGTTCCCAGGATCATGCGATGGACGGTGTAATCCTCATCCTTGGGACTGAGGTTAGCTCAGCACACACAGTGACGAGCTTACGTCTCGCAGTCCGGCAGCCACTGGCACGTCAGGCTCGGCCATGTCAAGGCATGGGTAATAACGGTGTCGTAAAGGAAGGGCGTGCTGATTGTCAGTTCGCGGTCGAGGACATGCAATCCATGGATGTCTCACTTCTTCTTCCAGATCTTGTACTCCTGAACGGTCAGCGGAAACAGCGTCGCGCTCCTCTCACCTCGTTGATAACCTGGTTCTCCTCGGCGGCCGAGAGCTCGTCGGTGACCTCAATGGGGTCGTCGTTGGACGCCATCTTCGCGTGCTGTGGCTGGAACGTTTGTTATCGGTTTAAGGCGGGTATACCGGGGCCAGAGGTGGGGGAGGCGAAGGTATGAAGCCGGTGAACGCGGCCAGATAGGTGCAAGCTGTCGCGGCTGATCTGACTGGGGCGGTGGGACACTGGATGCGTGTGTCTGATGAAGCGAGCGTGGAGTTGTTTGTCGGTGAGGAAACGCGTTGTTGAATCAACCTCCGCAAGACTTGGGACATGACGGCACGCGTGCCGCTGAAATCTGCTTCCGTTCCTTTTGCGCCGGAGATCAGCAGCTCGGCGCTCGGTTACTCGCGACAGAAAGCCTGAAAGAAACCACGGACGGTTCTCCGATGCATCTCCTTAACTGCTCATGTTGTTTATTCTACTCATCTATAGACGCTCGCGCGAGCGCCCGTCGACTTATATTATTACTCCGACACCATACTATGCGCAGCTATATGCATCCCATGGTCTAGTACTACACTTCTTAGGCCTTCTCGCCGGCCCAGTGCTTGATGGCAGCCTCGAGGTCGAACTTGTCGGACTCGGGGTCGGTGATGACTGGAACGTCAGCATTCTGTTTTCGGAGTCACAGCGATTGTGAAACAACAGCGACTCCGCGTGCGCCGGGTCCGACGCCGAGGAGCCGGGCCGATCACAAGGCCAGGTCCGCCAGACGTGGGAACTCGGGGCGGACGTAGTTGTCCATAACCGAGGTGACGCAGCGTATCTTCCACTCGGCTCCATCGGACCTTCATCGTTCCAGCAATGTAGGGCAATTCCATGGCTGGCGAGGGTCGCAGAAGCGTCACAGCGGTGCACAAAACTCACCGTTCTTCTCCTCCTGCTTGGCGGCCTTGTTGGCCGCGAACTGCCGCTTGGCCTCGGCAATGAGCTCCTCGCGCTTGTGCAGCTTGTTCTGGAGCTGCTCGTTCGAACGTCGTTGATCGTAGTGATTTCGCAGGTGATCAAGGCGGGTCCGAGGCCGGTAGACACCGAAGTTTCAAAGTCGCATAAATAATCGAACCGGAAGCGGGATGAATCGGGTAAAGACGCAACGTCAGCAACGACACGACTGAACACCGGAGCAGTTCAACGTACACCCTGGTCAGCGGCCTCCTTGTGGAGCGTCCTGTTGTGGAGGAAACCGTAGCCGATACCGAAGAGGAGAGCCGAGTAACGGATGACCTGAATGTCAGCAAGCTGGCTCTGGCGGTCGCTTGATTCTGTCAAATTCCAGACGGTCCGGCCGAATTGGGGGCGTGTTCAGGCGACCGGGTGCCGGCTGGTGTTCGACCAAAATCGATGCTCACGTTGGCGGTGTTGGAGGGAGCCATTTTCAAGATGTGGGATGGGCGGGGGGAGGGGGGGATGCTTAGGGTGCGTAGGGAGATGGACGATGCAACAGCTCTCCTCGCGATCAGCGGAACGACGACCCCAGCCACGGGTGATAGGGCTTATAATTCCGAAAGGCCGTCCCCCGGCCCTGGCACCGCTGACACGTGGTCCTGAGCTGAGACGTGCTGGAGGTCTGACACGCGTATCGCTGCAGCGGAGTGTCGACACCTCGACGACACGATCACCAGCACTTAGCTCTTGCTTCTGCGTCCCTCCTCGCATCGACGACCTCGGCCGTCAACAAGCGACTGCAGTCGACAGATCCCCTTCGACTTCCCTTCTCTTCCGACGCCGCCGCCGACTTGCGCCCAACATGGACCCCTCGGCGACGTGCTACACCGTCATCCACGATGACCTGATCGACGCTCCCTCATCGCAGGACCTCCGCAATGCTCTCCAGAAGGGCTCCGACGAGGTCAAGCTGGAGACCATGCGTCGCATCATCGTCGGCACTCTGAACGGCCAGAGCCACGTAAGCCGTGCTTGCATTGGCGTTGAACTGACAACAGCCCTCCCTCCTCATGCCTATCATCCAATACGTCCTGCCGTCGCGCAACAAGCAGATCAAGAAGCTGCTGCACTTCTACTGGGAGTGAGTACATTGGACCTGCAACTCTGACCTCGTAGGATTTGCCCTAAGCTCGACGACAGCGGCAAGCTCAAGCAGGAGATGATCCTGGTCTGTAACGCCATCCGAAATGACCTGCAGCACCCCAACGAGTACATTCGCGGCGCGACCCTCCGTTTCCTGCAGAAGGTTCGTGAGGCCGAGCTGCTCGAGCCCCTCGTTCCTACTGTTCGCCAATGCCTGGAGCACCGTCACTCCTTCGTCCGCAAGAACGCTGTCATGACGGTCTGGACCATCTACCAGGACCACGAGCACCTCATTCCTGATGCCCCCGAGCTCCTCGACACCTTCCTCGCTGCCGAGTCCGACTCGACATGTAAGCGCAACGCTTTCACCGCCCTCTGCCACATCTCCCAGCCGACTGCTGTTCGGTACCTCCTCAGCCAGGCCGATCAGGTTTCTGGCATGGACGAGATCATGCAGATGGCCGTCATCGAGCTCATTCGCAAGGATGCTCGTGGTGAGGGTGGTCACAAGGCGAAGTGGATTCGCCTTATCTTCGAGCTCCTCAACTCTCCGTCGCACGCTGTCAAGTACGAGGCGGCCACGACTCTTACGTCTCTCACCCAGAACCCGGCTGCTATCAAGGCTGCCGGCGCGGCCTTCGCCGAGCTGATCGTCAAGGAGGCTGACAACAATGTTAAGCTTATCGTTCTTGACCGCTTCGATGCCCTTCGCTCCAAGCACGAGCACGTTCTTGACGGTATGGTCATGGACATTCTTAAGGTCCTCAACAGCCCCGACATGGAGGTCAAGCGCAAGGCTGTCGGCATCGCCCTTCAGATGGTCACCAGCCGCAACGTCGAGGACGTTGTTCTGTTCCTGAAGAAGCAGCTCCAGTCGACTCTGGACCAGGACTTCGACAAGAACGTCGAGTACCGACAACTCCTCATCCAGAGCATCCACTCGTGTGCCATCAAGTTCTCCGAGGTCGCTGCCAACGTCGTCTACGTCCTCATGGACTTCCTCGGAGACTCCAACAACCCGTCTGCTGTTGACGTCATTTCCTTCGTCCGTGAAGTTGTCGAGAAGTTCCCGGACCTTCGCCCGACCATCACCGAGAAGCTCGTTCAGACCTTTAGCGACATCAAGTCGGGCAAGGTCTTCCGTGGCGCCATGTGGATCGTCGGAGAGTACTGCACTGGTGCTGCTGACATCAAGCGCGCCATCTTCGAGCTTCGCAAGGTCATCGGCGAGGTTCCCATTCTTGCGTCGGAGCAGCGATTGCTCGACGAGGCCGAGGCTGCAGACGAGGCCGCGCAGGTCGAGAAGGAGCCCGAGCAGCCCCAGGCTGTCACCAAGACGCGTGTTCTTGCGGACGGTACCTACGCGACCGAGACTGTCTACACTTCGACCGCTGCCACCGCCCGGTTGGAGCAGGTTCGCGCTGCTGCCAAGCCTCCTCTCCGCGCCCTTATCCTTGGCGGCGACTATTTCACCGCCACTGTTCTTGCCTCCACTCTCACCAAGCTGGTGCTCCGATTCCAGGAGCTGCACTCGGACGCCCAGGCTTTCAACCAGCTTCGCGCTGAGGCTATCCTCATCATGACCTCGATCATCCGCGTTGGCCAGTCCAAGTTCGTCTCTGTCCCTATCGACGAGGACTCGCAGGAGCGTATCATGAACTGCATCGAGTCTCTTGCCCAGCTGCAGGACTCGAAGCCGGTCCACGAGATGTTCCTGAAGGACACGCAGGCGGCTTACGCCAAGATGCTCGCTGCTGAGGAGAAGAAGGCCAAGGCGAAGCAGGACCTTGAGAGCAAGAAGTCGCAGGTGCAGGCGGATGACCTCATTCAGTTCAGCCTCCTGCAGACCAAGAACCTGGACGGTGACGACGATGACCTTGACGTCGACGTCGTTCGGGCAACGGGCGCGACCGAGGTCAAGGACGACTTCGTCTCGAAGCTTGCCCGGATAGTCCAGCTGACCGGATTCTCGGACCCTGTCTATGCTGAGGCTGTCGTCAACATCCAGCAGTTCGACATCATGCTCGACGTTCTCATCGTCAACCAGACCAACGAGACCCTGCAGAACCTCACCATCGAGTTCGCTACTCTCGGAGACCTCAAGCTCGTTGAGCGACCAGCGCCTCACACCCTCGGCCCCCACGGCTTCCACAGCATCAAGGCCACCATTAAGGTGTCCTCGACGGAGACGGGAGTCATCTTCGGTAACATCGTGTACGACAAGCAGGGTGCGTCTGACGCGAGTGTCAACATTGTTCTCAACGACGTCCACGTCGACATTATGGACTACATCAAGCCGGCTTACTGCAACGAGTCGCAGTTCCGCAGCATGTGGACCGAGTTTGAGTGGGAGAACAAGGTCAACGTCAACACGCAGATCTCGGACCTGCGCACGTATCTCGACCATATCATGAAGTCGACGAACATGGCGTGCCTCACGCCGGAGGCCGCGCTCAGCGGCAACTGCGACTTCCTGTCGGCGAACCTGTGCGCCCGCTCACTATTCGGCGAGGACGCGCTTGCGAACCTCTCGATCGAGAAGACGGAGGACGGCTCGATCCAGGGCCACGTTCGTATCCGCTCGAAGACGCAGGGCATCGCGCTCAGCCTCGGAGACCGGATCACGATCCTGCAAAAGACGCTGAAGGCGTAAGGGCGTGGGGGAGCTGGCGGTATATAGAGAGCTGTGGCCGGCCGTCGTGGACGTCCGGCGCAATAGTAGTTGTGCACCTGTCACCTGGCAGTGCGCGCGTAGATTATGACATGAATCCCAAAAATATATTCCCAAAGTTACTGAGGCTGTCTGATGTTCTCTGCGCTGAAGTACCAGAGCGCTGGAACGTAAAGCCTACGGGGAATGCGAAGACCGCCAACATACCAGCCTGACATCATGCGGCAGCAGGGTGGGCGCCTAGGCGAGGCAGGTGGCGCCACGTGATGCAAGTGCCACATGTCCGCCAGCGGCGCCAAACGCAGCGTTTCGCATGCAACGGCGTCGAGAACGAGCGCCGGAGTGGTGAGATCGTGCAGAAGAAGTCGGCGTGATGGTTCGAGGTCGATTACGGTGCTGCAAATAAATTATGCGCGCGGGTGGAGGCTGGTCTGATTAACCGCGGTAAACGGGGTACGGCTGAGACATCGGCGGCCTCGCCGCGCGCCGAGGCGATGGGCGAGGTTTTAATTTCCAGTTAATTCTTTTTTTCGTGTGCATCGATTCGGGCCAACCTCTGTTTTTTCTTATCCTGATTTCTTCTCCTAGTTCTCCTTTTCACGGGATAGCAATGGCGGTGGTGGTGGCGATACAATAGCTGGAATCACCCTGCCGCCACTGCTGTACATCCGGGGTGCAGCAGTGCCTGAAGTTGCGAGCAGGGAAGGCGGGACTGATGCGCCACCACAGATCCCAATCTCGCCTGCCGCTTAACTCGACGATCTCACTGACAAAAGCGGGCCCTTCAATGAGCAATGAGCAGCGAGCAGAGGCGGCACTCGGCCCCTCGGCCTTCGGGCGGTGTCGCTCGCCGCCCGCTCGCCGCTCGCCCATGTGCGTGCTGCGGGCGCTTACTGCGCGCCGACCATGTGCTGCCCGCTAGTGCCGCTCGGCAGCTCTGCAGCCTAATCAGCTCTCCCTGGTTCAGAACAATAGCGAAGACAGAGGAGGGAGGTGGGCAAGTGGGTCGCTAGTCTCCCCGGGCTCATCTCGTTCGCCGGGTGCAGTGAGGCGTTTGTGATCTCAACCGCAGCGCCACCACCACTGCACCACCACCTCTGCACCACCACTGCAAGCGCACGACGCCGATCACCCTTTGCCCGCTGGCTAGCTCCTATCTCGGAGGATCCGGCAAACCGGAATAAGGACGTAAGCAGGCTTGTGTCAGAGTTCTGCCTGGCGATCTGGCGGGCCCTGTCGTGTTACCGCCCTGTCGAGGCCCACCACATCTTGCGAGGCACTGAAAGCGTGAGGCACTCGAGGCGCACAAGCTACTCCGAGAGGTGCATTAAGGCCCCGGAATGTGCGCACGGCTGTGGCGTTGATTAACGGCGAGAGTGTGCGCAGGGCTGGCGAGGCGGCGAGGCGGCGTCGCGGAACTGAGGCTGGTACGCTGGAACGCTGAGCAGCAGGCGAGGCGGGCAAGAGTGTGGAGACTGCGGCGCACGGCGCCCGGTGCCCATTGGCCTCAGCAACGCTCTTCCGCCCATCTGACTTGCGCTCCGCGCTGCACGCCCGCCTTCCGCGTGGGTTCCGCCCACGTCTCCGGCTGCGGCTGCGTGTTATCGCACGCCATCGCCAATCGCAATCTCGCCGCCTCGCCGTCTCGCGGAAAGCGCGGGTGAGATAGGAGGAGGGAGTGGGGGAGCCACGCGGCCGTCCGCTCCGCACACTGCACACTGCACACTGCACAGTGGGTCTTGAATAGGCTTTCACGTGTGTAAGCTGCAGCACGCAGTGTGAGAGGCGGAAGCTTAGCATGGTGTTTTCTGAGAAACCGGACAGAAGGCCAGAAGCGCTAGGGCACTGATGTGCGGCGGAGAGCGTGTTTGACCTGCAGGCCTGCAGCCTCAGGGCCGCGACGTGGGCTGGAGCTGACTCATGCATGACTCAAAACGCATGCTCACATGATTTGGGTGCCGGAGTTGCGGTCGCAGCTCGTCACCCAGCTTACAGTTCTGAGTCCCGATATTCCTACACCGCTGCGAGCACGCAACGGGAATCCCCCGGCGCCCCCGTCCGCCTAGAGCTGGCCGCGCATGCTCAGAGCTGCCCCTGTTGACTACTATGCACACTCTGCAACCCGAACAAGAACCCCGACGGAACAGAGCGCACTGCCGAGGCTGCACGGCTATGACCCAGCTGCCACGGTTGTTGCCCATTGTTTACTTCTCAGACCAGCCAATCACAGCGCGTTGCCACAACCACATTCCGTCAGCCGCTCGTCCAAACGACTCTGGGTATAGACAGACCACTGCAGCTGCATCCGTCTTCCGGTCCTCGCTTGTGGTAAGCATTCCCTACTGCTCAGGGATCATGCATAAAGTACTGATACTTCGTTTCGTTGCTGGTAGGGCTACAGGTAGCTGGGTACAAGGTACCCAATTAGAAAAGCAGGAAAATGTTTTAGAGAAAACCGTGAAAATACGCTACAATTTCGGGAGGTCTCTCTGGAGTCCGTGTACATACTCCAATCACTTCTGGTCGACGGCTTCAAGCTCCCGAGTCAGATAAGCTGTCGGCCAAGGGGACAAAAGACGATAGTGGGGGGCGCATTTTGTGCCAGTCTAGGCCTGGCGGACTGAATGAATTCCCCTGATCTCGTCGCAGTTGACAAACACTTCCCTCCAGCCGCCATTGAACTGTCCGTTTGAAGGGGGAGGCCACGCGGTGCTTACTAACCAATCAGGGAGCAGACCGCCTCACTTGTCAGTTAGTTTTGCTGGAACGGAGGGATACCCTGCCACAGCCAATCGACGCCCCAGGTCGAGGGCTGCTGCTGCTGCTGTTGACCGACCACCTCGGGGACCGTGCCGCTCATAGCGGAACCCGTGGTCCCGGGTAAAACGCTGTGAGATGACTAAGACGTTAGCCCGACGGTCTAATCGCCATTTAGAATCAGCTGAAACTCACACTCGCAGTCTTGGGGGTTGTTGCAGATCTTAGCAGCAGGTCCAGGGCGCCGTGCAAGCGCCGGTAGCACTGACGCGCCTTGGTGACCGGGAGATCGGGCGTGCCGCCACCAATGCCTTCCAGAGCCTGCCACACATCCCGACAAAAGTCTAGAGCGCGAGAGATTTCGGTCACTCCAAGGAGTGAGCGTGCCTAGAGGTTAGCGAAAGCTATGTGGAACATACCAACGTTGTAGAGGAGCAGCCCGGGAAGTGCGAACATGGCGCAGTGCAGCTCGGAGAAGTACAGGACTTCGGGGCGTCCAGCGAGCTCCTGAATTGCGAGGCCAATCTCGTCCGCAATGGTCATCAGGTGGATAGGGCTTATCGCCGTAGCCACACGCTGTTGCAGACCCAGAATGCGAAGGTTGAGCAGAGTCGTTTTTCCGATGATTTGGGTGAACGCAGCGAACATTGTGCCCGACATCGAGGGATGGTTGATCCACTTGTTGAGGTGCTCAATGAGACTTTTCTCGCTCTCAGTCCACTCCCACTGTGTCATCTTCTGCGGGTTGGAGCCAAACTGCGAACTGAACTCCCAGATGCTGCAGTGTCAGTCAGAGTCCTGGCGCGACCGCTGGTTACAAGGAAAACTCACCCAGCCAAGAAAGCTTTGTGTGAATCAGACGGAACGTCGAGATGGCTGTGCATCTCAGCCCAAAACTCAGCTTGCTGAGAGCTTGGCAACGACGATGTCGAGCTCGCGGGAAGATGTAACAGGTGCGAGTACGCGAGATCCAAGCCTGTCGTTAGTTATCGTAATTATGAGCCACTGATGCGAACCTTTTGCAACTAGAAGTCAGCGTAACTCTCCCGGATTAACGCACCAAACACCGTCCTGTCGACATCCACGCTTCTGCGCTCGTCGTCTTCGTTAGAAAATGGCGCCGAGGGCTGAGCAGGGAACGTCACTCGCAACTCGTCGAGGACCCTTGACATGATACCGAGCTTGACGTAGGCGGTTGGGTCGCTCCCCTTCAGCCAGACGACCATGACAATAAGAGCCTGAACAAGCTGAAGATCGTGGTCGCCGGTAGCAAGAGCTTGGTTGACGTTTTGCTCTGCCAGCTGGCTGATGTGGGAGAAAACGTCCACTCGGAAATAACGCGAAGAAGCCGACAAAATCGCGGTCAGAAGCACCGGGAGCCCCAGCAGCCGCTCATAGGTATGGAAGCGGTGGTCGAAGAGGCCGAGTGAAGTGCTCATATGCTGAACGAATCTGCCATTAGTGAGACTGCTCCGCCACAAACCCGATGGCACCCGGTAAACACTCACTGGTCAAACAGATAACGCGCCTCCTGCTCGGTGACAAGCCCGGCATCCGCAGGTGTGTTGTAGTAAGCTTGACTGCGCTGCGAGCCATCGGTGCTCGGGCGGTTGTCGTCGAAGCCTAGGACTGGGTCGAAGAAATTGGAGAGAGTGGCAAATGAGGCCGAAGCTCGCGAGCGACTGTTGGGGCTCTCAGCAGAATTATTGCTGCGAGCATACATGGCGTGTGGATGATGGCCGTTCGTCACCGGGTGGTCGGACGCTGAATTGGGGATGGCTGGCCTGGGCAGGATGGGTGCCACTGGCTTGGTACCCATCGGAGCTCGACTTGTCATGTTTGGCTGCTGCGTGTTCCATCCGCGCACCAGCTGCATGTGGGCGTTCATGTGCCCCATAGGAGGCAGGCTGGTAATTCCCATGCCGACTGGGCTGACTGCGCCCACCATACCTACGCCGTTCATCAAACCATGCACTGGGGCAAGCTCGCGCGAATCAACGCTGCTCCCCATCCGGGGGTCGCTCCACTTGTCGATTTGACGGTATCTCCCATCGTGGCCTCCGTCGGAGGTGCCTAGACTGTTGTTGTCTCGACGCGCCGCGCTTCCCCTGCACACCAATCAGCAAAACCTCCGAGGCATGTGAGGCGCCAGGAAGGTGACCAGTGACCACCGCCCGCGACCACCTACTCTACGGCGCAGCACTCACCTTCCTTTTCTAGCTCTCGAGTAGTCGCAAACCAGGTCGAGCCGGGCACAACGAGAGCATCGGGACGTCGGATTAGAGTCTTCACCATCGGGCAAACATCGTGTCTGCGGATCTGTGAGCGGTTGTTTGACTTGTACAGATTGAGCAGCAGCGCGGATGGGCCCAAAGGACCCAACGGTTACCTACGCACCTTGAGGCCGCGGCAAATGGTGCACCTGCAGAAGTGGTCAGCCTTGGCTCTTTGGGGGGAGATGGTGGTTTTCGTGGAGCGGTATGGAGATGAGCTAATACTGCAAGGCCGGCCCAAGTCATGTCTGAGCCGGCAGAAAATGCAGCTGGTGTAGCTGTGACTCACGCCTTACGCGGGCGGGGGATCGGGACCTTCTTCGACCCCGCCGCCGAGTGGTCCATGGTGAACGAACGACTCGAGCTGGATGTAGTTGAGGAGGATAGAGGATCGAGGATGAGGAAGATGCAAACACAAGTGAGGAAGAGTGACAGGTGAGAACTGTGACAAATAGGACGTAGCTCATGTGCCAGAGCTGGGCCACTTTGGGTATGGAGGGTGTGTTAATGTGTGTGGGTGGGTATCGCGTCCAGGCGGCAGGCGGCCGGGCGGCCAGGTGCGGGCGGACAGCGGGCACGCGGGCAGCAGGCGCAGGCGTAGACGCAGGCGCAGGCGGACACTGGGCACTGGGCACTGGGCCACTGGGCTCTGGGTGCCGGGGGAAGGGCTCGGAGGGGATCGAGGGGCCCTCCGCGCGTGAGGGAGAGGTTGAGGGTGAGGAGGAACGGAAGGGTGGAGGCAGTCTTCGGTCCTGACGCCAGGAGCCTGCGCGCGCTGCGAGTGCGAGGGCGAAAGCTAGAGCGAGCCTGGGTGTTGGGAACGGGCCTAGGGGGAGGGAAGCGCGAGACCGCGCTACAGGATAGCGTCTCAGTAGCAGACGAGGCGCTAGTCGTGCAGAGCGAGGGATCGAGGGGAACGAGTGGTCGAGTGCTGGCGAGGAAGGGTATGACGACGGTGTCGCACAGCCGAGGAATATGAATTTGGGTAGTGTCGAAACGCTAAAATGCGCGAGACGACGGTAGAGCCGTGAGAGCCGGTGGTGAGGGTGGTGAGGAGAGTGAAGCAGGGGCAAACGACCAGCGAGGTGGTGAGATTGGGTAACCGTATACGCCGCGGCTGTCGGTGTTGTTGACGTATGAACCCTCCTGCCCAGCTCCCCACCCGGGGCCCTGCCAATTCGTCTCTGTCGCGGCCAGCCTTGCCTGGGCCGTCGTCCGGAGCGTGCCAATATCCCTCTCCGATCAATTCGTCCCTCTCAGTGGCCCCGACGTCCCGCGACGTTGCGGATGCATGGTCGCGGCGAGCTTGAGGCATGCATCGGTCGGCGAGCGCGGCAGTTTGGGTGCTTGTCAGAGTGATTTCAGTGATGAGGTGGGGGACGGAAGTGCAGCACGCGGCACTCTTGTTTTGGCGGCGGGACCTTTGCCTCCATCGTTTTAACTGCAACCTTTCTTACGTCCTCCTCGCCAGTCACCAACCTGCACCCTTGTCGTCCGCCGCCGCCGCCGACCACGTTTCCTCAGCTCATCACCTGTCCCCATTCCGTATCAGCCCCCGGCCGGTCTGCTCCGACATGCGCGGCACGGACGTGCTGGCCACAAAGTGCACAGTGGCCAAACGCAGACGGACGCTTTGTGTCATCCCTCATTCGACCCTCCAGACACCTGTCACTAGTCACAAAGTGCACGGGCGACCGGCAAGGGCTAGCTTAAACGAGCGACACTCTGACCATCCTTGGCGCTCGCGCCTTGCTGCATTGACAGACCTACTGACATTGTCTCACCGCGCTCAGCGCAGCAGCCACAGGAAGGATCATCCTGCCCACGCTCCCCTGCTCCCCCGCACCCAGATCCACATTCCAGCTGAGAGCGTGGAAAGCAGAGAATGCGTTCACTGGATCGGATTGACTCGCATTTGTTCTATCCTTCAGAGATCAGGTGGTCGAACCGTGTTTCTCGGAGAGGGGCACAGTCGAGTGCTCAAGATGAAGAGGTGCGGCTGAGCCGAAGTCGATCGTCGCGCGTCGTAGGTCAGAGCCGCCCCGGGCCACGCGGCCCTGCTGGGTCCAGGTGCTCCTCGTTATCGACTGGGCACGGAATGCAGAGGCGCAATCGAGGTATGTGAAGCCACCCAGCTCCTTGCTGCCCCTGGTCCCTGCGATCCCAACAGCCGTTAGTGTCAAACATGTCCTGCAACCTAACCGCCTGCGATGCTCGCAACCCCCGACGCCCTCGACCCACTCGGCCCAGGGCCGTGAGACTGGGTGGCAGCGCGGCATCGACACGAGGCTCTGCACAGCAGCGCGCACGCCGCCAGCTGCGAGATGGTGTCTACATCCGGCGGCCCCTTCGGTCGCCATCCTGCGGCTCGCCCAGCCGGCCCGGCGCCCAGCAATCCAGCGCACGAACGTTCGGGCCTCGCGTTCAGGCTTGAAACCCGTCGGTCGAGGCACAATTTCAGGCGCAGGCAGTGCAGCTTCGGGACACTTGCCCCGGCCAGAACGACCTGACCGAGCCGCGAAGATCTGCCGGTCAGGAGTTCTGCGGCTGCTGACGATTTCTCGATGACCTGGGTCTCCGGCGGGCATTAGCAGCGGAGGGGCATCCCAGCGTCCCAGGTGCTCTGATGTTTCACTGGGGATCTTCCGGCAGCCGGCAGCTGCTGCGGTAGAGACATGCGGGCGAAGTCGCGGACCCGCCTCGGTATCCGTGAGGCACTTTCTTCACAGGCATGCGCTCTGAGGCTCTGAGGCACTGAGGCATTAGTCGCAGCAGGAGGCTGCAAAGTCACAGGCACGTTGGTCACGAGAGCGTGTGAGAGGCTGCAGGAGAGCAAATGCCGAACAAACGAAATACCCAACCTAGTGCTGGGAACGAGTGCTCCATCGCATTGATTCATTATGTCTCTTATCTTGGTCTTGACGCAAGTGGGAGGTCATGCGCCGGCGGCAGGCTCGGTGAGGACTCATCATCTGATGATCTCTTCATCTCGGATCTCGCCCACTGCGATGGAGCTTGGGAGCTTGTCAACCTTGCACCAGCACGCCTGAAGTCCAGACAGCGTAAGCGGCGGCGCATGGCCCAAAGTGGGATCGTTGGTCATCATCCGTCGGAAGAGCTTAGCTGCTGATCTAGGGCTGCGCTTGGAGGACTGCATCGCCGTGCGTGCCGCCCGCGCCGCCCACGCCGGCCCTTAGACCGACGATGGCGAACAACGTTAGAACACTCATTCACAGCACCCTCCACTCTCTATCCCCGCATCTCACACACGAGCTATCCGGGGCTAGTGTGATCGAGCCTGGCCCAGGTGGTTCTTCTGCGCCCCCTGGCCCTCGTATCTCCACGCCATGCGAGCACGGCACGGCACCACCAGCGAAGATTGCTACTCATTCCTCCCGCTGTCCATTGTTCGCATTGTTCGGTGCGCCAGCGTGTGACACCAAGATTGAGAGGGTCCTCTCGGTCTCTTGATGTCTGGAGCTGCGCAATTCGTGTTGCCCGCGAGTGCACGAGCGACTCGCTCGCGATCGCTCATCCGACTGACAGCGATCAGCGGCACCTGCACATGCTGCACAGCTGTGCAGCGCCGAAGGAATAGCCAGCGTCGGAAGGGGACGCAGCCGTTTCATGCGTCTCAGACAATGGCGTACTGGCCCCGAGCACTCGCACGGCGGCCACCCACTCCACTTGTGCACTCTGTCCTCCCATGAACTGGTGGCACGGCTGCGGGCCCTTCCGAAGGCAACGCATATAGACCACACACAACGCACGTCCGTCGGGCGCCGCATGCGTGTTCTCGTCAGTCCTCGGTGCAACGCGCTTGCCCGACGAACAGAGGACGGAATGTGGCTGCGCGTCTTGACTTCCAAACGCCTCCCATATCGCTTTATGCTTCTTTCTGAGTGCAGGGCGTCCACTCTCCGCCGACCGAGTCATCTCAGTCACCCCTCGCCCCTCGACGTCAGCCAAAATACCCCAGCCTGCCTCTGTCCAATCCTTGTCTCCCCACCCCAACCCAACCGCATGCTCAGCTCCCCCACGCTGGCCGCGACAGCGGCGGAGTTCCCGCCAACAGCGTGTGTCGGGATCTGGGACCCCTGCGCTCTTGGGAATTCTCCGCGCCCAGATACAGACAGAGTCTTGATTGGCCCTGCGTCTTGCCATACATCGGCCAGTACGAAGCACGTGATCGGTGACTGGGTCTCGAGGTGCGGGCAAGCGTGGGAGATTGTTTGTCGGCATGCGTGGGAGAGCCCTTTCAGGTGAAGGGCCCGGCCAGGCACCACTGACGCGCGCAGGCTGACGCACTACACATGAAACCTGGGCGGGCCGCTCGTCCCTGGGTGCAGCGACGTGTTGCGCGTGGTGGCCAGCGCGGCACCGGCGATCGCGATTGCGAACTTTGTCCAACTTTGTCCAACTTCCAGCTCATCTTCCAACTCACCACCCCACCACCGCCAGCCATGCTCCGCACCCTCGTCACCGTGCTCGCGCTCGCGTCCGCCGTCATGGGCGCCCAGAAGCCCAAGACCAAGGAGCCCCGCGTCAAGATCGTCGTCGACCACAAGCCTGAGGACTGCCCCGTCCGCTCGAGGACGAACGACATGCTCGCCATGCAGTGAGTCAAAGCCGCGAGGTCGCAAGGCGACCCCGTGCCTCACCCCTCTCGTGTTGGGTTCTTCGTCCTGCTCTCGTCATGTCTCGCGCCGTTTCAACCCCAGGCTGCACAGCCTTCAGGCTTGCGCCTGTCTCTGGGTGTCGGGGCGTTCTGGCAGCAAGTCGGAAGGAATGCGGAGCGAAGAGGCGTTAAGAGGAGGCGCACAGATAGTGCGATGAGGATATTATCTGACACACCCAGCTACATCGGCAAGTTCAAGGACGGCTCCGTGTTCGACAACTCGTACGACCGCAACCTGCCCCTCGAGTTCACGCGTGAGTTCCCCAGCTAGAGGTTCCTCGGACTCTGTACAAGCTAACCTCAGTCGGCACCGGCATGGTGATCAAGGGCTGGGACGAGGGCCTGAAGGACATGTGCGTCGGTGAGAAGCGCACGCTCTTCATTCCCTACCAGATGGCCTACGGTGAGTCACCTGTCCCTGCGGCGCTGCGTGCGGCCCCACCCGGTCGACCTTGGGATCACAAGCCTCCGAGCATGCGAGCGCACCCTTTGAACAGTTCTGTTTTCACTCAGACGCCGAGAGCCTTTCGAACTGTCTCGGTTTGCCCAGACACCGAGACCGGAATGGGGCGTCCTCGACCGGGTCGGAAGACAATGGAGATGCCAGCTTTGCGCAGCGCGTCATCCCCAGCTTCATTGCCGTGTTCAGTAGCTAACCCACAGGCGAGGGCGGCTTTGCGGGCCGCATTCCTCCCAAGGCGGACCTCACGTTTGAGGTCGAGCTCGTCGACGTCGTCGGCCGCCGCGACCCGAAGCAGTACGAGTACAAGGAGGACCCGAAGCACGACGAGCTCTGAGCGGGCTGCCCGTGCGTGTCCTGCGCCCAGCCTCACCGGCGCCTGCCTCATCAGCGATCTTGTACTCCCATAAATGCATAGTCTTCATAATCTCCAATCTCCCGTGGTCCGGAGCTGCTACATTCAAGTGCTACTGCCGCCCCGTCGCTCCTGCCGATACGTCGCTCCGCTGCTCGCGCTCCGCGCTCAGCCCACGCTCGGTCTGAAATCATGGTTGCATATGTGTTTCCATTTGCGATCTACATTTGTCGCCCGGTGCAGGGGCCCTTAGTGGGTGAACACTGTTTTACTTTTAGATGGTTGGTGGGGGATGGGAGGATTGCTATGATGAGATGATAGAATGCGAGGCGTTTAGTGGTGGAAGAGGCGGAGGTTGGTGTGGGCGTAGGTGATGCCGTACTCGTCGGCGACCTTGACGCACTCGTCGTCCATGATGGAGCCGGAGGGGGCGCCGATGTACTGGACGCCGGAGCGGCGGGCGCGGTGCACGTTGTCGGGGAAGGGGAAGAAGGCGTCCGAGGCGCACGCGACGCCCTTGAGCTGGGCCATGTGCTCGGCGCGCTCCTGCTCCGAGAGCGGCTCGGGGACCTGCTCGAAGAGGCTCTCCCACTGCGCGCGCTCGGACGGCGACGCGCGGAACGCCTCGCCCGTCACGAACAGGTCGATCGCGTTGCTCTTGTCGGCGCGCTTCGTGCCCTTCTTGAACGGCAGCGCGAGCACGCGCGGGTGGTGGCGCAGCCACCAGTTGTCGGCCTTGTCGCCCGCCAGGCGCGTGCAGTGGATGCGGCTCTGCTGGCCCGCACCCAGGCCGATGACAGCGCCGTTCAGCGCGTAGCACACACTGTTCGACTGCGTGTACTTGAGCGCGAGCGTCGCGACGATCAGGTCAGTCACGGCCGACTCGGGCAGGTCCTTCGCCTTGGTGACGAGGTTGGTGAAGAGCGACTTGTCGATCTTCACGTCGTTGCGGCGCTGCTGCAGCGACACGCCGTACACCTGGCGCGTCTCGATGTCCGCGGGCACGTAGTCGGCGTCCATCTGCAGCACGCAGTACTTGCCGCCCTTCTTCTTCTTGAGGATCTCGAGCGCCTCGGGCTCGTAGTCGGGCGCGATAACACCGTCAGACACCTCGCGCGAGATGATCTTGGCGGTCGGGACGTCGACCTTGTGCGACAGGGCGAGGAAGTCACCGAACG
Source organism: Trichosporon sp. PB005A (assembly GCA_023630055.1). Taxonomy (NCBI): domain Eukaryota; kingdom Fungi; phylum Basidiomycota; class Tremellomycetes; order Trichosporonales; family Trichosporonaceae; genus Trichosporon; species Trichosporon sp. PB005A. The sequence goes on from JAMALZ010000007.1 coordinate 399,795, forward strand.
ACGACATGCGGTCGGCACCACGGGCGCGGGCGTAGGCGTTGGCGAGGGGCGAGAGCTCCTTCAGGTCGTCGACGCCAAAGACCTTGGCCTCGACGTCAGAGAGGGGCACACCGACGGCGGCACCGGCGGGCGAGACGTGCTTGAACGAAGCGGCAGCAGGGAGGCCGAGACCGGCAGCGAGCTCCTTGACGAGCGCCCACGAGTTCAGGGCGTCGAGCAGGTTGATGTAGCCGGGCGAGCCGGAGAGGACTGCTGTCAGCTGCATTCGTACGGAAGTAGCTCACTCTTGATGGGGAGCTCGCCCTCGGTGACGAAAGCCTGGGCGGGCTTCTGGTGCGGGTTGGCACCGTAGCGGAGGGGCAGGCGCTGGTATCCGACGCCGGCGGCAGCACGGAGGTCGGCCTCAGAGTCGACGGAAGCGTACTGCTTGCGGAAGTAGTCCGAGATGGCGCCGTCGTAGGCGGTCGTCTGCTCAAAGGCCTTGAGCGCGAGGCCGCGGCGGGTCGCAGCAGAGACCTGGCCCTCGGCCTTGATCTCCTTGATGACCGCGTCGTAGTCGTCCGGCGAGCAGACGATCGAGGTCCGGTCGTGGTTCTTGGCCGCGGCACGGAGGAGAGTAACACCACCGATGTCAATCTCCTCAACGGCGCCGGCGATCGTGCAGTCCGGCTTCTGGGTCTGCAGGACGAAGGGGTACAGGTTGCACACAACGATGGAGATCTGGTCAATCTTGTTGTCGGCCAGGTCCTTCAGGTCAGAGTCGATGTTGCGCGACAGGATACCGCCGTGGACGGCAGGGTGGAGCGTCTTGACGCGGCCACCGAGAATCTCGGGGGCGTTCGTGATGGACGAGACATCGCTGCAACTGTCAGCTATCACGGACTGCTTGTAGCTGTTCGTACGCACTCGATCTCGATGCCGTTCTCACGGATCAGCTTGGCCGTACCACCCGAGCCGAGAAGGCGGAATCCGAGGGCCTTGAGCTCCTTCGCGAAGGGGAGGAGGTTGGTCTTGTCGTAGACCGACAGGAGGGCTTATCGTCAGCACCGGCTCAGACGCCGCAGGCCAGACATACCGATAGGCGCGGATCCAGACGACATGGTGGGAATGGGGGGTGTGGATGAATCCAAAAACGACTTGGAGTCAAAAGGCGACAAACTTGCCAACTTTTCGGACCTTCTCAAATCGACTTAACCGATCATCCCCTGCTCGGAAGCTCACGCGTCACCGTCATCCGATGATTTGCCCCGGAATATGACGTGTGGCACTTATCAAACGTGCCAAAGCACGATTTTGCGGCTTTCAAGCTCTGCGAGATTGCATCGGCTCAGGGTCGCAGAGCATCAGCCAACGGCAGGCCGAGCACCTCCGTGCGGTTAGCGACTCGCGCGCCCTCCCATTGATTCCCGCAAGGCGTACGGGGGGCTCCAGGCCGCTCCGACGCCCACGCACAAGCCCTGCGGCGTGCTCTCCCCGATTCCGCAGCGACATTGCTCCGTCTCCGCTCCAGCCAGCCTCTCTTCTGAATCGACTCGTCCGCAGCCTACGGGTTGTACGTAATGAACTCGAGGCCGGCGTAGTACGGCACGCACAGCGACTGGTACGCCTTGTTGCCGCGAATGTACTCGAGCAGGTCCTTGTAGCGCTTAGCCGACTTGATCGAGTTGTCCAGAATGATGACGGAGCCGGGGCGGAAGTTGGGCTCGACGAGCTGGAGAGTCGGGAACGCCATCGGTGCCCAGACTGTAGCGGAGTCAGTCGGATGGAACAGTATGAATCCACGTTGAGAACGGTGTCTGCCCGCCGATATTGATGTCCGCGGGCGACAGCAAAGCCAAACATGCCTCCGCGTACTCACTGTCCAGCAGAAGGAGGTCGACCTCCCCAGGAAGCGTCTTGAGGGTTTCCAGAAGGTCACCCTCCCTCAGATCGATCACTTTCTGAATGTCTTCCTCGCACTGGGACCAATACTTGCGAGCCTGGGCAGCCTTCCCGGGCTCGTGCTCGGTCGCAATGACTGTTCCCTGGCCATCGGTGTTGTCGAGAACAGCGAGTGCCAAATAGATGGTCGAAACACCGTAAGACGTTCCAGCCTCCCTGTTAGTGAACGCTCTCCAGCGGGACATGTACCTCGACGACGGTCCGTGCCTTCATGGCCTTCAACAGCTGATAGACAAACTGGCACTTGTTCTGGTCAAGGGCGATGAACTTGTCGCTGAGCACTTCCTTGAACTGCTCCTTCGGCACCGTCATCAGGTCGGTGCCGGCTTCTTGCTCGAGTGACTTGGCATGGAGGTCTTCGAGAAGTTTGAGGGTCGCCGGCGATGCGCGGACAGGATTCGGGTAGTCTGCGGAGTTGGGGGTTGCTGGAGGTGCCATTATGAGCTCTCGGGCAGCTGCCAGTTAGTACAAGGCTTCGGACTTGATATCGCAGCAAGTGGTTGTTGACGAACCGAGCCACGATATGCTGCCAGGCGATGTGATGAGACGAGCCACGGTACGAGGACTGAGTTGAGTCAGCTTGTCGAGTCATGGGCGCGTGCCATGACCGCGTGCCTAGGGTGTTCGGACGTTGCCGACATCCGATCCGGGACTGATAGAGTTGACCACGGACTTGGAACACCGATCGCCCCGGAACTTCGTCATCTGAAGCACCCGCAGAACATCTGCAGCGTACTAACCCCGCTGTCAAGACGTCAGCAGAGCTCTTGTGCCTGCAGGGAATGTTTGACGGCGACGGTCCCATGAAGACAGGTCGATCTTATCATTTGGCCGAGGATGCCTAAACGGGTTAACGAGGACCCGCACGCTGATGAACTCCGTGCCCACCGGTCATGTGCCGCTGCTGCCCGAAGCGGCGCGGCCGGCATCACTGGCCTAAAGCCTCATTAACGCGGTAGCCGCGCGTAGCCTCCCACTAGAGCGGCCCATCATGGGACCATCCGAGCTTCCTGCGCGCTAGCTGTCAGCCCGCTTAAGCGAGTATCCGCCCTGCATCCCGTATGCATTCATAAACAGCGTCGACGCGAGCCCGTGCCTCCCTTTGTTGTTCCCTCCCGCAACCGCTCAACACGCAACAACAGCAATGGGCGCCTTCGCAGGAGCATTCGCTTCCCTCGTCTACCTGACTCTCGCCGTCGTCGAGATCACGGCTCTTTTCAAGCTGGGTGAGCTTTCTCATACTCGCAGCCACTGACCGGCAGCCCTGTTCTCGCCTGCGCTCAGCAATGCGAAGCACCTGATGGAGACGGAGGCCTGCTTTGCGTACCTGAAGGGCGCACAGTCTTACCCCTGGCTGCCGCGCTACCTGAACCAGATGCTGTGCGCGCTGAACTTGATCTTCGATGCCGGTGCGAACGGGCCGAAGCCGCCGGCCGTGATGCTGAACACGTTTGGGCCTCTGTTCATGACGGCGGTGGCGATTGCGACCTTTGAAAGCTTCCGCAACGTGCACCGCGCGAACAAGGACATCAGCGGCGTGCTCGCGCGCGCCGCGTCGTGGTTCACCCTCCTCGGCCAGCGCATCACGGCCGGCTTCGCGCTCCCACTGCAGCGCGTCTTCATCTCGTGGTCGGGCCGGCGCAGTGGCCGCGACGCTGGCGACCTCGAGGAGCTCCGATCCCGCGTTCCCGAGGCCAAGTACATCTGGGCGGCGTACGTCTCACTCACGCTCGGCATGGCTATTCCTACGCTCTTCATGCAGACCGAGAAGTTCTCCTACCCCGCCCTCAGCATCTGGCAGCCTTTCCCGCTCTACGTCCTCGCGCTGAACATTGTGCTCCCGCCTCTGTTCTCCTGGACGCGCAACCGCTACATCCCCACCGTACTCCTGACCGCGCTGCTTGTTGGCGCCTCAGTGCGCAGCAACCACGAGCTCGTCAAGGGCATCGCCTCGGGCGAGGTCAACCTTCGCGAGGTCTTCCTTCTCGACCAGCCCGCCGACACGCTCACGATCTCGCACGGCGCCCACATCCTCTTCGCGATTGACATGGCCTCTGTGTTTGTCCTGTGCACCTTCAGCGTGCTCTTCGGATACGGCGCCGGCCTCGGAGGCTTCATCGCGTCCATCTTGCCGTTCAGCGTCGCGACCGTCCTCCTCGGCCCCGGCGGCTCGTTCGCGCTCTTCTGGGGCATCAAGGAGCTGGTCCGCCAGCGCGCGCTCGCCAAGGCGACGCCTACGCTCGGCAAGCTCAAGACCAACTAAAATCCTCCTACATCTGTAGCTTTCTATCTTCGTAGCTAGCCATTATGCAAGACGTTGAAGTCACGTGAGGTTGGGAGCAGGAGATAAGATTGGCGCTCTGTCAGCCTCGCCTCTGCGTCAGCCTCGGTGCGGTGCCTCGTCGTGTGCAGCAATCTCATACGATCGGAGCACGCAAAGGTAGGTTACGTTGACGTCGGCTGTCTGTCACCTCATGCATTGCATGGCACGGCGTGACGCGTCCGCGCGCCCCCCGTCCCTCGTACCGCTGGCGCCAAGCCAAAATTTGCTCCCGTGATTTTGCCACCCGCCGGCCCTCGAACGAAGGCGTGAGGTGACCCTGTCCACGACGGCGGCGGGCGCTTGATAAGCAGCAACAACGCGTCATCGTGCGTCGACCAAGCACGAGAGCCTTCCACCCGCTCGCCTCTCCCCGCCGGCGATCTGATTCCTGAGGTAAGCTCAGCCCGACTGACCTCATCGTCTGCCAGATTTATCCATTCCGAGATTTCTCGATCGCTATTGTTCACAACAACATCGATCATCGACCACCCCCGCTGTCGATACCGCCAGTCACTAGCCCGACCCACAACCACCACCATCACCTCTTCCCAGCACCAGACCACACCGATACCAGCAGCGACCACAGCCACCATGTCGAACACCTCGGCGTCCTCGTCCCGGGACGAGCTCTTCTTCCTGGGCACGACGTGCAACCACCCGGACTGCAACCTGAACGACTTCCTTCCGTTCTCGTGCCCAGCGTGCCACAAGCCGTTCTGCCAGCCGCACTTCCTGCCGTCTGTGCACCAGTGCACTGCGCCGCTGCCGCCGTCGATGGTGGACCGCATCGCGCCGCAGTGCCCGATGTGCAACGAGGTCGTGCCGTACCCGCCCGGGGGCAGGCTGGACCCGAACGAGGCGGTCGAGCGGCACATTGCGTCCGGGTGCGCGGCGATGGAGGGCGGCGCGGCGCGCAAGAAGGCCGTCCTTCGCCAGAAGAAGGCGCAGGGCAAGGTGTGCTGGAAGCGCGGGTGCAGCAAATCCCTCATCGTCGAGATGCGCTGCGAGAGCTGCAGGCACAACTTCTGCCCGTCGCACCGGCACCAGAAGGAGCACGACTGCAAGCCGGACCCCACCGCGCCGGCAACGCGCCCCGGGGCCAAGACGGCCAACTCGCGCCTCCTCGGCCTCGGCGGCAAGCTGCCGTCCGTGTCTGTGCCGTCCGTCGCCGCCAAGTCCAGCTCGAGCACGACGAAACCGCCACCGAAGCCCGCCGCGATCCCCGCCGGAACACAAGCCAGCACGAGCGCAGGCGAGCAGCTCGACGCCCGCGCGGCCGCAGCCGCTGCAGCCATGAAGCGCGCAGGCGGAAACGTCAAGGTGCCCTTCGTCAAGACCAAGGCCGAGAAGTGCGTCCCGCCCCCGCGCGCGTGATCGATCATGAACGTGCAGCAAGTTGACCGTAGGCGCGTCGCGGACCAGGAGAAGTCGCGCGAGAAGGCCCTCGCGGCGCGCAAGGAGAAGGGTCTCCTGACCAAGGCTGACGAGGTGAGTGCGCCCCTATCCTTCCCGGGGGGAAGGAGGACAGAGCAGCTTCCCTGATGATTAACGAGCTGACGCACAGGTGCGATACGCTGAGATGGTCGCGAAGAAGGAGGCGTCGAGACGCAAAGGCGAGGACGGCAAGGACGGGTGCGTCGTTGCCTGATCAGCCTTGTGTGCCACGCCTCAGATACGACACCATGGACATCGCCCAGTTGCACCGAGCAAGTGCAGTGCAAGAGTATCCGTACATCCTTATAGAATGATGCTTGTAGTATTAAAGAAGAGCGTATATGTACCGAACCCGAGCCAGCAGCAGTGAACCGTTCACATGTGCATGAGAGATATCTAGAGTTGTCAATCAGAAGAAGCGAGAATTCCATCTTCGTCGTCGCCGCGCCGCAGCACCTGCGTCGCCCTCGCCCGTCGCCATCGCCCGCCGTCCGCCGTCGACTCACGACCGCGGCTATTGCGCCTTGGCGGGGCCGGGGGACGCAGGGCGCGAGGGCGCGGGCGTGGGCCCGCCGTCAAAGTTGAGGAAGTGGAAGCGCAGGCGGTGCAGCAGGGGCAGCTTGGGGAAGAGCACAAAGATGAGAGCCGCAAAGTTGAGCGCGAACAGCGTGTAGTCGTACCGCGTGTAGTGCGTTGAGATGAGGAACCTGTGTGCGTGTTAGTACTTGTAGCCTCGGCTGTTCGGGCCGGTGGCGCCGTTGGGCGGCCGTGGCCGTTGGCCGTTGGCGCCGGCAAAGTTTTGGCGCCTGGGCCGGTCGCGCGAGCCTAAGCTTGAGCTGGCCCCACGGCCGCGAGCCCCAAAGTCGAGCAGGACGCTGCACAGCACGTACATGCCATCTGGAGCAGTGTGCTGGCGATGCGTGGCATCCTGCTCGACGCAAGGCACAGCGGCAGCCGCGCCTCCGCTCTTCGGCCGTGAAATGGCTGCGGAGGCTTGGCAGGCCCGAGTCGCGGCCCGGCGACCCGTCCCGACCCAAGTCTCCCCAACAGGCGCCGCACCAACAGCGAGCAGCACTCACAGTCCGATCGGCACACTCGTGAGCCACTTCTTGGCCGGAGTGTACTGCGCACCCTGGTCGATCTGCTCCCACAGCGTCAGGTCGTCATACGCTCCGCCGGTCGACATGCTGCGGTGTGGTCAGCAACTGCGACATCGCAACGATGCGGCGGTGCAGCGGAGCACAGCGCGCGTCACTCACTTCGACTCGAAGGGAACACCAGTGACATGGTGGAACATGAGGAAGGAAAGCTGCGGACGTCAGCGGTCTGCCTCGCCAAGAACGTGTGTCGGCGCGGGATCGTCGGCGGTGGCGGGAGCGGGGAGCATCGACACGACGACGGCACCGACAGTCTTAGGACAAGACACTTACAGCCATGTACCCGAGGTTCACAATCGTCCACGACACGTCCTGCGTCATGCCCGGAATGGCATCGATCAGGACCTTGGCACCGAGGATGAGCACCGGGTGAATAACCCATGCACCTGAGGTCAGCGTTGCTGTCATAAGTCGGGAAGGTGGAGAAGCCGCCGCGAGCCCAGCGGTTTCGTCCAGGAACTGATCCAGTTGACCGGCGGGGCAGAGTTGCGGAGATGCTCGGCAGTCACGGCGTCGCTACTCACCAGGAGCGTTGACCCAAGCGGCGTTGTGGTTCATGATACCAAGCCGGTCGTTCACGTTGTCGGGCTCATCGCCGCCAACCTCGGTGACGGTGACGAGGGATCCTGAGCGGGTGCGGCCAGTCTTGGGGGCCTGGAGGGGTCCAGAGTTGGAATCCCTGCGACCGTGGCTGCCAACGGTAGGGTGCGAGGAGATGGAGCGCTGGAAAGAGTTGCGGGGCGAATTAGCTTCTCCGATGTGGCGGTAGACGTCGTCGACACCCTCGCGCAGCGGCTGGGACACGGAACGCGCGCGTGCCGGCGACGACGGGGTCTTGAAGGAGGAAGCGGCGGGCATTGTGAGAAGAGAGGCGGGAGGAGAGGTTGGAGGAGGGTCAAAGGAGGGAGGGGGAGGTGATTGGGGGGTAAGCGAGGTGGTGCCAGGAGTGTTTGCCAGCCTTGCCTGTCGGGGAAGACTTGCTCTCGTTGTTGGCGGGGCCGGGTGGGGCGGGTGTGCGGCTACGGGGGAGCAGCACGCGTCGTTGGGGTGATGCTGGTGGGTGCAATGAGTGGTATGGGTCTTGGAGTGATGGAGATGGTGCAGTCTGACAATAACATGGCTGGGGTCGTACGGCGGCGGGGAATGAGCGCCGTGTCAGGTCCGCCTGGTTGGTGGCGGCAAACTCGGAGCTGCAGCGTGCAGTGACGTTCAGGGACACGACCGTGGCCACCGCCTGCGCCAGCCAGCCAGCCAGCAGCCAGCAGCCAGCGCAGCCAGCCGTCGACTCGCGTCTTGATTGACCCGTTATCACCTCCACCCCACCCAGGCCCGTTTTACACGTCAGCGTCGGGCGCCTGCGCTTTCGTCATACTGGTGCGACGGCCGATGGCTAAGCGACCATCCAGTCGCCCGTCGTCCTCGTACGTCGCCGTGCTTGCATCACCGCCGGCCACCGGCCACCTGCGCTGCGATCGATTGCGAATGACGCCGAGCACAGACGGCCGGGCCAGATCTCGCCTCGATCTTCTCCGAAGACCCCTATGCTGTGCATATCCGTTTCTCAAGGACTAAGGGTTCTCTTTTATGAGTGATCTAATCTGTACAACTGCATCGTCTACCACGGCGTCGGGCGGCCGTCCAGGGGCTTGCCCCGGTTGCGCCGCAGCTTGTCCAGCTCCTTGGCCTGCTCATGTCAGCTTAAGGTCACACGCCTCGGCCAGCGTTGGCACTCACCTTGCGGGCACTGATCGTCTGCTTCTCCGTCGTGCCATACTTGTCCTCTTTGATCTTGGTCAATCGGATCGGACGGTTGCCAACGTATTTGCCGTCCATCTCCTTCCAAGCACGCAGGAAGTCCTCGGGGTCCTTGAACGCAATGAATCCGTACTTGGCCTGTCGTCAGCTCAACCCAAGAATCGATAGCTCACCTTCTGGCTGAGACGGTCGCGCACTACCTTGCACTTGCAGTACGACGGGTACTTGTTAAAGGCCTCGTCCAGCGTACGCTCGCTCACATCGTTCGACACGTCACCAACGAACAACCTGTACCACTCTGGGGAGTCAATTCTGCCAACAGCGGTATAACTCACTCGGATCCCACTCCAGCAGCGTTGCATCCTCCCACGTTCGTCCGCTGCCCTTGCGAACAACAGTTTCCCGCTTCCCGGGTGTATTGTACTTAATCTTGTTCGGGTTGCTACTGCTGCTGCTTCCTCCAGTCTTCTTCGGGTCATCGTGCTTGATCGGCTTCATGTACGTCGTCTTCAGCAAGTCGGCGTCGAGCAGCGGGGCATTCTGCGCGGACTCGGGGATCGTAGTCTTGATCTTGTACCCGTCCTTGTCGTACCCGGGCACCGTCCCCGTCGACGATCCCACCGCAGACGAAGACGAAGTTCCAGCTCCGTACGACCCTCCCATCATCTGGGCGATAGTCGCCTGGTCATAGCCCTGCTGTGCGTAGTACTGTGATGTCAGCTGAGTGGCAACTGAGGCTGTCGAAGGTGGAAACGTACCGCCGCCCACTGTATAGTCAGCTCATATCCGAACAATGGAATCTTACCGCTGCCGCACGCTCCTCTTCTGTGTATCCGTCGGCGCTCATGTCGTGCTGATGTGTCTCGAGGCTCTGAGAGAGATTTGTTGACACGAAACAGAGGCGGCCTCGACCTCCACTTCCCTCGACCAGGTGGTCGACAGTCGGAAAAGCTTCCGTTGATTTTCATGTTCCTGGGCTGGGATTTTCCAGCCCAGCTAGGAAGGGCCACTCCGTCGACTTGTTCCGGTGTCTCCGAACTTTGAGCCCTCTCACTACCACACACACACCGGTTGGACCGTTCGACGCGACTCGACCGACAGCCGACTAGATCAAAATGGCGCAGCGGGCTCACCTCCTCGCGCAGCCTCTCCTCCGTCAGGCCGTCCGACCTGCCCAGGCGGCTCCGCGCACCCTCGGGCTGCGCGGCGTCGCGACGACGAGCGCCTCGTCCACTACGTCTGCCCCCGACTTCCGCGGCACGCCTGTGAAGGGTGAGCTCCGAGTTCCTTGCGAGGGCGCGCTTGCGCTAGAGTGCAACTGACATACAGACGGCAGGGGTGCGCCGCCGCGGAGGGGCGGGCGAAGTGGCCGGCCCTCGACGGCGCCGCAGCTGATCCAGCTGTTGCAGAACCTTGCGAAGTGGAAGGCCGAGGGGCGGCGGCCCAGCACTCTGGCGTACGAGCAGCTGCTACGTGGGGCGGTCGATTACACCGGTGAGCGTGGTGCGAACGGGATCGGGCTTGCGATCGCGCAGGCGACGCTGCGCGACGCGGCGGCTGGCCGGATCGAATTGGCCGAGAGAACGCTGTCGGACCTGATGTTCCTGTCGCTGCAGTACCCGGAGATCCTGCCGACGCTGCTGGTCGCGCTTGAGAAGCGCGGGGCGCCGGACCAGCGCACGGTGCAAGTGCTCGGCATGCACGCGTTACCCTCGTTCGAGACGCAGCTGCTCGTCGCCGGCGAGGCGCTCGCGAGCAACGTGCCGCTGTCCAAGGGCGGATTCGGGTCGATCGTCACGTCGGCGTGCCGCTGGGGCCAGCCGCGGCTTGCGCTGCAGATCGCGCAGCGCGCCGAGACGATGCACGGCGGGACGCAGCTGCCGACGAATGCGTGGGTGCAGATCCTGACTGCGAGCGCGGACGCGCACTTCCTCGAGGGTGTCGAGGCGGCGTGGAACCGCACGATCCAGAACCGCGCGTACGCGCCCGACGAGGGGCTGCTGCTGGCCGTGCTGGCGGTCGCGGGCCGCGCGGGCCGCACCGACCTCGCCATGGCGGCGCTCGGCGAGCTCGCCAACATCAAGGTGCGCCCGCAGGAGCACCACTTCGCGCCCGTGCTCGAGGCCATGTGCAACGAGGGCCGCGTGCCCGAGGCGCTGCGCCTGCCGGGCAAGATGCGCGCGGCGGGCGTCGCGCCCATGCTGCGCACGGTGCGGCCGCTCATCCGCGTGCTGAACACGGCCGACGTGATCGACCAGGCGTTCTACGAGCTCGAGGACATGGCCGCGGCCGGCGAGCCCGTCGACGTCGCGGCGCTGAACGCCGTGATCGCGGCGTCGACCGCGATCGGCGACCTGCAGCGCGCGCGCGCGACCCAGCTCGCCGCCGAGTCGCTCAAGGTCACGCCCGACGTCGACACGTTCAACCAGGTCCTGCGCGCGTGCGAGAAGGCAGGCCACCGCGTCCTCGGCGACACGGTGCTGGGCGAGATGCGCGCCGCCGGCCTGCAGCCCGACCGCCACACGTACTCGGCCCTCATCCACCTGTGCCTGACGCAGGTGCCCTTCGACGACGCCTTCTTCTTCCTCGAGAAGATGAAGGCGGCGGGCTTCACGCCCCCCGCGAGCGTCTACATCGAGCTTGCGTTCAAGTGCGTCCGCGCCGACGACAAGCGCTGGCGCCTCGTCGTCGAGGAGGCCCAGGGCCTCGGCTACTCCATCCCGCCCAGCGTCGAGCGCCTTGCCGAGCAGCGCGCAAAGGGCGCCCAGAACCGCGACAGGGACGGCTTCCGCCCCCGCGGCGGAGAGCGCAGCCGCGACGGTCAGCGTAGCATCGGCCGCGACTATGCCAGCCGCAGGCGTGACGCCGACGGCGAGCAGGGCGAGCAGGGCGAGCGCAGCGCGCCCCGTGGCCCCCGCCAGCCCCGCACCGAGGACGCCGAGTAGATAGACCCCACCCAAATTTCATTCAAATAGGCACATCTCATGTATTGCATGGCACTGGACAGGCGTCCAAGCACGGAGGGCGGGGCCGCCAGGCGCCCAAGCATGAGCGGCGGCTCCCCGCGAGTGAGCTCTCGGCTCGTAAACTCTCAGCGCCGAGCGGTCCGGCGGGCGCGGAATTTCCTGCCACAGAGCTGCTGAGGGCGCCTGGGGCTCCGGCCCGCAGCGAATCGGAGGTCGCCCGATCAGTGAGGGCGTATTCGCGCGGATAGCCCTGTATCCTGTGTCTGAGTCAGCCGTCCCACCGATCAGTCAGTACAGTCGGATGCGCGGCGTGTCAGCCTGCGCGACGTTGGAGGGTGCTAGATCGTTAGAGTGAGTAGGGAGTAGGGAGCCACTGGGCGCGCTTCCGCGCGCTTCGTGCAAGCGTGCAAGAATGCCAGTTTCCATGCAGATGCGAATGATACGGATATATGCTGGAGCCCTCATCCTCGATTCTCGTGCTTGCTGCTTCCGCTCTTCTCTCTCCCTCCTTCCGCGGGAGTGGTGGGTATGCTGTGTTGTCGTTGGATACAAGACGTTGCTAGGAATTACTCTCTTCGTTGCGTGTTGAGGGGTTGCGTTGTCGCTGCCCCCGAGCCGGCTCGCAGCCGGGCCTGGCACACTCGGCCCTCGCACCCTCGGCCCTCGGCCTCGGCGCCTAGGCCGTCGGGACCTTGGCCCCCTTCTCCGAGTTCAGGTACGCCTGCAGGTCCGCAATCGAGATGACCTTGAGGCCCCACTCGCGCGCAAACTTCCACGAGTCGTCGCGCCGCGCCATGCTGCCGGCCGGGTCAGTCGGGTGCACCAGCTCGCAGAGCAGGCCCGCGGGCGGCAGGTCGGCGAGGTAGCACAGGTCTGCGGTCAGCGGAGCTCATGGTCCTGGCAGAGACAGGGTGGTCAGGCCGGGAAGCGCAGCTGCTCTGCCCTAACTGTTCGCACTCGAGGCGACAGAACAGGCATCCAGGTTATAGACGGTGCCTCACTGCTCTCCGACCAGCGGCAGCTGCAGCGGCTCGTTGGCCCACCGCGCTCACCGCCTGCCGCGACGTTACTCACCAACAGCCGCCTCCGTATGTCCAGTGCGGTTCCGCGTTCCGCCGGGGGTGTAGCGCAGAGTCATGATGTGTCCGGGGCGGGTAAAGTCGTCGGCCGGCGCACCCTCGGCGACGAGGCGGGAGCAGAGAGCGCGGTCGTGCGCCGAGATGCCCGTGTGCACGGGGTGCTTGGCCGCGTTCGCGTCAATCGTGAGGTGGTACGCGGTGCCCTTCGCGTCCTCGTTCGCGCCCGCCGAGGACAGCAGAGGCGTCAGGTTCAGCTCGGTCAGACGCTTCTGCGTCGTAGAGAGGCAGACGTAGCCGCTGCTTTGTCAGCGTTCTCTCCGGGCTGTGGTCTTGAGGCTGCGTGTACTCTCGCGGCTTCGAGGTATTCTCCGGCCGTCCGGCAGGCTTCGGAGGTCGAGGAAAGGGCTGAGGACAGAAGGAGGAAGGTCGCACACGACCTCCGAAAGAGTTCGGACACTGCAACTCCGAAGCCCCGACAGACAACAAACTCACCTGGTCCACTTGACGAACCACGCCATGCCCTCGGTCGTGACCTTGGCGGCTGCGCAGATGAGGTCGGCCTCGTTCTCGCGGTCCTCGTCGTCCATGACAGCGACGAACTCGCCGTTCTTGATGGCGGCAACAGCATCCTCGATGGGGTCGAACTTGAACGGGACCGGCACATCGGTGGGAGGGTTGGCGACTCTGGTCGGGGCAGACATGGTTAAAGGTTGTTGAGGAAGAGGAAGGGAGAGAGGAGGAGAAGAGGAGGCGAGGTAATGTAGAGGGGCTCGGGAAAGGGGATGAGGAGCCGAAAGCCGGATAAGAGGGTGGAGAACGTTATCGACTGGAGCTGGGCCAACTTTTCTCGGGTATGGTGATGGCCGCGGTTCCTCGAGTTACGGGCGTGCCGGGAGCGCCGGAACTTGTCGGTGGTCCCCGACTAAGCCTGCCTAGCGGCACTAGGGCCAAGTGGGCACGTGCAGCGGAGGCCTATATGCGTACCACCTACAGGCACTTTTAACCGAGCAGCCCGACATAGGCTCCTCAGGATGTGGCTGCGCCTGCGCCACGCGGCAGCGCAAGCCTATTGGACACAGTCACGAGGGGCCCGACATATCAGCGCCCAGCGCGCCCTTCACCGCCAGAGCGTGCAGAGCGGCGTCACCGCAGCACGCTGGCCAAGCCCTTACGTATGCACGTACTACCCCTGCCTGCTCCTCCACCGCCACGGCCGCCACCGCACGCTGCACGCTGACGCTGGCCAGACGCGCGGAGCACGCTGAAACATGACAACTCAGCGATGCCAGACGTGCTGCAACCTACTTCCACCTAGCACCCCTCCTTATCTTCCGTGGTCGACAGACCGACCCTGTCCCTTCCCTTTCCTCCAACTCTCCATCGCCCCTTCACTCACACAACCCTCAGCCCCACCACCACCTCTCTTCTCCGGCGCACGCACGCCGTCACTCACCTCCGATGCGTTTACTCTCCGCCGTCACCGCGCTGGTCGCCGCTGCGGCGCCGGCGTCCGCCTTCTACCTCCCCGGCAGCGCGCCGCACGACTACAAGCCTGGCGAAGACGTGCCGGTGTATGTCAACTCGCTGACGCCCAAGCTGAACACGACACTTCGCTCGCTCATCTCGCTCGACTACTATGACGAGCGCTTCCACTTTTGCCAGCCGGACGGCGGGCCACAGCAGCAGGCCGAGTCGCTCGGCAGCATCCTGTTCGGCGACCGCATCCTGTCGAGTGCGTTCAGCATCAAGATGCTCGAAGACAAGAGCTGTGTGACTCTGTGCAAGGCGACGGTGCCGAAAGAGGACGCCAAGTTCATCAACGAGCGGATCGAGGAGGACTATGGCGTCAGCGTCATCATCGACGGGCTGCCGAGCGCTGAGCTCATGCGCGACCCGCAGACGCAGGAGACGTTCCTCGACGCGCAGGGATTCGCGCTCGGCGAGGTCATCACGTACACGGGCGGATCGCAGAAGACGTTCCTGAACAACCACTACGACATCTACATCGACTACCACAAGCGAGACGAGGAGCATGTCCGCGTCGTTGGCGTCGTCGTGCACCCGCGCAGCGTCGACTCGATGGTCGCTGGCGAGGACAGCCCGAACTGCTACCTGTCGGAAGTCGACCGGCTCGCGCTCAATGAGGACGCCGACAACACGTTCTACTACACGTACACGGTCAAGTTCCGCGAGAGCGAGACGCCGTGGGGCCTGCGCTGGGACAGCTACCTGCACGTGTACTTCCCCAAGATCCACTGGTTCTCGCTGATCAACTCGCTCGTGATTGCGGGCTTCCTGTGCTTCATGGTGACGATGGTGCTGTTCCGCACGATCTCAAAGGACATCCACCGGTACAACGCGATCGACCTCGCCGAGGACGTGCAGGAGGACTTTGGCTGGAAGCTCGTGCACGGCGAGGTGTTCCGGAGCCCGGAGCGCCCGATGCTGCTTTCGGTGTCGACGGGTACGGGCGCGCACCTCGTGCTCATGTGCGCGGTGACGCTGGTTTTCGCGCTGTTCGGCTTCCTCAGCCCGAGCAACCGCGGCTCGCTCGCGACGGTGCTGCTCATTTGCTGGATGCTCTTCGGGTGCGTCGGGGGCTACGTCAGCGCGCGTGTGTTCGCGACGCTCGGCGGCGAGACGTGGAAGGCGAACCTCGTCATGACGGCGACGGTCTTCCCCGCGATCGTGTTCACGCTGATCGGCGTGCTCAACATCTGGCTCGTGTTCGCTCATGCGTCTGGCGCGGTGCCGTTCGGGACGATCCTCGCGATCCTGCTGCTGTGGTTCCTCATCAGCGTCCCGCTGTCGGTCGCGGGCTACTTCCTCGGCATGAAGCACGGCGGGCTCGGCACGTCGACGCGCGTGAACAGCATCCCGCGCCAGATCCCGCCGCAGCCGTGGTACCTGCGCCCCGTGCAGAGCGCGGTGATCGCGGGCATCCTGCCGTTCGGCGCGGCGTTCGTCGAGCTGTACTTTGTGCTCTCGTCGCTGTTCGGCAACCACGCGTACTACGCGTTCGGCTTCCTGTTCCTGACGTTCCTCGTCTTTGTGCTGACAACGGCGACGGTGACGTTCCTCGTGACGTACTTTGTGCTGTGCGCCGAGGAGTACCGGTGGCACTGGCGCGCGTTCCTTGTCGGCGGCGGCAGCGCGCTCTGGGTCTTCCTCTACGGCATCTGGTACTTTGCGAGCCGCCTCAGCTTCGGCTCGTTCACGAGCCTCGTGCTCTACTTCGGGTACCTGTTCCTGTTCTCGCTGCTGACGTTCCTCGTCGGCGGCAGCATCGGGTTCGTCACGACGTTCTTCGGTGTGCGCAAGCTGTACGGCAGCATCCGTGTGGACTAGGCGGAGCGAGTCGCGCGGAGCGCGAAGTGGAGCCTGGGTGCGCATCCGTGTGCCCCACGGCTTCTCAGTGCGAGCTCACCTTGCAGCCGCACTTGTATAATGTTTCCCACCTGTAGAACAGCGGACAGCGGATCTTAGATTCAAAAGCATATGCATGGATACCCTATCGCTGGAGCGAGCCATGTCTCTGTTTTTCTACCTTCGGAGAGAGTTCCGTCTCATCACGCCCTCCATTACGTGCTCTCTCTCGTACCCTCTTTGGCTCTGCTCGCCCATCACGCTCGCCGTGCGGGACACCTAAGAAAGTTATAAACAGAGGGTGACTAGAGCTTGGCGCTCTCGCGATACTCCTTGGCGAGGCGCTCGATGTCCGCGTCGTAGACGTAGCTGACGCCTTGAGGCGGGTGCGCCGCGAGCTGCGCGATGGCCTGGCCGACGTGCTCGGTCTCGACG
This sequence comes from Trichosporon sp. PB005A, assembly GCA_023630055.1. Taxonomy (NCBI): domain Eukaryota; kingdom Fungi; phylum Basidiomycota; class Tremellomycetes; order Trichosporonales; family Trichosporonaceae; genus Trichosporon; species Trichosporon sp. PB005A. The sequence continues at coordinate 416,251 of JAMALZ010000007.1, forward strand.
CCGAGGCTCGTCGTCGGGAGCCCGAGGGAGCGCAGCCCGCGGATGGCGCTGACCATGGCGCTCTCGGCTGCGCGCGCGTCCGCCCGCTCGTGGTTGTGCAGCAGCACGCCGGGGCGCAGGATGACCGTGTTCGCGAAGGACAGCGCGAGCACGTGGTCCTCCAGCTCGCCCTTCATGCGCGGGTACGCGAACCACGAGCTGCTGTTCGCGCCGCCCGACGAGACGAGGATGAGCTGGGGTCAGCGGTGGGGTTGAGTGGATGAGTGCGGCGGCGAGCGAGGGGCAGACGCCGCTCCCACCGCAGTCCCTTGAGGGCGCGAGACAACTCACAGTATCCGCCCCGTCCGCCTTGGCCTTGTCCGCCAGCTGGGCGTTCAGGTCGCGGTCGACGAGGACCTGCTTGTCTGCGCCGCCCGCGAGCGCGCGCGTCGTGCCGAGGCAGCTGACGTACACGCCGCCCTTGTGCGCGACGTGCTGCGCGGCGCCGAGGTCGGGCAGCACGTCGTTCGTGTACGTCGCGCCCGGGGCGGGCGGGGGCGTCGCCGGCGCAGGCGCCGCGCGCCGCGTCAGCGCCGTCACGGAGAAGTTGGCGGGCGAGGCGAGCAGGAACGCCAGCGCCTGCGAGCCCGTCAGGCCCGTCGCGCCGACGAGGGTGACGGCGGGCATTGCTTCGGTTTGCGGTGGAGGCGTAGGGGGTTAGCGGAGCGCGGCGCGATGCAGGTGGGTAGCGAGGAAGAGAGTGTGGGTGTTTGCGAGAGAAAGCGACGACGGTGAGAAGCTAAGAGTGCTGTCGGCCGTCGGCCTCAGCGTCATAGCCGGTGGCGAAGTGGAGGCGGCGCTGCTTCCTCCGCGGAACACACCTGATCGACACCGCCATCGGCCTCCGTCCTTCGGCCCAGTTCCCAGAATGTCAGAACCGTTTTGTTACGAGAGGCATCAGGACCGGTTCCTCTGCGAGCTCCGACGCCAGAGCCTAAGCCAAAGCTCCCTGTCGTTAATGCTCCTAGAATAGCAGCGAGCCGCAGGCACGCGTGCGGGCATCTGCTGGTGGCCGCGGCACAGAACGCAAGCTGGAATCCCGGGTACATTTCTGGCTGCAGTCTATGGAGGCAGTGAGGCAAAGTGAGTCTATGGGGCTATGGCATGGAATATAGGTGGAAGAAGACGGTGGTGTGTGTGGCTATGTTTACAGTTGCTGGGTATAGGCGGTGAGACGGACGGTGCCGGGGCCATAGGTCGGACAGAGTTCGATCTGCGCTCGGCCTGCGGCCGAGCTGGACCGAACACCTTAGATGCTCATGATGCTCATGAAGCGGAACTCCTGTCCGCCGTTCGGGTCGTCGGTCTCCTCGAGTAGGCGGCACGTGAGCGTGTGCTCGCCCGGGGGGATGTTCCAGATGCCCTTGGTGGAGCCGGTGTTGAACGGGTTGGTCCAGTAGCCCTTGAGGACGATGGAGAGGTGGTCGTTCTCGTGGTCGTCGACCCAGCACTTGACATTGCCGAGGCCAAAGTCCTTGCTGGACAGGTAGTACAGGATGAGCTTGCCCTGCGACGTTGCGAACTTGAACTTGACCGTCGAGCCCGGCGTCTTGCTCACGAGGTACTTCTTCTCGGGCGACGAGGACCACTCGTACCAGCCGGCGTTCTCGATCGGCGACAGCGGGTGCTGCTCGCTGCTCGTCGACGCGCAGAACGGCGAGAGCTTGGGCGCGTGCGCCCCGTGCGCGTACTTGTCCATGAGGCGCTGCGGCGGCAGCGGGTCGAGCGGGTACAGCGTGTCCACGTCCGTGGTGCCCTCGGCCTCCTCGAGCGCGTCCATCTCGCACAGCTGCGAGTCGACGTAGGCGACCATCATCTCGCCCGAGATCTTGTGCAGCGGGCGCCCGAAGTGGCGGATGTCGACATTGTCGAGCGTCTCCTTGTTCTTGTCGAGGCGGTGGTCCATCGTCGAGAACCACTCGGCAACCGTGTCCGGGTGCTGGAACATGTACGGCAGCATCGCGTTGCGGCTCGAGAGCACGGGCGTGTCGTAGTAGCTCGTCGTGCCGCCGTTGAGGTCGCCGCCCATGGCAATGTTGTCAAACTTGAACGCGAACACGTTGAACACGAGCACGGCCGTGTGGTCGCGCTCGAGCATCGAGCGCAGCAGCAGCTCGAACGTCTCGATCATCGTGATGTGCAGCGGGTCGTTGATCGCGTTCTCGAGCACGACCAGGTCCGCGTCCTCGGGAACATGCAGGTGCGAGCAGTACGCAAAGTAGTCGGACCCGCGCGCGGGCACGGCGCCGTTGACGAACATGTTGCGCCCGTCGTTCACCGCCGCCTCGCCCTGCTTTTGCACGTTATGCAGGATGGCGCCCTTGGCGCTCGGGAACGTCGCGTTCAGGTGGTCGAACAGGATGCGGTGCATGTTGAACTCGCTCAGCACCTCGCCCGTCGGGTCGCGCAGCCCGTGCCCCGTAGACACCGAGCCGCCGAGCACGCCCATGGTCCACGGCTCGCCGCGGCGCATCTTGGCGAGCGCGCGCCGCAGCCGGTGGTTGGTGCCCGAGTATGCGATGCCGCGCGTCATCGCATCGCGTCTGAGACAGGGTCAGCGCCAGCCCGAAACACAAGATCTATCTTCTGCACGTCCAGAGAAGCATCAGAACCGCCCAGGCACAAGCACAAGCTTGGCTCGCGCGGTCGTCGCACGGCACACCGCCGTGTCCCGGATGCGTGCCCACTCGGAGCCGCGTGTAACCGTGAAGGCAAACTCTGTCCGCGCCTATTCACCGCCGAGAGCGATGGGGCTGTCATAGCTGTCATCCGACACAGAAGCCAGCCCTCTGTAAGCTTCGGTCGCCGGCGCAGCGCGATGGCGGGCCACAGGACGCAGTCTCACGCCCTACTCCGTTCAGACGTCTCGTTCAGCGGTACTCACCCCCATTTCTCGCAGAGGGCCTTGCCGGTCTCGCCGGCGTCGCACACATGGCACGAGCGCGGGGCCTTGGGCGGCGGCGCGGCGGGGGTCTCGGCGATGACCTCCTGGATCTCGTGCACGGCTGCCGCGTGCTTGGGTGCGTCGCCGTGCTTCAGGTTGGCTGTTTGTACGTCGCCATAGTCGGCGAAACGGCCGAGGGCGCTCTGGGCGCGGTGCTCGGTGACATACTGCGAGAGGGCGGTGTCGAGGTCGAGGCCGCGGATGGTGAAGAGGTACAGGGGGACGGCGAGGAGGACGACGTTGAGGAAGAGGGAGAGCCGGAGCCACGTCCGCCTGCGCTCCATGGTGACGGGGGAAACGAGTGTGGGGTAGTTGGTATGGATGCGAGCGAGGGAGAGGAAGGAGGAAGGAGGAAGGGAAAAGGATGTGGTGATGCCTGTGCTGTCGGTCCGGCCGAAGACTGAAGACTTTGTGCGTTGTGGGAGGAGAATAATGAATGGGAGGGAGATCTGGAGCGGTCTGGGATCGGCACGGGAGAGGGGCTGCATATCAGCGGACTGTCTGGCTCTGGTCTGTGTGCGCGGGCGGCCAGGCTCTGAGCCATGCAGGTCTGGCCTGGGCAGCGCAGGAATGCACGAGGCCAGCGCCAGGCAGGACAGGCGCACAGGCAGCCAGGCAGGCAGCCAGGCAGGCAGACGGACACAAGCAGGGCAGATGCGCAGATGAATGCGTGAATTGGCAGGCGGCTTGAAACGACGTCGAAACTTGCGCAGTACGGCCCTGCGCTGACCCTGGGCCCTGGCATGCATTCCAGCCCAGCAGGCCAGCAGTAGTGCTCGTTGCTCCGCTGCGCACGCTAGCGTCGCTTCTTGCGCGTTTGTTCGCCTTGCTCGCGCTCCGCTGGGTCGCGTCGGGCTGCCTGTGCCTCGCAAATTTCGCACCGTTGGGCCGCCCGTGTGCCGTGTTGGACCGTTGCTCGGTCATCCGCTTATGCTCCACCGTCTCCATTGGAACCGACGCAGCATCGCACGCGGGACAGGTCGACCCGGAGTACGTGCGTCTCGCAAGCGCACGAGCAATCGGCGGCCAGCCAGAGCCACTGTTTGCCCTCTTGGCCTCTCCAGTCTTTCCTTTCAGGGTCACCTCAGGGATGGGCAGGCACACCTGTCCCAGTCCTTCGTCCTTTGCCTCGCTGCTCGCCCTCATCGCAGACGGGTCACGATGCATGCTTGAGTGCGTCCGGGCCTGTTCCTGCTGTCGCCTAGGCAGTTGCCGTAGCCCCCGGTTGCTTGATGGGAGGCGACGCACAGAGGAGAAGAGCGCTGCAGCGAGGCTTCCGCCGGCGTGGCGTGTCCCGTGGCCCGCACGCCGTAAGCCCTTGCACCGTGCCCTCGTGCCCTCCTTCCCTTTGCTTATCTCAGGCCTTGTTTGCGCCATGCATCGGGCCAGCGCTGCGCACGACCCGACCCACTCCCCACCGTGGGCGCGCAAGCGCTGGGTCTACGGGTCCAGAAACCTTGCTGTCCCCGATCGCTCATGTCGTCCCTTGCTCCATCACGCTCATGTTCGATGCATGGATGCTACATACTGGCCCACCGTGTCGTCTGCTATGATGTGCATCGGACAGAGATATCGGACAGACAGACCACAGCACAGAAAGGGGCAACCGTGCCTTCATTTGCACCCCAATTCAGCGCACATCGCAGTACGGCATCGGCCTGTCCTGCTGACCGCGTTGCTGAAGCGCAGCGGGCAGCGGGCATGACTATCGCAGGGGCGCCGGCGCAGGGTCGGCGGACATCACGTCAGCCTGCAGTGTGCAGCACGCTTGGGCTGAATGCCGCGCGGAGGACGTACGTGCGTGTAGTGCGCTGTTGTCCGTCTTGGACACTCTTTTTCGGGGGTCTTGGGCTAGTCTTGGGCTAGTCTTGGGCTAGTCTTGGGCCAGGGCGTGACCCAGCGTGAGGCTTGGGTGCTTGGGAGGATGAGTTTGGGACTGGGACGCCTACAGAGCGATGCGGGACGATACAGACGAGCCCGGCGCCGAGCATCTGTCGCAAGTTGCGTTGCCTCAAGCACGGACACAACGCATATCGCTCTACCGCGGGCAAGCCCAGCGGCAGCGCCATCGGCAGTGGCGCCCGTGGCGCCGGGCCTGCGTCTGCGTCTGCTTTCCGCACTCCAGTGTGTGTGCCAGCGATGCCGAGGTGTATGCTGTTGAGGGGCCATCGATCGCTTCGCCCGTGCGGCCGGAGAATCCAAGCACTGCGGCCCAGAGGAGCGGTACGAGTGCCCCAAGATTGCACTCTCTGGTATGCCAGCGGCCCAATGAGCGCGCATGAGGCATGGCACGAGGTGCCCCAGAACGCCCCAGCCTTGCAGCCAGCAGATGTCGCACTCGCGCGCGCACCACACAGCCCAGCGGTACGGCGTGAATTGCAGCTTGCACTGAATTGGGTGCCTCGCGTCTTGCGTGAGTTGTGAGAGCGTGTCTTGCGTCTCAGCTCCGTGGTCCACTGTCCACCCCGAAGTGAAGCCGTAGTACAGTCGACGGCGGGGCCAGATTCTCCCCATATCCCCAGAGACCGGCCCGCTTCGCCCGACAGCTCTCAGCTGAACACCTGCGTCGGCCGCTGCCGTCGCATGGTATCAGCGTATCTGCTGCCGATGCCAAGCCACTGATCATGCTTGTTTGCCCTCGTGTCTGGTGTCTGGGAGACAATACACCCCGTAGCTCGGCTGAATTGCTCATCGAACATAACTCTAACGTTCTCTGGACCGTCTCAACTCCCCTCTCCCGGACCAAATACAATGAGTTGCTACTGACGCCATTCAGCTCGCGCCGATGCTCAACGTTTCAACTCTGATCCACATTCGCACGATCCAGGCTCCTTTGGCCGGCTGACTGTTGCTCGACCGAGCTGGCCAGTGCTCGAAGATATGGCGGCGCGCGTGTGCTGGCCAGGCCGGGCGCGCGTAGCCTGCCGTGCTCCTGGAGAGAGTAGGCAGCGCCAGTGCCAACTGCTAGCCACAGGACGAGAACGCAGACATGGGATACAGCGTACTACCGGCACGAGCGACCCGCCCCATGCATCTCGTGCGTCTGGTCGTAGCCGAGTGAAGCGAAGCGCGACTGATAACGTTGCCGATGCTGCGGCGGCGTCTTCCTCGAACGGGAGGGGATGCTGGGAGGGGCACGAAGCACCTGCTGCGCGCGTTTCATTGTCTCAACTACCGACTTACTTTCGGCGCCCGACATCTCTAGCTTCTCGTCGCGCGTCGGCCAGCGCCGACGGCCTACCGCCTACGGCACACGGCAGGCTGCTACTGTAGGCTACGTCATGCCGCGCCGGCGCCGCAGTTGCAACAACAAGGGGCGGCTACGGCGCTGCGGGCGGGAATCGGAGCCTTAGTGCGATCAGCGCCCGACTGCCGGCTGGTGTCAGGCTCGGATCTCGGAAGCTTGGAGGCAACCTCGGCGCTGCTGCCACGGACATCTCTCGCCCGCTCAGGCGCACATCTCCCCACCTCTCAACGCCATGCCCTCACACGACCCTCGAAGCTGGCATGATCCCCACGGCACACCGTGAAGACGCCACAGCCGCTCATGGTGCACGACACTCCTTGTATCATGGGGACCCTCCCGCCGAAGTGTCCAAGGAGCAAACAGTGCGTACATGAATATTACTATGTTCATAATGCGTAGCGTGGCCGGCACTCGGCCGGCGGTATGGAAACAGGGCCGCTGGGGCGTGTAATGTCTACAGTGATTGCAAGAAATGACGTCCTCTCCTCGTTCGCTCTGACAGATCGATCCGACTCTCACTCGTTCTTCGCCGGCTTCACCCCGATCACCCTTGGATGTCCGCGAGGATGGCGAACAAGAGGCTCAGGTCAGGGCAAGCTCGCTCCGGCACCTGCGGTGTCTCCGCTCGCAGCCTCTAGTGGTTGCCTCTGTGGAGCGGGGCCAGGTGCTGCCACTCGGGAGCATTCTCGTAGCGCCCCTCGACGACGCGGCGCGCCTCGGCGTACCAGTCCGTCTCCATGAGCCTCTCGATGCGGCGCAGGACGCCCTCCTTCTTCATCCACTCGGGGACGAAGCGGCCGATCTGGGTCGCGGCCGCGCGCTGCATCGCCTGGCTTAGGCCGTCGAGGTCGTCGTGGCGCACGTGGTACACGTACGGCTCGGGCGTGAAGCGCAGCGCGTCCTGCTGCGTGTGCCAGTGCTGCCGGTTGTCGGGGTCGTCGGCCCGCCAGTCCTCGATGATGTTGATGAACGGCACGCCCATGCACAGGCCCCAGTACGGCGACGGCGACAGCTTCGGGTTCCCTATGCCCACGAGCATCTTGCTCCGCGCCAGCACCTTGGTGTACTCGGCCTGCGGCATGCGCCCGAGGCTCACGATGCCCTCGGGCAGCTCCTCGGTCGAGCCGTCGTCCCCGCGCTCGCGCCCCGCGGTCGACACGAGCTTGAACGGCACGTCCTCGCCGCGCACATGCTCCGGCGGGACAGTGTCACGCGCCTGCCCCAAGATGCCCTTGAAGCCGTTCTCCTCGACAAAATACTTCGGCTCCTTGGCGAGGATGAGGCCGCGGTGCTCGCGCTCGTCGTACACCTCATACCCGAGGCAGCGGTCCTCGATGCTGTACCCGATGAACTGGTTGCCGGCGCCGTTCCACGTGATCTTGCTGTAGTCCTCGGGCGACAGCGTCCAGTTCCCGCCGAGGTCCGTCACGGGGTTCTCCCAGAAGTGCAGCACGAACGACTTCCAATACGGGATGCCCTCGGAGTACAGGTGCGACTGGATGCAGGCCTTGCGGCCGACCTGCCAGCGCCCGTCGGCGTCCGCCTCGTGCGACTCGAGCTCCTCGTAGTTGGTCTCGTTGCGCGCAATGCAGTGCGCAAACTCGTTCGGCTCCCAGATCACCGCCTGCACAAGCGGCGCGAGCTTCTGGTACACCAGCAGCGTGTCCATGTGCCCGCTCGTGAAGAGGAAGGTGTAGTTCAGCTCGCGGATGCCGTTCAGCATGGAGCGCGCCCTGTACGTCAGCCGGGTCCACATGTCAAGCCCTAGTAGGCAGCCGAGGCGTCAGCCATGGGTGACTCACCACACATCCTCACCGCCCGTCCCTCCCACCTCGCCGCCGCGGAAGTGCTGGCTGACGCCGATCACGACCTTCTCCTGGTTCGTGCAGTTCGCCCACTCGACGCAGGTGATGAGGCGGTCGAGCTCGCCCCAGTTCTTGTCGCGCGTCGGCGACCCTTCCGTCGCCGGGTACATCGTCTGCAGGAGCCCCTTGAGCACGCGGATCTCATTCGCGCGGGCCGTGTCGCCCGGCAGTCCCTTCCACGGCTTCATCACGCGCCCGCCCTGCTCGCGCAGGAAGTCTGTTGTTGACGCCCGCGCCTCCGGGTGAGACACGAACCCGGCGACGAACAGGACGAGGGCGAGCAGAAACAGGATCGGCGCACGGCGCGCATGCCTGGCTGTTAGCTTGCACCACAGAGAAAGAGCTCAGCGACGGGGCTTACGGACGGGCCACGATCGCCGTCCGGACTAGGTGGCTGGAATCGCCCTAGGCGACGCCAGGCGCTAGGCCATGCTCCAGCTCAGCACTCACAGCCAATATCGCCACCCGCGCCAGCTGAGCGGCAGCTTCTCCCGCCCCGCCTCGAGGTCGCCGCGAAGCAGCGGCTCGCGGTCCGGGTCCTCGAACGACGCCGAGCCCGTCATGTCGCTGCTGTGGCCGATTGTGGTGGTCCGGTGGTCGTTCCGGATGTCGTTCCGGTGGAAATTCAGAGAGCCCTAGCCGCAGCCCTGAGGTGGAAGGCGTCGTGCGTCGTGGAGAGGGTCGTTCACCGGCCTGGAGGCAGCGGTTGAGTAATGTTACAAGACAGTCGAGAGGTAGAGAGAGGTGCGATGGGAGGTTGAGAAATGCGATGCGATGCGAAGTGAGCCGCTGGCGCTGGGTCTCGCAGGCCAGTGGCCAGTGCCAGCGGCAGGAGCAGGATCGCAGGAGCTGGCTGATCCTGACGCAACTCTGTTGCCTGGCGTGCATCGCATGGCCGCATGCGGGCTGGGGCTCGGAGGTGACTGCGCAACGTCACATGCAGTGCCTTGCCTACCTAGGGGACTGAGTTAATGAGGCGCAGCGGTGCGGCGTGCGGCGCGCGGATGGACCAAGCAGCGGGCCCCGCCGGAAAGGGCGGTTACGCCTGTTTTAGCGTCTTGACGACGGCGCTACGGGCTTGTCTGTCTTGTTTCTGGCGCCATCGTTCGTCAACACGTTCGTGTCTCCGTTGCTGCGTCTCTCGTCGCTTTCACCGAGGCTTGCAATACCAGCATGCATACATCCAGATTCTGAGGCAGCTGTTCGAAAAGTATGGGAAAGGACCGACCATGCAGCCGAGAAAGCGGTGGTAAGCAGGCGTAGCTAACGTTGGGGTTGGGAAAGCGGGGAGCATGCCGATCCAGATGTGCACGGCACCGGAGCAAAGAGAAGATAAGGAAGGTTACTTGCGGTGGGCGCTGAATGGCAATCGGGAGCGGCGGTCGAGCGCCGCCCTAGTCCAGCGATTCCCGCACTCTCCCTCCTTCGCTCTTATCCACAGCGCTCCCTGCACTCCCTGCCGAAATCCGATGCATAACGAAGATTGACACGGCGCAGAAGTTGAACGCAGGTTGTCGAAAATTCAGTGTGATGTTACGAAACACGCTAGGACGCTAAGGACTCGGGGAGTCTGCCGTCGCCTTCTGTGCCTGGTTTCAGACAGGCCTTGGGCCACCTGCCGGCGAGGCGGCCCACATGGCCCTGCATCGCCCTTAGAATGCCAACCCGGCATAGGGCTGCACAGGATGTCCATTCAAGGGCAGGGCGCAAAGACGGTGTGGCTTGGCCAGCGTGTTCCGACGCGATGCGCCATGCACCATGCACAGCGCGTCACCACGACAGCGGTGATGGCGGCGATCAGACAGCACACAGTCGCACAGTCGTCGCTGAGCGACACTGCGTTCTAGAACGGCCGATACGTTGGGTGCAGTGCCTGGGTCCCTCATTCCAGACTCAGCGGTGTGCGCGGTGTGTTGTCTCCGGATGCTCGGCGCACTGGAGGACTGCCTATTTCGTAAGACGCTAATGAACGAAGGTGCGAGGCGGGAGGCGGCACCCACAGACCGCTCGCTCCCCTTGGCCCGCAGCGCTTAATATGCTCGTATCCGGATGGAGATCGACGCTCCAGTTCCAGCAGGTAGCCGCCGTACATTCCTGTCGGGCGAAGAGTTTCGGAGTTGCAAGCACTCCTTGGGCATGCGAGACGTACGTACGCGCCCTCGTGCGCATTGTGTGCGGGGCGTGGCAAGGGTAGGTCAGAGGAGCAGGGGTAGAGGCAGGTGCAGAAACAGCCCCTTCCTCTGCTGCTTACAGGTCTCCATGCCCTGCTTAGCTCGTCAACTCCGGGCCCCGGGCAGGTTTAAGCAGTCGAGAGACCGCCCACTGAGCAGCCCCATCCTCTACCTCCCCTTGTGTGGCAAGGTAACACCGCTCACAATGAAAGGAGGGAACGACATCGCAAACCTTAAGCGCTTAAGCATGGCACGCTCAATCGCTTCATGCTTGACGACGCCCACCGATGCCGAGGCCACCCTGATGAATGTGCTTAGAGGACTGTGGCCATGACGTGTGTCCGCTTGCAGACCTCTAGTGGAACGGGGGAGTGTGGCGGAGGCGACAGGAAGACGCTCCGCTACTGCTTGCTTCTTATCTGACTGCTCTGATGTTTGCCATGGTGCAGTCGACAAAGTGTAAGACCTGAACGGACAGATACCTTGCACCCGTTAGTGCAGGAAGTGCCGTGGGCACAGCACATACGGGAGATCGGCCCTTCAACATCCATTGCATGTGACATTGGCGACTAGTGAAATCCATCCTCTTCAACAGTTCTTCAACCAGCACACCGAGAACGGGGATAGGCCGCGGATGTGAATGCAAAGCGTCACTGTGAATCTCGCTGTGCTGTGCAAGCGGGTGCCCCATCCAAGTGCCGGTACGCCGTCGTTATAGTAAGCCGATATGAACGCGCCACAGCTGTACAAAGAGCCACAGCCTCTATGTATACCTCGCTCCATCTCTTCAACACTGTATTTGTCTGTTTCGCCCTAGCCTTGAGTGTACCGGAAAACACCAGCTATGGTGCACGCAGGTGGGCAAGAATTTGTTGAGCTCTGAAGTGGTCATGACTGGTGAAGCTCTGTTCTGACCCTTGAGCAACTCAGCAAAACAGTGCATCCTAGTGATCACAAGTACAGACTCTGACGGACGCCGACACCTCGTCAGGCGAGGATGCTGGGACGAGGCAAGTGTGCTCCTAACATCCCGGCAGCTGCACAGCCTCCCACATTTGATTCGAGTCTCATTATCATCAATGCATGAATCCCAACGATGCGAAAACGACCCACTAATGTCTAAGCTACTTACGCGCGAGCGCCGCAGCGAGCACCTCGGGCTGCTCGCGCTGCAGGCCGCCGTCGCTCTGTCGCGCCGACAGGGGGCAGACGCTCATCTCGGTCCAGCCCTCCCAGACGCGCTCGACGCCCGCGAGACACGACGGGTCGTCGATCGCGAGCAGCCAGATCGCGTCGTACCCGCCCGCTGTCTGTCAGCTGTGCTCCCCGGATCACTCTCAGCTGCACGGCAAACGCCGTGCCTCCGACGAGGCTGCTTGCCGACTCACCTCCCGGAACTCCACCGCCCAGAACACCAGGCAAGCGCGAGCACTCGTCCAGCAGGCGCGTCTGTTCCTTCGGCTCGATCGGGACGCCGCTGGCCACACTCATGTCGCGCATGCCCTTGCGAACTCCCTCGATGGCGCCGCGGATGTGCTTCAGCTGCGCGTTGATCGGGCTGAAGTCGTCGAGCTGCGCGTCAGTTTTCCCTCTTTCGAGCAGCTCACGTTGGCGACCTCGCTGCCAATAGCAGCCTGGAGCGTCTCCGTGTACCCCGGCTCGTTTTCGAGCGCCGCGAGGCCGCGGAGCGCGTGCTCGAGCGCCTTGTTCGCGGCGTCCTGCACGATCCACATGCGGAGCGCCTCCTCGCTCTTCTCCTTGCGCCACTTGAGCACCTGCCCGACGAAGCTCGGCGTGTCCGTCCCCGCGTCGACGTCGGCGAGCATGAGCCGCAGCCCGCGCGGCAGGCGGAACGGCCGCGTCTCCTGGTCCCACGGGCCCGAGACGATGTCGAGCAGGCTCGCAGTGCCCGCGAACATGGGCTCGAGCACCGACGGCGAGAACCGCCGGTAAACGTGCGTGCCGTACACGGCGGACGCGACGTCGAACCCACTCCCGACCTTGCCCTGTGCGGCACAGTGCGCCGCCTGCGCCAGCGCGTGGATCGTGTCCCGGCCGCCGTTGAGGTCCGCGAGATCAAGGTGCAGGAGCAGAGCAGCGACGAGCGACGTGACGAGCGCAGCACTGCTACCGAGTCCAGTCTTGTTCGTCTGTCCCAGTGGGCGAGGGAGGGGCGTGAAGCGCTCCAGCTTGTCGAGCGCGGACATCTTCAGCGGCAACCCGGCGGCGGCGAGCTTGAGGTCAGCGCAGGAAGGAAGGGGGAACGCACCTGCTCGCGCTGGGAGTAGAAGTCGTTGTCGGCGAAGACGACGATGTCGAGTCCCCTGTCGAGCGCCGCGGCGAGCTCGCCCGCGCGCCCCTCGCGCTCGAGCCGCTGCGCCGCGTACTCGAGAGTCGTCTGGAGTGTCGTCTGCACGAACTTGTTGCGCTCGTCGCCCTCGGCCTGCAGCTCGAGCTTGCCGTCGGCGCTCTTGGCGGCGTAGCGCCACACGCTGGCATCGGGCGGGAACTGGCCAGCGCGCACGCTGACGCTCCCCGCCTGGCCGGGCGACACGGAGCAGTAGAACCGCGACGATGTCGCGACCACGAGGCCGGTGTACAACCGGTCCAGGACGAGGTACCCGCCCGCAAGCAGGACCTTGCCCGGCGCCGAGACTATCGTCTGCTCGCTCGTCGTTGTCGGCCCCGCGCTCATTGTCTGTGGTGGTGATCGGTGTGATCGGGCAAGAAAGTCGAGGTGGAGGTCGGCTCATGGCACGATCTGGCTCGCGTAGTCGTGCCTGGGCCGGACGCGAGGCGGACTCTGGGCGCTCTCCGCACCGAGCGATAACGGCGTTCGCCGATCAGTCTCAGCCACTGCGTCCAGGCAGAGTTCACGGCTGGTGACCCTCGCAAAGGGCAGTAAGCTGCAGAGAGAGCAAGACCAGGTGATGCATCAATTCCACGCCTGACTGAGAGCGCAAGCATCAGAAACCCTGTGTGTAGTGAGCAGAACTCGGAGCTGCCCCGGGAGGAAAGGAAAGGTATAGGGAGAAGAGAGAGGATTGGAGGCGATCTGTGTGCTAAGTGTCCTTGCATGTCTCCGAGTTCTGCGACCTCCATGCACGCACTGTATGCTCCGGTTGAGTAGCCGGGACGCACGGCAAGTGGACGCGATTCATTGTGTCAGGCGAAAGTTTCGCTCCCATCGGAGTTTAGCGCCACTTTCTCGTATCGCCGAAAAACGTCCGCCGCCACAACCACCCGATTCAGGGTCTCCCGCCTGGTGCGGCTCGCTCTGGCTGGTTTCGAAGGCTCGAAGGCAGCATCGAGTGTCCATCCGTCAAGGTCAACCCCCACATCTCAAAAATGGTGCGTAGCGGCGACACCGGCACTGGCGTGCGCGGAGAGGACTGAGCTGACGACCAGGCGCCTACTCAGAAGGTTAGTCGAAATCTCGAACGGATCGATGTCGCGCGCGCAGAGTCTTGAAATGTCGAAAGTCGGATGTCGAAGGATTTCGAAGGGCGGATTGCTGGAGGACAGACGAAGACGGACAACGCCCAGATGCGTCGCGAACGAGTGGGAAGGACAGACACTGGCGGAGAAGCGAGAGAAGAGAGTGCAAGGACGATGCTGTGGAAGGGGTGGGCTCGACAGGACGGAGTGGAACCCAACAGCGAGTGGACATGATGTCGGTCGGAGCGCTTGCTGTTGCGGCAGTTTCGCTCGCTGCTCGCTGTGCACTGCTGTTGGCGTGTTGTTTTGAGCGAGGAATCTCGAGAGAGCCGGAGCGAAGACGATGCGCGCGCGACGAGAGTTCGACATCGGAATATTTGGGATAGCGTTGCTGACCCTTCAGACCCGCAAGCAGCGTTCGGCGCTCCAGGACGTCGTCACCCGCGAGTACACCATCAACATCCACAAGCGTACTCACGACCTCTCCTTCAAGAAGAGTGCGTATTCGCATGGGGAGCAGCAGCAGGCTGCAACCGGACTCTGGCTCAGGCTTCAGTTCAGCAGCTGTCTGTCCTCAAAGTCACTGTGTGGTCGCGCTAACCCTTCCCAGAGGCCCCCAAGTCGGTCAAGGCCGTCAAGGAGTTCGCCGAGAAGGCTATGGGTGTCAAGGACGTCCGCATCTCGCCCGGCCTCAACCAGGCCCTCTGGTCGCGCGGTGTCCGTTCGCCTCCCCGCCGCATCCGTGTCCGTCTCGAGCGCAAGCGTAACGACGACGAGGGTGCCAAGGAGAAGCTCTACGTTGTTGCCTCGGTCGTTGAGGGTGTCACCTCCTTCAAGGGCCTCGAGACCGTTGTTGTCGAGGGCGACGAGTAAACGTTGGGATTCTGTTGGGAGACTTGACGGGGGTGATATAGGCTGTAGCCCAGCGTCATGACATTCCATTCAGCCGTGTACCTGTTACCCGTGCAGCGTAGATGCTGCCGTTTCTGTGATGATAGAGTCTCGCTGTTGGACGAGCCTGAGCACGCTGCACCAGAGCCGCTCTGTATATGCCTGATGTCAGATGGAGCCGGTGCAAGCTCCGATACACTGATCTGCTCCGTGCCTCCAGCCTGCTTTCATGTTCCTGCGATGCTTCGGCGCCGAGCTCCGCATTCTGAGCGGGCACAAGGGGGCTTGTAGCTGGGCTTAGAGGGGCCGGTTCCCCAGATTTTATGTCGATCTGCTGCGTTAGACGTGAAGTCACGTGCCAGGCACCAAAAGTTTCAATCCCACCACTGTAGTAGATGTTGATCCCTCCACTCGAGTGGCCACTTGCATTCATCACACCAATCACACAACATGTCGGTGGACGAGAAGCTCAGCAAGGAAGAGCGCCGCAAGCTCAAGGAGGAGAAGCGCGCCCGCAAGGCTGCTAAGGCCGCTGCCGCTGCCGCCGCCGCCGGCGAGGACGCCCCCGCTCCCGAGAAGAAGGAGAAGAAGGACAAGAAAGACAAGAAGGAGAAGAAGGACAAGAAGCGCGCTCGCGAGGACGACGGCGAGGAGCAGCCCAAGAAGTCGAAGAAGTCAAAGGAGGAGTCGCCTGCCACCCCCGCCGAGACCATCATCGAGACTCCCGCCGAGGGCCAGGAGGCGCCCGTCCTCTCGAAGAAGCAGCTCAAGAAGCTCAAGGCTGCTGCTGCTGCCGCCGAGGCCGCCGAGGCTACCCCGGCTGCCCCCACCCGCGAGTTCACCGAGGCCGACAAGGCTTTCCTCAAGGAGCAGAACATCGCCCTTGAGCCCGCCCTCTACCCGCCGTACCTCGACATGGCCTCGCTTGTCGTCAACCCTGCCATCACCCAGTTCCTGTCGTCGTTCACGAAGCCGACCCCGATCCAGTCGGTCTCGTGGCCGGCTCTCATGGCTAAGCGCGACGTCGTCGGTATCGCCGAGACTGGTTCCGGAAAGACCCTCTCGTTCGGTGTGCCGGGTATGCAGCTCCTGAGCCAGCTCCCGCCCGCCGGCAAGAAGGGCAAGGGCAAGCTCGCCATGCTCGTGCTTGCCCCTACCCGTGAGCTCGCCCAGCAGTCGTTCGACACCCTCGTCAAGCTCGGCAAGCAGCTCAACATCGAGGCTGTCTCGCTCTTCGGTGGTGTTCCCAAGGGCGAGCAGATCGCCAAGATCAACGCCCCCAACACCCGCATCGTTGTCGGCACCCCCGGACGAACCCTTGACCTCGCCGACTCTGGCGACCTCGACCTCTCTGGCGTCAAGTACCTCGTTCTTGACGAGGCTGACCGTATGCTTGACGCTGGTTTCGAGAACGACATTCGTCGCATCATCGCCCACTGCCCCAAGCACGATGGTGGTCGCCAGACCGTGATGTTCTCGGCCACCTGGCCCGAGTCCGTCCGCCGTCTCGCCTCGACCTTCCTCACCGAGCCCGTCAAGGTTACGGTTGGCTCTGACGAGCTCTCGGCCAACAAGCGTATCGAGCAGATCGTTGAGGTCCTCGACAACCCGCGCGACAAGGACGGCCGCCTCACCTGGCACCTCCGCAACCACCTGAAGTCGAACCCCGGTGCGCGTGTCCTCGTCTTCGGTCTGTACAAGAAGGAGGCTCAGCGCCTGGAGTACACGATCCGCCGCGCCGGCTACAAGGTCGGTGCCCTGCACGGTGACATGAACCAGAACGACCGCTTCAAGGCCCTCGACGCGTTCAAGGACGGCAGCGTTAACGTCCTCGTTGCCACTGACGTTGCTGCCCGTGGTCTCGACATCCCCGACGTCGCGCTCGTCATCAACGTCACCTTCCCGCTTACCACTGAGGACTTCGTCCACCGCTGTGGACGAACAGGCCGTGCCGGCAAGACCGGAAAGGCTGTCACGTTCTTCACGGGCGAGAACCACGAGCGCTCGCTTGCGGGCGAGTTCATGCGTGTCCTCCGCGACGCTGGTGCCGAGGTGCCCAAGGAGATGGACCGTTTCCCCGCCACGATTAAGAAGAAGGAGCACGGAAGCTACGGCGCGTTCTACAAGGACACGACCAACGCGCCCAAGGCCACGAAGATCACGTTCGACTAGATTACCTAGAGCGAGGCTTTGAGGCGAACGCTGGGCCGCGAAAACGTAAAAATGGCCGGTGCCACGGTCAACCTATTCATCACAGTTTCAGTTAGAGGGTTCAGCGTTTAGATCATATTTTTGCACTACCTGTATACTTTATCAATGTATGCATCGAGACTACATCCGGCGTCCGCCGCCAGATCTGGCATCGGTCAGCATCCCTGCCAGCTGACTCAGTGAACGCAGCCCGACGACGTAGGGAATCGAGTGAGACGGACACTTGGCTGGCCGACCTCTCAGGCACGGCCGGTACGGCTATGACGATAAACGCCACCCGCTGATAGCTCGCTCCGGCTGGTTCGCCCTAGATTTGGTCCGCTCGCATGCTGCGCCATCCTCGAAACATCTACTTAATGAGTCGTCGTCTCGCCGCCGTTTCCCGACATCTCTCTACCTTATCCAAGGCATCCTCATCCTCTAATATGCTCGGCGCTATCAAGTCTAAGCTCGGTTACGAGACCCTCCCCGCGGACATCGCGAACAAGTCGTTCTACGACCTCAAGGCTCAGCTCCCCGGCCAGGACAAGTACCTCGACTTCGTGAGATCGCATTCGTGCCGACCAAGCTGACCGCTTCAGTCGACGTTCAAGGGCAAGGTCGTTCTGATCGTTAATACTGCTTCCAAGTGGTAGGTACAGCGGGCGAACAGTATTCAAATGCAGAAGCGCAGAAGCTGACAATGCGCAGTGGTTTCACTCCCCAGGTACGGGTGACAGCGTTCTCACGGCGCTAACTCGCAGTACACCGGCCTCGAGAAGCTCTACAAGGACTACCACGACCGTGGCTTCGAGGTCATCGGCTTCCCCTCGAACGAGTTCAACGGCCAGGAGCCCGGCAACGATGAGCAGATCGCTGAGTTCTGCCAGGTTCGTCTGCTCTGACTGTTGTTTACTGACGCCCTAGGTCAACCACGGTGTCACTTTCCCTCTTGCCAAGAAGGTGCGCTACCTCGCGCTAACTGACTAGCTGACATGCGCAGAGTAAGGTCAACGGCCCCGACATGAACGAGGTCTTCGCGTGGCTCAAGGCCCAGAACGCGCCCGGCGCTGGTGGTGTCGCGGGCACGACCTCGATCAAGTGGTACGTAGGCCGAGCTACATGTTGCATCTCTAGCTGACACCCCGCAGGAACTTCACCAAGTTCCTTGTTGACAAGAACGGCAAGGTCGTCGACCGCTTTGGCAGCACGACGACGCCGGCGAGCATCGCGCCCAAGATCGAGAAGCTCCTCAACGCCTGATCTACGGCTGCTTCGGGCCCCTTGTTGTAATCTGCGGTGATGCCATCTTGTTATTGCTGATTCATGCATTGGGGCGATGGCGCGATAATCGGTGTGGAGGTCACGATGGCCGTCGGCGAAGGATGGAGAACGCTCCCTGACATCCACCCGTAGCCCCGCGGAGAGGCATGGCTGGTCGCCGTTGATCGTGTTATCGTTGGGTCAGCGAGATCCATCGGCCGCCATGTGCGGCGCATGCAAGGTGCGGATATGCGCTCTCCTATCTCTACGCATTTGCACTCGGAGCCGCCTCCAAACCCTGTCGATACTACACGGTCAGCTTTGGAGAGTCGCGAGCGATGTAGTCGGATCCAGCTGCACGGAAGTCTCATGGGGTAGAGCGAAGCCGTTGGTCTGGAAGTCCCACGGCGTCTCAGTCCACTTAGACTACGAGGTAGCCTGCTAGATCTCTCGAGGTATTACGTGCTACACTCGACATTTGACGGTTCGGGTGGCCATGCAGCGGCGATCCAGACAGAAGTTTTCCTGATGTGCCAGGCACCTGCCGTGAAAGTTGAATGAATGGCATCGCAGGGGGCACGACGATCGCGCGAGGCCTGTAGACATGTTCTCAAACGGCTGTAATAGTGTTCTGCAGACAGTGCAACTGATACCGCGGTATAGCAGCGCTCGCGGTGTCTCGATGCGTGCTCGGCATGCTCGGTGATAGTCCGCGGGAGCTCGTCCATTGAGCCCTCGACGCTCCCGCGACGCCATCGAGCTCCCGTGCCTGGCTGGTCTGGCGTGCCGCTTTGACCGTCTTCCGGCCCTCCCACCCTGTATCCGCCGCCGCCATTGTTGCTGCTGCCTCTGCGTGCCGCTGCTCAGCAACGACGAATTCTCACTTGCTCACTCTCTGTCCATTCCATCGTACCTCACTCCCACCCTCCTTCCGGCATACCGACACCGCCGAACGCGCCTGCATGGCCCGGTAGACGCCATCCGTGCATCGAGTAACATCCGCCCACCGCCCCTCCGTCCCCGCTACCCCGCCTTCCATCGCGTTCATCTCCCGTCGCCTCAGCCGCCAAGGAGACCATCAAAATGGCATCCCCACCTGCTAATCACCCCTTCATGCGGCCGGCCATCGCGACTGTGACACAGAACGCGCAGAATGGCGGACAGGGAACGGCGTACTACAGCCCACCGTCAGCTTCGCCGCCGCAGGCGTTCGAGCGCAAGTCGCTGTCGCCGCGTCCGCCGTCGAGCCTGTCTGCTGCACCGCGCTCGCGGCCCACTTCTCCCGCGACCCCGTCGCAGCAGGACAAGTTTGGCTCGCTGAACGGGGCTGCGAAGCCCGAAGCGTTCCACGAGCCGTGGCTTGAGGAGCAGCCTCCGAAGAAGCTGACAAGATGGGAAGAGAAGGTCCAAGGCGACCTGGCCGGCTGGCGCGGTGGACAAGGGTGAGCTCACCGGCTCGAGTGTAGCTGACAACAGCGAACCACGATCCAGCGTGCCCCAGGCCGGAGTACCGAATTCGACCTACTACGGTCAGCCGCAGACGGGAACGATAGGCCGCGATCTGCCGAAGGAGATTGTTCGAATCGAGCGCGACTGGCACCTTGGAGATATCTGCCAGTACGTCGAGCTTCGCTTAGTTCTCTGGCAGCTGACAGACAGGTTCTCGACGACGTTCCCTCTCGAGCTCGAGTCGCGCATCAGCCCGGCCAAGTTCACCGCGTTCATCGAGGAGATCAACGTCCCGCTGCGCGAGGCGTACTCTGTCAGTGGGGCCGTCATGGACAACCTGCTGGCCATCGCGACGTGGTGGACGAGTCTGATGTGGCACACCAGCCATTTCGAGAAGGTGTGCTGCCCACGGTTGGTGTTCAGAGCTGACGATCAGGAGCTTCGACGTGCTGAAGACATCATCCGTTCATACAACGAGTCAACGTTCAATCCGATCGGCCTTAACGTTCTTTCCCCGCGCGACGTTGCGCTGCAGTATGTGAGTAGTTCGAGCTTCTTCGAGTGGTCGTAGCTGACATGACAGCTCGAGATCGAGTGAGTAGCCAGGATTATGGTTCACTGCCCGACCCCGTTCAGCCCACTGACACCGCAGGTACTACTAACTGATGATTCTGCTTGTTGTCTCCCTGCCCTCGATACCCGGATCGCAACCCAAGGCCTATACCAACGCACTGCCCATTCCACGAAATATTACGCAACGAATAGAGATACCTTGCATATAACCACTAGTATTATTTGTACCTGTTGTGAGAGAGATGCACAACGCGATAGACTTTTCGCGGAGGTCTCCGTCGTCTCAGTGGGTCGCGGTCGTACGGTGGGCCGCCGCGGCGGCGGCAGGGAGGAGATTGATCGGTGATCGGCACCTGGGTTTCGCGTGCGGACCCTGAAACGGCAACTTTGAACGGCCAAAGAACGCGCGTACGGGCGAGTCCATGCAGGTCCAGTCAACCACCCCCGGACCTCCACCTAAAATATGACTGTCACCCAGCGCCGGCGACAACCCCGCGCCCCACGCTGACCAGCCCCGACGCCCTCCAGCCTTGTGCAAACACCTCATTCGCGTCGCACAAACCACACCCGATGGTAGGAACACGGCGGTCAACTCGCGCCACGCGCGGCAACCAGCTCCCCACTCCGAACGAGAAGAAAGCCCTCTCGGGCCCATCCGAAGCGTCCACACCCTCCTCTGGAAACCAGGTCCCGACACCTATGAGTCTGTCTGACGAGGAGGACGTCAAGCCCACCCTCCGCGCAAAGCGCCGAGGTGAGTAACCTCCTTTGGTCCTTCTGACCCCAGCTTCTTCCTCCGTGTCCACGAGGTCGGCCAAGCGCCAGGTCCTCGATCATGTCAGCGTCCCGCCGCGCTCGTCGTCGCGTAAACCCTCCGTGAAGAGCGAGCCCGTCGATGCTGAGGACGTCCTCCTGCTCACCGACGACGAAGACGACAAGGACGACGTCGCCACCCCTGCTCCCACGCGTGGGCGCGGACGCGGGCGATCGTCGAATGTCAAACACGAGCCCGAGTCCGAGTCAGAGGAAGACAAGCCGCTGCCGAAGAAGGTCACCCGCGCAAAGGCGAACGGGAAGGCCAAAGCTATCGAGATCAGCAGCGACGACGGCGATGATGACGAAGGTAGTGACTTTGTCCTTAGCGAGGAAGACGTCAAGCCGACCCCGTCTGCCGTGAACCGCGCTGCGATCCTTCGCGCCGCTGAGCGTCGCATGACCTCGGGCTCCTCAACTGAGCTGCCCACGCCCGGCGCCAGTGGGACTAGCACGCCCCTCGCCGACAAGATCTGGGACGGCTCCGAGTCTGAGGCGCAGGAGTCCGACTTCCTTTCCGACCTCTCCGACTCGCCTGCACCCAAGAAGAAGGGTAAGGGCAAAGGGAAGGCAAAGGGGGGACGCCGCCTCGACGGTGGCGAGGGAGAGGAGCTTCCCGAGGCTTGGAAGGGGAAGAAGAGAAGGAGCCGCCGCGAAAAGGACGAAGAGAGTGCGGAGAAGGCTGAGATCAAGAAGGAGGAGCGCAAGCTCGCTGCTGAGCTCGGTCGCAAGTTGACGCAGGGTGAGAAGAATCAGATTCGGCTGCAGAGGGTGAGTTTTGAGAGGAGTCGGTCAACAAACTGACATCAGCACCATCCTGAGCTCAGGGACGCTTGGGGAGACCTCGAGGCGAACTTGGAGCCTGTCAAGCCTGTGCCCATGGAGGCGCACCCGTCGCTGAAGCTGACGTTGCTGCCGTTCCAGAAGGAGAGTCTGTACTGGATGAAGAAGCAGGAGGAAGGTCCCTGGAAGGGAGGCATGCTGGCTGATGAGATGGGAATGGGCAAAACGTGAGTAGTCCCAGGCGTTCGCGTTTCTGACCATCAGCATTCAGACAATTGCTCTGCTCCTCTCTGAGCCGCGCCGCAAGCCATCACTTGTTGTCGCTCCCGTTGTCGCGCTCATGCAGTGGAAGAATGAGATTGAGACACACGCCGAGGGCTTCTCCGTCTGCCTCTGGCACGGCAACTCGCGCAGCAAGATCGATCTGAAGAAGTACGACGTCGTGCTGTGCTCATACGGCACGCTTGAAGCCTCGTTCCGACGCCAGCAGCGCGGCTTCAAGCGTGGCAACCTGATGATCACGGAGCCGAGCCCGATGCACGCATTCGAGTGGTTCCGTGTCATCCTTGACGAGGCACACAACATCAAGGAGCGCACAACGAACGCCGCCAAAGCCGCTTTCGCTCTCAAAGCCAAGTATCGATGGTGCCTGTCGGGCACGCCGCTGCAGAACCGTGTGGGAGAGCTCTACTCGCTTGTACGCTTCCTCGGCGCCGACCCCTTCAGGTAAGTTCAGCTCTGCGAAGGATTAACTGACACCAGTTTCTACTACTGCAAGAAGTGCTCGTGCAAGTCGCTGCACTGGAAGTTCGGTGACAGGCGTCATTGCGACGACTGTGGGCACAAGCCGATGGACCACGTATCGTTCTGGAACTCGGAGATCCTCACCCCAATCGTGCGCTACGGGATTGAGCAGGGCAACCCTGGTCACACTGCGTTCAGGAAGCTCAAGATTCTGCTCGACCGCATGATGCTCCGGTGAGTGAGCGAGAGGTCGATTGGTACTGACCCCCAGCCGAACCAAGATCGAGCGTGCCGACGACCTTGGTCTGCCCCCGCGTACGATGGTCATTCGGCGTGACTTCTTCTCACCTGCGGAGAAGGAGTTGTACATGAGTCTCTTCACCAACGCCAAGCGCGAGTTCAACACCTACGTTGAGGCGGGAACCGTTCTGAACAGTGAGATAGCGCTACGTCCTTCTGAGCTGACGGCAGACTATTCGAACATCTTTTCGCTGATCACGAGAATGCGTCAAATGGCGTGTCACCCTGACCTCGTGCTCAAGTCGCAAACAAGTTCTCTTGCGCAGCCTACAACTGAGGGCAGCATTTGTCGGATCTGCAATGACTCGGCCGAGGACGCCATCGTGTCGCAGTGTCATCACGTCTTCGACCGCGAGTGCATCAAGCAGTACCTGGAAATGCAACAGCTCCGCGGCCACAATGTAAGCTTATAGGCGCTCTCGAAGCTAACCTCAGCCCGAGTGTCCCGTGTGCCACATTGAGATTTCGATCGACCTCGAACAGGAGGCTATCGACCTCTCTGAGACGAACGCCAAGCGCGCCCGCCAGGGAATTCTGTCCCGTCTGGACGTTGACAAGTGGCGCTCCTCGTCCAAGCTCGAGGCGCTCGTCGATGAGCTCGAGAAGCTCCGCAAGCAGGATTGCACCATTAAGTCACTGGTCTTGTAAGCTTTCCAAGCTACGCTGTCAGCTGACGCCAGTTCCCAATTCGTTTCCTTCCTGGACATCATCGCGTTCCGCCTTCAGCGTGCGGGCTTCAACGTGGGTTAGCTGGCCTTTGCAGTTCTAACCACCAGATTTGTCGACTCGAGGGTGGCATGACGCCGCAACAGCGTGACGCGACGATCCAGCACTTCATGAAGAACACCCAGGTCACTGTATTCCTGATCTCGCTTAAGGCGGGCGGTGTCGCGCTGAATCTGACGGAAGCGTCACGCGTATTCATGATGGACTCTTGGGTAAGTTTTCGCGACCGTCCGTCAACTAACGGTCAGTGGAACCCATCCGTCGAGAACCAGGCTGGAGGTGAGTATTCTTGGTTTAGCATTCGAGGACGTTAAGCTGACATCAGATCGTATTCACCGTCTCGGCCAGAAGCGCGCGGTGACGATTACAAAGTTCGTCGTCGAGGACTCGATCGAGGACCAGATTGTCAAGCTGCAAGCGAAGAAGCTCGCAATGACGGATGCGGCCCTCAGCCGCGACCCCGACGCCGCCCTCGGCAAGCTGACCGTCGAGGACCTCGGCTTCTTGTTCAAAATGTAAAAGCTGCACTGCCGACAGGTGTAGCGTGTTTTGTAGCGAGTGCACTTCTCTTGTGTGTACCATGGCAGTCGATTGTATTCCTGTTTCTCATGCATTGTACATAGATTTTACCGCCCTGTTGCTGGGGTGCTCTTCTCCCTCCGCCATCGTACTTGGCTTACATGACCGTGACCGCCGCGAGGACAGTGAGTCCGAGCGCAAGGCTAGGGGCCGCCCAGCGGGGTGCCGCATTCGATGGTGTAGCAGCAGTAGATGCAGAGGTTGAGGGTACGGCGGCGGCGCTGGGCCCACTAGATGCGCTGGTAGCCGCCTCAGCAGTGGGGGTGTCGGAGGCGGGTGCGTCAGAGGCTGGAGCATTGGAGGCATCGGCGGCTGGGGTGCCGGAAGCTGAGGCGTCGGAGCCCGGGGCACTGGAAACCGGACCATCCGCAGCTGCAGACGGAGTGCTGGAGGCGGACGGCTGGCTGTTACCGCCGCCGGAAGTCGTGCCCTGGGCCATGCCACCGGCGGTGTCGTTTGCGGGTCGCTGGGTCGCATGCCGACCGACGGGTTTTCTTCAAGTTGTGTCTCTGACCTTGTTAACCTCGCGACGGGCCCATAACCTGCGACGGAATATAGCCAAGAACGCATGTGGCCTACCGTTGTTCAGTAGCGCCATACCAGCAGAACAACCTATCAGGGGAATCCGCGACACAGCCAGTCGAAGTCTGATAACCGAGCACAACGCAGCAGATAGCATCGTTATGCTGTGGCGCTGCGGCGTGGAGACCTGTCTCTCACATCCCCATCCTCACCTGCACCAGCTGGCCATCCGTACCAGCACACAAGTCTCACCATGTATGCATTTTGGGCTCTACCAGAGAACCCGTTTTCACTGCTTAGCGCTTTTAGCCATTCTTCCGCTTTCTCGCCAGTTTCCTTAGCCGTCCGTTGATATCATGATACAATAGCTTCAGCTCCCACTCCTTGGCGGCCGTGCCTATCTCACTGTACCAATACTTCGCGCTGTCCGTCCACCGGACGATCGAGTTCCAGTCCCCGCCGGCCGGGATCAGTGGCGGGTCCGACGTGATCAGCCCGAGCTTGGCGAACTTGTCCTGCTCGGCGCGCGCCGCCGTGCGCCACTCCAGGCACTGCTCCGTCCACGCCGCGAGGTCGTCCCAGTCTCCTCCGGGCGGGACCGCAGGCAAGTCGCCGAGTGTCCACTTCCGATCCTGGAGAGAGTCCCGCAGAGAGCGCAGCGTATGAGGGTCGACTCCGTTGTCCGGGTTGACGCGGTTCGCGGCCGCAACGACGGCGGCGACCATCTCGTACACTGATGCGCCCTTCGCCGCTGGCCGCCCAGCCGGGGTGGTGATGGCTGGAGGAGGGGCGTCGACCCGCGCAGTCGGTGCCTTCGTCGACACGGCGGCGGCAGGGGCGCTGACCATGGCGACAGGCTCCGCCGCCATGGCACCAGCGGCTAGTGCGTTGATGGCTGCCTCAGCGCGGCGCTGCTTCTTCTCCTGCTCCTTCGCCTCATCCTTCTGCTGCATGTCGAACGCCTCAGCCATATCCTTCCAGATGTTCTCGATGTTCTCCTTCGCCTCATCCTTCGACATGGGCTTCTCTGCTTTCTGCGTCTCCTTCGCTGGAGTCGCCGTAGTTGTGGACTCCGGTTGCGCGGCGTCCTTGACCGCGGTGGCGGAGGGGATCTTCCCGTTGAACCAGTTCGTCATGGACTCCTTCGATGTTGTGGTGGTGGATGCGCGCTCCTGTTCCTCCTTCTGCCGCTGCGTCTCCATGTCTTGCTTGCGGAAGAGCTCCTGCTTAATCCTCTCGGCCTCGGCCCACCACGCTGTGTCCATCTCGGGCTTGGACCCAGGGTGCATGCCCACGTAGTTCTCGAGCGAGTGCTTGGTCTCGATGAACCGCTCGCGCCGGTACGAGCGCAGCTGCATCGGTCCGCGCCACTCCAGGTCCCCTTGCACGTCATAGAGCGAGGGTGCCTCCTTCAGCGTCCGGATGTAGATTGCCCATGCGTCGATCTGCATGTCCAGCTTGTCGAACGCGGCATCGTCACCCATGCCCAGATAGTCACCCCAGAAGTCCCACGAGTCCTGGTCCAGAGTCTCGGGGTTGAGGTCGGGCGGGTCGATCCTGGCCTCGACCAGCGAGGACATCAGGAAGGGCTCCTTCTCGGGGACTGGTTCGACGTGCGTGTCGTATCCAGCCGGACTCCACTCGTCGTCTCCATCGCCGTTGCCTTCCGTGGTCTCTGCGTCATGGTTCTCGGCACTCCATTCGGTGTTGTCTTTTGCGACTGGCTCGCCACCCTCATCCCGGCGGATTAGGAGGGGCGGCGTCGTTGGCACATGGGGCCCATTAAAGTCACGAGCGAGCTGCGTGCGAGGTTCAGGCAGGTTGCGGATCGGGGCGGCCACGACACTCCCCACCAGGGCGAGGTAGGCGGCAAGGGCGATCTTCATGGTCCGTCGAGGATCAATCGATTGGCTGGTTACGTCAAGGAAGCGAAGGGATAAGCCGGCTTATCCGTAGTTCGTAGCGCCTGTCTATGGTGTGTGATTTAGAGACGTCAAGCCGTATAGGCGCCATCGCTGCTGTGAGTGGTGCTTATAAGCAGAGGGCTTTGGGAAGTCATAACAATGAGCCTGGGCAAGGGCGGAACGATGACTCCGCGGTCGTCGGGGTTGTCGGTAGTACCTTTGTCTCCGTCGTATTGGGCCTCGTATCAGCGTGCGCCGGAGAAACCAATCTCTCGTCGCTGCGTTTTGAAAGCGATTGCGGCCGCCGAGGTCGTCGGTCGGGGTGGACTGTGCCACTTCGTAAAGCGGAGCAAGTCAGCAGATGAACATCCTTCCATAGCTTTCTGCTACAAGTCTGCACCCGGCAACAAAACTCAGGCAGTCAGCACCGACTCGCGCTCGCTCCCCTCCTCGTATCCGCTTCCTCCGCCTCGAGCCCCATCGCCGAGCCTCGCAATCAGGCCCTCGATCGTCTGGATCTTGATCAGGCGCTCTGCGCGCTCAATCCTCCTCTGCGCCGCCGCCTCGTCCGCCCTCGCGAGCGCGAGCTGGGTGTGCGCGTCGAGCTCCTGATCCCTCCTTCCGAGGCTGTTGCTCCGTACCGCACCATTCACCCTAGGTCCGGCCCTGGGCATGGCGGCGGGGCTATTGGCGACATCGTCGGTGATCGTGGTGACGAGGCCGTTGGTGACTGGCTCGGGGCCGGAGGGAGCCGCAGTTTCTGGCGGAGACGGCAGCAGGGACAAAGGAAGTGTGGGCCGTGCGCGGCGGCGGATCTCGTCCTGCCTGCGGGTGATTGCGCGCACGTCCGCGTCAAGCGACGTGACTCGGCGGCGCTCGCGGTCGAGCTGCGAGAGGAGGCGGGAGCGCTCTGCGTCCTCCCGCGCCGGAGCTGCGGGCTGGTCGCGGCGCCGATGGTGTCGGTGCAGCTTCATCGCGCTTGCGGGGTCTGCACCGGGAACGTAGCGATTATATCATGTCGGCTGGGACAGCGCACGATGCGCGGGGGTGCAGGCGTGAGAGCTCTACCGTCAGAGGGCACCGAGTCGAGGACGTTCTTTGTGTGTCAGAGGTGCTGTGTCAGTGTCTGCTTTGTGTGTTGTTGCAGCCGGACAATGGCGTCGCGATGTCGGTGAGCTGCCTGGCACCCACACCGCAGCGCCGATCGAGTCGCACGAAGCATCGCAGCGAGATCGCCGGCGTCTGACTGTCGCGGGGGAACGAGTATGTTGTGCCCCATGTTTTGCAGATGCCCCGTTGCAAGCGTCCTCGGGGCTTCAACCGCCACTCGCGCTATGATGCAGCTCCAAGGCAGCCCACGTGCAGGCCGCCTGCCAGTTTGGAGCCCACGGTGCGCAAACTACGGCCTGGCACCTGGCACCCCACTAGCATTCCACACGCAAGCGAAGCCGACAAGCGCAGCCGGTGTGCATGACACAGGGCCCACATTCCGGTGCCGAGCCGGTCAGGCTTACCGCTCAGTCCTCGCGGCCAGACGCGCATTCCTCTGCGTGAAACGTCCCGGACGCCGGCGTCGCACATGCCCGCTGCGGCCAATCACAACCCGGGAAGGTATCAGATCTAGCCGAGCTTGGCGAGATACGCGGGCGTACTGTTCCACGCCTGTCCATTAGGACTGAAGACGCTCAGGTAAGTGAATAGGTAATGAAGTGCACGGCCCTCAGCCCTCGATGCTCCCCTCGCTGCTCCTGGCTGGACCTCGGCGAAAGTACACCTCATGTCATGACAGTCTATCTCTACAGAGAATGTAGGCGCTGCTCTACCCCGTGCCGCAGGCCAGCACCGCCGCTTCGCGTACCGCATCTACAACCGCGCTCCGCCCGAAATAAGAAGAATAGATGAAAGAGCACAACAAGCTACGGCGCAGAGGCTGAAGAGCCACGCAGGCTGTGCTCACGCCTTCGCGCCCTCGACCTTCACACTTGGCACGGCGGGCGCGGCAGGCGCTGCGGGTGCGCCCGGTGTCGGGCTCTTGGCCATCCAGCCGCGGAATCCGGTCCAGCCACCGGTGCCAGCGAGGTAGCGGTGGCGGAGGAGCTGCTCGGCGGTGGGGCGATTCACGAGATCCTGGGCGAGGCAGCAGCGGACAAAGTCAGCAGCGTCCTCGAGCGCACCGCCGCCGTCGGCCTCGAGCCCCTCCTTCGCATGCTCGCCACCGCAGCGCGCGTCGAGCCCCGCCTGCGCACCGCTACCTGGCACTAGACCTTCGAACACTTCGTCCGGCAGCTCGGTGAACGGAGTCTCTCCCACGAGAAGCACGTACGCCACTGTGCCCAGCGCCCACACGTCCTGCTCCTTCCCGCCGTACATCTCGCCGCGCAGAATCTCTGGCGAGGCGTAGTGCAGCGTCCCGCTGAACGTGTCCCAGCGCTTGCCAGGGCGCCAATGCGCAGCGCTCCCAAAGTCGATCAGCTGGCACTTGCCCGTTCCGTCCAGAATCACGTTCTCATCCTTGATGTCGCGGTGTACGATGCCGTTCGCATGCAAGAAGCGCACTGCGTCCGTCAGTTGGCCAACGAACGACCGAACCTCGAACGCAGGCAGCCCGCTCGGGTGCGACTCCACATGGTCGAACAGGTCGACACCAGTGCCGTACCGCGGCATGACGAGGTAGTAGAACTCCCGGTCTTCAAAGAAGTCCAGTAGCTTGCACACGTTCGGGTGGCCCCGTTCAGGAGACTGTTTCATCTCCCCCGAGATGTAACGCTGTGTCGGGTTCGAGCTCGAGCTGTCGGAGCGCAAAGGGGTCATGGGTCGTTCCGCGTCGCCGTTAGAAGCCAATTGTTCTTGGCTACCTTTGTCCGATGCCGTGCGGTGCGGATCCCACGGATGAGGCTCAACCGGTGGGTGGTAAATGAGATGCCGGAGCTGATCCATCACGTGGACTGAAGTCAGTTGAGCCCCTTTACGAGAACCACGTACTTTCTACCGGAATGGGCCCCAGCTGCTTGTGCTTCTTCCAGCAGTCGGCAAGGATTCGCGACTTGATTACGTACTTGATGATGAGCTCCTCCTGCAGAGTTAGCGACAGTTGGGAAAACGCGACTTACGCCAACTGGCTGTCCGTTGCTTCCCTTCACCTTAGCCC
The DNA here is from genome assembly GCA_023630055.1 of Trichosporon sp. PB005A. Classification (NCBI taxonomy): domain Eukaryota; kingdom Fungi; phylum Basidiomycota; class Tremellomycetes; order Trichosporonales; family Trichosporonaceae; genus Trichosporon; species Trichosporon sp. PB005A. The sequence goes on from JAMALZ010000007.1 coordinate 445,840, forward strand.
GCATGACCAGACCATACGCTCCCTTTCCGGCCTCTTTCAGTATCACATAGTCATCGATACCGTGGCCCCCAGCGCCCACCACTTCACTGTGGGGCGTTCCAGTGGAGCTCGGGGCGCCTACGCTAGAGGCGTGACTAACGTTCGACGTGAAGCTGTCAAATCTCGACATCGAGGGGAATGCACCAGAGTGATGTCCGGGTGCGGGCGAGCGAAAGGCAGAGAAACTCGACAGGGTGCCCTGGCGCACAGGCGGAGATTTGGAGGCGTTGCTTGTGTCGTCCTTGGGTTCCCTGGCCTCCCCCTGGTCGCCGTCCTTAGAATCTTTAGAGTCGATACTGGAGACCTGCGTCATCGGCGTTAATGGAGGGAATGCGAGTGGTCTGACGATGCGGCCGGCGACGAGCGAGACTCGCGGGGTGTCGCGCTCGCGACGTCGCGGTGACCGCGGGGGCGAGTACTCTGCCGAGTTGCGTCGTGAGGGAGCGGCACTTGCAGGCCGACTCAGTGATTTACGCGTCGAAAAGGATCGCGAGTAGTTCCGAATGGACTCGAAGCGCTCTTGCTCAGTCTCAGGAGGAGCACTGCTCAAAGGCGGCGACTCATCGGAAGTTGCGGGTGAGGCCGTACCTGCAGGCGTAGCGGCAGTCGACGGCGTAGCAATGGCCGATCGTGTGACGGGATCTGCGTGGAGCGGAGACGGCTTCGTCGGGAGTGTGTCGCTTTGGAAACAGGCGGCTGGAGCAAGAAGAGGCTGCGAAATTTGCTCGATCTCGCTAGGTTGCGGCTCGGGCGGAGCCTCAGCGAGCCCAGGGCTGTCCAAGCTTCGGCGAGAACGCTGGGACCCCCGCGAGTCGGCGCGCGACAAACCGCCACCAGTTCCTATTTCATGCACGCCCCATGAATGACCCTTAGGCTCTGACGGTGGCGAGCCAGCGATCTCCTCGTCCACTAAGCGGAGCAAGCGCTCGCGCTCAATCTCGCGCTTCGTTTTCGTTCGACGCAGGTCTACAGCGGGTCGCTGATCAACGAGAGAGTCCCTTCGGCCGATGCTGTTGAAACGTCGCACAGTCGTGGGCTCCACAGCGAGGGTGATATCGTCATCGTCATCAGGAGTTAATAGCCCGCCATTGTTGCTGGCCGTGCTGGCGAGGTCTGTGCTCTTGTCCAGGTTAACCCAAGCCTCCTTCATGCCCTCTTCAGGTTTCGGGGGACGCTGGGGCTGTGCCGGGCTAGGTGCAATGACGATCGACGAAAAGACTGGACGCAAATGAGGAGATCCGTCGGCCTCCGTAGGTGTTCGTTGCGGCGCCTCAGTTGAAGGAGACGGAGCGCTCGAGCTGGAGCTGTCACTGTCGTGAGAGTCATGAATCTCCTCGCCACCCAGCCTTCCCATCTCCTTCAACTCTCTCCACTCCTGTGTCGTCGGCGTGAGAATGACCATGTGTTGCGGGGGCATTGGAGCCGCTGCCATCGGATCGGCAATGTCGTGCTCGGGAGTGGGGACGAGGGAAGCAGAGTTGGGGAACGTCGGGGGCAGGTGCTGTTGCAGGAAGCGAGTGTTGGGAGATAGCCGAGTCGTCGATGTCGGGCTCGAGTGACTTGAGTCACCGCCAGCGGCACCACTTGGAGGAACTGAGAGGTTTCGTCGAACATGAATGGGGGACGATGGGCCCAGCGATTGTGCCGGGGAAGGCGAGGGTGACCTCCGAGAGCCAGTTGCACCAGTCGGACTGACACTTATCGTTGATCGCACCGGAGAGGCGGCGCGAGAATGCATACGATAATAGAAGCGCGCGCTGATGTCAACGAAAACCAGGTCTGCGATCACTGAGCACCGTAGTTCGGCGCGACACCGAGGGGCCAGGTCCCGCGCGGGAAGAAGATTGCTCACCTGTTGTCGTACGGAGCTTCATCCCACGGCTCATCGGTGAGATCACCATGTGAAAAGACGCGATGATGCTCGCTCACAGCACGACGGTCTTCTTTCACACCGGGTGATCGCGACGAGCCGATCGCCACTCCCATCGCCGTCAGATCCGCCCATGACTTGCTTGTGGATATTCCGCCGCCAGTACCGCCACGAACACGGCTCATGGCCGCCTTGTGCCGGCGAGGACTAGGCGGCGGAGGAATGGAATGCCCTCGCTGGTCGTATTGGTCCGAATCGAATTGCGTCTGTAAGGGTTGAAGACCTTGGCGGGGCGAAGTCTTGCTCGGGCCTGCTGTTGGCGATGGACCAGCCGGCTCAGTTGGCGATGCAGGAGTGATACCAATGGCGGCGGGGACTGTCAGTTGCGAGTTGGCGTTCTTCGGCGCACCAGCGGGCACGCCGAGGTTGAGGCCGAGTCCCGGGTGCGAGTTGGCCATGGCCCCGGCGGGTGTGCGATGAAAGGTCGACTAATCTGCTGGCCGCTGGCGGGGTTAATTTAGGTTTCACGATGGGTCGCGACGCGGCGTGGGGAACGGAGAAGGGGGGAACGTGTGTGGGCGGCGAGGATGGGAACGCGTGCTGAGACCTTGACGACGCTGATAACAATGGTGGCGAGGAAGAGGGGGGCCGACGGACAAAGGAGGGGAGAAGCACTGGGAAGGAAAGGAATAAAATCCGGGGCAGCAATGCGGGGTTGAAGATCTTCTCTTTTCATGGGATGGCGCTCTGGATTCGGAAGCGAGGAGGGATGCCGGGGAGTGCGGGGGGAGGGGACGGGGAGAACTCACGAGAGAGGCTGCAGGCGTCGTTCTCGGGCGTGTTCTTTGCGGGAGCGCGTTGTGTGTTGGTGTGGGGGTGATGACTGGGGTACGACGGTGAAATGGACGGGGATGCTGGAGGCTCACAGAGTCGCGCGGTAACGAGGAACGGGTGGATGTGCACCTGGTCACCCTGGCTGCCGGCTGTATGCTGCGTGCTGCGTGCTGGGGGCTCAGGGAGCCGAGATCACGAGTCGGACCGGGGCGTCCCTTGCGCGCCCCGCGCGCCCTCGCCCGTGGGCACATGAGGTGTACCGTGCGTGCCAACCTCGTGGCATCAGGCACCACCGTACCACCCAGACGGAGATCGAAGCCTCCACCGCAAAGTCAACCCCCTGCTGCCCCGGCCTCCTGCACTGGCGTCATCTCTGTTGTTGCCTCCCTTTGTCGCCTTCCCTCCGCTCTACCATTGATACCCCCTCCGAGCGACGACGAGAGACACAGCAGATAGGCCGCCACCGTCTGCCCCGCCGTCATGTCAACGAAAGCGGCTCTCAAGTCCATTCGCAACAAGCTTCAGGACAGCGAGCCTGAAGGCGCCCTCTACGAAGCGACAAACCTACTCAAGTCTCTCCCGGAAGATGGCCCTGACGCGCCCAACGTGTACGTTTTCAAGTTCTCACCGTGGTATTGAACTGACCCATAGCCTGGCGTATCGCGCTCTGGCACTGGCACATCTGGAGCGCTTTGACGAAGCCGAGAAGGTAGGTGTGCAATGTGACGTCCTAGTGCTCACCCACAGTCTTACCTTCATGCTCTCCGGCTTTTGCCAGGACACCCTCTTGCATCACAGGGTTTGAGAAAGCTCTATGTGAAGCACGAGAAGTGGGACGCATTGGGAAAACTCCTGGAGCAAAACGTTCAAGCAGCTTACGATGCGTGAGTAGTAACATTCGGTTGACGCTGACTGCAGTCGCGATGGTGACAAGCTGCAGGCAGCCTTTCAGGAGCTGTTGGATCTCTACGTTGAGCATGGACCTGAGTCTAAGGTGGGCTACTCTCGTGTTTTGATCTACTAATTGCAAGGTCTGGGTTACTCTCCAACTGCTTATTCCCTCGTCGCCGGTAGTCCCGTTGATCCAGTCAGCGACGGTGCCCGAGGGGGGATATGTTCCTCTCACTGCGCCTGCGTACCCTGGAGACGGCAAGTCTTCGCCTTCGATTCCGAAACCGCTTCCGCACGTTCACTATCTCGCGGGATCGCTGGAGTTGGCCATTTACCTCCTGCTGCGTGTCCAGCACCAGATCCAAACTACGGTCGAAGCCAAGGTCAAGGTCGCCCGTCAAAGAATCGGAGCTGTCTCAGAGCACCATGAACGTCAGAAGGTCAATGGAGAAGTTCTGGGTGGGCCCCTTGGCCAACTGAAGATCACGCTCCTCCGTGATGTTGCTAGCCACCCAAACGTCAGCGAGGAGGTTCGTCGCGAGGTCGAAATGGAGGAGTTTGACCACTGGCGCAAGCTTGTGGCACCCACGAAGAGTGAAAAGCACTCCAAGACCGATTCCAAGAAGATTGACGCCAAGCTTCCGGCCAAGCCTAAGCCTGGGTCCCCGCCTCCTAAGGACGATGCCCCACCCTTATTCCGCGTTCCCGAGCCCGAGCACCTCAGCAAGGAGGAAGTTCTCAAGCGCGCCAACGATCTGGCGGATGGATTTATTCTCCTTGGTGTCGGAGGAGCTGCGGAAGAAGCTTGGAACTGGAGGCTTAACGGCCGGGATGAGCCTACTATCTGTGAGTGCTGGCGCGATCAGCTTGGCCTGACGACAGTTTACGACCACGAGCTCCTTCATAAGTACGCCAAGACGTTCCCTCAGGCGTCCCTTACCGACTTCATTGACGACTATTGCCGTCTGTTCCGGCTGCCTCTTCCTGCTCCCGACGAGGAAGCCTCAAACGAGCTGTCTATGGTCAAGAGCGACGAGGGCGACAAGAAAGTCAAGTACCGTCGTCCGAGAAGGAACAAGGGACCGAACGCTCGAGAGCGCCGCCGCCTCCGTCGGCTGGCGCAGCGTGAGGGCGAGCTCTCGGAGGACATCGACGAGGAGGAGCGGGAGGAGCTCATCAGCTCCATGACCAAGCTCCTCAAGTCGGGCCTGAAGAAGAACATCTGGGCACACCGCGTTATGGCTCGCCTCGCTGTCAGCGATGAGGACTGGGCGAATGCGATTTCCTACGCCGAAACGGGCCGCAAGCTCGCGCGCGATATTGAGTCTCAGCGAGGCACCAAACTCTCCGCCACGTTGATGTCGCTTGACGCCGTTCTCGGTGCCGCCCTCGTGCCATACTACCCTCCGAAGCACCACCAGCGTGCGCAGCGTCTCCTCACTAGCGTTTTGGAGGCTGAGCCTAACGACTATGAGGCGCACTTCGCCCTCGGTCAGATCTTCCAGACGGCCGAGAAGTGGGAGAAGGCCCGCGCGGAGTACCAGACACTGCTTGATCTCGGGGGCGACGAGAAGCAGATGGTTGCCGCCCAAGAAGAGCTCGGATGGTGTCTCGTGAACGAAGGCAAGCTTGAAGAGGGCCGCGATGTGCTTGAGCAGGTCGTTGAGGTCCGCGATACTCGGAAGGAGCAGGAGAACAAGGATGACGAGAAGTACCCGCGTGCTCGTGCGTGGTGGCGTCTCGGACGAACGGAATGGATGATCAACACGCCAGAGAGCCGCCAGCAAGCCGAGGATTGGTTTATGGCTTCGCTTCGTGCCGATGACTCGTTCGCTGCGTCATACACTTCCCTTGGCATCTGTTATGCTGAAAAGAGCCCGCCTGACCACGAGCGATCGCTCCGCTGCTTCCAGAAGGCATTCGAGCTGGACGCCACGGAAACCGAGGCAGCCAAGCGTCTTGCCTTTGGCTACGCCGAGGAGGATGAATGGTCTCTTGTTCGAGCCATTGCCACTCGAGTCATGGAGGGCGAAGGCGGCGTTGAGGGCGTGGCAGGCGGCCAGGTCATGAACGCCGCTGGTCGCTTTGCACCCAAGAACGGATGGGCATGGAAGGCTCTGGGCTCCACTGAGATGGTAGGTTCGATGGTTGTCATCGTGAACTGACTCTCAGCACTACAGGAAATACCCTCAGGCTGTTGACGCATACAACATCGCTCTTCGCGCGCAACCTGAAGACGCAAGCATGTGGCGCATGCTGGGCTGGGCGTACGTCAAGTGCGGCCGCCACATTGCGGGCTTGAAGGCTCTCAACCGAGCCCTTGAACTCGATCCCCAGTCCTGGATGGCGCGCTACCACATCGGCGAGGTCTACATGCAGCTTGGGCAGTACGTCCAAGCAATCGACTCCTTCAAGGAGGTCGAGGAACAGACCGGAGGGGCCGAGATCGGCGTCACGGCTATGTTGGCCGACGCTACATTGGCACTCGGTCTGCAGACTGCGTCACAGGGCTTCCACGAACGCTCCCGCAGCAGTTTCCACGAGGCAATCGGTTACGCACTCGCTGTTGTGAAGACGGGTGCGCACCGCGCCTGGGCGTGGAAGCTGATGGGAGACGCTGCCCTCAAGCTTGCTGAGACCGAGGTTTCCGCAGCGGACATTGAGTCCAATGCGAAGGCTCTTCACCCGGCGCTCGAGGTGCTGGATGCGGACGACGAGGACAGGCGCTCGGCGGTTAACAACCTCGGTCATGCGCGCAATCTGCTCCAGTCTCCGCCCTCCACGGGCTACACGGCTAACGCTGCTATCTTCTTCCTGGCGTACCGTGCGCACCTGCTGAAGAATGAACACTCGGCTGATGCTGCCCTGTACGACCTCGCATGCGCACTGCATGCCTTTGCGCTGAAAAGTGAGGACGAGGAGAAGGCTGCCGCTGTGAAGGCTGCGGTTGCCGCCGTGCGCCTTGCTCTGGAACGTGACGCCTCCGATGAGCGGCTGTGGAACGCTCTTGGTGTCATCTGTTCGCAAGCCGGCAAGCAGCTTGCGCAGCACGCCTTTGTTGTCTCGCTGGAGTGCTACGCAAAGGACCCCGTCGTGTGGACGAACCTTGGCTACCTGTACCTTGAGCTGGATGACAGGGAGCTGGCAAACCAGTGTTTCCTGAAGGCGCAGATCATGGATCCGGACTATGCCCGCGCGTGGTTCGGTCAGGCGACTCTGGCCCAGCGCGACGGGCAGCATGAGACTGCCGCCAACCTGTTCGCACACTCATTTACCCTGTCGCAGGGCTCTCTGCTGGAGGCCGATCTCGCCCTGGCACTCAGCGCGTTCGGCCCCTTCCTCTACGGCGCCCGCGACACGAAGACGCTGCACCAGCCTGCCTTTGCATTGAAGCGCTACACCGGTGCGCGACCGCGCAGCGCCGCGGCCCAGCACCTGTATGCGCTGGTATGCGAACGCCTCGGCATGGTGGACGTCGCTGTCTCTGCCCTCGAAACGGCTACTTCGCTGCTCGAGGCGGAGTTCGAGGCGGCAGAGTCGGCCGAGATCGAGGCCGAGTACACCATCGCGCTCGCGAACCTCGGCCGTGTGCGTCTCGCGGCTGGCGCATACGCCGGTGCGCTGGAGGCGTGCACGAACTTCCTGGAGCTTGCGAGCGGGTCTGGCGACGAGCGTGTAGTGCGCCTGATCTCGCAGGCCCGGCTCGGCAGCGCGCTCGCGCATTTCTGGCTTGGCGACGTTGACGCATGCCTCGCGAGCTTCCAGGACGCGCTCGAGGCGGCGAAGAACGACCCGGCGCTTGCGGACGAGCTGACTGTCCTGCTTGCACGCACTCTGTGGGCTGTCGGTGGCGAGGACGCGCGTGAGGCAGCGAAGACGCATCTCCTGGAATGGTGAGTAGCTGAGTTCTTTGATTGGTTTTAAGCTGACCCCAGCCTGGAACATGAGGATGCCAGCGTCAAGGTCATCGCGACGCTGGGTGCGGCCGGCCTGACGTCGGACGACACGGATCTCATCGACGCCGCCGTCGCCGAGCTCGACAGCGTGCCGGCCGCTCGGCGTGCGGCGCAGGACCCCGCGGGCCTCGCGGACATTGTGCTCTTCGCGCATGCGCTCGTGCAGGGCAAGACGGAGGACGCACTCAGCGTGCTCGAGCGCGCTGCCGCTGCTGCACCGCACTCCGCTGGGGGTCGCAACCGCCTCGCGCTCGCGTACATCGCAAGCGGCAAGATCGAGGCCGCCGGGCCGCTGCTGCAGGGCCGCGGCGGCACGGTCGAGGAAGAGGCCGAGGCGGACCGCGAGCGCGGCATCGCGGCAACGCTCGAGGGCGAGGACGGGATGCCGGACCTGCAGCGTGCAGCGCTGCTTGCGCCCTGGGTCAAGGAGAACTGGGAGGGCGTTGCGTGGGCGCGGCGCGCGACCGCCGAGGTTGAGGCTGCCGAATAGCCGCACACATCTGTTATCTCAAACCCGATTATGCATTTTCTAGATGACAAGCTGTTCTATGGTAGTGGAAGGGCGGCCTACGCGAGGGTCTTGGGCGAGCCGTCGGCCTTGAGGAGGCTCTCGTCCTCGGCGAGCTTGCGGGGCCCGTCGCCGACGCGCGTGTGGATGAGCTGCTTGACGCTGCCCTTCTCCCAGGTGCGGACGGCGGCCTCGTTGAAGCCCTGGGGCAGGTCGGCCTTCTTGGCCTCGAAGGGGTCCTTGGCAGCGAGCTCCTGGGGGAAGAAGCGGTTGACGGCCTCGAGGACGGTGGGCATGTTGGCCTCGGGCGCGTAGATGACGGCGTTGGGTCCGGCGTCGAACGTGTACGCCGCGAGGAGGTGGCCCGTATTCTCCTTGTGGGCGCGGTTCAGCTCCTCGACGAGCGCGATGACGCCTCGGCTGACGTCGTTCAGGTAGAAGATGGGCGGCTGCGTGTCGAGGCACACGGCGTGGAACTGGTTGCTGTCGCGCATCGTCACCTCGGCGAACGCGTCGAAGTCCTTGTCCTGGATCGCCTTCTCGATCGTCTGCATGCGGCCCGGGACGACCTTGAGGCGCTCCTGCAGCAGAGGCGAGGTCGCGACGGTCGCCTGCATGCCGGCCGTCGACGAGGTGCCCTTCTTCGCGTCCGAAACGACACAGATCAGAGAGTGCATGTCCGGCCAGTGCGACTGGGGCGCAACTTCGACCGCGAGCGAGTCCGAGCCGTCGGCGGCCTGGCCCTCACGCCAGGCGACGAAACCGCCGAAGAGCGAGCGACACGCTGAACCGGAGCCCTGACGCGCAATGCGGGAGAGCTCGGACGCGGACTGGGGAAGCTCGTAAAGCTGAGCGAGCGAAGCGACAAGCGCAGCCAGGCCTGAGGCAGACGACGCAAGACCCGCAGCGGTCGGGAAGTTGTTGTACGAGGCAATGCGGAGGGGCATGGACGAGAGCTGAGGTTAGCTTCGGCGCAAAACATGCAGAGTAGCTCTTAGTGTCGTCGATGCAGAGCGCAGAACACCGAATACGCCAGCTCTCGCCGGCCTGCCGCACTCACCTTCTCAAGCTTAGCGTCCTTGTCCTCCATCTCCTTGCGCCACGCACGCAGCTCGCGGATACAGGTCGCAAGGCGGCCGCCCTCCTTGACGTCCTCCTCCTTGCCGTTCAGCCAGAGGCGGTCGCCCGCCTCGAAGGAGGCATCGCACGCCGAGCTCGTCGTCGAGCGCAGGTGGTCCTGGTCCAGAGTCACCGACAGCGACGAGTTGGTCGGCAGGATCAGCTTCGTGTCCCGCTTGCCCCAGTACCTGTTGTTAGCGTGGTTCGCGTAGCAAGGTGCGCACGTCGAATACGTCAGGCCCGCACGGCCGCAGGCCTGGGTCAAAGGAGGGCGACTGCAGTCCGGAGGAACGGTGCGGAGGGGTCTTGTGAAAGGGGGGAAAGCGGTTATGAAACCGCCGACTCACTTGATGCAAGCAATGTTAACGGGGGCGGTAGCCGTAGCGGTGTGGACCATGGTGATTGTTGTTGTGGGGGAAGGAGGTCGCGCTCGAACAAAAGTCGACCTGAACACGGAGGACAATCGCACGATCGGGCAGGGGACGCGGGGTGAGCCTGACCCTGGCTTTACCCCACTTTCGGTCTTTCTAATGGGCTTCCACGTGCCATTAGGATAGCCATCCGCCGAATACGAGCGATCCCGTGTTAGGCTCTCCCGGCCAGAGATTACCGCTGACCTGATCGGACCGAAATGTTCGCAACAACAAACCCTCGTCATGGGCCGGTCTCGTGAGTCCCCCTGTCCTTTCTCTCGGCCCCAATCCCCTCCTTTGTCATGATACGCAGCTCGATAATCGTCTCAATAGCTGACATGCAGACGCGAAGAATAACTCGAAACAGCCGAACCTGTCGTACCACGAGCGTTCGCTCCTGCGCAAACAGAATGAGGCGCGGCGCGTGGGCCAGGATTCGATGAAGCCGCTGGACCATTGCAACCTGTGTCTGTCGCAGGCGAGCGATGCGGTAGCGTGTGCTGAGGCGCACGTCTTCTGCCGCGAGTGCTGCTTCGCGGATCTGCTGGCGCAGAAGGCCGGCATAGAGCGGCAGAAGGCGGAGCTCGAGGCTTGGGAACGGGAGGACGAGCGGAAGCGCTTCGAGGCGCGGGAGAAGGCGCGGGAGCGCGTGCGCGCCAACTTTGAGAGGGGGATGGGGCTTGGTGGTCGGGTGCGCATCGGCTCTGCACCGAAGGGTGGGGAGGCAAACGGAGCCAAGGAGGACGGGGAGGGCAAGGATCTCGAGGCCGAGGTCGAGCGCCTGGCGCGGGAAGCGGAGGATGCGGCTCTCGCGGCCATCGAGGCAGAGGAGAGCGACGGGCGCAAGTCCAAGATCGCCGCCTTCTGGCTCCCGGACAACACACCCGAGGCGCCCCTCGGCCCGCTGAAGGCTGTCAAGCTCCAGACGCTGTGCCACGTCGGGCAGGCGCACCCGATATCCCGCAAGACGCTCCTCCCCGTCTTCTTCTCCTACCCATCTGCCAAGGCACCTTCTTCCTCAACTTCCTCCGGCAACTCCGAGTCCAAGCCCGGCTGCCCCTCGTGCCTCCGCGAGGTTAACAACGCAACCGGTGCTGTGCTTCTGACGTCCTCGAAGGTCGAAAAGCCGGAGGAGAAGGGAGACGGCGAGGAGCCAAAGAAGAAGAAGAAGAAAAAGGAGCAGAAGGAGAAGCGTGAGGCTATCTGCGGACACGTTGTGTGCAACGCATGTGCGGAGCGCGCGCAGAAGGGCGGCAAGACGTGTCCCGTCTGCGAGGCCAGCATCGAGAAGGCGATCCCGCTGGGCAAGGAGGGTGAGTGGGCTGGGAGCTGCGGTACGCGTGTGCTTGAGCTGACAGGCAGGAACTGGATTCGCTGCCGCGGGACACACCCTCGCCAAGGCGGACGTCGTCACGTTCCGCGTGTAAAGCGATGGGCTTGTGACCGCAAGTGGATGTATCGATACAATCATAGAGAGGGGCATGTACGAGTATCAGTCGTTTACTAGCTCGCTGTACAATGGATCTCGCCGCTCCATTTCCTGTTTCCTTGAGTCTTCTTGCTTTCTGATTGTCGGCTGGTGAACGGCGATCGCTTGCCGCTGGGCAGGAGGGTTCTGGCAGGCCGTCTAGAGTTGTGATGCTTGGTGCGCCGGCAGATACACCGAGTTGGGGAGCGCCGCCGCGCGCGCGATACGCACGCGCAACTGACCCTCGTTCAGCGGCACCACCTCAGACCTGGGGACGCGCATGTGCGGCCGCGCGCGGCGGGCAGTGTGCGCCTGTGCGTGTCCGGACAGGCCGGAGTGTCTGCCGTCAGCCTTGCATGGTGCCTTCCTCGGTTTCCTCCCGGCAGAGGACAAGTGACTATTCATCCATGGGGGTAGGGACGAAGGGACGACGGACGGTCTACTCACTGGCCACAGAGCGAGGCGAGGCGGCGGAACGTGAACTGCGGGCAGGGAGAGATCATCTCTGGGCGTGGCGGAGGCGGGGATCTTGTGTGCTCGCTTCCGACATATAAGAGCGATCGTACCGTGGACCGGTAGCTGACCGTATGACCATGCATGGTGTGGTTCGGAGTCGGCCCACGGGGTCCGGAATAGCCGAGAGGATTTGCACTAGGGGTGTTACATTTGGGACACGGCGGCGCGCTGCGCGTGCTTCGGATTGCGCCATTGCGCAAGTGAGACTGATCCGATCGAGGCACCGCGTCGACGCGCCGATGGTTTCATGGGGTCGTTCGGTGCTTCGGTCGCAGGAACGCCGTCACACACTTAGACTCACCTCACGCAATCGTTGCCAAGTTTGGTAACCGTCAAGCTTAATGCCATCAGCCGCAGCGACCCGATAAGATATGAGCTTGTCCCAAAGGAGCTTCAGCTATACCCCTCGTCCTTTTGGTTCAGGCGTCAGGCACCCTGCAAAGGAATACCTCAGCACCAGAAGGTCAGAAGAACGCCGTCAGTCAAATTCGCCGCCACCTCCTCACCCCCGCCGACACAGCTTAACAGAGGAGCCTGCGGCGGACTTCCTTTTTATGTGTTGTGCATGCTCCCGTGGTACGAAGTGACAAGGTATGAGGGTGTGTATGGCTAGCGGTTTGTGCAGGTGTACACATTTTACGCCTCAGTCGTGGCCGCGGCGGGCTCGTCCTTCTTCTCCTCCTCGTCGGCCTTGTCGTCGCCGGCGGCGTCGGCGTTCTTCTTTTGCATCTTGGCGACGAGCTTCTCGACGCGCTCGATCTCCTTCTGGGTCTGGGCGGCCGAGTTGGCCTCGAACCAGGCCATCTTGGTCTCGAGGTCGGACACGGTGCGCGCAACGTCGTCGCGGCCCGAGGGCGGCTGGATGCCGAACGCAAGAAGCGCAGACAGCATGCCGAGCGGGAGGTTGACGGCGTCGTTGCTGGGGGTCGTCGGCGTCGCGGCGCCCGAGCCGTTGGCGGAGGCGTTGCCCTTGCGTCCGCCCTTCTTCTTGCCCTTGCCCGAGCCGCCGAAGAAGCCCTCAAGCTCCTCGTCCTTCTTCTTCAGGCGCATGCCCGCAAAGTCCGACTCGACCTTGCGCACCTCGAGCGCCTTGACGCCAGCGATGCCCGCCTCCTTCTTCTCGGCCGTCGTCTGCGTGTCCTCGCTCTTGCCTGTCAGGTAGTTGATCAGCAGCTTGCAGTCCTCGATCTCGCTGGTGTACGCAGGCACCTTGGCGTCCTCGCGCATCTGCGCGATCTCCTCGTCCCGGCGCGCGGCGTCCTCCTTGGCCTTCTCCGCCTTGAACTTCTCCTGCCGGGCCTGTCGGATCGCCTGCACCTTGGCGTAGTACGCGTCCTTCGCCTCGTTGTAGGCCTGGGCGCTCGCGCGCTTCTTGCCGTAGAGGTCGTCCTGCACTGTCAGCTATTAATCCAGGCTGCAGTGAGCTCACCATCTGCTTCTCGAGAGCACGGCGCTCGTCGAACAGCTTGTTGCGCTCCTGGTACGCCTTGTCACCCTCGGCACGCAGGGCGTCCATCTCCTTCTTGAGCTCGTCGAAGCGGTCGCTGACCTTCTTCGCCTCAGGGTCGTCAAGCTTCTTCTTGAGCTCGTCGATGCGCGCCTTGTCGGCGGCGATGGCCTCGTCGGACGAGGCAGAGTTCTCCATCGTCTTCTGCGCGCGGCGGAGCTGCGAAATCTCCTGAAGTGCCCGCTTCTCGTCGACAAGCTTCATCGAGCCAGACTCGACCTGAGACTCAAGCTGCCTGTCCTAGTTAGCTCCGTAGGGCACTGGAAGCTCACTTGATACGCTGCTGCACCTCGCTGGCGTTCTTGAAGCCGGTCTTCTGGCGCTGGGCGTTCACGTCCTTGATCTTCTTGTTCAGGTTGTCCTGAAGCTTGCGCATCTCCGTGAACAGCTTGTTCCGCTCGTCCTTGAACTTGCCCTGCTCGCCGCGCAGGCCGTCCATCTCAGACTTGAGCTGCGATCGGCGGTCGTCCGACTTGGGCGCCCGGCTGAGGTCGATGCGGGAGCGGACAGCGTCCTGCACGCAGCGTCAGCTCTCTGTTATGAAGCAAGGTGTGCATGTACTCACGAGCTTGGTCTTGACCTGGGCGATCTCCTTGGTGAGGGCGTCCTGCTCGGCATTGTACTTTTGTTGGTCAGGCTTGCCTCCGACGTGGTCCTCGGCCCGGTCGTTGCCGCCGGACTTGGGGTGCGGCGCCTTGGGGTTGAGGGAGGCTGTGGGAGGAGGCATGGTGGAAGGGAGGGCGATATGGGTATCGAGTGGGCAGGAAAGAAAGAGAGACCGGAAATTGTTGACGGAAATCGCCAGCGTTTCAGCTGCAACGGTGCAGCGAGCGGCCAGCGGTGCAGCCAGCGCCCGCCCGCCTGCCGCCAGCGCGCTCTCGACCGATGGCCCAGCTGCCAACGCGCCGCCGACTTTGGTCGCGTGGCGCACCGGTTTGCTCCCGCGGCCGCCTCCATCGCGCCGCTCTCCCGCTGGCCGCCATAGACTGGGTTCAGGCTGCTGAGGCGCGCGCTGGCGTTCCAGGCCTCCACTGCCGGCGCGTTCGCTTCCCAACTCGGTCCTGGGCCGGGCCGGCTGGCCTTCGGGATCTTCGGCGTCACCATCCCTCGGTCCCAACTCTCAAACACAGGTTCATCTGTCCTCCTTCCTCCTCGTTCAAGATGCCACTCCCCTCTTAGCTTCTCCTCTTCGTCACTCCATCCACATCTTTTCATCCAGCTGGTTCAGCTGATCTGACACCAGCGCTCCAGGATGTCCGCCAGGGTCTCAGCGTACGCCAGGGACGCACCCTCCGACGACCTCCACGCCCTTTGGGAGGCAACAGTGGGACGACATCATGGCGCTTACTCCATCCCGGCTCCCAAGTTCCACCAGATCTTGAACACGGACAACGCCAAGGTGTTCGTTGCGTACGCTGCGGCTGAACGCTCCCCTTCTCCGACGGCCACGTCTTCACCGAAATCGCCAGACACTGCCCCCGAATCAGACGAGCGACCTTCCCCGTTGGATACTCAAGGACAAGGAAGGAAGGTCAATGGGGAGGACGCCGACCGATCCCTCGGGAAGCCACTGGGATTTGCGGTTGCTTACGTCGTGAAAGTGACTTCGTCGGCGAACCCGGACACGAAGGTGAAGGGCAGTCTTGGAGCCCTGGTAGTATCGCCGGAGCACCAGGGGCAAGGTATCGGCTCTGCTCTGCACGACGCAGCTGTCACTTACATGGAGGAGAAGGTGCGCGAGTCGCTCCCGGCACAGACGGAGGGGAATCTCCAGCTCGGTTCAACTTTCCCGCGGATATTCCCCGGTCTGCCCGATGTCGAGTACCTGCAGCCAGCACGAGATTGGTTCCGAAAGCGAGGCTGGACGATTGGAGAGCCAGATGCCATCGACCTGTACTCGTCTCTGCCGAACGACGTCAACTATGACCCCTTCATCTCGGAGGCGCGGAAGCACGGCGTTGAGTTCCGACATGCTCGCCCTGCGGACCGCGAGGCGCTTATGCGGATGGAGTTCACTGAGTTTGACCCGTTTACGGTGAGTCACTGATTCGTGCTCTACGCATCCATGACCAGCAAAGCTAATAGCAGGGATGGCCGGACCTGTTCCCGAAGATGATGTCCGCGGGGAAATACGAGGACATTGTTCTCGCTGTACGCGGCGGCACCATCATCGGTGCGACTTTCGCTGCACTCGCGCCGTGCCCGCTACTGGACCAGCTCGTGTGGCCCAGCACCCTGGGAAAGAACTGCGGCTCGGTCGCATGCGTCGGTGTTGCGAAAGCTGGGCGAGGTACGGGCGCTGGTGTTGGCATGGTTGCCTATGCGTTCCGTAACCTAGCCCAGCGCGATGCGGACGGTGTCTTCATCGACTGGGTCAGCATGAAAGGCTTCTACGAGCGCTTCGGTGCCAAGCAGTGGCAGGCGAAGTACTGCGACGGCACCCGAAAGGTCACCCCTGCACCCGCGCAGTCGGGCGATGTGGATTCGGCGGACGGCTCTGCTCGAACAGTGGCTGCGCCGAGTAGCGATACTACCCAGGGCACCCACCAGCCGTCCCCGAACGCCAACGGCAGCGAGTCTGCTCCAGACAGCCAGGTCAAGGCATCTAGCGCAGACCGCGTGGCTGAAATCTAGGGCGAGACCGCTTCCTGCATGCATAGATATCGTAGATCACGCGTTTTCCCAGGCGAATCAGGTGCAGCTGCTGCGAGAAGGATCGGAGGCAGGCCGAGATGCACTTTGGTTTACCCGCTCGTCGGCCAACGACAAGCACTTGCGCCTATTATTCTCCGATACATGTTCTTACTCCGATACTGGCCCCGCAGGTCGGGGTGGTCTTTCCTAGCGCTTCATAATGCGCTCAGCGAGAGGGTACACAAGTCGTTATCAAAGGTTACATAATCTTATCGGCGGCACGTGGCTATCTCTGTCGTCATCAGTGCGCATTCCGCTGCGATCGCCTACGCTGTTGCGCCTTCCTCGACTTCCTTGATGTCAGACGACCCTAGCGTGCGTCACACTCACTCTACACACTTGCCCACTCCCACGACTTTGCAGCTATACTGCAAGAGTAACTGATGAGGAGCTCGGTCCGGCCCTTCTCCCCAACCATTCGGAGGATGGCTGCTTTTACACCGCCAGCACGACCAGCCGAGGCGGGGAAGGCAGCCGGGAAGCAGCAGCCAAAGGATATGGCGCACCACCTGGCTCGGCGGGTGAGAAACCAGGAGCCGAGCGCTATGAAAGCCTACGGCGCTCTGGCAGACAGCAAGCCAGGCCTGACGTCGCTGGCGGGCGGTACGTTCTCCCAATTCTCTCATGGTGCAGAGCTGACACTACAGGACTTCCGGATCGTTAGTCTGGCCTTCGCTCTCTTGCTAACTGCCAGCTGCTTTCTTTCCACTGCATCACGCCGAGTTCACATTGCCTTCCTTCTCCACTCTTACCGATGTTACACAGGCTATGAGCGGTCAGTCGGCCTCGCTGCACCTCGACAAGTCGGGGACGGGCCGAGGCCCAGCGGGGCTTATGGACCTGCGCACAGTGCTGCAATATGGTCTGACAAAGTCATACCCGCAACTCGTCGATAGACTCTCCGCATTGAACGAGCTACTGCATGGCACGCCCCACAGCGAACCGGCTGTCACCGCGACGCTCGGCAACACAGACGGCGTGTCGAAGGCTCTGGCGCTGTTCGTCGAGGAAGGCGACATCGTGCTCGCGGAGGAGTTCGCCTTTCCTGCTAGCATCAACGCTGGCAGGGCGAAGGGAGCCACATTCGAGCCTGTTCCGCTCGATTCCGAGGGTGTTGTCCCGGAAGCTCTCGACAGAATCCTGTCGGAGTGGGACACCGCCAGGGGCAAAAAGCCGCATGTGCTGCTCACCACGCCTTGCGGCCAAAACCCGACCGGTTGCGTACCAACTCCGGCGAGGATGGATGCCGTCTACGCCGTGACAAGAAAACATGACGTGGTCATGTGAGTTTCCCTTATCTAGGCTGGCGAGTATATACACAGCTGACACCAGCATCGAGGACGACCCGTACTTCCCGCTGCAATACTCAGAGTACACCCCCAACCTTTCCAAGCGGGCAGAGAGACTTGAGGCTGGCCGGAAGTCTATGCCACCAATCCCCGCCAGTCCGGAAAAGGACGACTCCCAGGCTATCGCTGAGGCTTTCAAGGCGTATGCCGGCGTCGAGTCCTACCTGACACGGGACGTGGATGGGCGCGTCGTACGCCTCGACTCGTTCTCGAAGGTGTTCGGACCGGGCATGCGGCTCGGGTGGGCGAGTGCCAGCATGCAGCTTGTGGAACGGCTGTGGCGCGTCGGCGAGGTCACGACGCAGACGCCAAACAACATGGCGCAGGCGCTGCTCGCGTCGTACCTGGCCGAGCCTGGCGAGATCGCCACAGCAGCTGGCGCCACCGCTCCGAACAACCAGGGCGGCTGGGGCCGCTCGGGCTGGCTGCGGTGGCTGCACGCACTCCGGTTGTCGTACGAGGCGAAGCGCGACTTCTTCCTGGACGCGTTCTACGCGCACGTCCCGCAGGACCTCATCTCGACGACACCGGCCAGAGGCGGCATGTTCCAGTGGCTGCACGTCGATCTCGAGAGGCATCCCCGATACGACGGGAGCAACACGCGCGAGCTGATCGACGAGCTCGCCGAGAGCCTGATGGATGCGGGCGTGCTCGTCATGCCCGCGCGGCTGTTCGTCGTCGAGTCGGTGCCCGGGGAGCGGAACGACGGGAAGCTCGCCGCGTTCCGCGCCACCTTTGCGGGTTCCGAGGAGACGATCGAGAAGGGACTGAAGCTGTTTGGCGCTGAGATCCGGCGCTGGTTCGCCGAGGGCGCGAGCCCAAGAGGGGCGAGCAGTAGCGACACAAGCGAGAAGTAAACCCATCTATGAAAATGCATTGCAAAGTGTCTATGAGGCTTCGCCGGGCAGCGCTGGCGGTGCTCCGAGCCGAGTGAACCGAGTGTCGTTTAGGAGGACGCGACGGGGTCCGCCTCCCATCCGAGGAGGATGTTGTCGATGAGCCGGGTGCGGCCGACCCAGAGCGCGCCGGCGACGACGAGCTTCTGGCCCGGGGTGGGCTCGGAGCGGATGGGCTGGAACGTTTCGGGGTCGAAGACCTCGACGTAGTCGAGGCGGAGCTCGGCGTCGGGGTTGGTGAGCTTGATGTCCTGCACGTGGCGGTTGGCGGCCTCGACCATGCTGGCGCCGGACGCGCCGGACAGCCACGCGTTGCGCGCGGCCTGCAGCGCGGCGTGCAGCGTCGGCGCGACCTCCATCTCCTCGGCCGAGAGGTAGGCGTTGCGGCTCGACAGCGCGAGCCCGGTCGCCGGGTCGCGTGCCGTGGGCAGGATGTGCAGGTTCTCAGGCAGCGGGTGCGCCGACAGCAGGTCGGTCTGCAGCGTCTTCAGGATCAGCGCCTGCTGGATGTCCTTCTGCCCGAAGTAGGCGTGGTCCGGCTCCACCGCGTTGAAGAGCTTGGTGCACACCGTCGCGACGCCGGTGAAGAATTGCGCTGGCTGTTAGCTGATTCCACACTCCGCAGCTAATGGCTCGCCACCCGTGCAGGCTCCGCCTTCACGGACGCTAGCAAAGAGTTGCCACGGTCACTGCGGCGTAGTTGCGTCCATGTACTCACGTCGGCTAGCCCCCTCCATGACCTCTCCCCACCCCCGGAGCTGCACCACAGCCCCCTTCTGCTGCTGCATGTTCTGCAGCTCGCCGCGCAGCGGGTACATGCTATCGACTGTCGGGGCGAACACGATGAGGGGGCTCTCGTGGCTCTCGAGCGGGCGCGGCGTCGGCCGCCATCCGTCGTTCTCGCTGATGCCGAGGCCCGAGATCGGGCTCCGCGGTCCTCCCGGCAGGAGGCCCTTGAGCAGCTCGACGTCCCGGTCCATCGTCCGCGGGTACGCGTTCAGATCCTCGTGCGGCGCGAACTGCATCGGGTTCACGAACAGCGACATGACCGTGAGCGGGTGGCGCTTCAGCGACGTGCGGACGAGCGACAGGTGGCCCTCGTGCAGGGCTCCCATCTGTTGTTAGCTATGGACCAGGATCAAACCAGCTGTTGAGGTGCGGACAGCGGCGGCACGGCGCGGAGAAGACATCGGAGCTCGCGACGGAGGCTGCGGTGGCTGGCCGGAGCCGAAACGTGCGGGCTGAGCTAAGCTGCACAGAGGTCCACGCATGTCGCATTTACACTGCACACCGCTCGCCGAGAGACAAGGCATCCCAGAGGTGGGCAGTGGCGTGTGGCTAGTCCGATCTCCGACGCCACCTCCAGCGCCGGCGTTGTGACGCAGCACCGGGGCACGGCGGTCCGTCGCCAAGAAATTTGTTTTCGTCGGAGAAGAGCGACAGCGATGGGGCGGACTGGCGCCGGTCCGCTCAGCCCAGATTTTCGCTAGTGTGCCAGCGATCGCCGCCGCCCTTTTGGGTGCGGACCCCATCACAGCCGAGTTACTCACTGTCGGGACGAGGCCGACCTCCAGCCCCCGGCTGCGCGCCTCCTTACGCCAACGGCGGAGCTGGGGCACGGAGCGGATGATGGGCACATGGCGAGGCGCGTGGGTGGTGCCGCTCGAGATGGTCGAGTGCAGGCGTGAACAGGTCGAGCGCGCGGGCCGGGCGAGCGATATCGGCGGGGACATGGTGAATGGTGTGATGGGACGACGAGATTGCAAGCCTTGGCCCTCGTCAGCGTCAGCGGTCGGCACGGAGTGGCGGCAGGTGATCTCGAGATTTGGACATTCAAGATTTCGAATCGCGGCCTTCAAGCCTCCGGCCGGGCCAGGCGCGACCCTGGGAAGGCGTTGCCGCTCGGCGCCCCTGCCGTCTGCAAGCCTTTCGTCACGTGATTGCGGAGACCCCGCAGCTGAGTGAACGCAGACGTCCGAACAATCAGAGCACCGGGCGCAGGCGCGCAGGCAGGACGCGCACTCTGATGCTCAGTTCAACGGGGAGGGCACAACTCTCACTCTACATACTTCCCACACCACCATCATAGGGACGAACGACCAACAGCGACCGCTGAAGGTCCCCCCACTGTCGCTCACATGAGCGGCCCCGCGATGATCTCGACGACGGAGGCGTGGTACCGCTGGTCGGACGTGCGGTTCTGGTACCAGTCGCTGCCAGAAAGGTCTCTGGAGGTGAGCTCAGGACGGCAGCACAGTTACAGCTAACAGACAGCGCAGCGCTCTCGGAGCTCTGATGCACCGGGACGCCTTGGCATCACCGTCACATCCGCTGTGCGAGAAAGGAGCGCCGGGCATAAGCGCGACGATAGGTGAGTCACCGAGCCTGCGGTACTAACGGCAGTCACGTTCTCGTGCGGGCGGCGCGCACTGTGCCTCTCGCTTCGGCAGGTGCAGTACCTGCAGCATTTTGTGTGGCGGGCATGCCTCGCCGACGGGGCTTACCTGGCGTCGCTGCACGAGGCCAAGGCCGCAGGCAAGCCGCTGCGCCCGCCTGCCACGCCGACAGTACCGCCGATCCCCCTGCCGAATCACCCAATCCTCCCGTGCTTTGTTGCTGCCAGTGTAAGCTTCGATTCCTTGAAGTAGCTGACAAGAAAGGAACAGGTGACTCTGTACGGCCGCGAAATGAAGAAGCTCGGCGAGCGGATCAAGAAGGACAATAAACGCATGGACCGCGACGCGCGGACAGTACCGGTGCTCGACACGCTACCTCTGCCGTCAATACCAGCTGACGAGGAAGGTCGTGCAGACACGGGAGAAACACCACCGACACCTGCGTCACCAGCGCTGAGCTCTGCCGCGACACTGTTCGCGGAACAGGGTTTGTCGGACGACGAGGCGGAAGAGGAGCCGGAGGTTACGGACCCCGACGCGCTCCCACGCCCAGAGCCAGTGGGCAATGCAGAGCTCTACTACCGCGCGCATGTCGCGCTCGAGAGTGCGAGCTGCCGCTCATTCCTCGCCTACTACTTACAGGGGCAGGAACCGAGTGCAGCGCTCGAAGCGCTGCCCAGCTGGGTCGGGTGCGGCACATTCTTCTCTGTCGTACCCCACGTCGAAGCGGGGGAGCTCACAGACGTGGCGCTGTGCACGCTCTCCTTCCCACTCGATGGCGTTGAGGTTAAGCCCACCCGTGAACTGAGGCACTTCGTGTACGTTCCAGCTGGGGGTTAAGGCAGACAAGCTGACAGGCAGGATCGCGGACGCCGCGCGGGGTGACTCAACGCCACCCCCGGGACAGAGCGAGACAGTGCATCGTGCCGAGCTCGCGGACCGGATTGCGGAGTGTCTCGACGAGGCGTGGGAGCGTGGTGGGGGTGGCGCCAAATGTGAGCTAGCGGTCTGACTACTAGCTGACAGAGCAGACTTTGTGAAGCATCCCTCAGAGCGGAGCGACTTCGCCGAGTTCGTAGAGCTCGGGCTGGACACGAGCGAGTGGCACGCCGAGATGGCGCGGCCAGGCGTACCGCTCGCGCCGTGGATGGATCCGGGGGCGTGGGGCGAGACGTTCGAGGTGGTGAGTGCTGCCAGGTGCCGGTCGGCTGCCTGTACCAGAGGCAGTTGCCTTCGCGGAAAGCTATAGGGGCCGTCGGGAAGCTGATATCCAGGACATAGCGCGTCTCCTCGAACCGATGGGAACTGCAGCGGGCATCGACCTGTCCGCGCGCAAGCCCGACGAGCTGTGCGGGCTCTTCGACCTCGAGCCCCGGGAAGTTGAGTCGGCTGCGGAGCGAGCTGAGCTCCTGATAGAGCTGGCGGGCGCGCGTGAGTATCCCTTCCTACCTCAAGTCATCTTATGGTCGTCTATGTCCGGCTGGTCGATCAGCCGCCTCTTCCCTCGACCCTAGTACTGCATTCCCTATCTCAGCTACGGAAGGCTTGACCAGCTTACACCCAGTTCTCGAAACGCCCCTGAACGCGACCTACGCCAAGTTCCTGCAGCGCTGGGCCGAGTTGCAGGCCTCGTTCGAGAGTGTAAGCTCCAATGGTCCGAAACTAGCTGATGAACAGACCCAAAAGGCGCTCCGAATCGCGACTGAGCGGGCCGTCGCCGCCGCCGCGGACGTGCACCCCTCTATGTCCCTCATCGCTGACGAGGCAGGCACAGAGGGAGGAGACGACAAGCCGAAGAAGAAGAAGAAGAAGAAGCAGAGCAAGGGAAAGAAGAAGCGGAAACCGAAGCCCGCCTCTGCCGAGTCTGCTCCGGGGGAGGCTGAGGCAGCTGTGGCACTGCCGGCCAACGGCGCTGAGCTCGCGTCAGAAGCTGAGCCGGACGACACGACGGCGACCGAGCCGACCGAGGACGAAAGCAACGAGGAGCCCGACTTCTCCGGCGGCGTGCTTATTGGGCGCGACGGCCAGCTCGTCGAGTACGTCCGCGAGGTGTAGCCCCGCGCAAGGCTCCGCCATCAAACATGTGAAGCAAGGAAGAGGCGATCCCATGTGACCTCCGTAGACTAGGAGTTGTATATGTAATTTGCATGGCACAACTTACTTGGACATCGTGACAATTATGAGTGGCTCTAGACTACATGGAATCGACTTCGCGATCTTCTGCTCCCTCCCGCTGCCTCATACCGCCCCAATCTCTCGATCACTCGCCTTCCTGTGCCTCGCTTCGTTTCACACGGACTGCTCACGACCCCGCGCTGTCGAGCCGCTTCAGCATGTCGACCGCCGTCTCGCCTGACGCCGAGGCGCGCTTCCGGCTAAGCGACAGGCCAGATAGGAACCCGCCGCCTTGGCCGGGCGAGCTGCCCTTCGTGCTGGTGCTGGTAGCAGGTCCCAGCGGAGAGGGGCGGAAGGGGTTCTCGATGTCCATGCTGGGGATCGAGGGCCGCTTCCCGAGCGTACGGTGCGCGCCCATGCTCTTTGGGAGAGAGTTCTGATTCGGGCTGTTCTCGGCGCTGGTGGTCACAGCGGCCGCCGGCGACGCCTTGGCCCCGCCGCTCGGAATTGGCAAGCCGCGCGGATGAGACGAAGCACTCGACGCCACAGACGAGGGCCGCCGCGCGCCGCCGGGCGGTGGGGATGAAAGCGATCCGCGCGGACGACGCGCCACGGGGGACATTGGGCTCGTGGGCGACGTCGGGGGCGGAGGCGGGCTGCTCGCCAGCACCTCTGGGTCGGGGCGAGGGTGAATGCCCTTCGCGAACGTGGGCGTTGACGGCTTCGGGGGCGATGCATGGGCCGAATGCGCCGCCGAGTGCGCCGCCGAGCCCACCGCAGCCGTCGACTTTGTCATCGGCTCGGCTGCCGCGAGCTCACTAGGTGGGCTGTCGTCGGTCGAGTGCGGAGACGCGCGGTCAGATTCCGATACCGCCGGGGCAGGCGCCGGCGGCTGGCTCACAGAAATGGTTGGCGTGGGCGTTCGCGAAGAGGGCCGCGAGGACCTCTTCTCCTGACGCTCGCTTCGCTCTGGCGAGGCGCGGCGCGAGCCCGCTTTCGACCCTTTTGGGGACTCCTGGGGCGTACCCTTCGGTGAGGCCACTGCAGACTCTTTGGGCGAAGGGGCCGGCGGGGTGCCAGTCTCGGGAGAGGGCGCCTTTGGGGAAGGCTCCTTCGATGAAGCAACAGGCGACGCTTCCTTTGGCGATGCACTCTTCGGTGAGGTACGGCCCTTTGATAGGATAGTCACTGGCTGTTTGGCGCGTACGGCAACCGGCGCTGTCACGGAGCGCTCAGGTTGCGGAGGGTGAGAGGAAGACGCATGCGCTGCCTGCCCGGCAGGCCCACTCGTTGAGCGTCGTGCGCGGATTGCAGTCGGCACCCATTCCTCGACGTGATGGCTGTAGTAGCGCAGGCCCTCAGCGAGACCGAAGGGGTTCGTGTCCGGTGAATCGCCGTTGACAATCGCCTCGTCCGTACCCGTAATGCGCGCGAGGTAGTAGTCCTTGCCCTGAAGCTGCTGTCGGATCTGGTCCGTCACGTGCAGGAAGTGGTGGGGCGCACTGACGTTGAACGCCGCCCAGGCGTTGACGGCCGCGTTGCGCGTCGGGAGGAACAGAACGAGGTCGCCCTTGCCGAAGCTCGAGATTGTGATCTTGTTCCGCGACAGGTCGCGGTACTGCTTGCACGACTTGGACAGGCGACGGGCGAGATTGATCGTCTTGAGCACCGCATCGGCGAAGGACTCGAGCTCGAACGCAGACGCCTTCTCTAACGATCGTACAAGGAAGGCGCTGTCCTTCAACTCATTCGAGCCGATCGACAACAACGACGGCGGAGGCGGCGAGTTGGCCCGTTGCGGTAAGGAAAGGCTCCCGGAGATTGTCGTGGATGCCGAAATAGCACCCATGAGACGGTAGCATGCCTCGTGGTACTTGCCGCAAAGCTGGACAGACTCCTTCAGAAGCTCGGCTTGGTGCGCATCCTTCTGCGTGAGCTGCGTCGAGCTGTCCTTCGCAACCGCGAGCTCGCTGGCGAGGAGTGCCTCACGGCGCTGAACGTCGCGAAGCTGCG
Organism: Trichosporon sp. PB005A; assembly: GCA_023630055.1. Lineage (NCBI taxonomy): Eukaryota > Fungi > Basidiomycota > Tremellomycetes > Trichosporonales > Trichosporonaceae > Trichosporon > Trichosporon sp. PB005A. The sequence continues at coordinate 470,424 of JAMALZ010000007.1, forward strand.
CCTTGGCCAGCTTGAGCTCGGCCTTGAGGCCATCCTCGCGTCGGATGGAGGCGTTCTTTGTGCTGTTCAGCTTCTCGTCCATCTCCTTGCGAACCTCCTCGAGCTCCTTCGTGAGCGTGAGGTTTTGGTGCTCCAGCACGGCACGGTCTCCATCAGCCTCAGCGATCTGGTCGCGCATGAGACGTTCGGCCTCCGCACTCTTCTCCTTGATCGCCTTGTCGCGATCCTTCTGAGCCTGTAGAAGTTGCGCAGCAGTGGCTTCGAGTTCAACTTTGGCTCCGGCGAGCTCCGATTCGTAGTTCTGCGCCAGAAGCTGCGCCTCGCCCAGGTCGGTGAGGATGCGGGTTCGCTCGTCCTGCATGTCCTTCATCTGGACGATGAGGGTCGTCTCGGCCGAGCGGAGGCCGTCGACGTCAAGTAGCGCCTCCTGCAAGCGGACGCCTAAGTCGGTAGCGCGGTCTTTCTCCTGCACCATGTCGGCCTGCAGAGCGGACACGAGCTCGGAGTGCTCCTCGAGCTCGCGCACTCGGTCCTCGTGATCACGGGTCTTCTCCTCCAGCTGGTCCATCAGCTTCTGCTTCTGGACAGCTTCGTCGCTGAGGTCGTTCCGGAGCCGAGCCACTTCATCTTTGAGCTCAGCCTGGCGGGCTGTCAAAGACTTGATTTCTCGCTCCTTGCTCTCCTCCAGCTCCTGAATCCGCTCCAGGTGTTCTCGCTCAAGGGCAGCTATCCGCTCCTCATACTCGGCGTTCTGGGCGCGGAGCTTTTCCGTCTCGCCAGGGGTCGCTCGCTGTGCGGCATTGATGACGGCGAGGTCGAGGGCTTGGTTCAAGTCCTCGTTAAGGTGATCCAGAGAGGGAAGCAGCTCTGCCAGCCGGTTCGACAGCACAGGAATCGGGTTCTCGGTAGGGTCGAGGCTCATGAAGTCGGGATCGTCCTGCAGCTCCTTGATGGAGCTGACAAGCTGCTCAATATCGGTTTTGTTAAGCCCGACCGAAGTAAGAGCCTCAGCCCCGTTGATCGACATGTTGATACGAGGCAGCTGACTCTCCTCCAGGGCAGGAATCTCCCAGGGCAGCTGGTTCTCCGTTTTGTGTCGCTGTCGTCGCTTCGCCTCCTCGTCGAGATAGGTGTTCACCGCGTGCCCAATCCTGCTTGCCCACTCTACGAGTGAATGCGAGAACTCCTTCCGCCGCACAATCTCGACTACGTTCGCAGCGTAGGCGAAGGGAAGGTTGTGCAGTCGCTCCAGATGCGGAAACGCACTCTTCTGCCGCAGATCGTTGTCGAGGTCCGTCATGGGTCGGCTGAACTTTGTGATTCGAACCTGGTAATCGGCGATGCTGCGTAGATGCTGGTGCAGCTCGAGCGTGAAGTCATTCTGGCGTTAGTTCATGTTCACGGCAAAATAACTTACCTTGATTGAGGTCATGCTGGCGAGGTCTTCTCGCATGGCCTGATCAAGCTCCCGGAGGTTTTGTCGGAAATCGACTGGATGTCAGTTAAGGCCGCCATTGGGAAACTCACGGGAGTCGGCTTGCATAAGAGCCTCAACCTGCTGCATGGCGAGCTCTATCCGTCCGAGCGCCTCGGCGAACTCGGTCTCAACACCGTGTATTCTGTGCTCCGCTTGCTGCAGATCGGCGTCCGACTGCAGAGCGAGTTCGTCCATCTCGGATGCCACATTGTTGTAGCGCGTCACCTGGTCGGCTGCCGGTCAGCTTGCGGAACAGACTTCAGAGCTGTGACTCACTGTGCGCATACTGGCAGAGATCTCGGACCTGCTCCATCTTCTTCGTGTGAATCCAGTCCATGAGGGACTTGCGGTTCTTGTCATCTGCGTCCTTATCTCGGCGACGATAGAGGCTCTCGTGCACGGTCACTTTGGGTAGCATAGCCATGTCGACGTCATAGCCCTTGAGGAGCTGGTCGTGTGCGTCAAGCTCGTCATCTACGCGGCCGGTGAATTCCCGGAACGCGTCAACGATCGGGCCGAGGTGGAATGACAGGTTGGCATAGGCGATGCGGAGCGCATGCGCTTGCGCCTTGAATAAGGACTGCAGATGACAAAGGTGATCGTACGCGGACGCAAAGGGCGACTGGGCTTGCGCCAATTCGATGTCCCCCGACACTGCCCTGTCAGCACAGGCCTCACAAGCCTCATTCATTCAGCCAAGCGGGACCAGCGAGGACGTCATGAGACGCGCGCACATGCGCCTTCATTGCCCCCTTCGGCACCCCTTGGCCCCTCAGTCGGCACTTACGTAGCAACGGCGGCGGAAGGATGACCTCCTCCCGCAGCTCAGCGGCCCAGCGTTCGGGCTCGCTGAAGAACGTCTCGCGGTTGAACAGATACACGATCTCCGTGTGCTGTGCGGTATGTAAGAGACTGTAGGACGATCGGCGCCGACAACGTACGGATGAGGATGCACCTCCACCTCTCTCCCAGAGCTCTTCGAGCACCTCCTGCTTGAGCTCTCTGCCGTCCTCGGTGAACAGGAGGATGTTGCCGCTGACGACGCCAGTGGCGGCCGAGACGTCGGCGTACACCCCTTCCAGACTGTTGGTCAGCGGGTGGTGCTTATGCTTATGCGAGCCGGCGGGGTGGGGCGGACCCGCGCGGCGCTTGTTGTTGGTAACGGCGGGTGGCCAATAGTGGGTACGGGACTCACGAGTCATAGTCGCTCAAGGCGTGCTCGACCTTGACGATGCCGCCGTCCGAGGCAAGATAGATATCCATCTCTGCCAGGCGGTGTGGGGTGGGGTGCGATGATCAAGAAATGGTGGGGTGTGTAGTGGGTATAAGAAGGGAGCTGAGCGCTGGCAATGATGCCGCGATATTTGGGTGCGCGTGGGTGACTATGGTGTGAGATGAGCCCGAGTCCACTAACTCAAGCGGTAGCGCAGTGTGACGCATGCGACCGCGAAGGTGCGGGGTCTCCAACCCTCGAGTCCACTGAGCCCACGCGGCCTGTCACGTGACCTCATTATAGGACCTCTTCCTCACTTCCTGTCGATTGGCCCACGGCCCGATAGTGCCTCTCGACCGCTCCTGATAATCGCATTTCAGGCTCAGTGCTCTCCTCAGCAGCCGCTGCAGTCCGCGCAGCCCCTTCCGCTCTGCTGTCGGACACCCATACATCCGTCTAGCTAACAGCGATTCCATGCGCATCCCCGGCATTGTTGGGAACGACCAGCGAACCCCGGACAGAAGTCTGCACTTCTTGGGAGGAGGGCGGGCCGGTCCGAGTCGACGATGAGTCTGAGCGCGCCTGCTTCGGGCGACTTTGTTGCTCTCATGAGTTCTCCTGGATGATCATAGTGCATGGACCACTAACACACTCAACACACTGACGTGCGAGCATTTACTTCGTATCGCAGGACGAAGGAAGAACCGTAGGCAGTTGGTGGGACGGTTTCAAATGTCCTGAGGCTGGGCGGTACCAACGGCAACAACGAGGGCTACGTTGGCGTTAAGCAACCCTTAGTGCCTTCGTGTGCGTTGCTAGCGACTCCAAAGCCAGTAGACATTCAGCTGCCTTTCGGAGCGACGCATCACCTTCACGACTATAAGTGCCCGAGAAGAGCAAGCGGACCCTAAGACTCCGAGATAGGGAACATAGCTGACAGCACGAAGAACGAGATGCGTGGATCCGGACGTGGTGGTTAGGAATGGGAGGGCGACGCCTGGGGTAGGGACTCATACACCCCCAGGATAACTTCGATGCAGACAGATGTGAAGGTCGCAATAACCTGTCGCACCCCATGGCTTGGGTCCATGAGCGTGCCACGGCTGACTGTGGACCTACTATGTCCGGGAGGAAATGTCAAAGCAGGCCGAGAAGTCCCAGGGCTCCGCATCGGTCGCGATTACACTGATGAACAGTACCACAGCGAACTCCACGCTCATGGATACTGACCAAGGGCTTGCCTCGACGGCATGGTAGAACGAGGGCTTTACAGAGGGATACTGTACCCTGTATCACGGGGGAAGAAATTTGAGCACATTCCCGCTGAATTCCAAACTCTTAGGCATCTTGCGATGCCGTTGCAGCGGAGTGTGAAGAGGTTGCGCAGTGAGGATCAACCGGACGAGGGACGGCAGCCCCCGCTGAAAAGACAAGCCATTTGAGAAACTGATGGCTGCTCTTCATTCAGCTCCCTCCATGGTATGAGAGCTTCATCGGCCAGAATTCTGCAGTCTGCCCCTCCTATCAGCTTCGGCTGACGAAACAAAAAGAAGGCGATCACAAAATTGCCGGAAATTCAGCAAACGTCATGATCGTGCGCCACAGGCTGTCCAGAGTGCTGTCCAGAGCGAACGAAACCACACACAGCACGTCGCGGACGCTCTCAAACAGCATACAGCCTCATTAGTGGGACCTGTGAGGTCGGCTACGGCGCGGTTGTGCTGACATGCGCGGCCCCGAGGAGTCAAGCTTCTCGCTTCGCACTTGCCGGTGCCCTCTGCCTCCCGAGCCGTTGGTGCAGTCAGACGGAGCAAGAAGGCGTTGCCAAAGCAATATTGAGCTGGTGGGCACGGAGTCTGCAGCTCGAAGGTATCCAAAATCACCCATCCACATCCGCAGTGTGCAGAGTTAACCGCAGGACACACATTTGGTGCACCCACGGCATCACCGCGGGGCCCTTTTTCGCATATTCCACTCACCTATTGATCCCATCACCACCAGGGTCGCAACGGATGCTCTTCTGCTGTCAACGTACCGTTTCAGTGCGTTTCAGTTGTGAGAGCACCGCTGGGCGTTGTCATCGGCGTCGCAAACGCAATCCCAGACGCGCATGTGGCGGAAGGCAATATAACCTGGTGGCTGTGTAAGCGTCCATTTCCTGCACAGATCGGTGGCTGTTTCGTGGCTCCGGTCAAATCGACCCTCCCCCAATCAATGGAAGGCAAAAGGGGAGCATTTACACAGACAGTAATTCGGGCATGAGTACGCTGTTGGAATAGTCGGAGGCGGCCCTGCCGTACTGCCGCTGTGTCGCACACTGGAGCACTGGGGGACCATCGTACGGCCCACTGCGAAAAACCCACTTGCCCTGATGACATAGAACGGCGCCAGTACGCAGTATAGCTCGGCCATGCGGCATGTAACCGATAGCAGTTGGGCCCACAAGCGAGGCGAGCGCTTTGATTGCCCTCAGTGACAATACCGGGTGACACCGGCCGAGTTGTTCAGAATCAGCGCAAACACGGACTGGTCCTGGCCGGCCCGACTGTGCCTCGATATGGCTGCGAGCGCGAGGAGGTGGGAGTTCCGCCGCTGTGGCGGGGAAGTGTGGGTACTAGACACGTGAGAGAGCCTGGCATGTTTGCTATCCGGCAAGCTGGCGCGAAGGCGGAGCTCTAGTGAGGTGCCACACGGGTGGGCAATACGTACCCGACCCTGGTCCATGTCCCTCGGTGGCGACGTCCATTCTGCTGCCGCACGTCGCAGCAGTGCCTAGGTCGCTGTGGTGCTTACCCAAGAGAGGGGCCAAGGATGCAGCATGCCTGTGCTGCGCATGGTGTGGGCCTTGTCTTAGTCTAGCGGTGATGAAGCTCTTCGTCGTAGGGACAGATATCTACTCTTGTAGAAGAAGGTCGATGAAGTGAAGTTGTCGAAGGTGCGGTAAGCGTAAGCGATCTCACGGGAGAGCAGCGTCTCATGTAAAGGCGTATCCCGTCGACGTTGTAGGGTGTGTGCAGTGGATGTCTTGCGAGATGCACTTGACTTCTGTGTGCAGGCGGCAGAGAGGTGGTAGCTATGCTGCAAGTCGGGTGAGATGCACGAAGCTGTCTTCAACGTAATCCTTGTGTGCTATCTTCCCTGGGCTATCGTTACCGGGGCAACCACACAAGTATTCTCAACGCTTTAGGAGAGGCATGCCTGCCTTGTACTGTGTTACAACTGGTCGCCAACCAGGAGTTCGAATCGTGCACAGAATATCCTTTGCTGTTAGTGCGACTTTGGAGTGTTGGTCAGTGAGTCGAGGGAAGAGCAGTTTGAACAAGGCGTCGGCAGCCGCGCACTGTGTAATGTCCATGGTTGATGTAACGCTCAAGGCCTTCCAACGGAGCGGGCGACTCGGGACGAGCGATGCGTACCCCTTATCTGCTTTGAATCAAACATGCGCACTGCAGGCCTGCTCCTGGCATATTGAAGGAGACGTTTAGGCGAGGTCATCGGCGTGATGGTGAAGACTTACCGGGGTTAACAGTCGATGATATGTGGAGACAAGACACCAGTATACTGAGATGGGCTAGGCCTTGGCGCGGTACTTCAGAAATACCTTTTGGGGACAGCCAAGCTTCCGTGGCCGGGAGACTGATGGGGCGGCATGCACGCTACTCTGACTGGCCTGGAAGCTATGATGTATAGCTTGACTGGTCCGCCTTGCGAGCGCTTTTGCCTGGCGAATCACTATCGGCGTCATGCCTCTGTCGTCGGTGATGTCAGGAGGGTGTGAGCATGACATTAACCCGCCGAGGGTCACGGGCAACTTTGAGGGAAGGTGGAGGTTGAGTGAAGGTTGACCGCCACGCGCCAAGCACAGCCTACTTCTTGTGAGGAGCACATGTCGCGGATTGCTAGGCCCATACCCCAGCGAACTTCGTAAGCAGCGTCTCTCAAAACTGGAGGAGGCGGGGATGGTTTAGAACAGCAATGTGCAGCCACTACGAGGGCCAGGTGGGGACCAGCGCCATCAGGCAGGTTCGGAAACTCCATACCGGTTCTGCAGCGATCTACTGCATCCCAGCCTGGCCGGATACCGCAGTTTCAGCAAGGCTGACGATGTGGCGGGCATCTGCAAGAGTAAGAGTCAAACCGTGAACATGACGGATACCATTTCGGCCTGGGCGGAGCAGGGTGGAACACCTGCACCGGATGGAGTCCACTGTCAGGGGTACGTCGTTGCTGGAGATATAATCAGATGACCAAAACTAACGCGGATTGTGCAGATGCAAGCCATACCGTTGTTGGGCTGCCTGGAGGACGGGAAGACTCCAACAGCTTTCCGAAGGTAACGCGGACCAATAGAGAGCGGCAGGGCGACGATACCGTGAGCAGTATGGCTCGTGGCCAGTCAACGCCTGGGAGCAGATTATGGAGTGGGTTATGGCGAAGATGATGGGCATGAGGGTAATTGTCGCGGCCGCAACTGCTGGTAGACCAGAGGAGTGTCTTTTGTAAGCCATGCGACGATACCGGACGAGTGTTCTGGAGAGACTAGAGGGTTTCTCGATACTCTCCTGCATACTCTCCTGCAGGATGTGGGTGACGAGCCACGCCTCGCACGCCTCGCAGCGTAGGGTGCTGTGGTATTCGGTACAGGGCGTCATGATAGTGGAGCTCGGCGTTCCCTGGCGAGGTCGTCAGGCATACCGCAAACAAACCCTGCCTGCAACTACCGCACACCGGCCGCATGGGGCACTTACAGACGCGCTGCCCTTGCACCACAGGTACAGGCTGCTCCCAGCAGTTCCGGAATGCCCCTCCGCCGCGCACATGTCTGCACATGATTATGGGGAGGGAGGTGGCAGAGGATCAGCCGTCGGCCGGCAGATGCTGCATACCGCGGAGTCAAACAGCCTAATGTCTCGGACCGCCGGCTTCGGAGGACGCGCCTCCCACGGCCCGGGATGGGCGGAGGCACGATGATGAAGTCGAGATGCTGGGGGGACATCGTCGTCTCGGCGCGCTGACTGAAGCCCTTCCTACTTTTGTGAAGCTGGCATCAACTCACGTCCTCACGTTTTCATTTCCTCTTAATAAGGTCTAGCCACCAGCTTGTTCGGCTGCCTACCTATTATTCTCCTGTTGCCCAACGCGAATCTCCGCCGTTCACCTTGGCAATCCGGTGCAACCATTCTCAGCTCACGTGCCTGCCGAGTGCACTGAGGAAAGGTGGGGGCGATTCGCGAGGCCATATGGGCATGACGCGCTTGCTCAGAGCCGCCTAACAGCGACCCAAAACGCCGCGTTTGCAGAAGACCACTGGCCGTGGCACAGGAGGAGTCGCACGCCACCACCACGATGGACGTTTATCCCAATCAACATCCACACGCGCCTGCTTCAGGGCGCTCAACATGTGAAATGCCCAGCGTTGTTCTCTGGATGCCCCTTCCGGGCTACATCAGGCCAATGCAGCTTCACATGCCTTGAGACAAGACCTAAGGGCGAACCGTGGACGGGGCTCGAGGAACTTCTATTGCACGCACTGGTGTCGATTGGTCTCGCGGTTCAGCGGTGCGGCGCAGTGGGCTCAGCGTCATGCTCAGGCTCAGGCTCAAGTTTAGGTCTGAAGGGGGACGTCCTTTCGTTGTTCAGTCATCAGGTTCCAGGCACGAACCCAGGATACCGAAGGTAATAAGACGGGAGGATGACCGCGAGATTGGTTGATTATGAAATGACACGACAAGGTACTGGACAGGATACATACTGTGGGGGCAAAGAGCCGAACGTGTGGCGGGTGTTTGTCTGTCGGATCGCGCTCGGCGGCTGGTGGTTGGCCGAGGCGCGAGAGGCGTCAGCAGCGCATCCAGCGCAAGGCGTCCGCGGCATGTGCGGCTTTTACCACCTGGTGCCGCGCTCCTGCCCCGTCACAACCAAACTCAACCGCCCGAGACCGGCACCACCGTAGCATCAGCCCGCTGCGCTATGCGCGTAATCGACAGCTCTGGGCGTGCATGCGACGACTGCATTGTGATTATCAGGCTCACAATCCGCCCTGCATAAGTGCTGCGCTCGGCTTCGAACTGTTCCGGACCCTCCTCCGAACGCGCACGCGCTTTGACACTCGCACTACTACTCTCTGTTCTCGCCGCCCCGCCGCCGACTTTGCAGACCGTTTGTTTATAATAGGCTGCCTCCACACTCGCCGCCCGCAATTGCCCAACCCTAGCCCCGCTCGCACCACACCCTACATATCTTTGATTCGACACTATCGCCGTCGCCACCTTGCACACCACCTGGGATGCTATGGGGGAGCCCCGAAGCTACGGCTTCACCCTTGACTACCGCTCCACGCCGCAGCCGCCGTACGAGCCGTCCGAGGACGAAGAGCATGTCCCCGACCACTCCGCCTCGGGATCCGCTCTCAGGTATGTCAACTGCCACGGCACACGAGGGTGGCCAGAAGGAATGCCGAGAGCTCGCGCCCGATTAGGTTTCTCGATAGCTTCGACCTGGGCGAGAACCTCGGCAGTCGTCGATCACAGCAGGCTCGCTGTCGATCACAAGCATCTGGCGAGAAAAGGTCCCGAGTGTGGCTTGGTGGCAGGGCGCCGCGCCGCATCACATGTGCAAGCTAACATCACAGCACGCTCCCAGCTGATGTGTGGCAGGAGATCCTGCACCACCTGTCCGCTTCGTCGTGCTACAGCGCCATCGCCCGAGTGGCCGCGACATGCCGTGCACTCGACGAGCTCGCCGCCCCGGCTCTTTATCAGCACTTCCCAGTCACCGAGGGCACGCTGCTGTCACTCGCGCTCCACTTCCCAATTGGGACGCACGTCGCGCGGCTCAAGCTTCTAGAGCAGGTTGGCGAGTACCAGCACGAGACGCTTGAGCTGGGGTGTGTGCCGCCAAAGGTAGCAGCTCGGCGGCGGTGGCGGCTCGGGCTGGTAAAGGTGCTTGAGCTCGTGCAGCGGACGAGCTGGTTGGGCCCGGCGCTCGAGGCGTTCTTCGCAACGTGTTCCGAGCTCGTGTTCCCCAACGCGCAGGCCGTAACGGTGCGCGCCCTAGGTACGTGGCCGAACTTCTGCTTCTGCTGCTACTCGCCGTGGCGGCTCTCGTACTCTGTGATCCTGGGCCGGCTTGCGCATCCCGAGGAGGCGTGCTACAACTTCCCCGCCGTCGAGGAGCCGCCCGAGGACGTGAGCCGCTGGGTCGCGCGGCCCAAGGAGGCGCACATCCAGCCCCTCATGCCGATCGACCTCGTGTTCGACATCGCGTGGCTCGGCCCCCGCGTGCGCAAGGTCACGTACCACGACCACTCGGCCGAGGACGGCCTCGTCGCCAAGCAGAACATCCACCACTGCGTGCACATCCCCATCGCGCCGGGGCCGAACCCGAACCGGCGGCGCTTCTGCCGGCGCGCGTTCATCCAGGCTGCGATCCGCGACAAGACGGTCCGGTACGGGCCCGACACGACGTTTGAGTTTGTCCTCGACTCGCTCGACGACGACGAGTGGGAGGGCGTCGATCCCGCCCCGGGCAGCGAGTGGGACGAGCGCGGCGGCGCAGGGCGCGAGTACGGGCCCGTGTCGCACTCGCTGAACCACCACCAGCCGGTGCACCACGCCCACGCACACAACGGCTACGGCAGCAGCGCCACCCGCGCCATCGAGTACTTCTATTGGCGCGACAGGAAGGAGCGGCCAGCCGCGGACCTGGCCGAGGAGAAGGCAGCCACGTTCGAGATAGACAGGTGCCCCACCCCCCGCAGCTGGGACCGCATCAAGGGCGACGCAGATTGCATAACGTGGTCGCTCGCACACGACCACGAGCCGTGCACTGCCTGCGGACTTCCTCTTGTCTCGGAGAACTTGATGGCCAAGCCCGGACCGGTGTCGCCCCTAAGGGAGCTAGTGGCCCAGTGAAGCACCCCAGTGATCATACTGTATGTACCTGTAGCATAGAAATTTGAATCAGACTATCAGCATAGATCTACAGTACCGTCCAGCACAGCACTGTACCCTTTTCAGCATACAACCAGCATCCTTTAGAGGAACGTTATGCATAAGCAGCTCTTGGATGGAATCGCCCCTGCCCCAGGTACCTAATGTGTACGATTCCCACGCCCTAATGGCATTGACAGGTGCCCGGCAGTGGGGTCGGTGCCACACGTCCATTCAGCTACCGGTCAGATGATGCCGTTGGCGACGACCTCGGCAACCAAACACCTATCACATCGCCTCATTGTGCCTTGGTGCATGCATACATATGGGAGGTGTTGGCCGGCTGCGCAGCATGGAAACCGACAGCAGTGGTGGATGCAGCGGGGTACGATGGATGAATGCATGCAGCAATGGAAATGTATAGCATAATCTTACATTCTACGAGTAAGAGCAATGTCGAACTAACAGGGTATGGTGGTGTGTTCGGTGACGGTTTAAAGGTACAGGGATGGGCTGAAGATGATCGAGTTGGGCTTCTCGAGCATCTCGAGTGCCTTGGTGAATTTCTCCTCGAGCTCCTTGTTTCCGATGGCGTTGGCGGCCTGACCCATCTGGCGGAGGAGCTCCTGCAGGCGGCGGAAGCAGCGGATAATGCTTCCCTCGTAGACGTCGGTGAGCTTGCAGAGCTCGGCGAACGACGCTCCCTTGCACCACTGCAGCACCGGCTCCATCATCTCGACCTTGAACGACTGCACGTACTCGTCCTCGACGACGGGGATCTTGCTTTCGTTCGACACCTTGGCGATTCTCCGCGCCGTCTCCTGGAGTACGCGCAGCGGTGCGGCAAGCTCCTCGCGGATCTTGACCTTCGCCTCTGACTTCTCCTGGAACACGAAGCACGACAGCAGAGCCGCGCACTGCTCCGGCGTGAGCGGGTTGAACGTGCCACCAAACATCATCTCGGTCAGAAGGAGCTCATCTCCCGTGCTGATCTCGCACGCGACTCGTCCCTTCATCTCCACGACGTCCTCAGAAGTCGTGAACCCGAGACGGCGCAGCACACGCTTGCGGCCCTTAAGCTCCTCAAGCTGCAGAACGTCGTGCACGGACGAGATACGCTTCTTCAGAGAGCGCACGGACGCGATGGCCTTCTGCTTGCGGTCGTACTCGTCGTACTTCTGGGGAAGCTCGGGCGAAGACGTGATCGGCAGGGTCTGGATACGGTCCTCGAGGATGGCGATTTTCTGGACGTCAGCTGTGTACGCTAAAGATAGCTTACCTTGACAAGCTTCTTGAACGAGTCGTCCTTGATGCCCATGTTGACAACGGGATCCAGGAGCGCGATGCCTTTAGGGAAGCGCTTCTTGACCTCGTTGACTGCACGGAAGGCGGTGTCCTTGTCGGACTGGGAGCGGAGGTCCTTGGGGAGGTGGAGACGAACGGTGGAAACGGCCTGGACGGTGGACAGGAGGACGCCGATGATAGCGACCTCACCGTTGTCGCCAACTCCAGGAGGCTGGATACCCTCGGCGCTCTTGTCGCGGGGAACCTGGGATCCTGACGCAACCTTGACGAGGACATCGATGACATAGCCCTTCTGGGGAGGGTCGTTCTCCGTCACGATTGGCGGCCGGCCCTTGGGGTTGACAACCTTGTTGTAGCCGACGACAACCGCCCAGCCGAAGTCGCGCTCGCCGTCACGGATCTCAACCATGCGGCCAGGCTGCATGAACGGAAGGACGTACTGCGGGTGCGTGATGACAGACTTGAAGTCGCCCTCGAGAACCTTGAGCTGGTCCCTGAGGTCGTAGTACTCGGCGATGTCGTCCTCGTCTTCGATCGTGATGGCATCACGCTCCTCCTCGGCAGCCTTGAGCTGCTTCTCCAGGACAGGTACCGAGAGGCTGTTCTGGAACTGGTAGAAGCATCGCTCGAGCATGTACTCCGGGCTGATGCCCTCGACGCGCATGAGGTTGATGATCATGTTGTAGCCGAGGTGGAAGGCTGAGTCAAGGCGGTCAGCCTGGCCCTTGACCATTCCCTTGGCTGCCTCAGGCTCAATCTTCTCGTCGCACATCATGATGACGATACCACGAGCGTCGAGACCACGACGTCCGGCACGACCAGACATCTGGATGTACTCTCCTCCGGAGAGAGTACGGAACTCCTTGCCGTCGAACTTGCGCACCGAGGTGAACACAACAGTCTTCGCAGGCATGTTGAGACCGATGGAGAAGGTCTCGGTGGCGAAAAGAGCCTTGAGCAGACCCTCCTGGAAGAGAATCTCGATGACCTCCTTGAGGATGGGGAGAAGACCACCGTGGTGAATTCCGATTCCACGCTTGAGGAGCGGCAGGATCTGCTCGATCTGCGGCAGCTTGCGGTCGTCCTCGGACAGAGCGCCAATCGCGTTCTCAAACACCTGCTGCACGGTGGCCGCCTCATCCTCGGTGTTGAAGTCGAGCTTGGACATCTGCATGGCGAGGGCCTCGCACTCGCGCTTCGAGAAAGCGAAGATGATGACGGGGTTCAGGTTGCGGCTCATGATGAGCTTGACGATCTTGTAGATGTCCGAGACACCGCCCTTCATGGCTCCACCCTTCTTGGTCTTGCCCTTCTTGTTCCTGCCAGAGTTCGGGTCAGCCGGGTCTTCGCCCTGACCAGCAGCGAGCGCCGCCATGGCCTTCTGGAAGTTGTCCTCGCGGAAGTTGGATCGCTCGTCCACGACAAGATAGATGCCCTCGGAACCGGCGGGGAAGAGGTAGTGCTGGAGCGGTGTCGGACGGAAGTCGGTGTAGACGATGTGACACGGCTGCTCGTGTGTCTGGCACCACCATTCCGCAAACTCCATAGAGTTAGGGATCGTAGCGGACAGGAACACACAGCGAACCTTGTGCGGGAGCAGGATCAGCGTCTCCTCCCAGACGACACCACGCTCCTTGTCGCGCATGTAGTGCACCTCGTCGAAGATGACCCATCCAACCTCACGCATGACCTCGGAGCCACGGTAGAGCATTGAGCGGAGGATCTAGCGTCAGCTCATGTGCGACACACCGAACTCACCTCTGTCGTCATGACGAGGCAGGACGCAGTCGGGTTGATCGTCACATCTCCGGTCATGAGACCAACGTTCTCCTGTCCAAAGTCCTCCTGGAAGTCACGGAACTTCTGGTTGGAGAGAGCCTGGTCTGTCAGTTCCATACCGAGACGATAAACTAACCTTGATGGGACTCGTGTAGACCACACGCATACCGGACTTGAGGGCGGTGGCGATGGCGAATTCGGCGACGACCGTCTTACCTGCAGACGTGTGGGCAGACACCAGCACAGTCTCGCTGCGCTCAATGCACGAGGTCGCGACGTACTGGAAGGGGTCGAGCTCGAACTTGTACGTCCTCGCCGGTGGGTCGAGGCGCTTGTGCTGCGAGATCGGGACATACGGGAAGCCTGGGGGGATGGCGACCTGGCCGTTAGCCGGAATCGAAGCGGAGATAGCTCACCTGATGTCTGACTTCGTGGACAAGCTTCAGCTTGCCCTCCTCCGCGGCATCACCGCCTCCGAGCCCCTTGCTGGCGTCGACCTCGCGCTCCGCCTTGAGCTCGTACTCGTCTGCTCGGACGGGAGCCTGCCCAGGAATGTGCGCGTCCTTGGCCTCCTCTACCGGTCCGTCCTCGCTGGTCTCTCCCTTCAGGTTCTCATCGAGTGCCTCCATGGGGTCCTTCTGCGCCTCCTCTAGCGCGGCCATGGGGTCATCCCGGGCCGGCTCCTCCTCAGCCTCGTCGTCGTCTATCCGGGGCGCCTTCGTCTTCTTGGCAGCGGGCGTGCCGTCCTCGGCGGCGCGCTTTTTCGTCTTCTTCCTCGGCGTCGATGGGCCGGCAGCGGCTGATGCTCTGGCCATGTTGTGTAGGGGTACGTTGTAGATGCAGACGGAGCACAGTGGATCTGTCTCCAAAAACATTCATCATTGCGAAGTGGAGGTCCACTGACACCACGTGGTGACGTGCCTAGGTGCGGAATGGGAGAAAAGGCGAAAAATTCAGTGTGGGGATATTAACGCCGCCTTAGGAGTCTGAGGACTGAGCCTGCGTGAGAGGGTTAGGCCGGCAGGTCCGATGAGCGAGCGTGCACCACAGGCGACGTGCATGCGAGCAAAGTCAGAGCCAGGGCGGGCTCGGATCTTTGAGAGGCTTCGAATTTCAAGCTGCACGGCGTTCAACTCGATATTTTGCCATCCATCTCTAATCTCGTCTCCGCCCCCTCCTCCTCACCTCCCATCCTCCCGACCCCATCAAAATGTCTTCCCTCTTCGGCGGACTCTTCGGCGGCTCCAAGCCTGTGCAGGAAAAGCAGGACTCTGCTTCTGCGGACATCTTCAGCCAGACCCAGTTCCATTCCAACGTCCAGCCCTCGGCCCCCGCCTCCGCCGAAGGCACCATGAAGGACATCGCGCTCGACGCCAGCGCCGGCCCCTCCCAGCCCTCTGCCCCCGCCGCCCCCGTCCCGGAAGCCCCCTCATCCGTCGGCATGCTCCAGTCCTCTTTTGACGCCTCCAAGCTCCACCCTATGGCTAACCTCGGCGACAACCTCGACTTCCTTGCTCTCGATGAGGACAAGCTCACCGACATGGAGGGAGCCGAGTCGGTTCTCCCCTCGCGCGGCTGGACTGACGACCTCTGTGTTGGTACCGGAACCACTTACCTGACTGGTACGTGCCGAGCTGATCGTTTGTGTGCCTGCAAAGCTAACACCCAGGTCTGCTTTCGGGAGGCGTCTGGGGAATGAAGGAGGGACTCTCGAGGCCGCTGGGCCCGAACCCCTCGATGCGACTGAGGCTGAACAGCGTGCTCAACTCGTGCACCAGGAGAGGAAGCTTCACGGGCAACTCGCTCGGTGTTCTCGGTGAGCTGTTCTCTAGCCAGCTAAGCTAACGGCAGCCATCTTCTACAACCTCACGAACTCTAGCTTAGACTCTCTCCGCGGCCACCACGATGCGCTCAACTCGATCACCGCCGGTGCCTTCTCGGGCGGTATTTTCAAGTGTACTTGTGAGTCGGCCGCCGCTGCTCCGATGACCGAGACTAACTTTTACCCCAGCCGGCGTCCGCCCCGCCGCCGTCGGCGCGACCATGGGCGCGGCCGCGATGGCCGCCTGGTCGGGCCTCAAGAACTATCTGTAGATGTAGACGATCGGCTTTGTATTATTTGCATGCACTCTACTCCCCATCCATCACACAACTCTGGGTGGCGACGGGCGGCTCACTCGCCTGGAATGGAAAGTCGGGGAACTCAGCATTTAGCCCGCCCAGCTTGGCCGCCCGCTTATCCGCTTGCGTCGTTTAAATTGGCGCCCGGCAGGCCGGAGGAACGCCCAACTGCCGAACTTTATCCCTGCCCTCGGCGGTGGAGGTGACTCATCGTTGCATGCGTTCTAATGTGGATTCTAATCACTGGCTGCTTCACTTCTGCGTGCTTACTTCCCTCTCATTCTCTTGCTTTGTCGCGCAGAGCGAGGTGAGGGCAGGTACCGAGACGGGGGGAGCGGAGGAAGGTGAAAAGGGGGCTATGACGACTGGCCGAACTGCTTCATCTTGCGCGCGACCACGTTCGGCAGCGGGCACGAGGGGCTCTTCGAGTCGAGCGGCTTGCCCTCGCTCTCGAGCCGCGCGTACATGTCCGAGCAGCACTGGTACAGCTCCCGCAGCGCCTTCTCGCACTTGGCCTCGCTGTAGTTGTTGCGCGAGAGGCAGGTCTGGATTGCGCAGGCTGAGTGTCAGTCAAGTTACTTCTCTCTTAACTCCTCAGGTCGACACGCTAGGACGGAAGAGATTGAAGACAAAGGGGGCTAAACTTACCCTCGGGATGGCACTCTTGGTCGGGCGCGGCGGACATTGTGGGTTGGACGGTGGTGAGAGAGTCACCGGCGCCGACATTGCCTCGACGTCATTCATGGCGGACAGGCTAACACGTGACCGCCGTCAGTCTCACTGAGCGTTGCGATGGACGCGCCGCTGACGCTCGCTGTGCATGGCACCGATGCCGGCGGCGATCCCGTCGTGCCGACTGTGACAGTCTGCGACTACCTCGGTGCCACTGATGTACAAAGCGGGCGCGGGGCCATCTGCATCCGTGCCAGCTTCTAGTGTGTCCCGGGTGGCGACAGCTTCTAGCCCGCTGCCGTCTGACTCGATTTCCGACGTCGTGAGTCGTAAGCGTCCCGGGTTCCCGCCACTCTAAGTGTACACATGTGATACATTGCAGTGCTTGCTTGCTAGGTATAAGTTGAATGCGGGGTATATTGCTGCGTGCGCTCGTCTACTCGCCACCCAATCATCTGCCTCCCGCGCCACTTCAACAGCGCCGACACTACACATTCAGCGGGTGCAGCGTTCCGAGCCCGTTATCCAGCGCAACCTGCTGTAATCCCTGGACTGTGTCGATGCGGTCTCCGGCCGCTGCGCCGGCCCACCGCCGCCCGAGGACGGGGATCGGGTGCTCGTCCAGCGGCGCCATGCCTTGCGTTGGGAGCACGAGCGCATGCGGGTTCGGCATCGGCGTATCCGTGTCGAAGCGCCACTCGGTCGCGTCCAGGTGGTGGTCGATGACCTGACGGAAGTCCTCGAGGGAGAGGTCACGGGCTGCTTGTCAGCTACTGATGGGCACGCATCTACCGGCGCCAGGCAACCATTGAACTTACCGTCCTTCTCTAAGCCGATCGCAGGTCCCCAGCGCAGGGCGCGCGCCTCTGCCTCGCTGACTTCCAGCACGCCGGCTAGCTCGTCGAGACGCTCAGCCCAGCCTTCGGGGTCCTCGTCTGGGTCAAAGGCGGCCGAGCTCTCGCTGTCCGGATACGTCGTGTCACCCTCCTGTTCCTCCTCTTCCTCGGGTTGAAGATCTTGCGTCTCGTTGCCCTCCTCGTACGACTCCTCGACGGCGGGAACGGGGACTCCCTCGCTTCCGAGCGTCAGGTTCGCGGCATGCCCGCCAGCGGCGCCGGCGAGGTAACTCTCGTCGGCGAGCGTCAGGTCGCTGCTATCCGCCGTCGTGTCTGGTAATGCGGGGCGGTTCCGGCGGAGCTGGAGGAAGCGGCCGGTGCGGCGGATCGCGCCTGGTGTTGGGGCGAAAAAGGAGTCGTCCCTCGGTCCGTTGCCTTCCATTGTTGTGCGGGGTGTTATTGTTGTTGTTGCGAACGCCCGTGCAGATGCTGGCCCAGAAAGTGGAGGTCGTCGCGCGGCGGCCAGCTGAGGAGGGAAGGCCGGAATCGGAGGGAGAGGAAAGGCACAGCGGAAAATGATCCCGCTGTTATTGAATCTGGGCTGATACGGGAATTGGCAATCGCCCTGGGCATGGCGCTGGGGCTTGGGCGCCTGGGACCGCGTCGATCGGCTAACGTCGTCCCAGTGCATTGCGATGCCGTGCCTCTGCTCTGCCGCCGCCGCCCCGCCCCGCCCCGCGCCGGTGGCCAACGTTCACGAATCGACCACCCGTCTCCATCACCGGCACTCGCCGTTCCATCTTCTCTACTACCCACCCTCCGTCGCTATCTCCCACCACCAGCTATGATCACACGGATAACCCTCTAGAGGGCCACATCAAGCATACAGACTCGACAACACACCCACACGCAACCGCAATCTCATCTTATCACCCACGCCGACCCTACCGCTATCGCCCTGCCCCAACTCAGTCACGCCCGTGCACACGTTCCTCACGCCTGTGGCCACCCATTCACTCCCACCACACCTTAACTGCGTCAACAGCCCCGGCGCCTACACAGCCCCCAGCCTCCTCTTCTCTCTCATCTGCACAATCAACAATCTCAAGTCGACGAGATGAAATATCTCGACTATCCCGTCCTCACACACCTCTCCGAGGTCCTTTCCGACAACCCGTCCCCCGAGGCGCGGATCAACGTGCGCGTTGAGGCATACTCCATCAAGCCTGTCGCCAAGGAGCGCAAGATGTTCAAGGAGATGGAGGAAGCCTATGTCTCCGGTCAGGAGGAGATGGAAGAGTGAGGCCTACCGGGGGACCATCCACGCGTTACTCTCGCGCCCCCATCAGCCAGTAGCCTGAAGCTAACACGTGCTACCAGGATGTCCTTCTCCCCAGAGATGAAGGAAGCCGGTCTCTCCTCCTGCTTTGGAAGACTCGATGTCAAGGAGTCCCGGTAAGTCACCACGTCCGCCGTCGCCATCACATCGGCCGCGCCCGACGCCTCATCGACTGACTCGAACCTTAGAAAGGTGCACTTCCTCCTCGTGTCGACCCTGAATACGGCCTTTCCCGACAACGACTTCTCGGGCCTCCGTCCAGACCACTTCATGCGCGAGATATCCGCTGGACAGGTCCTCTCGCACCTCTCGAACAACCTACTCGGCATCAATGCAGTCGACTTGTCACCGTGAGTTATCTGCGGAGCCCCCAAGATAGTTCAGGAACTGACGCTGTTCCTTCGCACCTTCGCACCCACGAAACCTATCGATAACGACCCTTTCCACTTCCGTGCCCTTGGCTCCCCGCACAATAGGCTGTCCGCCGCACACGCCAATGCGCCGCTGCCGCAACAAAGTTCACCGCCCGGCAGCTCGGCGGCGCCCCTCTCGTCATCGGCCAGTGCGACTGGGAGTTCGCCTCCCTTATCTGGTGACATCGGTAACCCGAGCTTTTATCGTCTGCTGAACGACATCCTGCCACTGCAGGAGTGTGAGGTATACTCGTGGTTCCCTGAGCCTGAGTACGACCCCCACGTCGACCCCGAGGAGAATGAGGAGGCGAGCGAGTACGACGACGAGGACTCGGACGAGATGATCGGGAACATGGACATGGACATCGACATCGACGGCGAGGGTGCGTACGTCAGCTGGGGCCAGGCTGGCATGGACCTGGAGCTTGACGGTGCGCCGTCGAGCTCCTCGGGCCCGCGTCCCAGGTCGCTGTCGCGCAACGCGATCGAGGACCTCGAGATGGGCAGTCCCTACCTGAGCGCCCAGGACTTCCCGGCCGTGCGCAAAGTCGGCGGCCTCCTTTGGAGTGCGAACTACTTCTTTTACAGCAAGTGAGCTCGATTGGCCCCAACTTTGAAGCTAACGTGCAGACGTCAGAAGCGTGTGCTGTTCATTACGACTTGGGCTCGCAAACGTCCTTCGCACGAAGGCGCGCCGATCGACAAGACGCTGGCGGGTAGCCTGCCGCTCCCAATAAGCGCCTCCTTGACACCGCCGACGGCGGGCTTCGCTGGCGGACACGGATTCACGCCGCGCTCGCCCAAGACGAAGCGCCACCATAACCTCAGCAATGCGCGCCCGTCTCACCGACGTGCCAAGATGGCCAAGCTCGCTCAGGGCAAGACGCTGCAGACGTCGACAATCCCGATTCGCGGCCTCGGCCTTTCGACTGCGCCGACCCCGACGACGCCAACGACCGGTAGGATGGCCGCGAGTGCGCCCGCGACGAGCGCGAGCGCGATGCTGTCGCCTTCCACCGTCGCGAGCCCCGGCGCCATGACGCGCATGAGCGGCTCGCTGCGCCCGCGCCAGACCACGGCGCGCATGCTCATCAACGCCGCCGCGCAGCAGCAGCAGCAGCAACAACAACAGCAGAAGCAACCGGACCGCACCCGCAAGGAGCGGTCCGGCTCGCTCACGCCCGGCCCGCCCTTCGTCCCCGTCGCTGAGGGCGGGAAGCGCGTCAAGGTGTAGCATGCCCCGGACGTGGCTACGCTTCCGACCTTGCGCATACCAAGACCCACCGAGAAACAAGCAAACAACACCACCTACTATCATCAACTGACAGAACCAAAACCTTTGTATCATGTTTATGGATTGTTCATTGTGACGATGAGAGCGGGCACCGAGACCGAGAACGACCTGGCTCGGCACCGAAAGGAAGGGTGGGCCGTGCAGCACCTCCTGGCTCGGGATATGCGGACTGGATCGATGCTCGAAGAGCGCTTCCGTGAAAAGACGCCGCGGATCAGGTCAGGGGGACGAAAGGAAGGCATGAAACAGTCACATGTGAAAGCTACAGGAAGTGTGTACAGATGCGGACGGAGGGTCTCCAGCTGCTCGCAAGCAGCTCCGCCGCGGAAACGATCACAGACCACAATAAATCAACTACTGGTGCAACTGGCGTGGCTTGGCTTCAGATCAGAATCGGAATCACAGGTCTAGGATGGATACGTACGGCCGGACGCGGCGGCGCGCGGGCACGTTGGGCCAGTGCTGAGCCGCGAGCTCGGCGTGTGGCTGCGCCGACTCGTCCTTCTCCTCCCCCTGCGCGACGAGCGGGATTGCCACGACAAACACGTCGTCGTCGCGCCCGCCTTCGGGCGTGTTGGGGAAGGAGGGGGTGCGGGTGGCGCTGCCGCTCGACGGGGGAGAGCGCGGAGTCAGAGCCGGCGCGGGCGGAAGGAGCGGGACGGAGGGGAGTGAGGGGAGGGCGCGGAACGCTCCGTCTGGGTCGATTTCGGAGGCGGGCGAGGACGGCGACGGCGACGACGGCAAAGATGAGTCGTCGCGCTCGGGCCCGCTGTCGCTCTGCGCCTCGGGAGGGACGACAGTGACGTCGCTGAGCCGGCGAGCCGAACCCTGCGTGGCGGCTGTCGATCGAGGAGCGGGCGCCCAGTCTCCCCACGCGGACAGCTCGGCCTGTCGGCTCGCAAGACGGCGGTACGAGCGCCCGATGTCGAGCTGGCGCGAGTCGGCTGCGTCAAGCCGGGAAACAACACCGCTAGTGTCTGGGAGCCGCGCGTCTATCTCAGCGAGCACCTCACGCTCACGCGCCACCAGTGCCTCGAGCCGCCGCCGGATGTCCTCGCTGTGTCGACCAGAGGCGAGCATGTGCTCCAAGTTTGCGAGCACGCGGCGCATCACCGGCCGCTCGTTGCCCTGCTGGCCCAACTCCAGCTCCCGAGTCATCGCATGTGTGCGGGCACGAGACTGTTCGATGATGCTGATGGTGCTGCTCGTCGCATGCAGCTCGGGCTCGCGCTCGGTAAGAGTCCGCTCAACCCGGTCGCGCTCTGTCGGAGTCAAATCCCAAGTGCTACCCTCGTTACGCATAGCCTGAAGGATCTGCGCACGGCGCAGCGCACTGATAGCAGCTGCCTGCTGCTGCCGCGTCGCCTCCTCGTTCGCCTCACGCGTGCCGAAGATAGACGGCCTGTGCTCGCGCTGGAGTTCGCGGAGGTGGCGAAGTCGTCGGCGCGTGAGCTGGTCGGGGCCTTGTGTCTCGTTATCATCCTCCGCGCGGGAGGACGGGCGCAGTCGTGAGCGCCGCGGCTGCGTCACTTCCTGCTGTCGTTGAACGATCTCGCTGTTTATGTGCGGCGGGAGACGGAGGCGGGTGCTCGGCTGCTCCAGGACTCGCTGCTGCTGTTCGAGGGCCTCAGCCTGTCTCGCGGCGTGCCGGCGCCGTGCCTGCGCCCAGGTAAAGAAGTCCTCGTAGTCGGTGTCGTCTTCTTCCTGCCCTCGGCCCTCGCGTCCTTGCTCGTCCTCGAGGTCTCGTGCCTGCTCATCCCACCAGTCGGGGCTCAGTGCTCGCGTGACGCCCTGGACGTGAGCTCTGCTACGGGAGACCAGATCGAGAAGCTCCAGGCGGTCAGCCGGCCAGGAGTCCTCGTCGTCGGAATCCTCCCCGCCGCTTCGCGAGCGGCGGCGCTCCTCAAACAGGAACTCGCGGTAGTAGCTATAGTCGCCGTGGAGGGCCCGGTCAGCGGGCGGGTTCATGATCCGGTTCAAAAACGCTCGCTCCGTCTCGGTCAGACGCTGGAGGATGTCATCGGCAGATTCGAGTCCAGTGGTGCTGCGGCGGAACGGCCGAGTGAGGGACAGGGCGTACTGCATGGCGTCCATCGGGAGATCCTCGGTGCGGTTCGTTTCCGCCTGCTGCGTCACCAGGTCCCACAGATCGTGAGCAATATCGACGTGGCGCTGCATGATCGCTGCCCCATTGTCAGCGCTGGCGCGGGCGCTACGCATCCATGCCGCCCGCGTTTCATTCAGGCGAGCCTCCGCCGTTGCGATCTGGCTCTCCAACGTTCGCACGTAACGGTGCCTTCGATTGGAACCCAGGTCACGCGTGAAGGAAGGTGCAGTGACATTCGGTGGACTGGCCATAACGCCCGCACGTAAATCTTGCGCCACCTGCACGATGTTGCGAGCTTCGCGGTCGACTGGGTGGCCCTGGCGTTCTCGAACCATGATTCCACGGCTGGTTAACCCAGACGACTGATAAGCGCCATAGTAGTCGGTGCGGCGGGAACTCGTGGCCTCGGTTCTCGTCCGCTCACTGGGCGTGCGTGAGACACTGGGGCGAGACGGTGGTTCAGAACTCTCGGCTGCGTGCGACGGGGCTCGGTACCGACCAGTGCGCAGAGCGGCCAGACTGGCAAGAGTCGTCTCATATTCACTTGGCTCAGCAGGGGGTTCAGCAGGGAGGGGCGTGTAGGCGATCGGGTCAGGTGAGCTGGACTCCTGTGTCGGATGGGGAGAGCGTACGACGATCGGCTTGGGCTGCTTTGCGATAGCAGCCAGGTTTGTTGGTGGGTGGCCGCGTGAGCGCTCCGGCTCCGCATACTGAGTGGGAATGTACGCTAATCTCGTGGCGTAACCGTGTCCGCCACTCCGAGAGCCCTGTCCGGCATGGCTGGCGGGGAGGGAAGACGAGGAAGCAGAAGCCTGCTCGCTGCGGGAGGTCGACATGGGTGCAAAGATTGGTCGGGGAAGTGGCGTGATGTTGGACAAAGCGGAGGCCGTTGTGAACGTGGGAGACAGCGCAGTACCGGACGCTGCTGCACGCTCTAGTTCTCCAGCCTGGCCGCGAAGGCGTTCAACAGCGACGGAAAGCTGTTCGACACGATTGCTGAGCGAGTCACGAAGGTCCTCAAGTGACTGCAGCAAGACACGGGTGTTGGTTGGGTCTGGTCGATACCTGGGGAGGAAGGTGGAGGCTGAGGCGGAGCTGCTAGAGGATGACCCAGTTGCGCCTGATGACCCAGACGACCCCGATGGTTGAGACGTGATGGGAGGCATAGAAAGGAGCGAAAGGAGAGAAGGATATGCTGCGGGTGAGTCGTTGAGAAGGTGACAATGGAGGCGAGTTGCCGGGTGCCGGGGAACGGGAGGAGAGCGTGGCGTGGGCGGTGCTGGGTTGCGGAGGACTGGGGACGGGGCGGGGTCGGGAGAGGAATGGGTATAGCGGGCGGTGTTAGAAGGCGACAGTGACTGGTCACGGCGACGGAGTGCGTTAAGCGTTAGGGAAGATGCGACGACAGTGACGAGTGCGCGACGGACGCAGACAACGCACGAGTTGAGTGCGGTACGGTGCTGCGCGGGCGGCGAGTGCGGTGCAGGCCGGCAGGACAAGTAACTTTGGACTGGGGACAGGGCGCTGGGCGCAGGGAGCCAGGGTGCAGGTGTGCAGGTGCATCTGCCCACAGACTGTGCGTGGTGGCCAAGGACGGCAGGGGCGTGCTTCGGGCGCTTCAAGCGCTTCAGGCGAGCAAGCGCCGCCGCCGATAGGAACTCCTGCTAACCTGAATCGGACCCGGACCCGGACTCCCTCCAGGGACCGGACCTGGCCGCAAACCCCCTCGTCCTTATTGGCGGCAGCCGATAAGCACATGGTCCCCGCATGGCCTTCCGCGCACGGATGTCTCCTCATCTCCGCCAGAAAGTTGCGCCCGACTTTCATGAGCTCCAGCCGTTCGCGGACGACAGCCAGTAGTGAGCGACTCGCCATGACGTAGCGCAGACCGAACACCACCCCAGCGACTCCGAGCCTTCTATAGCGCCTGCCCGCATCCACTTCATTTTCCTACCTCAGCTCATCGCTCGCATCTCCTCACACACCCTAGCACTCACAGTTACTCACGGCAGCATGGAGATGGGAATATTCAACTCCACCAAGCCGGGCAACGACCCCACGCAGCCCGGCGCAGCCAACGACCTTAGCTGGGTCAACGTCGGGATCGGCTTCCTCTTCGTCCTGTTCGATGCGCTCTTGTCGACAGTACTCGGACTTGGCATTGGTCGCGGACTACTTGTCGCTGCAGCTCGATGCATCATCCAGCTCACCGTTATGAGCAAGGTCCTCGGCTCCGTTTTCGAGAGCAACAACATCTTTGCCGTTATGGGCATCGCCCTTCTGCTAGAGAACCTGGCTGCTATCGAGGGAACTTTTAACAAAGCGAAGAGGCGTTACACGGGTATGGTGAGTGAAATCGGTGAACCATTCATTGCGAATGCAGTTGGGACTTGGCAGCGTGCAGCGTCGAGTGCCAGAAGTTGGTCTTTGCGGTGGAGGAAGGCAGCACTCGCAGAGGAGGAAGGCATTGACAGCCTTCAGTTCCCTTTCATTCTTCTCTCGATGATGTGCGGTACAATTCCGATCTCGATTCTGGGCGAGCGCTTCGCCATGCAGCAGCGCCCCTTCTGGAAGCCGGACCAGTACAGTGAGTCTTGCCCTCAAGGTCATGCCCGGTCCAGCTAACGTAAGTTCCGATTCTCGGCATGCTGCTCGGCAATGCCATCAGTGCCATCGGCGTTGGTATCAACAACGTCACTACCGAGTTCACTGTCAGCCGTGACAAGATTGAGACTGCGCTCGCCATGGGCGCGAGCCGATTCGAGGCATGCCGCCCGATCGCGGTCGAGGCCCTCAAGCTCGCCCTGCTTCCTACCATGAACCAGATGAGCATTATCGGCTTGATCAGTATCCCGGGTACGTGGAAATCGCGGACAATGACTGGCTCATGGCTTCAACTGACCTTTAGGTATGATGACCGGTGCCATTGTCGGAGGCAAGAGTGTTGAGCAAGCGGCGCGCCTGCAGAGTGAGTCAAACGGTCTTCAAAGGCAGAATCGTAGCTGACGTCAGTGATCATCATGTTCATGATCAGCGCCTCTTCCGCGCTGTCGACACTCGCTGCGCTGTTCTTCACGCTGACGACGCTCGTCGACGCGTCTGACCGTATCCGCACCGACCGCATCGACCCGCGCAAGCCGTGGATGTACCGCGCACGGGACGCCTTCATCGAGGCAGTGTTCGGCCCGATCCGTGGCTTCTTCCGCGGTGAACGGGGCACAGAAGAGGAGCGCCGCGGCCTCCTGACGGGCGAGCACGGCGATGGCCACAACGGCCACAACGACCACAACGGTTGCGGCAACAGCAACCGGCACTAGAAACGCCCTCCGCTTGTTTGACCGACCTCAAAATTATAGACAAGACAACGCATAGGACCAGACACGGCTGCCCACGGATATGCGATGCACGCCCACGCTAGTGGCTATAGATAGGACGAAATATTCGCCGCACGAGATCACCGCAGGCACATACTGTGATAAGGATACGTGCCGCTGGGAATGTGTAGGGGTATCCCGTCTATGCATCTCGTACAACGACTCTAAACAGCGGCCGGATGAGCGACCGCTGTGTCTAGTGAAGGGTAGCTCAGTCCTCAGCCTCGACCATCCAGTAGGCGGGGGCGTCGAGCCGCTCGTGGCCCTTGAGGAAGGGCAGGCCGACGATGAAGATGTACTCGAGGGTCTTGCCGCCCTCCTTCTTGATGAGCTCGCCGGCAGCGGCGGCCGAGCCTCCGGTCGCGATGAGGTCGCTGATGTTAGCTCGATTCGACGTATCCGAAGCTGCTATTCTCGTTCGCTTGCCAGGCGCGGAAGTGGCCAGGTTCCCGCAGGAGGGTCCAGCACCTCGCGTAGCGCTGAAAATGGCCTCCCTTCCCGTCCTCTGCCCAAAGAAGCAGGAACACTCACTCGAAGACGATGACAGTCTGTCCAGGCTTGATGGCGCCCTTCTGCATCTCGAAACGGTCGGTGCCGTACTCCTTCTGGAACTCGGCGACCTCGCACTCTCCGGGCAGCTTGCCGGCCTTGCGGACGGGGACGAAGGCGGCGCCGAGGCGCATGGCGAGGATGGGGCCGAGGAGGAAGCCGCGCGCGTCAAGGCCGACAATCACGTCGGGCTTCTGCGTGAAGCGCTGCGTCACGTGCGACAGCAGGTGCGTCACGAGCGTCTCGAGCGCGTACGGGTCGCGCAGGATCGGGAAGATGTCGAGGAACGTGACGCCCTGGGGTCAGCACCGTCTACTTGCACAGCTATGTGGTGGGCCGTTCTGTTCCGTCCGCGCCGTCGGCGTCGGCATCGACACGACGCCGCGAGCGGCCCGAGCGGCAATTGGGGCACGCAGGCCGCCGCGGACGCTCATGTGTGGAGCACTGTAAAGGAACCGGGACGCACCTTCTTGGGCCAGTCGGGGTACTGGCCAAGGCAGGACTTGAGGAACGCGACGTCGGACATGGTGCTTGGCGTGTGTATGTTTGTGATAGCAAACGTTCGTTCGCACTGCTTTGCTGTCCTTATCGCGAAATCTTTCTCGATCGCGGCTGATCGCCGATAATGGGCTTCACGTGGCAAAGTCCCCGGTCTCGACCGGGCTGGGCCTCCACCTGACCCGAACTAGGCGCGCAGCCACCGTGCACGCCTGGATTCGCCGCTCGCTGAAATTTCAGAACCTCCATCGACCGCCACTGTCCAAGGCGGCTGTGAGATCATCGGTCTCGTGCTACCTTCCCTCGCATCTTGCATCCCACAGCGACCATGGCCAAGGACAAGAGCAAGAAGAAGGCGCGTATTGAGGAGAACGGCGAGGCCGTCGAGGCCGAGGTCGAGGTCAACAAGAACAAGCGGCACAGGAAGGACAAACGTGAGTTGCTCCCCGTCCTCAACGCTTCCCTCTGCTTCAGTTCGATCTCGGTAGCTAACCCCAGCCTGGGACACGGAGGACGTGGACCACTGGAAGATCGACCCGATGCCTGCGCCGGACAGCTCTTCGCACACGCCCTTCCTGGAGGAGTCGAGCTTCGCGCTGCTGTTCCCCAAGTACCGCGAGCCGTACCTGCGCAGCGTGTGGGGCCAGATCACGTCGACGCTGGACGGCTACGGGCTCGGGTGCACGCTGGACCTGATTGCGGGCAAGATGAGCGTGCACACGACGCGCAAGACGTGGGACCCGTACATCATCTTCAAGGCGCGCGACCTGCTCAAGCTGCTCGCGCGCGGCGTGTCGGCCCCGCAGGCGATGAAGGTGCTGCAGGACGGGATCGCATGCGACATTGTCAAGATCTCGGGCATCGTGCGCAACAAGGAGCGCTTCGTCAAGCGCCGCCAGCGCATCGTCGGCCCCGGCGGCTCGACGCTCAAGGCCATCGAGCTCCTCACAGACTGCTACGTCCTCGTCCAGGGCAACACCGTGTCGTGCATGGGCAGCTACAAGGGCCTCAAGGAGGTGCGCCGCATCATCATCGACTGCATGCACAATATCCACCCGATCTACCGCATCAAGGAGCTCATGATCCGGCGCGAGCTCGCCAAGGACCCCAAGCTCGCCAACGAGTCGTGGGACCGCTTCCTGCCGAGTGAGTGCTGCTCTCCGATCCCCGTCTCCCACCCCGCTACCTCGCAGACTGTCAAGCTGACAACCCAGAGTTCCAGAAGAAGCACCTCAAGACGTCGGAGAAGACGGCGAAAAAGAACGCCGCCGGCGGCGCAGAGCCGGCAAAGAAGAAGGCCAAGGTCTACACGCCGTTCCCGCCCGCGCCGGCGCAGAGCAAGCTCGACGTCGCGCTCCAGACCGGAGAGTACTTCCTCAAGCCGCGCGAGAAGGAGGCGGCCGCGCGCGCCGAGCGCGAGGAGCGCCAGGCCGAGAAGTCCGAGAAGAAGCGCGCGCAGCGCGAGGAGGCCTTCGTCGCGCCCGAGGAGGCCGCCGCGCCCAGCCTCGAGGAGAGGCGGAAGAAGAGGAAGCGCGCAGAGGACGCCATGTGAGGCGCGCGAGGCGCGCGCACACTGGATCAGGATTGAGACGGGCCCGGGCCGCCGGGCCGCGATAGATAGCAATCATGCATGTTCTGTTGTACAACTGGCCGGGGCCAAGGGGTATCGTGGGAGGGTAATGTGCTCTCCGGCGCCGCCGGGTGAGCGAGTCGATGCAGGGGTGTCGCGGACTGCCAAGGCGCCTGGTGTCGCTGCGGGGCGGTCGCGCCTGGGCAGGCTTACACGAAGTAGCTCGGCGCGCCGGCGCGGCGCATGGCGGGGTTGCGGTTGTCGGTCTGGTTCTCGATCGCGGCCTCGTAGACCTTGAACGATGTCTTGCCGTTCGCATCGACCTGCATGATGGACGCCGAGTTGCCGCACCGGTAGCAGTAGTTCGGGGCCGACCACACGGTCACGAGCGCGTCGTCGAACATGTGCTTGTACCCCTCCTGCACCAGCTGGTGCGCGCGCGCAATCAGGCTCAGATTGTTCACGTGGTTGAACTCGTGCGTCACCTTGGACCCGAACAGCCAGCCTGCGCCTCGCGGCGACACACCCCACGTCTCAACGTCGTCTGGGTCGGACCACATGAGGTCTGATGTCAGCTGCAGTTCGAAAGAGAAAAACAGGCAGCAATCGCTGAACGATGCGAGGCCTGGTGACTGCTTCGAAGGCGCTCAACGTTCAATACTCACCACAGAATGGTCCCTCGTGCGGCACCTCCTGCGCGCGCGATATCGTGCGCACCTGGTCCAGCGTCCGGATGTCCGGCGACAGTCCGCCGTGCACACACAGGATAGACGAGTCGATGATCGCAGCAAGATTCAGGCTGTCGAATACGTTGCAGCAGGCGCGCCACACACTCGGGTTCCCGTACTTGTTCATGCACTCGTCGTAGAACCCGTACACCTGCGTGATCTGCCGGCTCTCGTGGTTGCCGCGTAACAGCGTGATTCGGTCCGGATACCGCGCCTTCAGCGCGAACAGCAGCGACAGCGTCTCCAGCGAGTAGTATCCGCGGTCCACATAGTCGCCCTGCAAGCATCAGCACACACACTTCTGGCCTAGCGGAGCTACACCTCCGCTTTCGTCGGTCCGCCCTTCGCTGACGCGAAAGCTGACTTGTACTCACCATAAAGATGTACTGCGTCTCAGGCGCGTCTCCTCCTTGCCGGAAGATCTCGAGGACATCCCAGAACTGTCCGTGGATGTCTCCGCACACCGTTACCGGGCTTTGGACAAGGTGCACGTTGCTCTCCTCGAGGAGCAGGTCGCCGACGCGCTGGCATAACGCCTTCATCTGGCGTTCCGGCAGATGGCGGCATTTTCGGAGCTGCGGTCGCGAGTCAGCCCCTGCCACCCTCTTATTCTTCGTCCGAGCTGTGACTGCCGCGCGTCACCCGGCCCCCGAATCTCAACACGGCCCTAGACACCCCACATGAGGCACGCGTGGCCATGTTTGACGCTCACGCCCCGGGGCCGGTCGTGTGATGCCGATGAGCACGTTGGCGAGGCCTCCGGGAGCTCCGCTGAGCATACCGCGCTGCTGTAAGAGCGACACTCACTCGCTCGATCCACTTGTCGGGGTCCGACTGCTCAAAGTCCACCGTCATCTCGGGGAGAGGGTAAAAGGTGGACGGGGTGGAACCTGGGCTGATAGAGGTCGGTACGGGGTCTTCCGGGTGCGGTGAGCGCCTAGGACTTTTTCTGCGGGTTTTCTAGTTCGACGTCTGTACCGGGAAACGTTCGGAACGGCGTCAACGTCGTCGGCGATGGCTGGATTGAGTGGCTCGGCCGGATTACTCAGTGGTCGCTGGTGACCCAAAGCACTGGACCAAAGCCAAGTGAGAATGGGGTGGTGTAATGATTGAGTCACGTGGCCAGAATGACGTGTAGGGCGATGTTGCTGGTGCTCGCCTCGGTGCCGCGCGCTGGCGCTCTGTCTCGGATCTTTAGCCGGGTATGCCGGGGGAGGCTCGCATCTCGCTGTTGATATCGCTCGCCCCCTGCTCTCTCCTCGCGCTCTGCGCTCGCTGATAACTGCGCTGCCCCTAGAGCCCTGCGCGCCCGCCGCGCCCGATAAGCCAGCCATGCCGGATCCCTCGCCAAGGACCCCGCCTCCGGCCTCGCCTTCGGAACACGACCACGATCACGACCCCGACTCACCCCACAACGACACCTCCGGCACCAACAATGCGTCTGGCACCAAGAAGCGCAAGCTGAGCTCGGGACGCACATCACAGGCTTGCAGTGCGTGTTGAACACCGCCATCCACCCGATGAACATGAAACTGACAACGCCGCAGCAAGATGCCGCTCCCTCAAAATGAAGTGTATCGGCGCCAACGACCCGCCGTGAGTTCCCATCGCACGCTCCACCGGCGCATCACTGACATCCGCAGATGCCGTCGCTGCAGACGTACCGGGGCAAGCTGTGACTTCATCCCCAGAGCCAATGCCGCGCGTCCTTGGTCTCCGGGGCCCTATCCGTCGCACACCTGCACGGAGCTGTGGAGAAGCCAGGTCACACAGCGGCTCAAGCAGCTGGAGGCCGCCAACGCTCGCTTCGAGGCCCTCTTCCAGCAGCTCGCGAAGAACGGATCAATCTCTGGAGTCAACCTTGGCCCGACTCCGACTGATTCGACGGATCAGCCGTCTCTGGGCCTGATCCGCGAGGAAGGAGGTGAAGGTCGCACCGAGGGCGAGTACCAGGGAGTTCTCCAGGCGATCGAGAGGCTGAAGGACGAGCTCCCTGCACACATCGCCGCTGAGGAGGCTTGGTCCCCGGGCGTTATCTGTCCCATCTGGGAGTCGTAAGTTGCAACTACCGACTACGAACTGACACCAGATTCCGATCGCACATGCCCGGATTGCACTTCTTCTCCGGCCAGGTGTCCTTCGTCCACCCGACTCCTCTTCTAGCGGTTGCCATCCTCTATGTCGGAGCAGCGCACATCCCCAGCGCCGACCTTGCGCGTCATCAGCCTGTCTACTTCAAAGCCTTCACACGAGCTGTCGGAACGCTGGCCGTCCCGGACTGCCCGATCCGCGGGACGTGCATCTTGGAGGAGGACGGTCCCGTCAGTGCCAAGTTCGATGACGTATTGGCGATCATCCTCGTCGGCCTGCTTGCGGTCGGCTGGGTTGACACGCTCGGCATGTGGGTCAACACGGCCTACCGCCTACTGCTGGACGGTACGGCGGAGGAGCGTGGCCGCAGACAGTCGGAATGGAGAGGTCTCTGGGAAGGACTGAGGGTAAGCCCCCATAGCTGTATCCTTGAGCTAACCACAGACCATCGAGCTCGAGCACTCCTCGCTCCACCTGATTTGCCCTGCGCTTCCACGCTCACCGCCTGACCCTCCTTTTTCTCCTGCCCGCTCCGGATCGCCTACAATGAACGCCGGTGCTCCCATCGGAGAGCTGCTCGAGATCATGCAGCGCCGCATGCCCCGCTTTGTTGGCCGCGGTCTCCCGACAGTGTGGGAGACGGTGTGCCTGAACAACGACCCAAAGCAGAGGCACATCACTGCTGAGCCAGATGACATGGCCGCGATCCGTTCTTGGGCCATCGAGATCGATACCTGGTACTCGCGATGCGCGGCAGACACGACGAATGCGTCGCTTTACGTGCGCTCAATCATCCTGCTCAACTACCACCTGCACAAGCTCTTCGTGTTCAGCATCTTCTTCCCTCTGCTTGGCGTGGCCGCCACGGGGGCTTCTGAACGCGAACCTCTGCTCGAATCGTCACGTGTCGTGCTCAAGATCGAGGCGAGCGGGTTTGAGGTCTGGTCGTCCTGGGACCTCGTCATCATCACCAACGCGTCCCTGATCCTGCTGCAGGCGTGGGCCTCGGGCGCCGCCGACCAGGAGGACTTGAACCTGATCCAGAACCACCTCAACCTGCTCACGTGCACGCAGCAGGCGGCCCCGAGCCTGCGCCACATGCTCGCGAGCCGCCTCGAGACAGCCCTGCAGGAGGTGCGTACGCCCGTGCGAGCTACCGTACCCCTGCCTGCAACGAGCCCGCAGGAGACCAACGCCGCTATGAACAATATGGTCAGCACTTGGTCCCACATCGGACAGCAGCGAGACGACCGCGACCAGGGTGGTCAGCCCTACCCGCCCCGCCCCACGACCGGGTTCATGCCCCATGCGCCGGACCTCGGCGGGCTCATCCCCGACCTCCCGCCCTTCGACCTCAGCGATCCCACCGCGCTGACGGACTGGCCGCCCTTCCTCCTCAACTTCTTTGGTGATCAGGGAGCTGCCGGCGCTGCCCCTCCTCCGCCCAATGCGGGCCCGCAGCAGATGCCCTTCCAACCCCAGCCCCACCAGCCCCACCATCCCCCTCCTCATCCCTCCCACCAGCCCCACCCGGCGCACCCGCCTCACCCCTAAGGTACTACCGGAACCCCCGGAGCCTTCCATCTCTAAGTCTTTGAATAGTCGGACTTCGTTTGTATTAATAACAGTAGCCTACAGCGCAGGTCTCGTTGTATATGCATATCGTGAAGAACAAGCTCTGGAGTTGCAGCTGTGCTCAACGCTGTTTCCGTACCGCCACTTGCCAAGCACGAGGTTATGTAAACGTTTCGACCTGCGGGTGTATTCTCCAGTGATCCAGTTGGTTCCGCTTGCCCGGCGCCCAAGCTCTAGGGGCATCCACGACGCATCCTCGATGTTTTCACTAGGCCTCCCCCGTCAACGCTCCTGCAGCGTTAAGCTCACGCTTTGTTCGTACTCTCCGAACAGAAAAAGAGAGATTACATCCAGGGGGAATCGAACCCCCACCGCATCGAATCCGCGTGGCAACGATGCATGATACCATTTCACCATAGATGTCACGTGCAACCTCCTACTACTTCACCAACGCTGGCGTCGGCTCGGTGGTATCGTTGTTGGGAGGAATCGACAGCCTTTATCAATTGTTACCCAAAAACACAATTGCAGATTCCACAACAGCTGTTCTCTAATCATCGCTGAAAAGCCCGTCATGGGCAAATTATTACATTCAAGCATTGCTTCCCTGCTTCCTGAGAGGGCCAGTACACTGTGCCGCGTAGTTGTAAGCACAGATGATCGAGGCTGTCCTCAGTGGCGATGTGCCATGACGCGGAGGCAAAAGCGTCGCGGTGGAGGCAGGCGACAGCGTCTCGCTGCCAACATGGACATGACGCGTCACTTGCGCTCGCCGTCACCACAAATCACAACAACAAGCAGCACACGCAATGGTTCGCTCAACTACGATCTTTAGAATCAGCGACGGACTCCCGCTCGCCGCGAGCGTGGACGATGAGACTGTGAGTACCCCGGGAGCTCATTGCTGCAGTGCCGCGCGAGGCGGTTGGGGGCGGCAAGGGCAGATGGCGGCAATCGGGGAGACCTACAATCGAATGCCGCGCCGTTGCTATTGCGACTCCCCAGCCTCTGGCGATGCCATCTCTGGCTGCCGCTGAAATCGAACCCCTATCCCTATGGAAGCTGTGCCAAGCCGGGCGTGCTAACGTTCAGACGGAGAAGGCTCTCACTGAGTACAAGCAGCAGAGCAAGCTCATCTTCCGCCGTCTGACCCCCAACTCTGAGCCCGCTTGCTCTATTGAGTCAGGCGACTACACTCTTCAGTGAGTACACTCTCACCTCGGTAGGGGATAGGCGACGCCAACTCTTGTCTGGGTTAGCCATCTACCGAGAGTCACCAGCACGACACGGGCGCCGACCGACCCTCAACTGCACCTGCGAAGAATAGCTGACATTAGCTACCTCATCGTTGGGCCCGCGATTTACATGTGCATCTGCGACTCGTCGTACCCGCGCAAGCTCGCTTTCTCGTACCTGGACGAGCTGAGCAAGGAGTTCCAGCGATCCTACGGCGACAAGATCGACAGCGCGCAAAGGCCCTACGCGTTCATGGGATTCGGTGAGTGTTGTTGGCAACCTGCGTCTCGGTCCTCTCCGGAGAAAGCCCTCACAGCCCATATTATGCAACTCGGTCTCCAGCTGCGGAGAGTCTGTGGTTTCAGCTGACTTAACAGACACATTCATTTCCAAGACGACTCGCCTGTACAAGGACTCAAGATCGTTGACGAACGGGCAGCAGCAGGGTGCGACGCAGCTCGACCAGCTGAACGAGAACCTGAAGGATGTCACGCGCATCATGACGAAGAACATGGAGGACCTGCTGTGGCGCGGCGACTCGCTGGACCGTGAGTACCATCGGGCGGCGTACAGGCCGAAATGGGACCGGCGTGGAGTAAGGGTGTCGCAATAGCCGGCACAGGGTTTCCGCAAGCGTCAACAACGACTACGCGCCAAAAGGTTAACACTGCCCGCGCCAACGCCACTCTGCGGTGGCACTGGCTGCACTCCTCCACGTCGCTGCTCTCCAGCTAGTATCGACCGTCATAGCAGCTAACGCCCAGGCATGTCCACGCTCTCGACGTCGCTCCGCTCCGAGTCCGCCAAGTACAGGAAAGCGGCGCGACAAATCAACATCGATCTCCTCATCCGGAAGTGGGCCCCCGTCGGCGGTCTCATCTTCTTCATCACCCTCTTCATCTGGTGGCGCTTCTTCTAAGCTGCGCTGTTTCCATACATCCTCTGCCGTCATACATACCACCGGCACCCACCCACTCACCCACCTACCCGGCCCACCTCACCGACCCCGGCGTTGTGAACTTGTTATACCTTATACACTGGCGTTGTGAACGCGAGTATGCATCGACATGATATCATCTGTATACAAAGAGAAGAGGGATGAAGGGGTGGGACAGAAAGATCGGTATAACGAGAGATGGGCTGTGGAGAGAATGGCGGCGGGAGGTCTAGTACGCCTTGTCCTAGTCGGTCAGCATGTGCACGAGGCGTGCCCGTGTGCGCTTCCACTGGAGCGCGAGATTGTGCCTCATGCTCCCGCGCATGAGGCTGATGGCGATCGCGGCGATCAGCACGATGCCGCCGGTCGCGAGGGCTGCGCGGCGCACGGCCGTGATGAGCGCCCACACGACGCGCATGGTCAGGCCGCGCCGGCGGCTGCTGCGCGTGCGCACCGTCGTGCTCGGCGCTGAGCGCCACCGGTCGCGCTCCGACTGGAACTCGGCCTCCTCGAGCTCGTCGTCGGCGTTCGTCCAGAACCAGCTCTTGCGCCGGTCCTGTCTCCGCAGCACAACCGCCTGCGACCGCTCCAGCGCGCTCATCCGCTCGTGCAGCGCCTGCAGCGACGTCTGGATCTGCTGCAGCGTCGCAGGCAGGTTGAGGGGCGCATGGGAGAAGGTCGATGCGGACGCCGGACGCGGGAACGGCGACTGCGACACGTACGGCGACCGGAACTCGGCCGCTGACCCGCTCCGGTATTCCGGGATCATGGGCGGGACGCTCGACCGGCCGAACCCGAAGTCCGGAGTTCCGAAGTCGCGGCTGATGAATTGCGCGGAGGGCGGTGGGGGCTGAGGCTGGTGCGGGCCTTGCATGTTTGGCGGATTCGTCGGCGACTGTTCCGGAACGAACTCGAGGCCACCGCCAGGTCCGCCGGTTCCGGGCTGCACTGGTCTGCGGTTCGGCGCTGGTGTCACGCCGGACAAGATGGATTGCGGACGAGAAGGGAGGAACTGAGCTGAAGGTGCGGCGAAACCTTCTGACGCGGGGGCGGAATATGGGCTGTTGACTAAAGATCGGTGCGAGGGATTCAGCGCAGAGGGCGGGATAATATTGGGCGCTACGTCGGGTGCCGGTAACGACGGATCAGGCGGCGGGTACCGCTGCTGCGATGGGCCCTCGTCCGTGCCGTCCATACCAGGCTGGTCGTCCTCGTCCTGACCTGGTGGCAGCGAGGCACGTGAGGAGTGGAACGACGATGTGGAAGACGCGCGCGACAGTGGCCTCTCGGGGGCCATTGACTCCAGCTCGATGATGTAGCGTCGCGCTTCCGGAGCACGGTCTTTGAACCGCTCAAGGACCTGTGTGTCAATCGCCCATCGCTTACGTCAATCCTACCTTCTGAAGTGTCGAAACGTAGAGTCGCTTGGCATCCACCTGGTCTACCCCTTTCTGCTTGTTCCATGAATCCCTGCTCCAGTCAGCCGACGCGTCACTGCATGGTCGTGTGATAGACAACTCACCATTTCGCGCGACCTAGCATGTCGAGCATGCCAGGTCTTGGGACTGCTATGTCGCCATCGGTGGCTGTCTCGTTAGCTACGTAGCATAGGTCGGGCTACTCACCTTGCTTGTAGAGCGAGTACAGCTGAAGCTTTTCTTCATAGCTTGTCTGCACTGGCCCGCTCTTGGGAAGGCTAGGGTCAGCTGGGACGCGAGAAGCGAGCCTCACCTTTGAACGAGATCAACGGCGCGATGAAATTGGCTGCAAATGTCAGTCTCCGTTGTGCGCCCAGCTCCAACACGTTAAACTTACGCGTCTAGAGGTGGCGAGGGCGCCATGATGGCGAACAGAGTGTTTGAAGGATCAGGTAGGACGCGTTGTAGCATCTTGTCGCCGGCTACGAAGCATTGCCGTAGGCCAGCTAGCTGGCGGAACCAAAGCCCCTCATGACGCCGCACGTGGGAACCGCACGATGTTACGTAACTTTATCACCACTAAAGGTTTTTCCTTTCCAAAAGTTGATGAGCGTCACTCACCCACCTCTCTGCAACAACACCTCGAGCGTCGACAGCGCCTGCACACCAACCACACGCCAGACGGCCAAGCTGCCCGGTCGCTGAGGGCCCGAGGTTCCCTTTTGTATAATTATCTTTACCAAACTCCAAAACATCCATCAAAATGGACATCGCGCACCCCCTCACCTCGGAGGTGACCGCCCTGTCCTTCTCATTCCTGTCGTCCGACGACATCCGCTCCATCTCCGTCAAGAAGATCGACAACCCCGTCCTTCTCGACAACCTTAACCTGGCCACCAATGGTGGTCTCTACGACCCCAAGCTCGGTCCCATGACCGCTCGCGACATGTGCGAGACCTGCGGACAGTCCTACTTCGCCTGCCCTGGTCACTACGGTCACATCGAGCTTCCCTCCCCCGTCTTCCATCCGCTCTTCATGAACCAGTGCTACAACCTCCTCCGTGCGACATGTCTCTACTGCCACCACTTCAAGATGCCGGAGCTCATCCTCCGGAGATACATCGCTCGCCTGAGGTTGCTCGACGCTGGATGTCTCGAGGAAGCGCACACTGTCGCAAATTTCCACCCGGTCACCAAGGACGCCCCTAAGGACGGCGACACTCAGGAGGACATGGACGCCGGTGTTGCTGCTGAGACTGCCGCCGAGTTCATTCAGCGAATGGACGAGTACGTTCGCCAAGTCCTTAAGCACAAGAAGCGCAAGCACGAGCGTGACAACTACAAGGACGGCCTTGTGTTCGAGGAGCGCAAGCGTGTCCTGAACGAGTTCGGCAAGAAGCTGTGGGCCAAGTGCAGCCACTGCCAGGCTTACGGCAACACCTTCCGCAAGGAGAAGACGATCAAGATCATCGAGTACGACCTGACGCCCAAGCAGAAGCTCGCCAACTCGACTATGGGTCTTAAGAAGCCCCACGCCAGCTTCTCCTCCCGATCGATCAAGAAGCCCCAGAAGGGCAAGGAGGAGGAGGACGAGGGAATTGAGGCTAGCTCGGCTTCTAGCGGAAGCGAGGCGGAGGACGAGGCCATGGACGTCGACGAGGCCGAGGCTGAGGACGAGGAGAGCGAGGAGGAGGAGGACGAGGGACTCACGACTGGCCCCGCCCGAACTGCTAGCGGACAAGTGAAGGGTGCTCGCGGGCGAAATGAGCGCGTCATGGCCGCTGCCGAGGTCCGAAGCCATCTCCGAAGACTCTTCCAGAAGGAGTCCGAGGCGTGCTCTCTCCTCTATGGCCGCCACGGCGGTCCCCAGGCCTCCTCCGGACACATTCCTCCTCCCCCCATTGCCGACATGTTCTTCATGGACGTGGTTCCCGTCCCGCCGACGCGTTTCCGCCCTCCCGCCAAGATGGGCGACGACCTATTCGAGAACTCGCAGAACACTCTTCTCACCGCTATCATCAACACCTGCGAGCGCATCTACACGGTGAACCAGACTCTGCGTGACTTTGAGCGCCAGGACAAGAGCGAGGCTGTCATGGAGGCCCTGAAGAACCTCGACAAGACGCGGTCGTTCGAGATTCTCCTCGAGTCTCTCATCCGCCTGCAGCACGACGTCAACTCGTTCATGGACAGCACCAAGAACCCGGCCGTCATGAAGCAAGGCAAGCTCCCTCCCCAGGGCGTTAAGCAGCTGCTCGAGAAGAAGGAGGGTCTCTTCCGTAAGCACATGATGGGCAAGCGTGTCAACTACGCTGCGCGATCAGTCATCTCGCCCGACATCAACATCGAGACCAACGAGATCGGTATTCCGCCCGTCTTCGCCAAGAAGCTCACCTACCCGGAGCCTGTCACGCCGCAGAACGTTCATGAGATGCGCCAGCTCGTCATCAACGGACCCAAGGTTCACCCTGGTGCTGCCCTCGTTCAGAACGAGGACGGTTCGCAGATTTCTCTGGACCGCACCACCCTCGAGCAGCGCACTGCCATCGCCAACCAGCTCCTCACGCCCCAGAACGATGCTTGGGCTGGAACGTCTGGTGGCCCGGCGGCGCGCAACAAGAAGGTCTATCGCCACATTCGCGACGGCGACATCGTCATTCTCAACCGTCAGCCGACTCTCCACAAGCCTTCCATGATGTGCCACCGCGTCAAGGTTCTGCACGGCGAGAAGACGATCCGCATGCACTATGCGAACTGTAACTCGTACAACGCCGACTTCGACGGAGACGAAATGAACATCCATTTCCCTCAGAACGAGACCGCTCGTGCCGAGGCCCAGATGATCGCCAACACCGACAACCAGTACCTCGTCCCGACGTCTGGTAACCCTCTTCGTGGTCTTATCCAGGATCACGTCGTCGCCGGTGTGTGGATGTGCAACAAGGGATCCTACTTCACCCGTGAGGAGTACTACCAGCTCATCTACGGTGCCCTCCGTACCGAGAACAACTACAGCGGCGGTGGCCGCATTATCACCGTCCCTCCCGCGATCATGAAGCCCCGGCCGATGTGGACGGGTAAGCAGATCATGTCCACCATCCTGGTGAACCTGACCCCTGCGAACGCCAAGGGCCTCAACCTCACTTCCAAGAACAAGGTTCAGAACAAGCTCTGGCAGCGTGATGACTCGAAGGACGAGAACATGTCGGAGGAGAACGTCATCTTCCTCGACGGCCACCTCATCTGTGGTGTTCTCGACAAGTCGCAGTATGGTGCTTCCGCCTACGGTCTCGTCCATTCTGTGCACGAGCTCTACGGCCCTTACACCGCGAACCGTCTGCTTGCAGTCCTCTCCCGTCTCCTGACGAAGTACCTGCAGCACACCGGCTTCTCGTGTCGTATGGACGACCTGATCCTGTCCGAGGAGGGTGAGCGTCTTCGTAAGAAGATTCTCGACGACGCCAACGAGGATGGTATGCGCACTGCCCTCAAGTACGTCGGTCTCCCGGACGACGGCGACATCCACAACCCCGAGCTCCAGCAGAACCTCAAGATCCGTCTTGAGGAGATTCTTCGTGACGACAACCTCATGGCCGGTCTCGACGCTGCCATGCAGATGGTGTTCAACAAGACGACGTCGAAGATCAACAACGACGTTCTTCCTGCCCACCTCGTCCGCCCCTTCCCCGACAACAACATGCAAATGATGACCATCTCCGGAGCCAAGGGTTCCAAGGTCAACGCCTCGCAGATCTCGACGCTGCTCGGTCAGCAGGCTCTCGAGGGTCGTCGTGTGCCGACCATGGTCTCGGGTAAGACTCTTCCTGCCTTCAAGGCGTTCGAGACTCAGGCCCGTGCCGGTGGATACGTCGCAAACCGTTTCCTGACGGGTATCCGTCCTCAGGAGTACTACTTCCATTGGTGAGCTGTCGTCTTGGGCTATCTCAACTAACATTCAGTATGGCCGGTCGTGAAGGTCTCATTGACACTGCTGTCAAGACGGCTCGTTCCGGTTACCTGCAGCGCTGTCTGATCAAGCACCTCGAGGGCGTCAAGGTCCACTACGACCACACTGTGCGTGACTCGGACTCGTCGGTGCTCCAGTTCCTGTACGGCGAGGACTCGATCGACGTGACCAAGTCGAAGCACTTGCAGCAGTTCGACTTTGCTGCGCGCAACCACGACTCGATGGTGAACCGCTACGACCCGTCGGGCATCCAGGGCAAGGTCATCATGGACGAGGCTGTCGACTACACGAAGAAGGCGCTCAAGAAGCCCGGCAAGTACGAGCCGGCGATGAGTGTCTTCAGCCCGAGCCGCTACCTCGGCGCCATGTCGGAGGCGTATGTGCGCAAGCTGAACGACTACATCCAGACGAACCAGAAGGGCCTCATCGAGCGCAAGGGCGGCGCGGGCGCGCAGACGCCGTCCGCGATCACCGCGCACAAGGTGCCGGAGAAGGCATTCATGCAGCTCGCGCGTGTGCGCTACATGCGCTCGCTCGTCGAGCCGGGAGAGGCGGTCGGCCTGCTCGCGTCGCAGGGTGTCGGAGAGCCGTCTACGCAGATGACGCTCAACACGTTCCATTTGGCGGGACACGGTGCGGCCAACGTCACGCTGGGTATCCCGCGTCTGCGTGAGATCGTCATGACGGCGGCGCAGAAGCCGGCGACGCCGACGATGAAGCTGCCGCTGCGCGACGAGGTCGACATCAAGGAGGTCGACTCATTCGTGAAGCAGGTGTCGCGCCTGACGCTGGCCGAGGTCATCGACCGCGTCGTCGTCACGGAGCAGCTGACGGGCAAGGTGGCCGCGAACAACGACACGCGCAAGCGCAAGTACACTGTGCTGCTCGAGTTCTACCCGGCCGAGGAGTACTGCGAGGAGTACCAGATCACGAAGCGGCAGCTGCACGAGTCGCTCGTGTCGAGCTTTGCGCTGCGGCTGCGCAAGGAGATTGTCAACGAGACGCGCCTCATGGAGAAGTCGCGCCAGCAGGACGAGACGGTCGGCAAGGGGCTCAAGATGAAGGCGGACGAGCTCGAGGAGGGCCCAGTGCGCCGCGGGCGCGACGCCGAGCTCGACGACGACGACGAGGACTCGTACCAGCTGAAGCGGCAGGCGCAGGCCAAGCAGCACGAGTACGAGGACGACGAGGCGGAGCGGGGCGCGATGGACCTCGAGGACATGATCGAGGCCGAGGCGATCAGCGAGGACGAGTCGGAGGACGAGGACGCCGAGACGTCGCGCGCGGCGCACGCCGAGGCGAACGCGCACAGCGACGCGCTTGCGGACGCGTTCGCGACGGCGTCGCGCTTCGGCGAGAACTTCTCGTTCGACACCAAGAAGGGCAAGAGCGCGCAGTTCGAGCTCGAGTTCCCGGGCGACATGCCCAAGCTGCTGCTGGTGGACCTGATCGAGCGCACGTGCCGCGCGTCGGTCGTGCACGAGATCGACAACATCGGCCGCTGCCTCAAGGACTACAACGACAAGGGCGAGTTCACGCGCTCCATGACGACCGAGGGCTCCAACCTCAAGGGCATGTGGGCGCTCGCCGACGAGCTCATCGACCTCGACAAGCTCGGGTCCAACGACGTCTACGCCATCCTCCGCACGTACGGCGTCGAGGCCGCACGCCGCTCCATCATCAACGAGATGTCCTCCATCTTCGGCGCCTACGGCATCGGCGTCGACTACCGCCACCTCACGGTCATTGCCGACTACATGACCCACCACGGTGGCTACCGCCCCTTCAACC
Organism: Trichosporon sp. PB005A; assembly: GCA_023630055.1. Lineage (NCBI taxonomy): Eukaryota > Fungi > Basidiomycota > Tremellomycetes > Trichosporonales > Trichosporonaceae > Trichosporon > Trichosporon sp. PB005A. The sequence goes on from JAMALZ010000007.1 coordinate 512,645, forward strand.
GCACGGGTATCGCGTCCAAGAGCTCGCCCCTCCTCAAGGCGTCCTTCGAGACGACTGTCGCATTCCTCTCCGAGGCCACCCTCCACGGAGACTTCGACGACCTCACCTCCCCCGCCGCCAAGATCGTCATGGGCAAGCCGTCCGGCAGCGGTACGGGCGCGTTCGACATCCGCGCGCCCCGCCGTGTCGGCGCGTAAGCGAGGTAGTGTACACAGCATGGTTAATAGAGGCGAGACGAGCGAGAGGAGCAGAGACGACGATCACAAGACCGCATTTTCTTATAGGCAAGATACATTAGGCATTGCATGCAATTGTTTAGAGTTCAAGGCTGGTAGCAGGGACAATGACGAAGCGGGGCAGGGCCATGCGATGGAGAGAGCAACGTGCTACAGAATGGTTGCTGATGCGATGCTGTATGCGAGCGGGCCAGAGTTGAGTGTCCAGCTCACTGTGGACTGCGCGCAGATCTAGAAGAACGACCGACACTACTGATCAGAGAACGGCGACGCGCCGAACGGGCCCGCCTCCTGCGGGCGCGAGAGCGTCGAGCTCCTGCTGCGCGGCACGGGCGGGCGCGGCGGGGACATGGCGCTTGCGCGCCGGCTGGGCGGCGGCGGGGGCGCCTTGCGCGCAACGCTGCCGGCGCGGCTGCGGCTCGTGGGCGTCGGCGCGGGCGCGGACGCGAGGCTCGTGCTCTGCCCGTCGTCGATGAGGTCGAGCGAGTCGCTGTCGCTGTCGCCGCTCGCGTCGCTCCGGCTCTGCTCCGGCACGCCGAGGTGCGTGTGGTTGCGCAGGTGGCTGAAGCTGCCCGGGCGCGTCGGCAGCGCCGGCAGCGCCGGCCGCTCCGGCACGTACTCCTCCGTGAACGCCTTGGGGAACAGGCCCGTCATACCGTCCGCCTCGCCGATGAGCCAGTCCGCGCTCACTTCGGACCGTACCTCGACAATCTGCCCGCGCCGCAGCGGCAGCTCGTCCGCCTCCAGCCCCTCAAAGTCGAACAGCACCTTGACGAACGTGCCCGGCGTCGACGGCGTAGTGAGCGCCCGCCGCCGCCCCGAGCCGTTCGTCGTCGTCAGGATCTCCGCCGCAACCGAGTGGCTCCGCTGCCGGTTCTTCGGCGGCGAAGAGCCCCGCGCAGGCGGGTCGTATCGTGAGTCCTCGTCGTCGGTCGCCAGCGAAACCGCACGCCGTTCCTCCTCGTCCATGTTCGCGTACTTCTTCTCGCCCCGGCCGAACAGCCGCTGCGAGGGCCGGTACGATGCCGTCTTGCTCGCGGCGCTGCTAGCGACCGACGCAGCAGCCTTGCCGCCCTTCATGCCCTTGTTGCCGATGTTGCCGAGCGAGGACATGATCGAGATACGCTTTCGCGACGCACTGTCCGAGCGCGCGCGGTTCATCTCTGGCCGTTCCTTCGCCTTCGGCAGCTCCTCCTCCGACGAGTCCTTCCGCTTCGGCGTGGCTGAGCGGGCAGACGCGGAAGCCGAGGACTTTGCCCGCGGTCGTGTGGCAGGTCGCGAGGACGAGGCGGTCGCCTCGTACGACGTAGGAAACTCCGAAAGCAGGTCCTCCAGCACAGACTTGCAGCGCGAAAAGTAGTCGAGCTCGGCGTCCAGCAGAGCAGCAAGGGCGTGGAACTGCACCTCCTGCTCCTCCTTGATCGCCTGCATCCGCAGCTTGGTCTCGTCGGCGGCCTCGTCCAGGCGGTCCTGCGCCAGCTCGACCTCTTGCTCGATCGCAGCGCTGTCCTTCTTGCTCGTGCGCTGTCGCGTCAGGCTTGCATCGAGTGTCAGCCGTCGCGAGTCCATCTTCTTCCGGTACGTTCGGTACTCGTTGACGCAGTTCAGTGCCTTCTCTGTCGGTCAGCTACAGACGGATAACCTTTCAGCTCACCGGTGTTCATCACGTAGTGCTCGTACAGCCGCGCGCTGAACTCGTCCTGATACTCGGCAAGCTTGCATCGGGCTTGGCCATACTTGACGAGGCCGTCGCCTAATTGTCAGCGATGCGAGGTCAGCATCCCGTACCTAGAGCGCCACCGGCGTCGTTGCCGTAGTCCATCATGACCAGGCCGAGCGCCTCAGATAGCCGCATCTTCTCCTTTCCATTCTCGCCGGACGGATACGGGTCAGGGTTGGTCTTGAGCTTGACGCTGTCCTCGTAGAAGGCGTTCGACGTTGTGTGCAGGCTGTGTCGTCGTCAGCTTCGCCACCGGCCATGATAAGCTTACCGCTCAACGCCGATGCACAGCGGCTCGAGCTCGGCTTCGAACTCCTCGAACTCCTCTGAGAATTTTGTCTTCTCCGTGGACGAGAAGACCTTTGCGATTAGCATGCCGGAGGGCAGGTGATGGAAATTACCTTCTCGTTGGTCCACTGGGTGACCTTGTTGAACTGGATGTCAGCTGCAGCATGCGAGGATATAGCTCACCTGCTTGAACGCCTTGCGCTGCATGGTCGCACGAAAGCGGGAGGCGTAGATGGAGAGGGAGAGATGGGAGATGCAATGTAGAAGTAAGAGGTGTACGAGCTGATCACGAGCAGACCGGATGCTCGCCCCGGGTAGGATGGAGGCTGGGCTGGCGCGATCGCACCATGCGTATACGGTGGAAGGGGCCAGCCAGGGTCAGGGACGGCTACGGCCTGATCTCGTTCTCTGGGTAGGCGCAGTCGTGTTCTGGCCACTGGCGCGTCGCGGGAACCAGCGCGACTAGCGCGACCTCCCAGCTGGGCAACTGGGACTCACTGCGCCGCGCGCTGCGCGGGGGCGGGAGCCTCGGGCGCCGCGCCTGGGTGGTACGGTCATTTCTGCCGTCCACGTCCCTGCATCCCTCATGCTTCCCCTTTGAATCCCCCGCACGCTCAGCCAGGTCGCGTGGTGCTGTTTCACCCTCCCTCTGTTGCCACACGGGACCTAAATCCTCTCCACCTGTCTCAGCCTGGTATCGCCTCGAGCCTTGTCCGTAGCCGTCAGGTACGTCACCTGCCCGCCGGCTCCGGCTCAACGCGGTAGATCAATGTCCACTCGTCAATCTTAGTCGTCAACTTGTCGTCGACATGAACGGCGCCCTAGTCCCTTCCAAGCTCTCCTATCTCGTCGTCTCCGGCGGCACTGGCGCAAACTCGTTCGCATCAGCCTTCGGTCCTTCCCCCGCCTTCGTTCTCCCGGTATCTGACGATGGAGGCTCCTCGGCAGAGATCCTGCGCTGCTTCGGCGGCCCGTCCATTGGTGACATCCGTGAGTGCAAGCTATGACACAGCCGAGCTCACCATTCTCCAGGATCGCGTCTGATCCGTCTTATTCCGGTGCCCTCTGCCCCCGTGACCAAGGAAGACCGCGAGCTGCAGGCCATCTACAACCTGATGGCCCACCGCTTCCCTGCAGATGTCTCGGAGAAGATCGTGCGGAACATCTGGGAGGAAGTCGTCGAGGGAAGGGGCGACCTTTGGGACGGCATTGGCGAAGACAAGAAGGAGTGCATCAGAGGTAAGCTCGCTACCTGTGATCAGAAGCTAATGCCAGCGTTCCTCGTTCATTTCCAGACACTCAACCTCAGGCGCGCTCACAAGCGCTTCTCGTTCAGAAACTTCAGCATTGGAAACGGCTTCCTTACCGGCGCTCGAGATCTGTTCAGCAATCTCCCCAGTGCGATCTTCCTTTTCAAGTCGGTGGCAGGAGTGAATGTGAGCACTTCACCGTGAAGTCGAAGCTGACTTCAGTCTGGTGCCCAGGTCATCCCCGTTATCAACACCAACCGTTAGCTTTCTCTTGCTCAAGTGACATTACTGACAGACAGAAACGGTGACGATTGCTGTTCAGCTTGTGAGCTTTGGACTTGTCTCTGCTAGCTGACGACAGGAAAACCAAACGCAGATCATCGGACAGTGCAACATCTCTCACCCAGCGCCGGCGCAGGACTACAACTCTGTGTCAATACCAGGTATCCGAGATATCCCTGTCGCTCAGCGATCCCGCCATCTCAGACACGGCTTGCGCCGAGACTCGAGGACATTCGATACGGCCGACAGTGCGCGTGTCACTCCTGAGCGAGGCCGCACACCATTGCCCGGTGTTGATGCTGACGATGACGGCCTGCTCGGCAACATTGCGTACACCAAGGGTCAGAAGGAGGAGCCGCTGGAGGCGCGGATAGAGCGCTTGTTTTACATCAACCTGTACGGCCAGGAGATCTTCCCCGAGCCGAACAACGACTTTTTTGACGCGATCGACAAGCGCGACATTCTAGTGTACTCGTGCGGCTCGCTGTGGACGAGTATTATTCCCTGTCTCGCGCTGCGTAGCGTGGCAACGGCGCTCGCGCAGTCAAAATCACTCAAGGCCAAGGTCATGCTACGTGAGCTCAGCAATGCGATGTCCAGCTGACCTCAGTGAACTCCGTGAACGACCGCGAGACGCCAGACTACACGGCGATGGACTACATCGATACTGTGGCTGGAATCCTGCGCCACTACGACGTGCCGCCGCCGCTGCAAACGAGCCCTGACGATGTGATCCCTTGGGAGACGGCGAGCTTCATCACGCACGTCGCGTACCTCGAAGGCGCCGAGGTGCCTGTAGACGAGGCAGCGATCAAGGTGGGGGACGACGGAGCCGAAGGCGATGCGGGCGCTGACAACTCAGGCACGGGGCATCTCCGTTGTGCGGATCCCGCGGAGCATTCACGAAACAGCGCCGGGAGCGGTCCCGATGTTCTCAGAGAAGACGGTAGCGTGGGCAATGGAGCAGGTCGTCGCAGCGCTATAGAGTATAGACATGGCATATGCATGGACAATGGACAATGGAGCGCTCTGGCAGCTTCTGCGGCGCTCGCATGCTCGCACGAGGGGCGGCAAAGGGCGAGGCCCCGCTGACCTCCACCGTAATTTATTTCCGTCCTGTTCCATGTTGTGTTGTTGCAACCTCCATCTGCGTCATCACCCCGAACCACACGCATCCATGGACGCGATTCGGCTCCCCATCCAGCCGACGGGGGCGCAGCTGAGCGAGCATGTTGCGGCGCTGGACCTGCTGGCGGCGCGGCTCGACGCGCTCGCGTCGCGGCAGGCGTGGCCCGCGCTCGTGCCCTTCAACTCCAAGGCGAGCTTCGCCGGCTCCATCATCAACACGAACAGCGTCAAGATCGCGACCGGCCCGGACACGTGGGCTGAGATGCCGCCGGCGCATGCGGCAGAGTACGTCCGCCGGCGGAAGAATGGTAAGCTAGCTCATTGGCGAGTATAGCTGACAGCAGCGCTGCTCGAGGACCACGCACGCATGACGGAGGGGCAGGCACCGAACGCGGCGCAGACCCCGCTCCCGCCGCACCGCACGCTGAAGACGAAGGAGGTGCGCTTCTCTCCCGTGCTCCGGCGGCCGGAGGACAACCCCGCCCCTGTGGCCGCGCCCCAGCAGCAGCCGAAAGAGGGCCACTTCGCGCTCCGCGGCCCGAACGGCGAAGAGCAGGAGGTGCCGGCCTCGCTGCAGAGCCTCGTCGACCTCGTCGGCGAGCACCTGCAGGACAAGCTACACCTGCCGGGCGACGAGACGGTGAACGAGGAGGGTCTGCCGATCCACGAGATCCGTGAGACGCCAGACGGGCAGCTCATCGGCGCCGAGCCGATGGGCGACGGCGAGGGCGAGGTGACGATCCACGACAAGGAGGACGACTACTGGACGCCGGAGGCTGCGGCGCGGCGCGAGGCGCTGAAGCGGCGTGTGTTCGGCTCCCTGTCCGACTCGGACACGGAGGAGGACGAGGACGACAGCATGGATGTGGAGCCGTCGGCGGCTCCCGCCCCTGAGCCCACTCCTGCGCCGCAGCCGGACATGAACGGCCTCGCGCCGCCGGGCATGCGCCCGAGCACGCCGCCAAACGCCCCGAGTGCGCCGAGTGAGCCGCTGCATGCGCAGCCTGCGCACCGCAGCCCCGGCAAGCAGCCGAAGGGCATCCTGAAGGCGCCAAGCCGGAAGAAGAGCGTCACGTTCGACTCGTCCGTCCCGCTGCCGCCGGACAGCCCGCCCGCGAAACCGGGGCAGGAGAAGCTCAGCATCGCGCCGAAGTCCGTGCCGATCCTGAACGTGCCGACGCCGGGCAAGCGCGCGTTTGGCGGGCTCAAGAGCGGGTTCCTCCAGAGCGCTAACGCCGCCGCGGAGCGAGACCGCGCCGCCAGCGAGGCCGCGGGCATGGCCGCGGGAATGAGCAACCTGGCCCCGAGTCCTAGTGCGACCAAGCCGAACTTTGCCTCGCGCGGCGTCGTCGAGCACGCCCCGCTGCCGCCCCAGCCCCCGAAACCGCAGCAGCAGCAGCCGAAGGTTGTGGAGATCGGCTCGGACGGGGAGGAGGAAGACGATGACGACGAGGATGATTCGATGGACGTCGACGGCGAGCGGCCGAAGAAGAAGAGCCTGTTCGCACAGCGGCGCGCGGGGGCCAAGCCCGAGTTCCCCTCGATCGGGAGCCAGAAGCCGATGCCGACGATGCGGAACAGCATCGTGGAGCGCGCGCCGCTGCCGCCGAATGTCGGGGAGCTGCCCAAGTCGTCGACGTCTGCGGCGCCAGCCGAGCGGCCGCCGCTCGTCGTCGTCGACAACGACTCGGACACTGACGAGTACGGCGACCTGGGCGAGTTCGACGACGACGAGGAGGACGAGTACGCGTTGGACGAGGCGCTGCTGCAGCGCGAGGCGGCGCTCGCGCTGCACCGCAGCCTGCAGCGACAGCGGCCTGTGGACGAGGACGAGATCGACCCCGAGGCGGCGGCCGACGGCGACGGCAACGTGTACATGGCTGTGCCGCGCGTGAGCACGATCCAGGGCGGGGAGGGCGACGAGCCGCTGCGCATCATCAATCCGACCGCGGACGACCTAGGCCAGTTCCTGCGCGTCGGCCGGCAGGAGGACGGCGGGCTCGTCTTCGAGCCGCCGACGGTGCACGAGGACTCGGACAGCGACGGCGAGGAGGTGGGCCCCGAGGCCGAGGACCGCCGCGCCCGCCGCGCCCGCCGCCGCGGCGTCATGGACCAGCTGCGCGCGGGCGTGTACGACCCCGAGCAGCCCGTGCGCGACCCCGGCAAGGCTACGCGCGATTACGAAGGCAGCCTGCCGCCGAGTGTGCAGGCGGCGCAGCCGCAGCCGATGCAGGACGTCGTCGAGCGTCCCTCAGCGTCAGCGGCGAGCGGCGGCGTCGTAGAGCGCCCCCCGGCTGCGGCGGGCGGTGTCGCAGAGCGCACGCCGAAGCCGCCGGCCGTCGGCGGCGTCGTCGAGCGCAGCACAGATACCGCGCCCGCGCCCGCGCCCCCGCAGCTGCCGAAGAAGGTGTCCCGCTTCAAGGCTGCGCGCCAGTGTATGTAGAGTCTAGGCCCCGGCCTCCGTACCTCGGCATTGTATGTATCTTTCTGGACGCCGCAGGCTGCGGGCCGCAGGGCCATCTGGAGGCTCGCCGCCCTCGGACTCGGCCCTACGTTGCTCCCACCGTTCTCTCCGCTGCACAAACACTGACCCCGCATTCCCATGCACCAGCCACGCCGTGCATGCCAGCCACCAAGCACATGGAATGTGCGAACGGCGAGCGGATCGGAAGCGCATGCCTCGGCTCGTCCATCAAAAGCCGTGCGGCAAACGCCGTACACGCGGCGACTGAGCAGACCCCGCTGGCGCTGGCGCGCTGGCGCGACCCTACACAGAACCAAACACCGCACTCCGAAAGATCTGCTGTCTTGATCAGCATCTGACTCATCTCCGTCGCGTTGCATAAGCATATCGCACTTCGCATCCGGCACGCATTCGGCACCTGAAGCGGACGGAGAGCCAAGCAGAGCGCGGCGCGGGCAGATCCAGATCTGAGCTGCCGCATGCCGGCGGGCAAGCGCCAGCGCGCCAGCGTGACTGGCCTGGGCAAGCAAGGGCTCCGGCTGATCGCATGCCGCCCCTTCCCTACATGTACCGCCTGCCAGTTGGGCACAGGAAGGTCGGGAGCAGATAACGATTAGCGCGTGGCTATGCATCGCGCTGGACAGCTCCACCCATCGCTGCAGCGGCGATGCTTGGCACAGCGCATCGCCATGCATGCAACAGGACGGGGGCCCAGCGAGCCCCGTTGCCCCGCAGCCCCGCCGAACTCTGTTGTCCTGTGGTCCAGCGGCGACGGGCCAAGTGGCCGCAGCCTCTGAGCTCGCGTGCTTGACGGGCGAGACGGCGCTGCCGAGGCATGCGACGCGCGCGAGCAGCTCGAGCGAGTTGAGGCAGAAGTCGTCATAGCCACGCGCGTCATTGCATCGCAAGTGCGGACCGCGGGGCGGTTTGCAGGAGTCAGGAGAGGCCGCCAGGACCAAGGCACGGCGTGATTGACGGCCCTGCGCAGCTCGCAGGCTTGGCGCGCTGCGCACCGTACGCTGACGGATGTGAGCGATGGAGCTTGGAACAAGCGGCGCACGCTGGTGTAATGCTGGCGTAATGCTGGTGTAATGCTGGCTTGGGAGTGGCTGCTGGCTGACTGGCTGGTGGCTGAGTCAAGGCCACGCCGCTGCGCCGCACGTGACGTAGAGTTTGTGCCTGTCCGCGTCTCTGGTCCGGCAGCTGGCAGTGCATAGCTGCTTCGTGCGAGCTGTGCCCAGCAAGGAGGTCACACCCGGCACCTTCTGAATGCAGACCGGCACCCGAAGGTCGCATTCAGCACCCACGCAGGCCGCACGCACGTCGTTATCGCTCCCGAAGCCGGCGTGCTCTCAGACAAATCCTCGACACGAAACAGAGGCCCGTGCATACCACACAGGCATGCAGATATGCAGCATACAGACAGCAAGGCATGGCCGCCGGCACTAGCAAGGCGCAATTGGCAAGCGGGCGCCCGCCGGAGTCGCTCCCGAGCCCGGAGCCCGGAGCCCGTGTCCGCAGGCCGGAAAGCCCGAGCCGTCAGCTCAAGAACCCGAGGGAGCCCGCACGCCCGTGCGCTCGGAGGAGAGGTCTATTTACGAAAACAAAAAAAGTTTGACTCGTTAGGGACAGGGCCGCAGTGCATGCATGCTCGCCGGAGGCAAAGCCCTGATGACCTAAGCTGGCCGCTGACCTACGGCCAAGCGGTCACCGCAGGGCGCCGCTGGCACCCGGCCCAAGGGTGAGGACGAGAGGAAGGACTTGTTTACGCAGCTGTGACTGGTGCAGGACCCGAGGGCGGGCCTGGCCTCGACGCCAGCGCAGAGGACATTCCGGATCCGCGTCATGCCCTGAGCGTGCTCGCTGGCGGCCTGGCGGCCTGGCGGGTCCCTGAGGTCTGAGTAACCCGACCTGAAAGTTGACCGATGCTGCAGACTCAGCAGAGCCCGCCTCGGACGATCCGCTGATCGTTTCATGCACCGTCGCCTCGGGCGCCATGCCTCGGGACCCATGCCTCGGGACCCATGCCTCGGGAGCCTACCCTTCGGCCATCGCACCACCTCGCTCGCACTTCGGACACGCACAAGTAGATTTCTATATAACTCCTCGCGGCACTTGGCACGCACCTCCAGTACCACCCGCACACCAGCGACCACACATCTTGTTTGACACCTACAACCTACACATTTGTCCACCATTCGCGACATCACTCACTTCTTCCCTCTGCACCACACCGATGCCTCTCCTTTAGGCAGCATGCCCCCGACCTCATCCGCGCTTGCCATGCCGATCCCCCTCTCGACGGTGTCCTTCACGCCGCCGCCGCACCTGTCTCTCGCTGCGATCCTCGCTCTCGGCTCCATCGTGCTCGGCCGCACCGTGCTCCTCCTCTGGGCCCGCCTCGGCAGCGGCACCTTTGACGCGACCCTCGTCGAGCTCTTCGCCAAGGACGGCAAGCTGTCCCACGCCGCCCCCTACGCCGTCAAGGACCTCGAGGCCGAGGCCATGCAGAAGCTCTCCAAGGCCGAGGCCGACAAGCTCGAGAAGCCCGCCATCCCCCCGCGCCCGAAGGCCAAGCCGAAGCGCACCCAGATCCCCGCAGGCGTCTACCTCACCGACGACGAGATCATGTCCATCCTCTACACCTCGGCGACTTTCCGCGAATCGACAAGCGTCCTGGGCTACGCCCCCGACCCGCTACTCCCGCCGTTGATCGAGGTCGACGAGGAGTAAGCGTCAGCAGCGGACGGCAGCGAGCTGCATCTGTCCGCGAGATCGCGGAGCACAGATCTCGGAACGCAGTCCCCGACCCCGGGCATCCTCGCCGCCAACCGCGTCACCCATTCCCTCCACGGATCCGCCGCCATCAAGTCACCACCGCCCGCGAGCATTCCGCGCATAGCATCAAGCATTGTATCTACTGTACCAGCACCTGTATCAGCATAGCCCTGTAGCATAGCAGCCTCTCAGCCGAGGACGTTTTTGGTTAATAGCAGTTCATCACTTTCTAGCCTAGCATTATGAATTTGTGATTAATCAACAACCAAGCTGGCCCCTGTCAAAGAACAATTGTCACTCGGCGCCCGGGGCGTTCGGGTCGAGCTCGCCAGCTGCACGGTCAAGTGATTTCTGCGAGATCTCCGATCCAGCCCGGCGGCCAACAGCGGGCGCCGGTGTGCATACGGGTGCGAGTGCAATGCGCATGAGCACGAGCGCCAGCATGCATCCATGACGGAAGACCACGGGTGTCCACGAGTGCTTCTGGCTGCAGTGTGCTCGTCCAGTGTGCTCGTCGAGGCCTCGAAATATTTCGCCAGCCTGACCATCACACTAGCCCGCCCAAGCACGCACTAGCACGCTTGCAGGCTCCTGGACTCTCGCAGGCTGCCCAGCTGCTTGGCCGCCGCATGCGCGTGCGATGCGATGCGTGCGATCGTGCCATTTCCCACAACAGGCCACGCAGATAACGGCTGGCTCGCTGCATCGTTCGATCGCAGCTAAGCTCAGGCGTGTGCCGTGATGCTCCCGATTCGGCACTTTGTTCCATCTCTGAGGTAGCGGAGGACAAAGAATTCAAGCAGCGTTCAGAGTAGCCGTGACGGCACGCCTGGCTCGTCCCGGCGGTGGAGCGCAGCACCCGAGAGCCCACTGGGTTAATTGTCCGAGATGCGCTAGGCTGGTGACGCTAGATACGCTAGTCCTGGCGACTGAGGGCTACACCCATGCACGGAATGAGGGGCAGAGCGACTCCGCAGCCCGCCTGCCTTGCACCACGACCACGCTACCACTGCTCGGTGCCTCATGCGGTCATGACACAGGGCGCGCGTTCTCCTGCCGTTTCCGCTTGACGTAGAGAGACGACGTCCGACACGCAATCGCACCCCGCAGCCATGGAAGATTCAGAACGTGGCCGGGCGGGCGGAGACGGGATGGCGCATGGCCCATGGCGTCTGCTGCGTGCACGGGACAGAGAAGAAGAGTGGAACGATAGCGTGCCTGGCTGTCACCAGCAAGCCATCGTGCATCGGCCCATCGCTCCAGCCGCCTGTTGCGCCAGCCCAGCCAGCCGAGCCAGCCCAGCCCGCTCGAGCCGGGCCGCATCTATGCATAGCAACATGGCAACCGGGCGGCTCTTCGGTGCTTCTATTGCTGGCGTGCTGCATGCGTGCTTCGGTGTCATGGCGTCGCGAAGCGCGAAGCATACCCTCCCGTCCTCAATCCCTCGGCTCACGGCTGAGCCAGACGAAGCAGGAGCAGGAACGGAGCAGGGACGGAGCGTCGCTGCGCCGTGCACAGAGCACAGAGCACAGCCTCGGATCGGCGCCGCAGCACCAACACCGCCCCGAAGCCGACGCGTCAGCGCGACACCGAGGGTTGGAGCTCCGCCCTCATCCATCCCCATGCGGCATGCATGCATGTGCCTTGCCCCGCAGCGGGCGTCGCACCCGTCCATGTGCTGTTCCTTGGCTGCTCGCTATCTGTCCCACAGCGCCGGACCCACGATCCCACGATCCGGTACACGGTCCGTTCACGGTCCGCCCACTGCGCGTGCACCCCGGCGCGCCGGCGCCTGGATCCTGTGCCGCCTGCGGATCAGCGATAGCGCGCGTCGGCGGCAGACCTGGGCAAACGCAACGCGTCAGCGATCAGCAAGGTTCACCCACTACGCGCTGAATCCCACTCAGCCGCCAGGGCAACTCAGCCTGCAATCCTGTTTCCTGCATTTCCTGGGAGCAGTTGAGCGCACAGCGGTGCATGTGAGCCTGCGAGGCACGGGCTTATCTCTGGGAACGCTGGACGGCTGGAAGCTGGAAGCGTGCGTAAATGCGTACATGCGCCAGCCTTGGGCCGCGCCGCGGGCTGCACGCCGATGCGCCGAGCGCGCCGAACCGGCAGTCAGAGTCTGCCGCGGCTGCTCGCCCGAAACAGCGCCGGTCCGGCCCTCCGCTTCCTGTGTGTCCTGGGTACTCCTCGATCGCTCGGCAACGTACTAGCTCCAGGCGGGCACTCACCCATACACTGGTTGTTCTAGGTGTAGGCTCGGGGAGGACGGACCTCGAACAACGCGCGTCGACACGACTCTGATCCTGACTCCGCGCGAACGGGCTCCTGGACACAGCAGCCCACTCCGAGGCCAAAAGCAAAAGAGGCGGGAAACCCGAGCGGTGCCAAGCGCTGCACTGTTGTTGACTGATGCTGCTGACCGTATAGCGGGCTGACAACCGGGAGGCTGGAGATTGGTTGTTGACAACAGACGAATTGACCGATGTCGGTGTTTTCATCGAGTCAAAGTTTCGTCAAAACACCCAGGTTACACCACTAACGACACTCACACAACCTCGCCACTCCGGACAGTCTTCCATACGATTCTGGGACGAACGTGCGCTGCAACTTGGAAGCTCGGACAGCTGAACACAGTTTGAGGCCGAGGTCTGATGACGCTGCACCAGGTACAGACAGTGGGTCGCCAACAGACCGTGGGCTGACTCGGTCGCCGAGGCTTCGTACCGATCGCAATCTCAACACTCTTCAGAACGGCCCCCCGTATGGTACTGAATACGGCATCGAAACAGCTTGGCCTGCTCATAATAGCAGGAGCTCGTATCTGGTGACCGTGCCAAGCAAATGTGGGCTGTCGATGTCCGGAGAGCTGATCGGAGTCGGAGTTACAGATAATAGGTCCCCCATTCCCGATCCACCGCTGACCTCCTCGGCCGCCTGGTGCCTCCTGGGAACGGCCCGATTGTTGGAATCTGCTGACAACTCCGCCAAACATGTGCCGCTGCCCGCAAATTTGTAGGTCACCGATCCGGCGGCCGGCAGAACCCCAAAGATCTGTGGCGCCCGCCTCAACGCCACCCCTCGACCCTCGCTCACGCGACCCTTGCTCACGGTCCCTCTCGACCTTCCTGGCCCTCTCCGACCACCTCCGCCTATCCATGCCCCTCTCCGCCATGCTTGGTGGCTTCCTGAGGGCCGTAAAAAGCTCAGAAGAGCCAAAAACGTTCTCCGCCAGGGAGTCGAACCCTGCTCTATCGCGCACTTTCTGGGACTGTCCGAGGACAGGTAACTTCAGAGAGTCTCTCTCTTGAGAGGCGATTATACTAACCGATATACTAGCGAAGAGGCGCTGGTGTGATGCTCCGGAGGCGGCCGGGGAGCAGTCGGCGGTTTGGGCAGCGTCGGGATCGGAAACGGAGCGAACGGAGCGAGAAAGGCGAACTAGAGTATGGAGAACAGTGGGCAGCGTGTCACGGGGGACAACAATGGTGGGAGGTCCGATCTGGGAAGGGTATGACACCCTGCACTGACCCGCGATATGCGTAGAGAACTGGTATCAAGCTGCAAGATCTAAAGCCTGATGCTGAAACTTTCTGACGCGGCTCGGCGAAGTTACAAAGGCGGACAAGCTGACCGCAGGCTGTAGGCCGGACCTTGGAATCTGGGTTGGACTTGTGTCACACTTTGCGCACGAGGCTCATCAACCTTGGGTAGCCTTGGGTGTGAGCATGTCCCATCACCTGAAGAAGCACCTGTTCAGTGCTTGAACAACTCAGGCCAACACGACCTGTTACATGAGGCAGCGTAATGTCGCCTCCGCGACAAGACGGAACACGGTCCGCACAACCAGGTTTCGTGTCGCGTGGTTACCCAACAGCCTGTCAACAAGGGTGGTGGAAGGCGCGCACAGACTCACTGCGACCATCTGTGCAGTGCTTGTTTGCGCCTTTCTCGCCTCCTCACGCATGCAACGTGCAACCCATGGCGGTCTCTTGGTCATGCCCGCGCTGTGGCCTGCTTTCGCGGCATCAAACAATTCAACACGGCAGCAAGCTGTAAATAGACCCGCAGCGTCCCTTGCCAGCACCAGCCCGCTATCAGCGACGAATCACGCCCGTTGCATCTCGACGCGCCTGTCACCGCCTTCCCTCTAGGGATCTAGGCAACTGGCTCGCTTGGCTTGGCGGATCAGCGACACACCGCCTGAGGAGCAGCGGGCATCGCTCGTGACCGCGCTCGGTGCACGCATCCGCTCACCGCCTGAAATTGGGACACACGCGGCAGCCGTGCATCACAGCTCGTTTGCACCCCTGCCCCAGCAGTACCCTCCACACGGCCGCACGCGCACCACGGGCTGTGCCGCCCGCGAAGCCAGGAGGAACAATGGGAACGCCAGGGTGCTCGAGCGCGATCTGAAGATCTCGTCCGGACCTCAGACGCGCCGTCCTTGCCTTCCTCCCACCACCGCCTCGTCGCGCCGCGCGCCGTCGCCTCGTCGCGACTTTGCGTGCCTTCCTCGCTGATAAGGTACACACCGCACACTCACTCCGCCTTCTCTTTGCGCTTTCTGACCCCGTTTACTCACCTCGACTTCTCACACACTCGCAGCTTCTTCGAATCACTCTCCGCTCTCTTCCGCCTAACGGCTGTTCGAACAACATGACCTGTGAGCTGATCGTCCCGGTTACCAATCTGACTGCAGACGCTCGCCACTCCTCGGACAACGTTAGTGTCTGGTCCATGGACGACGAGGACAACCGCGGCTGGCTGTGCTTCCCTGTGAGTTGCATTGCTGCAGCAACGAGCTGACCGTCAGTGGTACGTTGTCCTGCTCCAACCATTCCCTTCGACGCCATGTTACCGCACTCGGTAGCGCCCGCCTGTTGGCGCTCACCCGGCATTCAATGCCCCCGTTTACAACGTCATTCTTCCGTGCAAGCTAACAACAGTGGATCGCGGCGGTCGCCCACTGAATCTCGCCCTGTCGAGTACCTGAAGCCGCTCACGCCTGTCTCTGAGCAGCCTGACGGTGCACGCCCCATGACGCTGGGCCCGCGCAGGAGCGATGGGATGCCAATGCCGGACGGCTACCTCGTGTCGACTCTGCGCCGCCAGTCGCAGACGTCTGCTCCCGGCCCTTCGTCAGCGGGGCAGTACCTGTCCCCAAACTACTCTCCGCAGCCGACCATTGTGTGGAACGGTGCTGCGCAGGCTTCCGAGATCGCCAAGCAGAGGCAGGACACCGACTTCGCCCCCGGCCCTAGCCTGAGCCCCACACCGTCCGTCGCATCCAGCAGGACCGCAAGCTCGAAGCGGGAGAAGCGTAACAGCGGTCCGCCGCCATCCAGGTCGTCCCGCCTCGTTCGCCCCGCGGGGTGGGACGAGGTGATCAGCCCGATCGAGGAGAGGACGGAGTCTGGGAGCACCGCCGAGCACGCTAAGAACGTACCGGCGACCGGCCAGCGATGAGAGCGGATCACGATCACAGGCTCGGGCGATCCCGTGATCAGATCATCGATCTGATCTGATCTGATCACTGATTATGGCTGCGATAAAGGACGACAGGGCTCAACAACAGGGTGTACTAGGGTGTACTATGCAGGACGATACCTACACTAACGTTTCGTCATGCCCACGCTAACACTTCGTCGGCTGTGAACCAGGGCGGAGCCGCCTCTACTTCTGGCCCGCTTCGGAGTCCGAACATCCTGCATCGGGCGAGAGGTCGCTGGTGTTAGCTCCGAGCGCCGGCAGCTATGCGTCTAGGCCAGAGATCTAGGCCGGCTGAATCGCAGAGGTGGCAAGGAGGTTGATTTGACGTTGGCTCTGGGAAACAGGTGTTAGCGTCGAAGTAGCGACTAACCATCAGGAGGTTACTAACCCGCCTCACGCTAACGCACACGATGTCGCGTGCAAGCAGTCCCGCAAGCAATTGCATCACTGCGTGCATCAGCCGCTCTGCGGTTGGACCCGAAAGGCACAATGGCAAATGCAGGGCCGCTGCAGAGTGGCTGCTGGCTAGCTGCAGGTTTGCGGAGATATATCGCAGCCTAGTGGGCTAGCCCGGGCCAGCCACTGCTCCGCCGGCGAGTTTCTGGTACTAACCTCCAGTTCCCTGCCGTGGCTGCCTCGGAGCTGGCTGAGAACGAAGGCCGAGTGTTGACTGCAGCAAGATACATAACAGCGTCTCTAACCCCCTCAAGTCCTCATCCCTTCACAACATCTCCGTCTCGAGCCCGCCTGCGTGCTCCCGACCTGCTCTTCGACCATCACATCCAGTGCTCTGCTCCTCGACGTTGCTCATCTACACCCTCCCACCCCTCTCTTCTGCCCTTACCTCCGCCCCCGTACCAGCATGAACAGCAACCTCGCCTCCCTCACCACCCCGCTCATCGGCACCCTGGTGGTGATAACGGGCATCCCGGCGTTGGGCCTGCTCATCGTCCTGTCGTGCTGGCTCGGGCACCGCGACCCGCGCTGCCGCGAGTGCTCGCGACGGCACGAGCCCAACCGGTGGGGCTGTCCCCCGCGCACCCCGCGCTTTTCGTGGCTGCGCTGGTTCTCCACGCCGCTCGTCGACGAGGAGGCGGACGTCGAGACGTCCTCGACGCGCACGATGCGCATCATCCGTACCGCGCCTGCGACGCCCGATACCACCGCCGCCGACGCTGACGAGCGGTACTGCGACGTGCGCCGGCGCCCGACGCAGGAGGAGCTCGAGCACTGGGCGCACGAGGCCGCGCCGCCGCTGCCGGTGTACTCGGCGCGCGTGCCCGTGCGCCACGCGGTGCTGATCGGGGCCGGCGGGCGCGCCGCCTCCCCGGCGCCGAGCTACTCGCCCGCGCCCAGCTACAAGTCGTCCCGCTCCTCGTTCGACGACGCCCCCACCCAGCCCCCCAACTCCCCCGTCGCCGGCGTCGAACACGGCCCGTACCGCATCTGCTGGTGCGTGGCGTGCAGGTCCCGCCGCGCCGCGCTCGACGACGGCGCCAGCGACACAGCCTCCACCGACTCGAGCGCCGACAGCCGCGCCGAGACGCCGCTCACACGCCTCCCCCCCGCAGTGACCCACGGAAAGTCGCTTCGCACCCTGCGCCGCGGACGCTGGTCGTCCAGCGCCACGATCTAGACGTCCATCTGTAGAGAACCGCTATTAGAGGGCAGCAATGTTGTTGTAACAGTATAATCTAGATGCAATCGTTCACGCTACAATAGACAAGTGCCTTGTCGCCACTTACCTTCCCTGCTCGAACACCGGCCTTACGTTGGCCCTCTAGCCAGTCACGCATCCTGACTGACCCGCTGATGGCGCTCGGTGAAGCCTCTGACACTGCATACGACACAGAACAGTCCATTCATCGCTGAATTCGCGATTCCGCGGCTCCGGCCCCGCTCACACCCCTCGCCGGCGCGATGCGAACAAGAAATGCCCTATGGCTCAGTTGGCTAGCGCGTGGAGCTGTTATCCGTAACATACTCCGAGGTCCACGGTTCGAGCCCGTGTGGGGCAGCAAATCAACTCTTTTTGGCCCCCTGGCGCCTCCCCTTCACATTGCGTCGTCGAGGACACCGAACAAAAGCGATAGAATCGGGCAGAACGGGGTGGTGATTGGCGGTGAGGGGCTGAAAATTGTGGAAGGGGGCGTAGGGTGGAGGTTTCAGGGAGCATCGCGCTGCGCCCTGGTGTTCGGGGTTTCATGCTTATCGCTTACGGTTCGGTGTGCCTGGGCCCATGTCCTCGGAAGACGCGCAGCTGCACTGGGGAAAGCGAGCTGATACTGGGATACGACAGGTGGATACATTCGAAGGTCTATAAGGGTCTATGCACAACAGCTACAATGTACGGCTCTACGCGGTGGCCTTGCGGGCGAGCTTCTTCCTCATGCTCTCGCCCTGGCGGGCGGGGGCGGGCGCGGGGCGGCGCTCGCTCTCGCTGCGCTCCACCCGTGCGTCGGGCGGGGGCCCGATGCCGACGACGCCGAGCACGCTGTCCCGCAGACTGGCGCTGGAGCTATTCCGCGAGCCGGAGCGCAGCGAGCCCGAGCGCCCGCTGCTGCCCTCGGCGAGCACCTCCTCCTCCTGCGCGGGGAGGAGCGCGCTCGTGCTCTCGCCGGGCTGGTGCGTGGCGTGCGGGTGCGAGGGCTGGTGCGTGCGCGCCGTGAACACGGAGCGGATGCTCGACATGCGGCTGTTGGCGGGGCTGAGGCGGAAGGAAGCGTTGCGCTGCAGGTGCTTGCGCAGCGAGCTGTTGCCGAGCAGCTTGGCCGAGCTCTCGCCGATGATGCGGCGGGCACGCGACGTGCGCACCTCGCTGTCGTCCTCGTCGCTACTCGTCGAGACCGACCACGTGCTGCTCGCCGCACTCCCGGGGCGCGCGGGGCACTTCTCGGGGCTCTTGGGGCTCTCCGGGCTGCGCGGCTGCGGGTGGAACACCGGCGCCGAGTGCGTGCTGTGCGCGTGCGACAGCGCGCTGTGCACCGCGACGCTGCCGGGCGCGCTGCGCGCGGCCCGCGGCGGGCGGAACGAGGACGGGCTCGTCGGGCTCGTCGGACTCATCTGCGCGGGGCTCGTGACGCGCCCGTGGCCGTGGCCGGACGAGCCGTGGATCTCGCTCCACGTCGGCGGGTGCTCGGGCCACGGCGTGTCGTCGTACGTCGGCGCGAGCGACAGCGTGTCCGTCTCGAGCCGCTTCAGGAGGATCTGCTCCTCGTCCCCTGGATCCGTCTTATACACGGGTAGCGTCGCGACGCTGCGCCCGCTCTCTGTGCGGCGTAACGCCGCCAGGCGACGTTGTTCTCGGATATCGTTCCGCCGCTCGCGCTCGACCGCGGACGACGGGGCTGTTGTCCTCGCCGGCGCTGTGGTCGGTAGCGGCGGCTGGCGTGCAAACAGGTCCGGCCGCCGGTGCTTGAAGTACTGCGGTTAGCTTGATTCGGTCACAGGAGCATGGCGAGAGATGCCCGAAGAAGTAACTGGTATACTCACAAAGTACGTCAGAGCCAGAATGATGCCGACGCCGACGACAATGGGGAGCGCGATCGCGACGCCGTTCGTCGACTTGGACATGTCCGACTCTGGCTGCTGGGGAGTAGCTGTCGGCGGCGCGTTGGGCACGACGCCGCTGGCCGCGTCGCCGACAGGCCACGGCGGGGGTACCGCGTCGGCCTGGCGCGGGATGTGCATGGTGTGTGTTGGGTGTTGATGTGGAACGCGGCGCGATTAAGAACGCCAGCGGCGCCGGCGGCAAGTGATGGTGATGCGGTGAGGTCAGGGCGCGGTTTGTTTTCGGCCAGATTGTTCTATTCTCGTTTCTTCGCTGATGTCGTTGTCGCCTGTGGAGGTCGGTGCCGCAGGCCGGACTGGCGCTTTGGTGGTGTGTAAGCTGGGGTGCGATGGTGAGCGCCTCCAAGGTTGAATTGCGGCGTGGAGATGCGTAGCGACGACGACAACGGCGAGGATACGAGGAAGAAGCACCGCTTCGGCGATCAATGCACGCCCTGCACCGGTGTGGTGGAGGCTGGCAGTGGCCGGGCTGCGCTTAGGCACTGCGACGCCCTTGTTCAAGGGCGCCAAGGGCGGTTCCAAGGGCGGTGTCGCATGTCGCTTCAGTCCCGGCCTTCGTTTTCACTGCGCGACGGACGCAGAGTGCAGCGCAGCGCAGCACACTGCAGGTGCTCCGCGTGGCCGTGCGTGGCCAGACCTCCGGGGCAAGCCGGTAGGCATGGCGCGCATGGCGATAGGCGTGGCTCACGCTTGGCGGAGATCGGCAGTCTGGGCGTGAGTGTGAGTGTGAGTGTGCGAGCGTGAGCGCGGGCGTGATACCTGCGCGACTACGCAGCAGCCTACGTGTGCAGCATGCTGGAACGTACGTTGGTAGTCGCGCGACGCAGCAGCGTACGCAGTCTGTGCCTCCGCACTGTGAAGCACATTAAGCACTTCCGCAGTTCAGAATCCGAGTGGCGAGGGGAAGACACACGAAACGCTCGTCTGCCTCGGACTATTCTTCATTCCTCACTGACACCTCGTCACGCATGCATCGGCCACCGGCGGGAGATGTAACCGCGCAACCGAGCTGCTGGCCAATTTCGCAACTCTCCGCCCAGACGTCACCGAAGGTCACCAGCACCACCATCGGGCGCACCGACGTCCCGACCGGTGAGTACTCAACATCGATACGGTCGGTCAACGGAGATCCGGGATTGGTCCAGCGACATGAGATAAGAGTGGAGTCGGGCTTGCCCGAGGCAGCCCCGGAGCCGTAACGAGTCAGCACCGCTGAGTCGCGGGTAACTCGGTACGGCCTCTCTCCGAGGCAACGAGATAGCGAGCGGGATTGCTTTCCCGGCGACACACCTGCCCTCCCATTGGTGACAGGTGAGCGAGGTGCGGGCGGATCTCAGCGATATCTTGATCACGGGGACTAGCACGGGGCCAGGAGCGCGGAGCGGGTGAACGCGGGCTCGTATCTAACCTACGTGAGGGTGGATCTCCGTCAAGGAATCCCTGCAGCCCGCGGGTCAGCGGCCAGCGGTCATCGCACGTGAGAGCGAGAAGCTTAGCTGAGCACGGAGGCATTGACTTGCTGAGCTGAGCTCATAGCGCTCCACCATCAGCGCCGAACGGTACCAATTCGGACGTCGCCGATGTCATAGATACACACATTCCGCGCTAATCAGGTACGCAGCAACACTCCGCATGCACCGCCGCAGAAAGCCCCGCCCGCGGCGCCCAAGGTACTGGAGCGGTGCATCGCCACTGGCGATCTGCGCGATATTTCTTCCCCCCTTGCTATCGTGATGTGCCAGCCAGTCAGTCACCACTATGCTCAATGTTTGCAAGACGAATGCAATAATACATTGTATTCCTAGGAACCTCGATAGAACGATTAGGTACAGCTGACTACTGATGGTACAAGATTGTTACAGGTCGTTATAGTGTTACAGATCAAGATTAAGCACCGCAGTTGCGCTCGATGGGCATGCCGGGATGGATGGGGCAGGGGAGGTGGCGGGGGTGGGCGTTGTTGCCCTCGGCGCAGGGGCAGGGCGCGCACCCGCAAGGGAACTGGGCCTTGTGCTCGAACCAGGTCGCGTACATGCTGGGCGTGAGGCTCGCCTCGATGGCGTACTGGAGGCGGATGGCGTCCGAGATCTGGGAGCGGGTAGGCGGCTTGAGGGTGCGGCTCGGGCGGCGGCCGCTCGTGTTGCGGCTGAGGGGCTGCGACGCTGACGGCGACGAGGGGGAGGGCACGGGCGGCAGCGGGCGCTTGCACGGCGACGCCGGCGAGCCGAAGAGCTGCGTGCTGTACGGCGTCGAGGGGAACTCGTCCTCGCTCGCGAGCGTCGAGTAGGTGCTCGTAGGCGAGCCCCAGAAGCTAGAGGGAGGAGAGGAGGCGAGCGACTCGTCATCTGAGAGCGAGCGCTCCGTCGCGCGCACGACGGCGCTGTAGGGCGGAGGAGGCACGGGAGGCGGCGTGCGCTTGCGCGCAGCGTCAAAGTCGGTGACAATGCGCGAGGGCGAGTGCGTGCGGCGCGCCGCAGCGCCAGAGGTGGGGCGGGAAGCCCCGGAGCCCGAAACCTTGGTGTAGCTGTTGCTGGTGGCCTGCGGCGTCAGTTGTGTCCTCGCCGAGGGTGGGGTAGCAACTCACAGTGGAAAGCATAAAAGGTGGTGAGTTGGTGTTAGGAAACTGAGTCGTCTTGGAGGATGCGCACAGTGCAGTCGATAGTCATGCAGGCAGCTGTCGCTGGTCTTTGGTAGCTGGGACTGGGTAGTCGCGGGTGGTGGTGGTGGTGAGGGGAGGACTTGGTGTGGTGGACTCGGGCCGTAGTTGCATGCCCCGGGCTTATGTATGCTGGCGTCTCGGCGCCGGCTCGTGAGGCCGAAGGAGGAGGAAGGAGGCAGGCGCGCAGGCGAGGTGAGTGACGAAAGGGGCGATGTCTTGGCGTAGATTATCCAGGCGGCGGACTCGACGCGCACCCGGCGCGGCAGCCCAGGCTGGCGCGGGCTGGAGATATTCCGGAGTTGCGCACTATCGTGCGTTGCTGCGTTCCTGCTGCGTTCCTGCTCCGAGCCCGATGCGGCGCTGGCGCTCGCATACGGCCGAGGTATGCAAGGCGTCTGGGCGCTATGATGCGCGTAGGGTCCGAGGGAAGGCACGGGCGTGCCGCTGTGCCAGCCTCGAGCTTGCGCGAGATTCAGTCACCGCCATCCTCCAATCACGGCGCGCTCTCGCTCCACCGCCCGCTTCGGTCGGCAACGTCGCTGACGGGGTGATAACATCACGTGCTCTCGTCCAGTTATAACTCGGCGGATGATCTTCTGGATGAACTGCACGGCCGCCAGTGCGGGCCTCCCTGCGGGCACGTGCGGGGCTGCTACGCACCGCAGCCGTCGGAGACTCTCCGATGCGCTGATGCGCTATTTCCTTGGTGTGCGCTAGCGAGCTCGGTGATGGCTACCTCGCATGACCTCACACGGCCACTAGCGCTCCATCCCTCACTCCAGAGCACTGGACCAGAGGATCGACATCGGATCGCCAGTACCTGGCCGTCAGGTAGCGTGAGCAGCAGGGGGGTACGGGGAATCTCGGACCTGCGAGTCGTGCACGAGCGCAGAGGTACGGTTACGGTTGAGTCAGTCACCGGAACCGGACCCAGTGCAGAGCCGGGTATCTCGCTTCGATGACCACAAACGTGTATCTCGTCTCAGATGTAGCGCTGCTCTGAATCGAACACGCTCCGACCCGAACCGTACGCACGGCATCGCCGCCGGATGAGTGATGGCCGTAGGAAATGTACTTCCCAGAGCTCCATCGATAGCAAACACTGGTGGCTCCCACTCCGCCGCTGGTCAGTCACTTAGCAAACACTAGGTAGTGCCGAAGCCGGTGATGGTATGCACCGGCCGAAGCTGCCTCACAGGATACATGTTGATAAGCTAGCGTATAATGGAAAACGATTATAGAGCTGGCGGCGGTGCAGAGCGTGCGGCGTCTGGTGCCGCCCCATACGTGAATGTGGAGCGAGGAGTGCTCGGAACGGATCAATGAAACTATGCTACAGTGAACGATAACGTCTCGGCGACTATGCTAAGTGGCTGAAAGTGAGGTCGTGAGGGCTTTTAGGCGGCGATGGCACCACCTGGCAGCATGAAGACTGCACGGCGAGTAAGACGCCTACTGGCTGGAGCTGCCGCCCTCAGCCTCGCGCTCGTTCGCCTGGTTGTTGGGATAGGCAGGGGGAGGAAGCTGGAAGCGAGGAGCACCGCTGGTGAACAGCGTCTCATCGTAGGTCTTGGGCTCCTTGACATAAACAGGCAGGGGAGTGCTGGGAAGATTAATCGAAGACGACGAAGTGGACGCGGTGCCGGAAGTTCCGTACGCCGCGGACGTGGGCGAGGCGATCCATTCAGCAGTCATGGTGCGACGGTCGAAACCACTGAGGTCAGCTAGGCTCGCGGCCCACGCAGGTGAAGGTCCAGATATCATCACAGCCTGCCGGGGTAAGGCCTATTGTCATATACACTTCCGGTAGAGGGGAGGTGTACAGGGCTAGCACAATGCAGCGTGGCACACAGGTGCCACGCGGCCACACCACCGTGGTACACAAAATCCACGTCAAGTCCACTAGGGAAGGGTACTCACGAATCCAGCTGCTCCCTGCCACGCTGCGCCCTTGCGGAACGCATCTCCCCGCGGTCCTCGCGGCGCTGCTTCACTTGCGCACCCTTCGCCTTGCTCCACTTGAAGAACTTGAGGGCCGCATGGCTGCCGATGAAGAACTGTGTCGTTAGCTGTAATTCAGGAGCCAGTGGTGGCTATGGGACTCACGATAAGAACTGCGCCAGCAGCTGCGCCGATGGACAGGCCGATGATCTCTCCGGCCGTAAGCTCTTGACGGACGGGACCGCGCTGGTTCTGAGTGCCCTCAGAGGCGTCGTCACGGGGGTACAGAGGAGCTGCGGCAGCAAAGGTGGTCGTTGCAAGGCAGTAGAGGACGGCAGTGAACATCTTGTTGTAATGTAGCTGGTGGCGATGCCGAAAGTGTTTGAGAGTAGCTGAGATCAAAGTAGTCGAGTTGCGGAGTTCGGGGAGTGAGTGAGTGTTGGAATGGTAAATGATAGGAAGACAGGTGTCTGATCATCTGTCGTGAACTGCTCGTGCGCTGGCGGCAGCAGATCTTTGCCCCTGCTCGCCCCGGATGATCCGGCTGAGAACGAGGGAAAGCACGAGAGGCGAGCGAGTGTGCCGAGAAGTCGCACTGCTGCGGTCTGGGTCCGCCTGAAGAGAAGGAGACACACGGACGTTGCGTCTGCTGATCTGGTGGACTACGCCTCTTGATCGGGTGAAGCTGCGAACTGGGCCAGGCGGCGTGCGAGGGTGTGCGGATAGAAGCAGGAGTGTGCGAGAGTTGCAAGAGTGTGATCGAAAGCTCCAACAGGCTGGGCTTGAGATCCGATGTTCTTGACGAGCGGCTGGTTAAGAATGATTACATCTTGGCCATCACCGGCGCGTCTCTGTGCCGAAGACGTGCCAAGCCACAGAAGCTGGACAAGATCGACCAAGACATGCCGTGACGCAGCAGCCGGCGGCGGAGCGCGCAGCACCCAGGGCCAGCAGTGCTCAGGGGCGGGGAACGCGACGCACGCGACATGGGCGAGGCAGTCGCAGGGCTTGTTCCAGCCATGAGTCGTACCAAGCGGGCCCCGGCGCCAGCGCGAGTCGGGGCGCCGAACTCTAAGGCTGGGCGTGTCATGTCGAGAGACCCGCTGCCGTGCTGCCCTCTGCGAGCGCTGCTGCTGCGCGATGAAGCGCCAGTGCCGAGCCAGCCGAGGAGCCAAGCCTGTCCCTGGTTCATGGCTGCCAAGGCCCCTGCAGTGCGCAGCAAAGATCTGAATAATCTAGGGTCACGTGCGCCTTAAGGTTTGCAACATCCTTATCGTCTCCTATCAGCCCCTGAGCGCTCCGGACCGCACGCCTAGCCGAGCCAGCCGACGCCGCACCGCTGTGCCCGCCGTGCCCGCCTCCGACGACGTCACAGTCCGAGCTAGCCGGAACGGCGTGGAGCGTGACACCGAGCACTCCGCCACCGGTTACGACTTCCCGGCTCGGACGGAGCCTTGACGGAGTGCGTCACCTGATCTGTCGGGACCGAAGGGGATGCCTAGGTCTCCGCTAGCACAGCGCCGAGAGCTGTGCCAAGAGGGCCGTGGTATGGACTCCACGTGCGATGAGCGACAGGTACCTGGTTTCACTCTCATCCTGGCCTGGAAGCCTGAGCGTTTCGTGACTATCTTATCCCGGCCGTGCTGAGGACTTCCGCGGTCACGGGCCGTGGGGATCGTCCGATCCTGAGGTTGGTCGAAGCTCGACGGAAGTCGCGGCCATTTCGTCTTATACCCTTGACCCCATCAGTGAGGGTGGTCCTGCGAGGCGCCGAGGAGCGTGTCACCAACGTCAGCTTCTTGAGGGTACGGAGATGAAATATGTACATGAAACTGCATAACTGAAATCCTTATCTACCTTCGTTTTTGCTGCTTTTGTTGTTATTTCAGGGTTGTATATGAGTTGTGATGCGATTACTGAGTCCATTGTCCATCTACGCGCATGCGTATGCTGTACCTTGGGCCGCGAAGCGGCATTCATGCGGAGTGCTTGGGTACTTGAAGAGAGCACGAGCCACCAGTGCTCTTCACGGCCTGCGCGAGCGGAGGGGCTGGTTCTTAACGTGCTCGCGGAGGTTGTCGCTGCGGGGAAGATCAGGCAGCTCCCGCAGATCCGCCCAGGGAGCAACCCTGTTGGCACGGCCGTTGGCGCGAGGGGCAGATGGGTTGGTGTCGATCTCGATAATCGAGTGCGCAATGGCATGGACGACGGCGCGGGCGTGGTCTTCCGACATACACTCGTCGTACGAAGGAGGAGGCGTGTCGGGGGCGGGGCTGGGAGAGGTATTGGCAGAGGCATTGGCAGAGGCTGTAGAAGGGGTGTCGGGAGTGACGGTCGTGACGCTATCCTGGGACGAGATGCTCTGAGTCCTACGGTGTCTACCCGAGCGAGGACGGCGACGGGAGCGAGGGTTGCTGATGTTGGCACGGTGCGCGGGAGCGAGTGGGCCACTGGTGCGGTAGGGCGGTGGGATGTCGGACGACAGGCGGTACTGCTGCTGTCCACGAGACGAGGTAGTGGACCTGTCGCGAACGGCTGTGTTGAGGGCCGTTTGAACAGAGCCGTTGGTGGCAGAGTTCTGGCGGTCACGGCTGGAAGAGCTGGTGCGGAGGTCAGAGGCATTCACCCCCAACCCAGCGCGCACCATGTTGTCGGGCAGAAGAACGCGGCGCTGCTTCGCATAGTCCTCGAGCGCCTTACGAGCCTTGTAGTCGCTGTGCGACTCAATCAACTTTGTCGACTTGTTCACCGAGCTGGAGGAGGGGCCTGACTCCTCGTTTTGGCCGGCCCGCGAGTAGTTCGAGGTGTGCAGAGTACCGTCCAAGCTAGAGCTCGAGCGATAGTCCGAACCAGCGGTTGCTCCAGTCCACCCCGAATGCGATGTGTCGCTTTGGGATGCGCGAGTGCGGATCAAGGTCTGCAGCCGAGCGCTGCGAGACTGGGTGGATTCGAGGAGCTGAGGCTGGCAATACGAACAGGTGCAGCTGGCTGAGGAGCGCGCTGATCCCGCAGAGCCTGTAGTCCTACGCCTGTACTCATGGCGGTTGGAGCGATCATGGGCTGCTAGATTCGCTTCGGTGAGGGGATAGAGGAGAGGAAACTGCCTCAGGTTTACGAGCTGGCGGAGGCGGGCCAAGGTAGCCGGATCAGGAGCTGCAGGGGGCATGACAGTCCAGTCAGGTGTAGGAGGGAGACGAGAGGCGCTATTGTGAGTGGTGATCGCGGGGTGGATGAAGAGATGGTGAGAGGAGTGGGAAGTGACACCTTGTCTAGAATACTCGCCAGAGAGACAGACACGCCAAGTCACACTGACTCAGAGGGCGTTGGGGCAGCACAGTCCGCTAGCACAATTACTGGTGGGAAAGATCCTAGAGGAAGAAGGAGTGGAATTACTCACGAGAATGTGGAATACCCAGAACCGGAGTCGGTTTCGTAAAGGGAATGGCGTTCACCGTTGGAAGAGTTGCGGCCGGGGTGAACAGAGCGCGAGTTCCACCAATCTCGAACCGTAATGAGGATGCAGAGGGTCAGACACAACTGAAGTCAGCTTAATCCTTGCAGCAGAACATGAAGCTCACACCCAAGAACAAGAACATTGGACCCATGGCCGGAAAGATCAGGCGCATTGAGGGGAGCTCGAGGGGTATATGAGGAAAGCTCGGCCTTTTAGAAGGGCGCCGCGGGCGTTTAGGACGAAAGGTGTGCTCCAAGTCTATGGGAAACGAGCAAGCCAGCATAGCCTGATGAAGACAGGCCAAGAGCGCCAGTCGAGTGAGGAAGATGGGGCGCATGGTGAGGGCCAGGCCTCGGACTCTGGAACGTTGGATGAAGATGACAGTAACAGTCGGAGGCAACCTCAGCTTTATAACTCGAGCTAAGCTGCACTCCAATCCCCATATCTTGAGCCAGCTCTTGCGAGTTTTGCACCTACGCACTTGGGCGGTGCATGGCCTCCGCTAGTCCGCGACGCCTCGCCGTCACAAACGCACGACGTCGCCCTATCGCACCACGGCGGCCGGCGTCGCAGTCGTCTGATCGCGTTTGAGTGCAGAAAAGGGCCACCGGACAGAACAGCACACATGTCCAGATCTCTCGTCTCGTGCGCTCAGACCTGCATGCCGTCATGTGAGAGCAGAGGTGCGCACACGACGCGAGAGAGCCCTGCACTCTCTTTCTCACAGGTGTATGCCCCGCCGTTCGCAAGCTGTGCAGGACAAGCAGGAACGGAGACACACCTCGGCTAAGTAAGTGCAGGCTGTAGGGGTATTACAGTAGCTGTAGGGGGGCGCGTCGTGCGCGAGCATGGTTCCGAGGGCTCGCCATTCGAGGCTTCGACCTGGCGTCCTGGCGTTGATGGTCCCTCAATGACATCCCTGCAAGGTCCCTTTCGGGCTGGCAGGTAACAGCAGAGTTCCCAATCCCCTTTATGTGTGAGTTGCTACTGCTGCTCCACTTTGCATATTGCACTTTGGAATCCGCTGCCGGCGTCCAGTGGTGTCAAGGGCGCCAAACTTCAAACATTCGGCATTAGGTGAGCGCAGACACCTCCACTCCACAAGTCACCACACAGCTTCTGTATTCTAAGGAATAATGAAACTCTGAGATGTATTTCATACGCTCCAACTATGCACTCGAGGAGGTGCATGCTATGCAATGCTACGGATGAAGCCAGCGCACGACCAATCTCATAATTCAGTGCTAATCCCCTGAAACGCCACTCTCCTACATGGAGCAGGTGAGGAAGATGGCGACGACAATCGCACCGCAGGTTGAGGGGTGGATGCAGCTGTCGGGGGGCAGGATACCAGAAAAGCGACGCTCCAAAAACTCCACTGAAGTCCTGATGGCAATCACCTGGCTGACCAGTGCGTACCACTGTGGTCAGTTTACAGAAGCTGGAAGGGCGACCCACAATAATGTAATGGTGGACAAGCTCCTTGAGGACAGCGGGCTCGAGAGATATCAGAGCCCACTCCTTTGTAAAGACAGCAATAACCAGATAGAAGGCGTGGAAAGACTTTCCCTCCTTTGCCCAGTGAATGATGTGTGGCAAGGCGTTGTACAGCACTCCGTAAACGGCTCGCTCGTAGTCTGTCATGGCGTGGGCGGCACCCCTCCAGAGGGGTGAGCCAAAGCACAGAAGGAATGTATACGAGATTACCAGACGGCGAAGATCTTCCTTGATAGTCTGTGCAATGACGTCGAACGCAGAGGGCATGATGTCGGGATAGTGCAGGATGATGGGTGAGTGAAGCAAGTGATGTTCGATTGAGAGTGACGCGGTCGCCGGGCTAGTGACAATGTGTCCAACTCGTTCAGACTTGCTTCCGTCGCCGACTCAACACTTGATTGTTGCATGCGTGTTGCACACAGCTGCATATCACCGATGAAAAACGAGGGGCTATGGGGAAGAGCGCTCTTGCGAATGACGGACACGCCGTGCGAATCTCTGTATGTGGCGGCTGGGTGGCTGCCCTCGAAAATTCACGCTCTAGGAACTGCGTGCGTTATCGTGGGTTGCAATTCGCAACACTCACGCAGCCTCAGACTGCGAGTACTCGGTGTGCTGCAGTACATGCATTTATCTACCTATGCTCGAAAACACCCACGCTAGAAGTATGGAAAATGCCTCGCGCAAGGATGTTGGCGGGAGGGAGGCCGTGGACCCATGCTATACTTACCTGACCTCAGGGAGGGGAGGTGCCGCTGGAGCGAACTGGAAGGGGTGAAGCTGCTGTGGTGCCCAGTTCTGAACGCGAGGGGAGGGCTTGGGAAGAGTACCGGTAAGAGCTCGCACAGCTACCAACTGGAGGGTCACGATCAGGTGCGCGAACGCACCGCAGAAAAGAGCGGCTAGGAAGTAATTGAGGAGCAGTAGGGAGGCGGCCACGACGCGGCGGCAAAACCTAGCGTAGACAAGGTTCATTCTGCTGTGTCAGCTCCAGTAGCATATGAACGGGAAGCACTGACCTGGTGATGATTCTGAGATCTCAGAACGGGTGACGATGAGGAGATGTAAGAGCTGAGTTGATGGTAATGACAAGTAGGGGACGGGACCTCTCCTCTTGGCCCAGGTGCAGTGATGTGAGTGCGAGAGTGCAGGAGTCGGCGCTGGGGATGGGGTGCAGTTACAAGTGAGCACTGCACTGATGGACCCCCTCAATGCAGGTGCGAAGAGGTACAGCACCAGTCGTGCACTGCCTGTGGGCTTCTTCCAAATACGACATCGTGCAGCCTGCAACAATATCCTCGAAAGACATTGACTTTTGTCCCCGTACATCATGATCTTCTCTACAAACCCTCCCTTGGTACAACTCTCCTTTCTAGGGAAAATCAAAGCTCGGAGGTAGCAGAGTCAGACTGCACCAGTGCCCAATGATCCTTGTCTGAGTCGGACATGAAACCGTTCGCTTCAGGGGATGCGAGTGCGCCATCGTCCTCCGACGAACCGCTCAGAGCAAAGCTGGGAGCCCTGCCGGAGCCTGAGCAAAACTCATTGGAATCCGATCTTCACGTCAGGAATGTTCGGTACTAATGTTCAATTCAACTTACGAGCTCTCCCAGTCGCAAAATACGGTGAGGGGGAGCAAGTTCGGGCTAGGAGGAGGGGGTAGGTCGGCTGCGGTCTCCCCAGCGTTAATACTGGGGTTAGCTTCAACTGCGTCTACACAGCTGGTGAGAGATTTGGGAAGCAGAACCTACAGAATAGAGCGAAGTGGTCTCTCGACCGTGCCGTCTGCGCTGTGAGGCGGACCGAGCGCTGGCTCACTGCTGGCACTGTGGTTAGCTTTTCAAGTTCCGCATAGCTGCAGAGTTCCTTTACAAAAGTAATGCCTTTGTCAAGTCATGAACTCACCCGTTCGACCGGGTTCGGACCACTGAGTCGTCTCCAAGGTCGGGTTGTCCCCCAGACCTGGTCGAGTCGCGACCGCAAAGGTGGAAGACCGCGTCGATAAGACGATCACCGTGCTCCTCCCAGTACACAGCAGCGAGTCTCATGGGGTACGGCAGAACAGTGACGAGACACATGGCGCATCCCTGGGGTGAATTTCCATCCCACGCAGACAGGCAACTCACGTGAAGCGTATAGCGCCGGAAAACCTTGTCTGAGATAGGCTGGCCAGTGACGAACCAATAGATGATCCATCCGGCACAGTAAAGCACATTGAAAGCCAGGATTGCCTGGAGAAAGGCGCATATGTGCGTTGCAACATAGACAGTAGTATTTCTCCATTCAATCGGGTTGTTGAGGGGCAGAGGGAGCTTGATCCTGTAGGAGACAATGACGCGGTGGGCGCTAACAAGAAGACGATAGAACCGACCTCTGTACTCGTGGAAAAGGAGAAGAACAATCACAAGCACAAGGCTGGTGAACTCGAAGATGGTAGTGGGCGAGGTGGAGCGCATCTTGCGGTTGTTGTACAGAGTAAGTGAATGATGTAGACAAAGACAAAGAACACGTCGCCGCCTGATGCTCGACAGCTGAGGAACCAGTATGCGAGGGCTTGTCGCAAACGGGGCGAGACCAATGCTCCCGCGAAAGAGGACGACTCTGACTGCATGTCCCCCCGCAGCTGCGTGAGCGACAGCCCTCGGAAGTACACAGGTCACGGTCGCAGGGAGTGTGCCACACAAGGCGAAGGTGTCCGAGCCGTGAAGTTGCAACGACGGCGACTTCTATCCATGACTGCGGGAGCGCATCATATCAGTAGCTGATGCCACGACATCATCTCCCAAGGTCTATTTAGCGTCTACAGAGCAGCAGGAGAGGCAAACTGTGCGTTCAGCGCTCGAAATTCTAAGCGCCGAGTCAAGGGGGAGCAGCGCCGGAACCGGCAAGCGCTTGTCTTCGGACGTTCTCGTGGTGTAGTGGTTATCATACTCTCTTAGGGTGATCTAACATCTTGAGCTTTGCCTCCAACCGTCTTCGGACGGCGATTGGGAGTGGCCCCGGGTTCAAATCCCGGCGAGGACCTTTTTGAGTGTCTCGCGCTTCTTTCCATGCTCGGAGGAACCCCACAATGCTGTCAGGACGAGGAGAAAGGCGGAGACGAAGGGTGGACGTACGGCGGAAGAGGGCGGATTGATCCCGCAGCAGGACCGCCAGACTTTTTTCGATCGTCAGGCACGCCACGGTGGAGGTCAGCGGAGGCAGAATTTCTCCCGTCCAGCAGGCCGTTCGGAGGCCTGTCCGGCTCGGCAAGTTCGCGCTTCAGCGAACGGCCGCGTCGAGAGCGGGGCCGTCGGCGATGATGATGAGGGGGCCGTCATGTTTATCCTGAGAGAGCCGGCAAGACAAACTTTGGGCCTTTGCAGCTCTCTTCGGCGGCTGTCGTATCCATAGGTGCTGATCAGCCAGCCAGACTAGTGCAGTCTCGGCGCCACGGCCTAGGGCGGCAGGCGGGCCCCGCAAAGAAAGCTATGAGCTGCGATGCAATGCATGATGACTAGATTTTCGTGACACTCTCTACCAAGTTGACGCGGAGGCGGTGCGCTTCATGACCTTGTCCCAGTCGAGGGTCTTGAACCAGTCACGGGCGTAGTCGGCGCGGCCGAACACACCGTACCGGTCGCCGAGGTAGGCGTGCTCGTACAGGTTGCAGACGGCGAGGGGCGTGACGGTGCTGCTTCCGTAGGTCTTCGAGCGAGCCGACCGCGACGGCGCGGCGGGGGCGGGGGCGGCCTCCTGCTCCTGCGCCGGCTCAGCGTCGGCGGCGGGGGCGGCAGACGAGCTGGTGCCGGACGGCGTGCCGTAGACGGGCACGGTGTTGAGGCGGCCGCGCTGCTGGCGCATCGAAACAAGCAGCGTTCCCGATCCGAAGGTGGGGACAACGTCGAAGTCCGAGAGAGAGTCACCAGCCTTCACGATCTGTACGTTAGCGGATATTTCGCGCCTCGTGAAACATCCTCGGCGCTTGCCTCCTATGGTAGCGCATCGACGACAGACGCGGCAAACCCCCACATTCCGGAGCAACAGGTACAAGGACATTGGGAGAGCGCACATGCTGTCAAGCAGCCAGCCAGGCGATGATCACTCACCCAGAGCCATCCGCTTCCCGCGATTCCATCGGCGTAGGCGGCCACCCGGTCCTCGAGGTGCTGGAAGTGCTCGGGGACGGGCTTCGGGGCCTCGGCGTTCATGCCCTCGAGGAAGTACGAGTTGTTGATGAGCTGCGACGCGTAGTTGAAGGCAAGCGACAGCGAAGGCTCGCGGGCGGTGAACGACAGAAGGTCGGTCATGTCGAGCCTGTCGTTGTCCCACTTCTGCCTGATCGAGACAAGAGCGGGGTTGTCTGTAGTGATGAAGGTCCATGATTGATGGTTGTGCAATCAGACATAAGGTTAGGTGAAGCACGGCGTCAAGGGATCACGTCAGACGTCAGCGGTCGGCGGAGATCGAGACCAGGCATCGCGCAAGCAGAGATCATTCGGCAGTGTCGGGAGAAAACACAAGCGTCAGCATCGCCCCGGGGTAACAGATTTAAAACTCACTCCTGACCTCCTGGGCGAGACGCTCCCACAGACCAGCCTGCCACTCGTTGACGCGGTCCATCTGCTCCTTTCCGACGAAGCCGTCAATGCCGTTGAAGACGCGGGGGTCGACACCGCCGATGGCGCCCTTGGGCTTGGGCGCAGCGGCGGAAGAGATGATGCCGCGCGTAAGGCGGGGGACAAGGCGGGCCATTGGTCGGGACATGGTGTTCGGCGAGATGGGTGCGGTCTGCGAGCTTCCAGCTTCGAGCTCTTGGTGTTGCAGAGCGTCAAGAAAAGTCAGGCCGTTCCGAAACATGCGGAGTGGCACCGTGGGAAAGCTGGTCGGCCGGTAGAGGACACCGTGGGAAAACTGGGTCTTGCGACGGCGCGCCTCCTACACCGTTTGAATAAGGCATTCGCGACGTCTGGGTTCTTTTCGCGCAAACACAGCATGGACCTCATCCCCGAAGGCAGCAAGGTCGCGTGCGTGAGGATGGTCACTGATGCAGGCTGACCGCAGTGTTTCCGCCAGCGCGCCCGGCACCTCGCGCAAGGCCCTGATCGCTGACGACGACGAGGCTTGGACCGCCCCCTCGAGCCCCGCATTTGTGCAGCTCAAGTTTCCCTCGCCGGTCGACCCGACGCGCATTGCGCTCACGTTCCAGGGCGGCTTCGTTCCGACGTCGGTCGCGCTTACGGCAACAACGGAGGCCGGAGATGTTACCGGGACTGTGTACCCCGAGGACAAGAATGCGCGTCAGATCATGGAGTGAGCTTGATGGGCTGGAACGAGCTGACGACAGGCTGCCGGTGATGAAAAGTGTTACTGCCCTTCGTCTCGACATGAAGAGCAGCACTGACGTCGGAGGACGGATAACGATCTACCGTGTCGAGTTACTTTAGGAGGGAGCCATCTGGAAGGGAGAACCCATCAGCTGTCGTCGTGGGAAGTGACCCCAGCGCAGCATTGTAACACTGCATCAACATGCACGAGCCATTGTACTTCCGACCGCCGACAAAGCTGACCAGCACTAACCATAATGGAAAACTGCATATCTTGACATCTAACATCATACACATTGGTAAATCACAACTTGGCCTTATTCCTGACCCAGGCCTTTCCTCCGGTGCGCTTCAGCCACTCGTCCGCGACGGTCTTCTTGATCGTCGTCTTCTGGATCTTTCCGTTAGCGTTCCGGTCGAGGTCACCCTCGTAGATGACGCAGATAACGGGGCGGGCGGCGTAGCGGACCATGGGCGCGACGAGCTCGAGGACCTGAGCCTCCGTTAGGCTCTTGCCCGGGGCGAAGGAGACGGCGCAACCGACAAGCTCTCCGAGCACCGGGTCGGGCACAGCGACGGCGGCAACCTCAGCAGTCTCGGGCAGGGACGCGAGGGCGTTCTCGACCTCGGCGCTGGCGATGTTCTCTCCGCCGCGGATAATGATGTCCTTCTGTCGGTCGCGGATCGACAGCCAGCCGTCCTTGTTGACGGTGCCCATGTCGCCGGTGTTGAACCAGCCGTCCGGGGTGAGGACCTTGGCGGTCGCCTCCGGGTTGCCGTAGTAGCAGTTCATGACGTTGGACCCGCGCGCCCAGATGATGCCCATCTCGTCCGGGCCGCACTCGCGGCCCGTGTCCGGGTCGAGGATCTTGATGTCGCAGATGGGCACCGGCGGGCCGCAGCTCTCGGGGTTCTCGATGTAGTCGCGGCCAGTGAGCGCGTTGTGCAGCCCGTTCGTCTCCGTCAGGCCCCAGCCGTTGCTGACGCTCAGGCCCGGGAAGCGCTTCGTGAGCGCCGCCGCCATGCCGGCCTGGATCGGGGCGCCGCCCGACGACACGGCCGTGAACGTGCGCTCCTTCGGCAGCAGGGGCGACTGCAGGATCGCCTTCGTCGTCGCCGGCACGCCGCCAAGGATGTTCACGTCGTACCGCTCGATCAGCCGGATCGCTTCCGGCACACTCCAGCGCTTCATGAACACGATCTTGGCGCCCGTCGTCATCTGCCGCGTCGTCCACGAGATGCAGCCCGTGACGTGGAACAGAGGCGCGGGGACAAGCATGCTCGCCTGTGTCGGCGCCGGGGTCGTCGCCTGCTCGTACGTCGCGCCGGCGCGGAGCTGCGCGCGCATGCCGGCGAAAGTGCCCGAGACGTAGTTGTGCAGCGCGGCGCGCTGGTTCGAGATGACAGCCTTCGGCATGCCGGACGTGCCGGACGTGAAGAAAATGTGCCCGTCCGAGTCGGCGTCCATGCCCTCGAGGCCGTCGCCGCGCTCGACCGCCGCGACCTCGGCCTGCGTCGGGCGGTACTCGGGGATGCGCACGACGGACCGCCGCAGGTCCGCCGAGAGGTGCTCAGTCGGCTCCCAGGTGTAGATCGGGCCGACGCCCGCCGCCTTCAGCTTGTCCATGATCGGCACGAGCTCGGTAATGAAGTCGGCATCGCCGAGCACGAGGTCCGGCTTCGTGATGCCCAGGCAGTGCAGCGAGGCGTCGACGTGCAGCGTCGAGTTGATGAAGACAGGGATCGCGCCGCAGTAGTGCGCCGCCCACGCTGCGACGAGGAACTGGCTGCTGTTCGTCCCGCCGACCGCGACCTTGCCGCCCTGCCCGATCCCTCGCGAGCGGTACCACGTCGCAAGCTGGATCACGCGCCGGCGCTGCTCAGCGTACGTCACCTCCTCGTAGTCGGACGAGTTCGGCAGCGGCGACACATACATGACCCGGTCCGCGTACTTCTGGAAGCCCATCTCGAGCGCCGCGCGGTAGTTGATCGGTTGCTGAGGTCAGCGTGTGCGGCAGCGAGGCGGCTCACGTTCTTCCACACGCGCTGCTTGGCGCCGTTGATGATCGCCTCCTCCATCTCGCCGATGTGGCCCGGCGCGGTGAGGATCGCGTCGCCTGTCGTCAGCTACGCACGAGCGCCGGGGTGACTCACACTCGGCCATCGTCCGCACGGGGTAGGTCTTCGTTAGTTGAGCCATGGTGGTCATCGACGGTCGTTGGGCGTTGAGCGTGGAGAGTGAGGTGCAGAAAGGATGCCGGCGTGACTACTGGGGTAATAACACGCTGGCTCTGGTTGTGCTCGGCATCTCGAGGTGTCCCGCTCCTCGCACAGTGGGCTATACTGGGCAAGTGCCTTGGTAATGTGGAGAGCGTGAGCAGCGAAGACCGAACCCCGCCCAATCAGCCCGGCCTGCGTCAGGCGTCGGCCATGGCCGATTCCAGCGGCACCCCCCGCCCCCCGCATACCCCACGTTGCGCGGCGGAGCCCAACCGCCCAGCGCCCAGCCAATCTCCCAGCCGCCAGCCTGCACGCCCAGCAGCTGGATTCTCCGAGCCGTTCAGGCAATCTCCCCACCGTACGCTGCATACACCAAGATTAGAAGGGAGGTTGCCGACTTCCTTGCACCTGCCGGTTGCTTGCCGGATCCCTTCCTTAACCGGCCGCGGGCCGCGGGTGGGCAAACTCCGGAATCTCACCACATCCACTTCATCACGCCGCCGCACGTGATATGCCGAGCACCTACCGCTGCGGTGTCAATCCGACGATCGGCCGGCTGCCGCCGGCATCTTTCTGCGCACACAGAGAGTTCCAGTTAGAGGTCTTGAATATGCTGGGGCAAAAGAACTATGTTCTACATGGAGAGACCTCCGAAGACGTTGAGCACGGCCTGTGATGCCAGCTTCTTCCATCCATCCAGCAGTGCGCAAAGGGGTCAGTAACCACCGTGTCAACAGCGATCGGCGTTCTTTCAGCGAGCTCAAGCTCGGCGCCGAAAAGCGAAAAGCGAGCTTCGGGGTGGCCTTCCTGCATTATCCTGATATCCCTCCAGCTTTCGACCGAGCATCGCTCGCACGACCTTATCTTCTCCCGCCGATCGCTGCTATCTGTACAGTGCATGAGATGTTACAACCTGTGCCTTCTGCTCTAAAGCTATCGCCCGAACTCATCTACGTGCCTGCTCGCCTTTCTCCCGACGCCTGCAGCGCCGAGTCCGAGCCCACTCGCTGTGTCCCGTTCTCTCCGGAACTCGTGGGCCGAGTACACCTTGCCGGCATAGTCTGACGCGTTGCCGACGCCAGCGGCGATCGTGCTCGGTAACCCGAGCGGGGGCTGCACGGCCGTGCCAAGGCTCGCGACGAGCTCGGGTGCGAGGGCCGACAGCGTGTCCGCTGCTGTGGGCTTTAAGCTGTGTCCTGAACCAGCATCCAGGGCACGGGAGAGACGCTCGCCCTCTCCGCTGGCCGAGACACTGAGCTGGATGCCGGAGATACCCAGTCCCGGGTCGGCGGCAGCAGGTGTCCAAAGCGCCGGGTCGGGGGAGTATGCCTGCGCGAGTTTGGACGCTGCTGGAGCCGTGGAGCGACCCCATGCCTCACCGGCGAGCAACGGCGCAAGCGTCGCGAGCACGGCACGCGCGTGTTCTGGCGGAGTAGTGAGAGTCACGTCCTCTCCACCTGTGATCGCACGAGCAGCCATCTCGGGCAGCACGCGGCTCAACGCGCCTGCCGTTTCGGGATTCGAGGAGAGGGGCGACAGAAGGCGCACAACTGTCGCAAGTGCAGCGGGCGCATGGGCGTGTGCGCTGACGGACTGCGCACGCATGAGAGCCAACGCAAGTGCAAGAGGCGACTGCGAGTCCGGGTACGCAGCTTCCCTCGGCGTGTCGAGACGGGGAAGGGCACGCAGCGCTTCAGCTGGGGCGAAGTCGAGCGCCTGTCGCCCGTCAAGTCCCAGAACGGCGCGGAGCACACTCTCGTCGCCTGCCTCGGTGAGGGCGCTCAGCTGCGGCGACTCCAGCGCGCTCGCGAGCGTAAACCGACCCGTCTTCGCTAGCAGGCGCAGCGATGGCAGGGCCGCCGGGTCAGGCAGCGACACGAGGAGCTCGCCAGCTTCCGGAAGCTGAAGTTCTGCCTTCGACCTCTCCGGGAGCGCCGACTCAGATGGGTAGCCATACACCTCGACCGACAGCCGCGCCGGCGCGCGCACCATCAGACGCGCCGTCTCAGACTGCCGTCAGCTTACGAGAGGTCGGCTCAGCTCACACCAGGCGGCATGTCCAGCACACACTCCGTTGCGTGCATAACACGAACGCTTGACCGTTCTAGCGCACTTGCCGGATCAGACAGAGACAGGTTGTACAGCACATCAGCTGTGAAGCTCGGCCTGGGATCAGCTGGTACGGACATCAATGAGCTTACCCATCGCTCTCCGGCGCAAGCACAACGCGCTCAATGCGCACCGGTGCCTCAAGCGGGACGGCGGCGAGGAGGTCGTAGCGGAGCGAGCCGCGGAAGACGAGCTCAGCCATGGTGATAGTTGCAGAGTTCACATCGAGCAGCGCGTACCTTCCCTGCCCGTCAGTCGCGCAGTGACGTTTCAGATCCCAAGTGGAGGCGTCTCATCTCATCGTCCCTGGCCGGTCACGTGATAGTGTCGGCGGAAGCAAAATGATGGCCGTGGAGCACAGCCTCGGTAGTGCCGAGCGGTGCGGGGAGGTCCGGGCGTGCGAGTGGTGAAGAAGCCGGAAATCCCATGTCGTGTCGTCCGAACTCATCTCGGACTCTGCGACCTCGCTCCGGCGCGACCCCGGGTTGTGTCCGAACCTTGTCTCCGACCCAGACTTAAGAACGACCAGCGAGGGATACCGACATGCCTCCCGCCCCGAAACGACCGAAACTGTTCCGCGCGTGCGAGGCGTGCGTGTCCAGCAAGACGCGGTGCGAGGACGTCACGCCCGACGGCTGCGGGCACTGCCGCCGGCGCCGCAAGCAGTGCTCCCTGCAGGCGATTGTGGGCACGTACGTCGCGCCGCCCGAGGAGCGGTACGGGACGCCGGGCAGCGAGCAGCGCGAGCCTGGCGAAGACGTGCGCGCGCTCCGCGCCCGCCTCGCCGAGACAGAGGCGCGGCTCGCGAGCCTCGAGCGCGCTGCGCGCCAGCCCCAGCCCCCGCCGCCGCCGTCGTACCACTACTCGCCGGGGCAGGCGGGGCCCTCGACGCCGCGGGCCGGAATCCCCGCGCAGGCCGCCGCGCCCGAGCCGCGCCTCATGCAGGGCGCGCTGCTGCTGTCGACAATGCACCACCGGGTGACGCACGACGAGACGCTCTTCACGGCGGCGAGCACGCGGCCGTACCGCCTGCCGACGTCGGCGGGGCTGACAGCCGACCAGGTCGAGATGGCGTGGCACCAGTTCAAGGCGCGGATCACGGCGCTCCTCCCGCTGCCGCCGTTCACGGCCGTGTCGACGCCGGTGCCTGAGCACGGCTTCGTGCAGACGGCGATGCTGCAGTTCGTGCCGTCGCTCGCGGGGGTGGTGCGCCCGCTCGTCGACGAGGGGCTCCTGCTCGCAATGGCGGGGCATGCGACGCGCGACGTCGTGCTGGCGCTGCTGATCCTGAGCCTGGCGCCGGGGCAAGCCGAGGACGAGGCTGGCGCCGGCGCCGAGGGCAAGGTGCCCGAGCAGGCGCCAGTGACGCCGAGTGCGTTCCGGCTGATCGCGCTGGCGTACTCGATGGGCGCGAACCTGGGCATGCAGAGTGCGGCGGAGGCGGCGCTGCGCGCGGACCTCGACAGCGAGCACTGGGGCGAGATGCGCTTCCAGCTGCTATTGTGGGCGGCGGTCGTGAACCGCTACTCGCTGCTGAGCCTCATGTTCGGCAAGAGCGTGACGCTGCCGCCGCCGGTGGCGCCGCGGCTGCCTGCGTCGGCGCGCGAGAGCGTGCAGGTCGCGCAGGCGCACCTGCGCGCCGAGGGCGCGGTCGTGAGCGCGTTCCTGCCGCTGGCGGTGCGGCTGAACGACCTCGAGCACGCGCTCAGCTACGACGCGGCCGAGGTCGCTGGCTTGCAGACGACGTGGAAGGCGGCCTTCGACGCCGCCGCGCCCTACGTCGCCGACGGCGAGAGCCGCGCCGTGCGCAACGACGCGCGCCTCATCCAGTTCGTCCTCGGCGTCCGCATCGCAAGCCTCAGCATGTGGATCCCGTCCCCGCTCGTCGAGGCGCGCGAGGCAGCCCTCAAGGCCCTCAACGGCTTCCCCAGCGTCATGATCGCCGTCGTCGACATCCTCGCAGACTGCGACCCCCGCCGCCTCCCCGCCTACACGTGCATGTTCATCGCCACCGCCAGCCTGTGCCTCCGCCGCGCAGTCCTCTTCGTGCAGTACACGTACAACCACCAGCTGATCGACTCGCGCCGCCTCGACCAGGCCGAGGCCGCCATCGCCCCCATCAACGCCCAGTGCCGCTTCATCCTCCACCACGCCAGCGAGCTCCTCAAGAACCTCCCCTACGGCAAGGGCGTGTGGGGCGCCGAGGAGATGGAGGTCGCAGAGCGCGCCGCCGACAGCGTCTGGCGCAGCACAAAGCGCCACGCAGAGGTGCCCTCCTTCGGCATGGAGCTCGACATCATGAACTGGGACCTCAGCTTGTTATACCCAGACCTCAACTCGTTCCCGACCACGATGAGCATGTAGACCGTTGTACCGATGTATCTAGTACTTATGAATCTCGGCGTGTGTCAAGAAACACTTTGTCTCGCGACTGGCAGCAGCAGGCCCACTGTCAGCGCGCAACGGGCAGCGGCGTCTGATCTCGTCTGCGGCTGCCGCGCTCCCAGATCTCGACCCCAGGCACCCTGAGGCCCGATTCCAACGAACCCAACAGCCCGAGAGACACAAATAGAACGGGCCAAGACCACGCCTGCTTCTCTGCAGCACGAGGCCTGACTTCTCGGCCCCCGAGCGCGCTTCTTTGGGGCGGAGTATAGTCGCGTTTGTTTACTCCGTAGACGCCCGGGATCCCGGTGACTGACGCCCTCGGCGGCCAGCTCCGCCGTCGGGCATCGGGGCGTCAGGGCAGCGAGACAGCCGTACGCCTCCGCGCCACAGGACGCCAGGATTTCATTATTGACAGCATTGAGACTGAAAGCAATGGCCATTGTTGACACACATGATCTTTGCATGAATACTACTCGGTCGCTTCTGAATACTTTGTACAGGACGGCGTGAATTGCTGTCGATGATGGCTCGTTGAGCTCTTGGGATCTACTGATTGATTACTTTCATTGTGCGCTCACTTCTTCCGGCGAGTGTCGCCAACCTTGGTCCAGCCGTCGGACAGATCTCGCTTAGGCATCGCCAGGGCCGATGCAACGGCCGCTGCGGCCTTCTTCTCCTTCTTCTCCGGCGATCGCCTCTTCGTTGGCGGCGGTGCACCAGGAACATGGCGCTGCACCGGCTCCCTCATCGCGACCGGGCTTGAGGGCAGGCTGCAGGTCGGGCCTCGCCCCGGTGGCGAAGACTTGACGGGGGAAGACGACCTGCTGGTGGGGATCGATTTAGACCCGGCCGACTTGACGGAGGTCGGCGTCTTCGAAGGGGAAGACAACTTGCTCGACTCCCTGCGCCGCCGGCTTGAGGGCTTCGCTTCGGCACCCTTCTGCGGCTTGCTAATGGGAGGTGTCGAGGGCTGAATTTGCGTTTGCGTCCAGGCGGCACTAGTTGGCGATGCGAGGTCAGCGGACTGCTTGCTACCCCTGTTTAAGGGTTCCCAGTCCAGGCCCAGAACGGACCCGTTCACCGACTCGGCCTGCATGGAGCCTCGCCGGATGGACGCCGGCGGGGTCACTGAAGAGGAGATCGAACAGCTGCTACCCGTCGTCGTCCGCGACAGTGGCGGCAGGTCGGAAGCAGACCGAGCTGGTGACGCAGGAAGCTCCAAAGAGAGGCAGCTGTTGGTGGCCTCGTTGTCTTCCTCGAAGGTGTACACGGGAGGCGTGGCTCTCTGACAGTCATCCCACACCTGCAGGGTAAGGTAGACCGAGTGGACAAAGTCGATCGGCGTCAGCG
Source organism: Trichosporon sp. PB005A (assembly GCA_023630055.1). Taxonomy (NCBI): domain Eukaryota; kingdom Fungi; phylum Basidiomycota; class Tremellomycetes; order Trichosporonales; family Trichosporonaceae; genus Trichosporon; species Trichosporon sp. PB005A. Next base: position 554,781 of record JAMALZ010000007.1, read on the forward strand.
TCGAGCGCTTGGCAGCTGAGAAGCGCCACTCGCCCTTGCCTTGTCTTCCCATCCATCGGAGGATGCGGAAGTTCGGCAGTCGCCTGGCGAAGCGTCGGAGTTCACGGATCTCGACGAGGGTAGGGTCGGTCTCGGCCATCTGCTTCGCGAGGAAGGCCGGAAGGTTGCCCGCTTCCTTCTTCGACTTGGCCGACTTCGCCTTGGGAGCAGTGTTCGCATGGATAGGGTCAGTTGTGACGGAGAGCTGCTCAAGATCGGGCACATTCCCGAATGCTGTGGTCATGCCGATGATTTCCAGAATGGACGTCGAAGCCGCAACCTGGAGGCACCGGAGTCGAGGACAGTTCGTGAGGATGGCCTCAAGGTCGGACTGCGTGATCTCCCACCAGTCAATACACAGATCCTCCAGCAAGCTTCCCTCGTCCGTGATTAGGCTCAGGAAAGAGGCCGGGATCATTCCGAGCGTGTGGGTGGGGAGCGGGACGGGCTGAACAACGTTCGCTGGTGGCCAGGGCAGTGTGGCGATCGGGTGAACCACGCGGCGGATGTGGAAGCGAGTGAGCTGGGCCACCGGAATGGCCTCAATAGACTCGAGGTGCTTTAGAACCCACCTGAGTGTAAGCTACGGCAAGCGAATTATAACTCACGAGTGGTGAGGCCCAGCCTCGGAGATATCGATGACCAGAGACGTCAGACACTGCGGCCAGCAGTCGATCAAATTCCAGGTGTTCTTGTCCAGCCGGCCCTCAACATCATTCAGATGCAGACTCTCAAGGACAGTGCAACCGGCCAGCAGCACTCGGAGGCACTCAGCGTTCAGCTTCGTACCAGACGTCGCGAGAGTGAGGTGCTTCAGGCTCCCGAGGCCGCCAAACATTGCGACTGATTCACAAAGGCGCAGGTCTGCAAAGTGCGTCGAGAGTGAAAGAGTATGCAGGCGAGGCTGGCTGACACCTTCGAACAGGCCTGTCAGGATTTGGAAGTGGCTAGCAATGGTGCGCGCCTGCGATGAGTTGACGCACGAAGAAGCAACTCACTCCTTGCGCAGTCAGATTGTCCAGGGAGAGTTCCTCGAGGTCTTCCCAAGCTACACCGAGAGCCCATCCCTTCATGCCAGTGGCTCGAGCTCGACCCTCTCCCGGTTCCGGGATGGTCGTCGACTCGAATCCTGGTGGGGCGCTCAGTTGCAGCGCCGGGGTGATCCGCGGGTACACTGGTGGGGCAATGACACAGGCGGGGTGGGGCTGCGGAGTGACGATCTTCAGTCGTCGCAAATAGCGGAGGGAGGAGATGGTCTGCAGTCAGCGAGAATTGCAGCAGCGAGCAGCTCACGTTCCACAGATTGTCCCCTACACCGAGACTCGTCTCCCATGTCAAGTCCTCAATATGAGGAAGGTGAGCAATCAAGCTGGCCGCTAGGTCCCATGCCTCGGCCCGATCAAGTGTACGCGTGCCCTCGTCAACCTCCATGGGTGTGTGAGTTGCACACGGCTGCCGGAAACGGAGAACCCGCACATGGTTGGCGTAGCTCGGGTTACTACGGCGTTAGTCAAGCCCTCGAGGGGCATAGAACTCGAGGAAGGGCGGTCTTCGGGGCACCTGAGGGCGGCACAAGACTCACCGGAAGACCGCCCAGAGCTTGGGTTTGGAGTTGTAACCTGGACAGCAGGGTCGATCCTTATCAGAGGTCCCCTGAATCTGGTTACCGACGGTGGCGTGGCCGAGGGTGCCAGGGAAGTCGATGTGGACGTCGAGCTCGCGGTAGACGAATGCTGCGGTGACATCGTGGACGGCCCTGTTGCCGCACTGGAGGAGAGTGGAGGCGGCGTCTGGGCTAGAGTTGAGAATGTATGGGAGGACGGCGACTGCGTATGCGTCAGCGTCCGTGCACACTGGAGGGTACGAAAGGAGGACGCCGCCGCACTCGCAGCGTCTGTGACCTTCTACTCACGAAGACGCGCATCGTCGTCGCTCATGTACCCGGCAGGGTGCTGGCTATGCCGAGCGGAAGGATCGTGTTCGTCGGCAGTGCCCATCTTGTGGGGGGTTGCCGTGCTTGAAGGAGGTCAGTGGGAGGAAAGGAGTGAGTGGTCAATGTTGGGTGGCGAATGAGGGAATGGGGAGGTTGGAGTTGCGGCTGTGTCGAAGGAGTCGACGGGTGAGGAAGGTGTGCGAGACAGCGAGGCAGGCAGCTGGAGGCCAGCAGGAGGCAGGAGGGCGAGGAAGGTCGGGCGGCCAGGCGGCACGGGGCGGTCAGACGGGCGATGGGCGGGGAGGATCGGGGCTAGAGGTGCAGGAGCGAACGAAGGGCGCAATGAGTGCTAGGGTGAGTGAGGGTGTGTATTTGACGGGTGAGTGAATGATCGTGAGTGAGTGTCTGTCTGGTGTCGAGACGGTGTCAAGACGCGAAAGCGATCTGGACATTGGGCCGGGCTTGATCGTCGTTCTCCATCACCTGCGCATCCGCATCCACTTAGGCAAGGTCCGCAAGGAGTAAGGTGTTCGTGCACTCGCCGGCTCCGTTGTCCACCACGCCACCGCCCAAGCGTTGGTCATCGTCCTCCACAGGCACTGCTGCCTGGACGCCAAGGCGTCGCTCGAACGGACGTGAGCCTCACACAGTACCTACGGTGTGCACAGCAATTACTCGCCTCGCTCCGACACCATTGTCGACCAGCATTGCCTCGACCTCCACTATCGCTCCCTCTCCAGCTCTGAATGTCGCTCCGAGCCAACAAAACGTGGTAAGCACTCGCCAAGCCATGGCTCCTTGGAAGAAAACGTCTTGCCGCCCAACGATCGATCTTGTGAGTGGATGGACAGAGCAAGCGGACCCGTGCGGCTGCGCACGAGACCGTGGCACTGGTGGTTAAGGCTGAAACAGCAAGCCATGTCAGTAGTTGTAGCCGAGCGATGATCTCACTCAGGTCCTGCTGGCTGCTGGGATGCATGGTGAGTCTGCGAAAGGTGGCTTGTTCTCATCCCAGCTTGTGCACGGCCGACTTGACCGCAGCGCCTTCGTTCTCGTCCAAGTCACCGACCACCGATGCGTCTCCGTCCGTTGTCCGCGCCCTGGCTGCAACGGCCGACCGGCCATATCCGAGGCTAGGCAAGCCGGCGCACGGTGTCAGCGGAGGAACCGCGTCGGCAAGTGACCGATCATTCGGCGGCCGCCTGCCGAGGCTGGCGTCGTGGCTGTATCCACGCCGGCGGCTGTCGCAAACGTGCTACTCGCACGTTCAGGACGCACTCGAGCTGGTGAGTGAGCTAGTAGTGAATAGTGGAAAGCTTCAGATAACGGAGGTGGTCGACGTCGCCCGTCTCGTCGCTCGTCGCGTCTTAAGTTCAAAACGACGCGCGAGGTCCAGGCAAGACAGGGCGGAGGAATCGCCGAGCCGTGATTAGTGCGATTGCTGATACGCCAGTGCACATGAGAATGCCGAGGCTATGGGACCTGCAACCGGAGCGCGGAGCAAGAAGTGTGATCGGGGCGAAAAGAGGATCCGAGGTGATGGCAGTAGGGTTCGGTCAACGAGCAGCCTCGGCCTCGGCATGCCTCAAGCTGTCCGCCCCGCGCCCGCGACTAGAGGGTATGACAGAATGTTTACAGGGACTAACACCAAATACGGCAGCACCACAACGCCAAGCTCATCGCGTGGGGAGCTGTGCACCGCACCCGGGTCTGAGTCGATGAGTCGCGATACGAGGTATAACACATGGAACGTGTGCAGCCCATGCAGGTAGGCTGAAATGGTGGCTGGCCGGACAACCCATGGCTGCGCGTTGGGATATTCTGAACTAAACGATGTGCGTGGTGCAGAGGAGTGCGAACCTCCACCCCACGACCAGTGTCCTCGCGACATTCCTGCCTAGGAGGTCGGGTGGTGAGGTTGGATATTGACGCGGAGCTGAGTTTCCTTTGACACATGGCTGATGACACTCGCGCAGCAAGGCGCCCGAGGCAAGCAAGCGCAGGCGACTGGGCGGAGGCTCAGGGTGTCAGCGGCCAGGGCAGCAAAGGGCAGGGCAGGGCACGGCGCTGGAGCCCGACCCGGTGGATGCAGACATTCCACCTGGTGTCTCGCCACTCGGCAGCTTCGCCAACCATGAGGCCAAATGTTGACCCACCGCCCGGGGTCCGACGTCCGCCTGCCCGCGGCAGTAGCAAGGTCTGGCCGGTATACGGTATGGGAGCCCGCACCAGCTGGGCCCAGGTGACGTCAGGGAGTTACTGCCCCTTGCCCTACGGGCAGGCTCTCGCAGATTTACTCGCGGGCGCCGCCTGCCGCATGACTTTCAGGACCCTCAGCCTACTCGCAGAATGCCGCATGCGATCACAGTCATCCGCACAAAGTCATGATGCTTCCCCTCCTCCGAGCCCGCTCCCAGGCGCTTCTCCTGGCCCTCTGACTTGCTGAACAAGCCCTCCCCTACCACGGGGGCCGCCATCTGATTCAGCACCGCGCCGTGCGGCTCTCTTCCGCACCTGAACCCGCCCAGTCTGGAGCACCCGATGACCCATTCTGCCGTCGTCCTGCTTCCTGCCCGCCTGCCCGCTGCTCGCGCACCTCACACCTCACAGCCGGCTCCGCACTGCCCCATCTGTTTGTCAACACTTATAAAACTTCTTCTCACACGAACACTCCCCATTCTTCGCCATCTAGTTTCTTGTTTTCTTTCTTTGTCTCTTGTGTCACTCGTCTCCTCTCGGCATCGTGCCCCCTCCTCACACGACCCTCCCGACACATTTGTTGACAACTTTTTTTGATTAACCTTCCCCCCGTTCCTACCCCTCCTCACCTTCCCCGCCTTGCTCCACACCTCCCCTTCCACCTGCGTCATTCAACAACATGCCGCAGCCCGACTCCCAAACCGCGCTGACCTCGCCATCGGCAGCGTCGACGCTCAACAATGCGACCGCCGCTGAGAAGAACCGCGCCGACGGCGCCCCTATCAGCGATGTCTCCAAGCTCACCCTGCACAAGCGTCCGTGGCGCCGATACGTCACGCCGTTCGAGTACATCCTCCACCACCCGTACAAGGGCTCCGGTACTGACGAGGACCCGTATCTCATCGACTGGCTGCCGGAGGACCCCGAGGACCCCCAGCGCTGGCCTCAGATGTGGAAGTGGTTCCAGGTCGTCCTCTGTTCGCTCGCGACCCTCGCCGTAGCCCTGTCTTCCTCGGCTTACTCTGGCGGTGTCCAGAGCATGCTTGCCGACTTTGGCCACTCCTCCCTTTTCTGGACCGCCGGTGTCTCCCTCTTTGTCGTCGGTTTCGCTTTCGGACCACTGTAAGTACCGCCAAGGTGACGGGAGCTCTGGTGCTATAGCCTCACTCCACCTGCCTCCGTCATCGACGCCTACCCTGCATTTTCAGACGTCATGTGCTAACCTCCAGGCTCTGGGCCCCTGCCTCCGAGGTCATGGGTCGCCGCTGGATCTACATCGGCACCTATGCTATGCTTACGCTCTGGCAGGCCGTGACCTGTGCTTCGCAGAACGGTGGCTCCATCCTCGTCTTCCGTGCTCTCGCCGGCTTCTTCGGCTCGTCGCCCCTTGCCAACGCCGGCGGAACGCTCGCCGATGTCCTTGACGGCAAGCAGATGGGTATCGGCATGGCCTTCTTCTCTGTTGCTCCCTTCCTCGGTCCCGCTCTGGGCCCCATCACCGGTGGATTCCTGGGTGACGCTGCCGGCTGGCGCTGGGTCGAGGGCATGCTCGCCATCTTCTGCGCGGTCATCACCCTCATGCTCTGGCTCTGGGGCGCTGAGACCTACGCTCCCCTCATCCTCCGCGAGCGTGCCAAGAAGCTGTCCAAGTACACTGGCAAGGTCTACCGCTACCGTGCCGACGCTGCCAAGCCTCTGAACGTCAAGGAGCTCTTCATCGGCGCGCTCACCCGGCCCTGGAAGTTCCTCGTCTTCGAGCCTATCGTGCTCCTCCTCTCGATTTATGTCGCTATCATCTACGGTATCCTCTACCTCAACTTCGCTGCCTACCCCATCGTCTTCATGCAGTACCGTGGCTGGAACGCCGGTCAGGAGGGTCTTGCCTTCCTCGGTATCATGGTCGGTGCCATTCTCGCTGTGGCCGTCGTCATTTTCTGGGGCAACAAGAAGTACCTGGCCGACGTCAGGAAGCGCGGCTACCCCATTCCGGAGGACCGTCTTCCTCCCGCCTTCATCGCCTCTGTCATTATCGTTATCGGTCTCGCCGGCTTCGCTGCGACTGACGGCCCGGACGTCCACTGGTCTGCGTCCATCATCTTCGGTATCCCCTTCGGCATGGGCATGGTCCAGCTCTTCCTTTCGATTCTTGGCTACCTCGTCGACTGCTACACCGTCTACGCCGCCTCTGTCCTGGCTGCCAACGCCGTCCTGCGTTCGCTGTTCGGTGCCGGCTTCCCTCTCTTCACCGCCGCCATGTACAAGAACATCGGCATCCACTGGGGTGCGGCTGTGCCCGGCTTCCTCGCCCTCGCGTGTCTGCCCATGCCCTTCCTGTTCTACAAGTACGGCCCCGCCATCCGCAAAAAGTGCAAGTACGCCGCCGAGGCGCAGCAGATCATGCAGCAGATCATCGCTGCTCGTAAGGAGGCTGCCGGCGGTGCGCCCGACGTCGAGAAGTCGGCTCGGGAGCCCGGCGCGCCCGAGTTCCAGGGCGGCGGCGAGCTCGAGACGACCGTCTCCCCGGAGCACGGCGAGGACGTCCTCGACGACTACCCCGAGGTCATGTCGCTCGAGCGCTCGAACAGCATGCAGTACGAGATCCACGACAAGCGCACCCGCTCCAACTCGCTGTACCGCGCCACCTCCGGCGCTTCGCAGGCGTCGTACCACGGCGGCGCGCGCGTTGGTCGCGTCGTCTCGCCCACGGCGCAGACGCCGATCCGCGAGTAATCCCCCCTCTCCCCTTCTCCTTCCCACTACCCCACACGCATATCCTGCACCTCCACACACCCACAATGGCATAACACCAGCATCCCCTTCCCTACGCCGCCTATAATTCATCTCTTTCGGACCCTTCCTCATCGAATAATCTTTCCATTCTGTAACAGTAGCAGTAGTTAGACCGTGGCATTTCATAGACTCTTTGGATGCTAGAGATACTCGGAAACAGCACCGTTGGTGCCAGTCGCGTGCCCACACTGACTGACCACTGAGGGGCGATCGCGGGCAGAACTTCAGTACAACGTTTGTCCGCGCTCCAAGCGTCGATCAGGTCCCATTCCGGCGCATCGTACTTCCAAAGCACACCCGCACGCGCGACCGCGGCGGGCAGCTCGGTCACGGGCTCGGTCAGCGGGTCGGGCGCGTCAGGCAGAGTCCGCGTGCCAGTCAGAATCTTGGAGCGAAAGTTCGCTCCGGGCGTACCTGGCGCAGCCCGTTCAACAAAAGTCAGTAGAAGCTACTCAATTGGGGCTCGCACGGCGCCTGGAGCGGCCGGAGCGCGCGGTGAATCAGAAGTCAATGCCTAAAAGTGGTATGTAGCAATCAAAAAACAGGGGATATGGGATATGAGGGTGGCGAGAGAACCAAAGTGGAAGTCCGTGATGTACTAGGGTTGCTTGTGCTGCTTTGTAGTTCTAAGCGTGGTCTAGCGAGTCTAGAGCTCTAAGGTGTGGTGGAGTGGGGAGGTGGCTTAGGCCTGGGCGGCCTTGAGCTGTTTCGGCATGCCGTCGAGGCCCTTCGAGACCGTGGCGGGGTCGAGCGTGCCGAAGCGCGACGAGCAGTCGAGCAGGATCTTGAGGCCGTTGCGGGCGCGCACACGCGAGATGTCCGTCGTCTTCGGGCGCGGGCTCGCGTGCGCCTGCGCGTGCGCCTCCTCGCCGTACGGATACGGGAACTGCTTGTGCATGAGCTCGTAGACGGCGAGCGTGACGCCGAACTGCGGCGACGAGCGGATCACTCGCGCAAGGCCACCCTTGTACAGCGCGCGCAGACCCTCCTCCTGGTAGATCTTGGCAAAGCCGTCCAGCACGCCCTTGTACACCGTCTGGCCGGCGCGCGCCTGCGTCTGCAGACGCGTCTTGACCACATCCGCAGGCGTCGTCAGGTACGCCGCGGGCATGCCCGCGATACCGGCAGCCAGCAGCAGCTCGCCGAACGACAGCTGCTTGCCGTGCTTGCCCTCCGCGAAGATGTCCTTCTTCAGGTGCGCGTACGACGTGAAGTAGATCATCGAGAACGGAATGTCACGCCACAGACACGCTCCGGCGCCCTTGTACAGGCCCATGAGACCAAGCTGCTTCACGACGTGCCACGCGCCACGCTGGACGGCAGCTCCTCCCTCGACGCGCGCCATCTCGCCCGCCATCTGCAGACGGATCTTGACAATCTCCAGCGGGTTCGTGACGGCGACCTGACATCCTCCGGCGGCACCTCCGGCGAAGATCTCCCATCCGAGCGGGATCGCGCCAGTATCCGGGTCCGTCTTCTTTTTTCGGATCATCTCGTTGACCGTGATCTTGATCGCCTTCTCGGGAGCGACACCGACGAGCTGCGGCAGGACACCGCGGTAGAACGCACGCACGCCGCCCTCGTTCTGGTACACCTTCTTGACACAGTCCCACGCGTTGCGGTACAGGACCTCACCGACGACGTTCGAGCGCTGGTTCTGCAGACGCGTCTTGACCAGGTCGATCGGGTACACGGCGAACGCACCAACACCTCCAGCGATACCGCCCTGCACGAAGTTGAACGTCGACTCGGCGGCGTGGCTCATAAAGCTGCGCTTGCCGAGGGGCTCAACCTGCGAGAGCTGCATAGGCGGCTGCCACTTGGCGTCGAGGAGCGACGCAAAGTCGGCGAGGGTCAGTCGCTCGCCCATCTTGCCGTCGATACCGCGGCCAGCGAAGTGCCAGATGATGTTGGCCTCCATCGGCGTGAACATGCCGTAGCGGAGGTTGCCGGCGGACTCGTTCAGGAAGTCGGAGACGGCGATGCGGCCGTCCTTCGACTTCTTGGCGGCACGCTGGATGATGCGCTCGACGACGTCCATGTCGCGGATCACGTTGTGGAACGCGATGACCTCGGAGTAGCTGATCTTCCGGCCGGGGTTCATGGTGCAGAGGGTAGGGAGGCGCTCGAGGACCGAGTCGGACAGCTTGTGGCCAGCGATCTCGACAATGATGCGCTGGAACTCCTCCGGCGAGATGTATCCGTCTCCGTCCTTGTCAAAGTAGTGGAACGACTGACGGAGACGCTCTCCCTGGAAGCCCTTGATGAGCTGGGTGAACTCGGGGTAGCCGAGAACATGGTTGCCGCCGCGCTTTCCGAGGTAGAGCTTGATCCAGTCGCAGTCAAAGTTGAAGGGGATGCCAGAGCCGGCAATGTTCTGCTGCAGGACGTTCTTGAACTCCTCGAAGTCGATGGTGCCGGAGGCGTCACTGTGGGCGTTGTTAGTCACCTGTCTCCGTCGTCGGGGTGGGGGAAGGCCGCCAAGGCGGCTGAAGGCGGCAACTCACGAATCAAAGACCGAGAACGCGAGCTGGTAGTCGGCGTCGGGCTGGGAGCAAAGTTAGTTGCGGGATTCAAAAACACTGCCGGCGGCTGTTGCACGGCAATGCCGCGTTTTCGGCTTGGCTCACTCGTTTAAGCACTGGGTCGTCAGCAAGGTACGTTCAGTGTTCGCACGACAAGCGCCGGCGGCAGGGCAAGGGCGGCGACGTAGTGTGCGCAGGAACGGGAACGAGGGTGCGCCGTTCCTGTCGGGCGGCGTTCACTTTTGCTATGCGCTGACGACACCGACGCCAACGCCAGCTTGCCAGACGCTTGTGCATGTGCATGCATCGATGAGCAGGAGAAACTTACGCGTCTCGAACAGAACAAAGTCCTCGAATGACACGAGACCGCGCTTGTGGGCGTCGGCGACTCGGAAAACTGCGGGTCAGTGCTTCGGTCGAGCGAATGCGAATGAGCGACGCCCAAGGTGGAGGCGGCGTCTGGGCAAAAGGCCAAAACAAAAAAAACACATACGGATGCTGTACTGCTCGCGCTTGATGCGGTTGAAGCCCTCGTCGGTGGGGGCGATGGCGTCGATGAACTGCTGGGTGTTGAGGTACCTGGGGTGACGGGGTCAGCATGCTGCGTCTCGGTGTACGGAAAGTGACTGCAGTGACTCCAGGGTGACGGGATGTGGGATGAGGTGCCGGGCCGGCAAGTAAGCGCGGGCGGTGGCCGGTGGGCAGGGTAGGTCGACCTCGCGCCTGGCGCCGAGTGACAATGGATGCATGGGTTACCGGGTGCGTGTTTGTGTCACTGTCACCCGGCGCTCCCCGCTGGAGCCGATGCATGGGGTGTCGCCGCTGCTGGCGGGGTCGCGCTCGCCACTACACCTGCGCCCGCGCCCGCCACCGCCCATCATGCATAGCGCTGATGCCTGATGTGTGTGCGCGTGTGCACCGTGGCCAAAAATTTCGGCAAGGTTGCGGCATGCAGCGAATTTTGCGGACACGCGTCAGGACGCATGCGTTCTAGGTACGAGCACGTACCCACGGCCGGCGGCAACGCTGGCTGCGCGACCCAAGATTTCGAGTGGGAGCAGGGTCGGGACGTGGTCTGTGCCAAAAAGCCAGCCAGCACTCACTTCTTTCCGTCGACCTCGACGCCGGCGTGCTTGTCGAACGTCCGCTTCCAGCGGTTCAGCTCCGACTCGGCGGGCGCCGTCAGCGAGGCAATGCGCGCCGCGACGCCCGAGCTGTCGGACGCGGGCGCGGAGGACGATGAGGCGGCAGCAGACATTTTGCGTGCGTGCGTGCTGCGTGCTTCTTGACTCGATCGAAACTTGAAAACAAGTCGGGGGGCCGGGCTGTCGTGCTTGTCTCAGCGGCGGCGGGGCGGGCGGGCTCGACGGGGGGCGGGAGATGGAGCAAGCAGCACTGAAGAGCTTGCAGTCGAGGTTGTGTCTGGAAGACGAGAAAGGAAAAGAGGATGGAGAGTGGGGGAGAGGGAGAGGGAAGGCGAAATGGATAATGAATCTTTGTTACACGGTCATTTCAAGCGGCAGTGCACAAGCGCACAAGGCAGCCTTAGGGCGCAGGGCGGCACGCGGCGCGCGGCGCGCGGCACTGCCCAGCGGCCAGCGGGCGGCCACAGGCGACTCAAGCGGCAGTCAGCACCCTGAGCAGCCGGTAAGCCGCCTCTGCTCTGGCCCGGTCCTAAGGCACGGGCTAATCGGCCGCCTAATGCACCTAATAAGAGTCAAGCCAACGCGCCAACGCGGCAACCCGCCCAGCAGCTTCGGGCTCTTGACCCGATATCGGACTTGCCGCCGCCTCACAGCGAGATCTACTCGCTCAGGACAGTTGCTCCCGGCGCATTTCTCGTGCTTCATCAACATCAGCCTTATCTCCAGCCGACCGGTGCCCTCCGCGAGCGACCCGGCCCTCGCGACCTCAGCGAACCACAGTACTCGGAGCGACAGGACCAAGACCCAGGCCCACCCGTTCCCCTGCTGGCTGCACCTGCGCCGAGACCAGCTTCTGTCCGGCCCCTCGCGACCTCCACTCGACGCGTTCCTCAGTAGTGTCGCCTGTACTGCCCGAGACTTGACCAGCGAAGCCGGCGAAGATGGAGGACCTCGGCCTCCCCATGTCCTTTGGCAAGCAGCCAGCGCAGCCAGCGCATCCGGCCGCGTCGCTGCCGCCGAAACCGCCCCCGCCGCGCGGCGAGCCGGGGCAGCGCGGCCCGCGCGGCGTCGTCGGCGGGGGCAAGCGGCGGCGCGGGCGAGGCGCGCACAACGCAGGCAGCGGGGCCAACGCGCAGCCCGTCTCGGCGCGCGGCGAGCAGAGCGCAGCCCAAGCGGGGGATACCGCCCTCAACCCGGGCGTCAAGGTGAGTTCTGGCTTCTCACGCGTTTCATGTGTTCCTGCGTCCTGCGCGTTGGGCGTGCCGGTGCCAGATGGCCGCTGTGGCAGCTGTGGTGTGCGTCGACGCACCGAGACGGACAGTGGCACCCCCTCCTCGTTATCTCGTGCCTCGCTGCTCGGTGTTGCGCGCTCAGCTCCAGCATGCCAGCACGGACGCGAGTTTCGCCGCCGGCGAGATTACGAGCGCTGGGCGAGGAGGAGCGTGCGCGCCCCAAACTATGCGGCACTGGCTGCACTGGCACGCGCAGCGGTCCGAGCGGCCGCTGCCGCCCCCATCTTTCCAGGCGGGGGCAGCGCCGGCGGCACTGGGCCTGACTTCTCCGCTCCCTGTGTTTGCTGGGGTGGAGGCGTCGGCGCACGCCCTGCGCCCCGAGCGCAGCCTCCTCCTCTAACACGCATGAGCCACGCTTCGAAGACGTGCTAGAAACGTGCTGACGATAGCAGCGGCCGCCAGCGTCGCCCGACGCGTCCCGTCGCGGCTCTGGGCGCGGCAGGGGCGGGCGGCACGGGGCCTCCCACGCCCACGGCGGTCACGGTGGAGGACATGGACACGGCGGACACGCCGGAGGAAAGGACGACTACACCACAAAGGGATACTTCCAGGAGAGCTTCTGCGAGGACCCGTGGCGCGACCTTGTCCCCCCGTCTACTCACTGAGATCGGGACGTAGCATCAGAGAACGGTAGACAGCACATGTATCATAGTGTATCATATCGCAGCTGCTGCTTCTGCAGTCCGAATCAGCTCGACGGGAGGAAGTGCGGCGTCGCGGCGGCAGTGTTGCATCAAGATCCAATGCACATCCAGTACACAATGCGGTGGTAAATCTTTACATAGTGGTAGGTCTATTCGTCACATACGTGGCTACTTCCGGTTCTGGCCGTTGATCGCGCGGCACCACTGCAGCGCGGTCGAGTGGCTGCCGCCGTTGAAGTAGTAGATGCTCTTGTTGTCGACGACGCGCAGCACGCGGTCGTTGCTGTGCAGGATGCTCGCCGGCTCCTTGAGCGTCGCCATGCGCAGCACGCTGAACAGGTCGACAGGCCCGTCCCACCCCGCGTCGTTGCGCTTCTGCACGAGCACAAGCATGTCCGAGCACAGGATCAGCATGACCGCCTTGTCCATCGGCTCGGGCTTGATAAACTCGATCGGGATGACAGACTTGGACGTCGTGATCGTGTTGTCGCCCGAGCCCGACGGCACAGAGTAGTCGACCTCGGCGAACGCCGATGTCTTCTTGACCACGCGGATCAGCTGCAGCGCGCCGTCCAGCACCAGCTTGCGGTGCGGCTGCACCAAAGGCGACGGGCCGCGCGAGGTGATCCGCTGCTGCCAGTGCAGCAAGCGCAGGCGGCTCTCGGCCTCGCGCTTCTCCTCGTTCATGAGCGACGCGAGGTTCGCAATCTCGTTGATAGCGTCATCGAGCGCGTCGCTCGGTCCGAGCGTCTCGCGCGGCGGTGTGCACATCGCCAGGTCCTCGAGCAGGAGCTTGTAGCGGGGCACACGCTGCACGGGCAGCAGCAGGTACGACTCGAGGTTGATCTGCGAGTGGCGCGGGTTCTCCTTGCACTTCTTCAGGAAGTGCTTGACGCGCTTGCGCTGGCTCGGCTGCAGCGGCGAGTGCTGCATCGGCTTTCCATCGCCGACAGGAAGCACGGCTGACCCTATCAGGCCGGCTCCGATCGCGGCGACTCCGATGCCCGACGACGGCGACACCTTGCTGCTCGTGGACGGCGACGACCCAGCGACAGGCAACGTCCACGAGCGCATCCGCTGCAGGGCGTTGTCAAAGTTGTTGATGTACGTCGAGTACTGCTTCATGTAGGCAATGTAGGTGCGGAACACCTCGCCGACCTGGTGCGCGATGCGGGCCGAGATCGTTCCCTCCGAGTCATCGCTGCCGCGGAGCAACGGCTCAATCACGCGCTCCAGCGCCGGAAGGAAATTGTCGCGATGGATGACCAGGATCGACTCGACACCGCCAAACACCACCTTGCGCTCGGCAAGCGGGATCAGGGTCTCGGCCGACTTCGAGGAGATGCACTGCGACGCAGGCTGGACGTAGATAGCAATGAGCTCCTGGAGGCCGCGGACGTACGTCTTCTCCGTCTCGAAGATCTCCCTGATGACACCGGCACGCTTCGACTTGTCGTCCTTGAACCGCTTGACCTGCGTCGATGGCATGTCTGCGGGGTCGACCGCCGTCGACCTCCGCTCGCTGGCGACACTGATCATCGACTGGCCACGCATCGAGTCACGGGCGACGCTCTCCATGGTCGGGTGGCGCGACTGCGTCGAGTCCCGCAGGCTGGCGTGGTCGGACAGCGGCGACGTCGGGTTGAACATGGCACCCTCCACAACCTCGAAACCACCGTAGGGCTCAAGCGCAGGCAGAGACAGCTCGTACAGATCGCGCAGGTAGCTCTTGATCGACTCGAGTCCTCGAGTGTAGCGCGCCTCCTGGTCCATGGCAGCGGCCTCCATCTCGTGGTGCGTGGCGGCCGAAGAGGGGGCGCGGACCGAAGTCCCGCGCGCCTCGGGCTCGTCGCCGAGCGTCTCCATGGCGTTGTCGTCGGAAGGAGTCGTCGCGTACGCAGTCTCATGGTCCACCAGCGTAGCCTGCGGCGCCATTAACGGGGACAGCGAAGGGATCGAAACACCGTTGAGCGAGGGCGGGCTGGGGTCGATGGGGAGGAAGCTGCGCCGCTTGTTCCGACGCATGGCGGACGCAGCACCGTAAGATGAGGGAGCAAGGTTGTGGGCGTTGAGGTGCGACAGGCTCGAGGCGGACGTAGACAGTCCGTTCGGAGGTGAAACAGGGGCACTCTCCGCAGAGCCCGGGGTAAGGTTGTTGGATCGCGTGGGAACGACAGATGTAGACCAGCCAGACGTCAAGGTTGGTCGTCGGGGCTTGATACCGTTGGGAGCCGAGTGAGTGTGAGGGAGCGTCGGCATTGACGAAAGGTTGGCAGCGGCCGAAGCGTTCAGCTGGGCCGTGTAATCCTTCTCCGTCCGCAGACGCGAGATGGAGACCTTTCGGAGGAAGCCCCACTTGTGCTTGCCACCACCGTCCTCCGAGTCGTCTGGTGTACCGTGCTGGCTGCCGGGCCCAACCGCGCTCTGGACTCGTCGCGACGGTCCCGAGCCAGACATGCGCTCAGACGGAGTGAAAATCTCAGAAGACGGCTGAGGGTGAGAGGCACTGCGGTTGGGCGCCCGAGAGCCGTTAGTCTGCTGGGGCGGCATGACCGGCGGGCGGGGAGCTGCACGCGTCGTCCGTAATGACTGCACGGGACCAGCGGTCGGGGTGTCATCGACGCCAGCAGCGGGCGTGACCGAACGCGAAGGTGTGCTGGGCTCGCTGGGGTATCCGATACCAAGGGACGAGTCATTCGTGATAGAGCTGGCCGACGAGGCGACGAGGTTGGTCACGGAAGCGTGAGACGATCGAACAGAGCCCATGCTCAGCGAGTGAACGGACGACTGAGCCGACGCAGTGCGGGAGTGCGTGGGATAGGGCGAGTTCTGGGCCAGCGTCGACGTCAAGATAGGTGCGACAATTGAACGCCATTGCGGGGCGAACGGGTTGTTGTCAATGCGGAGCGCCTCAAGGCGTGTGAGCAAGCAGATCCACGGCGGCAGAACCACCATGCGGTTTCCTCGGATGCACAGCGTGTGCAGACTCTGCAGCGTCGCGAGCTCCTGGGGAAGGGTTGTCAGCAAGCAGTTGTCCGCCGCAAACAGGCGCAGCTGCTGGCAGTCGGCCAGGAACGGAGGGAGTGAACGCAGCGGATTTCCAGACACGTTAAGCTCTTCGAGTGCCGTACAGTGTCTCAGCCCCGTCGGCAAGGTACCGAGGTTGTTGTCCGAAACATCCAGAACCACGAGGGTGGTGGACAGGACGTCCAGCAGCTGGGGAAGCACGGTCATGATATCGGGACCAATCCCGGAAAGAAGCAGATGCGTGTAGCGCGGGAGTCGTAAAAGCTCGTTCTCAGACATCCGTGCCAAAGTCGGGAGGCCGCCCATAGCCTCGATCTGCTGGACGTTGAGAATTTTACTCCTGCCATCGTCGACGAGGGCGAGCGCAGTAGGCTCCGAGATGATCGAGTCCCACGGTCGCGGCGACTCGCCCAGATAGCCAAACGAGTTTGCGAAAGCTTGCGATAACCGGTCGCAGCCAGATGCTGAATCGGTCGTGTCGTCGGTGGACTCTGTCGTCGTTTCAGAATGACTACGAGCGCGGTTCATGACAGGAGATCGCCAGGACTGGGCGTAAACACCTGGTGAGAATGCAGCTGATGTGTTGGAGGCGTCGGTGCAACTGTTGACGGAAGCGAGGTCGGGCTCCATCACCGGGTGCGAGCGTATCGGGGAGCTCAGATTGATGTCTGGGACCGGGGGTTGCGGGTGCGTGTTGTCGCTGTAGGCGTGGTACGAGAACTGTCCCGAGTACGCGCCCGAGGCGAGAGACGACTCTGCAGAGGAGTACGCGTTTTGACGCCCAGCATTGGTCCTCATGCGGATGACTCGTGGCTCGGGCTCAAGCTGTTGCTTCCGGTCGAAGCGTTCCGTCCCGTACGTGTAGGTGGTGTCTGGGATGGAGGGAGAGCTGGTCGTCGAGTCGACGGTGGAGGAAGTCACGATGCTCAGCGAAGGTTGGCGAAGATCGTCCTCGACGTCGTAATACTCCTGCGAGTAGACGTCGAGATCAACATCGAGTTGCGCGGAAGGGGACGACGGATTCGGGCTGGGAGGCTCGTACGGCGCAGCCGTGTGGGGGGTAGGGTCAGTGTACTTGCGCGGCAAGTGAAACACAGGTTCGTCACCGGTCGACGGGTAAGTGCTGTGCGGGCGGCGACTCATGTCAACCTTTGCGGTACGATACCGTGTGTCGGAAAAGTCGGGTGTGCTGTACATGTTTGGAGACCGGGCCAGGCCGCGCAGGTCGTCGTGCACGGGTGGTTGAGGAGGGACTCGGGTAGGCATACGCGGCTTGCTTGGGCCGGCAACAGAGTGGTCGTCGAACATGCTGATAGAAGGTCGCGGTCGTGTGGATCTGTGCGATCGGGTCAGTGGTCGTCCTTCCACGGCGTCTCGTCGCGCCTCGTCGACGGCCGTACCTGTTTCCTCGCTATCGACGCCACTAAACCAGTCGATGACGCGACGTGCAGAAGGAAAATCCCACTATACTGCAGACGGTGTAAGCACAGACCCATCGCAGCCGTCGTTGTCCAGACTCACGCTATCTCGTTTCCGCTAATTACTTTGCACAGGTGATTTCTTCAGCAACAGAGAAGGAGGTGTTGACCGTCTAGGCACTGTCAGCGATGGCGCAGAAGACAGCGAATCGCGTCGAACTCGGAGAGGGGAAGAGAGGAAGCGCAGGGGGGGCAAGAGACGGTTTTGAGAGCCAGACCTAGGTAGGTAGGGTTCGATGGCTTGGCGGATGAGGCAAGTGCACCGTCGGGCGGGATGGTTTAGAGCGGTGGTTGGAAGATGAGAGCGTCGAATGGGCAGGGGCGACGGAGGAATCACAGGTGGGAACGACGAGCAGCTGCGGCTGCGGCGCAAGAGGGCAGAGGGAGACGGAGGTGCTGGCCGACGCGCGAGTGTGATGCACAGAGGAGAGGTCAAGTGATGGGCTAAACTCACCTTTGGTGACTTGGGAGGCTGTCGGAATGAAGGTCGATGATTTCAGATGACAGCAGCAACAAAGTCGGGCGGCCAGGGGGAGCGCGATGATTTGACTGTGGAGCTAACAGCGCAGCTGTAAACAAGAGTACAGGCGGGGAACAAAGCGCGCAGACGCGTTCAGTGCTTGGGCACTGCCTTGGAGGAGAGGGGTTGAGGGATGGCGGCGGTGGGTGGGTTTGAAGGAGCGTTACACGTGTTGGTTGGTCGCGATTGTCACGGTTCGGAGGATGCGGGATGTATGCAGGCGGCGGCGTTGTGTTTTGCGTTCGTTAATCAGAGATCGGGAGAGGAAATGACGGATGCTAGAATGCCAGCTAGCTCGGGATGGGCGTACAGAGTCAGAGTCGGAGTCGGGGTCGGGGTCGCAACTGATAGACGTAGCAGACGTTTGGGTTGCGGGTGTCAGAAAAGGTGTCTTGGGGTGGTGAATGGAGGGCCGAGGGCGATATGAAAACTGCCTCCGTTTGTTGAATGGTGAAGCAGGTTATGCAGGGTGATGGCGGCGAGGGTGAGGGCGATGGGTGATGGATATGCTGGGAACGAGCCAGGAGCAGGAGCAGATGCAGGACACGAGGATCGCAAGAGGGCAGGAGATTAGGAGGGCAGGACCTTTTGCAGGACACCAGGATCCTAGGACCTTGTTCAGGTGCGCGAGCGTTGAGGTGCGCAGGGGTGGAGAAAGGAGGGTAAGCAGGGAGGGAGCAGGGGTCGGTCGGGTCGCGGTCGCGGTCGCGGTCGCAGGGCAGCGCCGCAGGCCGCAGAGCCAGAGCCAGAGCCAGAGGCGTGCGGGCAGGGACGAGCTAGAGCTCGAGACTTGGGCTGCCGACATGTTACTGGCCGGCGCCTGGCCGCGCCTGGCCTGCATGGGCCTGGGAGCTGGGAGCCGCGAGCTGGGCCATACGAGGTTCCAGCCTAAGGTCGCTCTGCTGAGGTGCTAAGGTCAGGACGGGCGTGCCGTGCCGTGACTGTGTACCGTAGCACCGTTTGTTCCTGTCTCGCATGTCTGGCTGCCTGGCTGTTTGGCATGTCTGGCCGTCTGCCTGCTGCCTGTCGCCCGCCCATGTCTGGCTGCGCGCTGCGAGTCTACTGACATTTCTCGTGCGCGCAGAACAATCGACTGCCTATTCCGGCGCAGGTGGAGAAGGAACGGTGCGTGTCATACTCCCACTTTTCAGTACCTGTGTGCGCGATACGAGGGGTTCCCCGCAATGCTTAATGCCCGGCGCGCAAATGACAGCGCGCGCCCGACTGCACGACACCGGTGGCCCACGAAGCATGCTGCCTACTCCAGCTCCGTGAAAGGAGGTTCGCTGGTCGCCCAGTCGCAGTGTCGCTAGTGTCCCTCGTCTCTGCCGGTATGCGTGGGATGCCGTAGATACCGGGTGCTGTCAGGGCATTTAGACTGAGTTCCAAAACACGCAGAGGGACAGCCAATGCAGGGTCCGTGGCTCCAGGCCGGGGCGCAATCAAGCTCTCGCTCGCGCGGGCATGGGGTCCAGGGCCCCAGGGCCGACCGCAGTCGCGGCGCTCGAGGCGCGAGCGCGCGAGCGCTCCAGCACGTCTCAGGGTGCGTCAGGAACCGATGGAGAGCACTAGAACCAGACCCAGCAACTCGACGTGCGCACCTGGTGCGCTGCACGCTGAGCGCCTTAGCCTCTGCGCGCACGCGCGCGTGCAATGCATCATTGCGCTATTGCAGGAGCAGGGATGCAGGTACACAGAGGTACAGAGGTACAGAGGTCAGCACGACCCCAGCAGCTGGCAATGAGACATGTCCCGTATGTTGGATCAGCGCCGGCGCCCTCACCGGCCGCGCCGGACGCCCCGTCGCAGTCGGATGGGTATGCGGGCCGAGCTACGGCGCTACGAGCTGCGAGCTAGCTGCGTCTGTGTGTGCGGGCGCGCGGGCGCCTGCGTCCAGGCCTCTCGCGCGAGCCGGCCAGTTTCACGAGCAGGGGTGCGCGGCTCCACGATCCACGTGCAGCTTCAGCCTCTCCACCTTCTCAGCCTACTGGCCTACTGGGACGCCCTGCAGCTGCCCTCGCCCTACGCCTGGCCCCTTCCGCTTTCGCCCTCTCCCTCCGTGCTGGCGTGCTCGCGTGAGGCACCAGGTCCTCGATCCTGCAATGTCCTGTGTGTTTGTTCTCGCCAAACAACTCGCAAGCTGCAAACAGGCAATGCAGGCGAAGGCGAACGGAATCGGCGAGCCCGGGCAGAGCGCCGAGGGACGAGCGCCGGCAGCCTGAATCACTAATTGTATGCATGACCAGGCCCGACCCTCCGGTCCCCCGATGCCCGGCCCTCGGCCACCTTCCACGGCGCCGGCGCGCCGGCGCGGTTCCTGTCGATAACCTGGCGCCGCTGGGCTGGGCCGCTGGCTGCTGGCTGCTGGACTGCTGGGCCGCCGGGATTGGCAGAAGCACGGCGCAGGACGATCGGGCGTCTGCCCGCTGACGTGCGGCGCAACGTTCTCGAAGCCTGCGAAGCGCTTCGCGAAGAAGCAGTTACTGCGCCGTGTCGTCCATGATCAGGCGCCTGCGTAGCGTTGCTAGCATCGCAGCACTCAGCGCGCCGTCGCCCGGTGTCAGTGTCGTGGTCACGAGTGCACGAGAGACTGCTGCTGGCTGCGCGACGCGTCCGCCACGCAACCGTTTGAGCCCCGGAACGTGAACGCATGAAGTGATGCTTGCATCTGCGACAATTCCATACAGGCGCGCATTACACTTTCGCCGCATCCGGATACCAAGCCTTTACGGAGTATGTACGGCGAGTGGGCCATTCAGTCAAGCCAAGTCTAATCGGTGCAGTTCTCGCACAATCGGCGCGTCACGGGCGTCGCATGTCGCACCAGCATGCCAGCAGCGGACACGTCAGACCACGTTCTTGCGATACAGGCTCAGTGCGCCGAATCCAGCGGGCCAGCGCCGCATCAGGCTCCACGTGGCAACTCTAACTGGCTCCAACTGATGGCGGGCATGACGCCGAAGGCACGACTGACAGGCACGGCGGCGACGAACACAGAACACACCTACACAAAGAGGTACACAGAGGTACGGAGGTACGGAGGCACACCGAGCCATCGACAGTCGCTGCTGCGAGTACCTCGCACCGCGCAGGTTGCCCGGAATAGCAGTCTCTCGACGCGTACGGCACACCGCTGCGCGCCGCTGGCGCCTTATGGCACGCGGACAGACGGCGGGCACTTTGTTCCCTTTACGTAACTGCGCCGATCGAGTGTTTCGCGCATGTGAAGGGCACGCGGCGGGCGTGCGTGCGTAGCATGACGTCAAGTGCTGCTTGTCGGGTGCGCTTTGCGTTTGCGGTGGTGGTGGTATGGTGAGTGTGGCGGCCCGATGCTCTGTTATGGTGGATGATCGCCTGTCGCTCGTCGTGCTGAGTGCTGCTGGCAGTGGTCCGGTGGTTATGACGCTTGCAGCGTGGAACGGCGAGCTGCAGCGGCCTGGGGGAGGCTCCTGGCGGGCAATGAGAAGAACTGGCACATGCGAATGGGCGCTTGAATGCCAATGCCCTCCGCATAACAGCGACCTTTGGCCTCAAGTCTCCTGTTTACTCGTGAAGGCTGCCCGGATCATCCGGGCCACTCCACTGGGCCGGCTTCCGTGTCGATAGCCTCGGCGGGCTGGCTAATATGCGAGCAATTACTCAGTATACGTGGGACAGGGGGAGACCCTCTCTTTAGGAATAGACGTTCCGGACAACGGAGACCCAGGCAGTGGCCAGCCATACGGCCCTGCAGGAAGCCCACATCACCGGAGCGCCGTCGATCACGGGAATCGTCGACAGCCGTGGCTTCGAAAGGACAGGAAGGAGCCGGAAGACGGCATTGAGGGACAAGGTCCAGGCCAGGTCGATCGGGACCCATAGCGGCAGCAGCTTCTCATTGCCGGCCCTTGGATCCCCCGGACAAGCATCGGGCAGGTGCCCCCCGCCGAGGAGCACAGCAAGCGAAAGTTTTTTTTATCTATACTGTAGCATCGCCATGCGCCGGGGATGTTGGCTCCCCCGCTGATAACGTTTCACGTTACGACATGTGCGCCGAGCAGCGGCCACAGATAACGGTGTCCTATCTCATCGGCCCAGGGCGGGCAGAACGCAGGGCGCCGTGCGAGCTGGAGAAGCCGAAGCACAGCGGAGACGCGGACGCCGTGCCACAGCGCTGGAACGCAGGCCCGTCATGGGACGGCAGTGGACGATCGGCAGGGGGAGACACGGCGATCAGTCTGCGTGCGCGTGGCGCGCGTGGGCGAGCATGCCATTACCGGGCGTGTCGGAGCGTGCGCGTGTGCGCATGCATGTTACACACTGACACCGCAGCCGCGGCATGCCCAGTAGTGCGCTGGCCGCATCAAAGACAGGAGTGGTAAGTGGGGCCCGGAGGAGCAGGAAGGTTGCAGGCAGTGCCACCCGCGCGTACGCCGCCGGCTGGCCGGCTGGCCGGCTAGAGTGGACCGTTACGCCGGAGTCCCGAGGCTGGGCAGGATCGTCCTTCCCGCATCCCCTTGCCGGCCCAGCACGCGTACCAGCCTTGTCACTACCACCACAGCACCGCTGGGCCCGCCATAGTCCCCGCGGCAGACGACGGATCAGCATTAAGATTCCGCGCACCTGCATCCGTGCCGGTCCGCTGGCGAACCCTCGCACCCTCGCCGCCCTCGCCGCCGCCCGAGAACCTTCCACATGCACCTTCCACTCACTCCTCTCTTAGGTCCCAGTCGCCCGCGCAGCAGGTATCGTGGGCGACGCACCGTGGGACCAGGGGTTGTCGCACACCGACACCAACCCACCCCAAGCACCCCTCCCCCCTCGCTGAGGAAGCAATGCGTCCGTTTCGTGCGTCGTTTCGCACAATCAGCATCGGCGATCAGAATAGCTCTCGGTCTCGTTATCTGCGGCAGTCGTCGCCGATCTCGCTGATGTGACGTCAGATTGATCCGGTCAGTGCTCTCTGCTCATGGCCAGTTGAGTAATGGTTATGCATAACTCAGGTGCCGCCAGACAGCGCGTTGAGGCTCCTGGGGTTCGACGGGGTTGAACTACGTGATATTTGAGATGGGTACTCCTACTCCATGCAGATTGCAGATTGATTTGATTGTAGTGTTGGTTTGGTTGGCTGCTGGCTACGCTGCTGGTTGAGCTGGCTGCTGTTGTGCGGGCGGTAATAAAATGTGCCCGCGGCTGTCGGTCAGGTCGATTCGTACGTTACTAACTTGCAAAACAAACAACAATAAAATGTGTCGAGATCGAGATGAGAGAGCGAGAGAGACGAGTCGGTCTGATGGGTACGTTGGTACAAATACAATTGTCGGCAAGAGAGCAAGGAGGAGGGTGTAAGAGCTTAGAAGTCGTCAAGGTCGGGCTGCGGCAGCGAGCCAGACGCGGGCGAGTTGTGGAACGTCGGACCGGCGTACTTGGGCCCAGCGGTCATCGGCAGCTTGTTGATGCGAGGGAACTCGCCGACGATCGGAAGAGAGATGGCGTCGGTGGAATGGGGTACAGGTACACGGGGCGGCGTCTGCGGAGCATGCACGGGTACAGGCGCATGCTGGGCACGGTTGTTCGCGTAAAAGTTGGTCGTGTCGAGATCACAAGAGGCTCTAGGTTTCGCGTTACGGGTCTTCTTGGGCGCAGGCTTAGAGGGCGTGGCAGACGGCGAGTCGAGCTGCTGCCAAGTGAGCTGCTGGCCGCCGACGGGCGCAGGCATGTCCCACTGCTTGTCGGCAAGGAAAGAGGTGGGTAAAGACTTGGAGAGGTCGGAGACATCGAGAGGCTCCGCACGAGGGGGAGACTTGCGGTTGTTCTTGTTCTTGGTTCGGGTACGCTTCTTATCCGCCTGCGCATTCTGCGACTGCGGGATCGGCAAGAGGCCAGGCTGAAGGCGAGACTGTTGCTGGGGAGTCTTCGAGACTCCAAGGATGTCAAACAGCTCCTCGTCTTCGTTCGGGGTCGTTTCGGCAGTGTCCGTGTTGCTCACGGAAGCGTTCTTCCTAGCATCCGCCCGTCGCCTGCCATGGTTTCGCTTCCGGGGAGAAGACTGGTCCTTGACAGCTGGGTCCGCGGGCATCCTTGGTCGTGGGTGATGGATGTGGGCGGGAGAGGGGGCTGGAGACGGAGAGTGAGAGTGAGGATGAGAGTGAGAATGGAATTGCTTGACGTTCGGAGGTCTTGAGAGAATCGCAGGATGACTCATGCTGAACATCAGCGTGTCGAGAGGGTGGATGGTACAATGGATGATAGGTGACAATGGTGGATATGGAGGAGAGAAGAAGCAGCGGCGACGACGACTCAATTCACGCCACCCGCTTCTGTGGGAAGAGCCTGACAACGGCAGGCCTCTACCACGTGACAGTTTCAGGGACACTTTTCAAACCGTCCGTCGTTGTCCGAGTCCGAATTCTGGTTTCGCTGGGAGAGTGACTTTTGAGATCGCTGCACGTAACGTTTCCCGACCCCGCCATCGACTTCGACATGCTCTAGCCCAGGATGCTGGCAAGATCATGGCGCATAACGGCACCTGCGCCAACACACGCCTCGGTATTCTATCACCGGGTCCATGACGACAAAGGTGCCGGGCCGTCACGCCCTCGGCGGCGGGCTCGTGAGTCCAGCCGTGAGCTCCGCCGGCTGCTGCCCACACTGCACGACGGCATCTACGGCTCTTACGGCGGCCTGATGCGAGAGATTGAGAAGAACGGGTTCGACGAAAGCCAGCTGTCCTCACTCGAGCGTCATGTCATCCTCCACCACATTATTCGCCGGAGCAAGCGAGGAGGACCGCTCGCCATTCAAGCTGCCGCCGAATTCATGAAGGGGGAAGCGACGATCAGAGACCGCACGATGAGCGTCATCTGCTACAAGAAGAACCACACCATGCGCAAAGTGAAGAAGGTCCCGATACAGGCGATATCGAATGCGCAGCAACCGTCCATCGAAGACCAGCAGCCGCTGGAGGTCCCTCAACGACTGGCCGAGGTTCTCGTGCTGCTGGAGACTATGCAACGTAGGCATCTGACGCGACCGAAAACGCTCTACGATCTTGTTATTCGCCAAGCAGTCGCGGAGGATCGGCCAGACATCGCTGCCAAGGCGTTCGTTGGTCTCGTCGAGGACTGGATTATCGAGGGCCGGATAGCGGAAGGTGCTGAGCCGGAGGACTTCTACCGTGGCGGTGGCCCTCCCCGTCACAAGCCGAAGAGTACGCCCCTGCACCAGCTGTGGTTTTCTGGAGTTCGAACTTGGCGGTGGCCTGGCGAAGCACTAAGCCCACACGACCGTCTGGATCTCTGGCACCCGCAACATCACGCGCTCGACGAGCGCTTGCGAGGCTTCCCGATGCCCGTCCCTACAAGCCCGCCGAGTCTTGTTCCACACCCTACCTCTGACCTCCTGGAGCTCATCCTTGAGTCCCTGGACATGGACCCGACGACCGTTCACCCGAGACAATACGCCGCTACAATGCGCGCTCTGGCGATTCTGGCCAACACCATTCTCTCGCGCACGCTTCCCATCAACAATATCCCGCCGCTCCTCGCTATGTTCTCCAAGGCCAACATGTACCCCCTAGTATACCCGGAGAACTTCACCGAGGAGCCGCGATCAAACGCCTGGGCATACACGGCGAACACGCAAGTTCACGTCGCCCTCGTTTCCCTCATGCTCTCGCCGCCGAACTACTCGCAAGCGGCTGAGATGACGGAGAAGCTCACGAGGCGCGCGCAGGAGAAGAGGAAGGAGGAGGGCCCCGCCCAGTACATGCTTGGGCCGCTGTCGTGGCGCTCGTGCCTCGTGCTCATCAAGTACGCGGCCGCACAGCTGAAGCAGCCTTCGATGGTCACGCGCGTCGTGGCGTACATGCGGTCCACCTTCCGGGACTGGTCGCCGACGGCGCTGAACGTCTTCTTCCGCTCTTCGAACCGCTCCGCACAGTATGGATACGCGCAGAACGCGGACGATGCCCTCTTCGGCGGTACGACGATCGGCCGCACCGGGTCGAGCAAGGACGACCTGGCAGCCATGCCGAACATGGAATCCGTCCTCGCGCTCATCAAGCACCTGCAGTCGACGGAGCAGGCGGACCGTCTCGTCAAGCTGACGTACGCGTTGCATCCTTTCTTGAAATCGATCCCCAATAAGGACGGCAACATGCGCCCGGAGGTCCACCCTCTGCCGGAGTACGTCGCGCTCGTGGAGGCGCTCGGTGCGCTGAACCGCGTGAACCTGGCCCAGCGAGTGTTTGGCCTTGCGCTGTACGCCGAGAAGAGCCTCGTCGGACAGTTCCGGCGCGAGAACCCTGGTGTGCGCGAGCCGCAGGAGGTATACCTTCCGCTTCAGATCTTCACGGCTGTGATCCGCATGTTCGGCGCCGAGGCCGGTCGCGGCCGTGGCGAAAACAAGCAGCGGCATGGGTGGTTTGTACCGGCAGAGGACATCTACCTTTCGCGTACGCAAGCGGCCGAATCGATGATCCTGCGCCTCCACAAGCGCGTCATGACCCGCTACCGCGCCGGCGCCGGGCAGGAAGGCCGCATCGTGCCCGACGAGCGATACCTGAACGCCGTCATTCGGGGCATGCGTTTCCGCTGGTTCCTCGAGCCCGAGGACGCTGCCACGCCGCTACCTGAGGCGGCCGCGACCGAACTTGACCGCTTCCTGCGCAACGTCGCCGAGCTTGGCCTCACGCCCCCGCCCGGGCTGCTGTCCAAGCTCGAGAGCGGCGCCATCGACGGCTCCATCGTGTTCGAGACCACGGCGCCGTTCGGTCCCACTGCTCCGCTCCCGACCAGCCCCGAGCTCGTCAAGATGGCCCTCGCTGCCGTCGAGGAGGAGCGACAGGCCATGCTCGAAGACGAGTTCGAGGAGCTCGTCACCGTCCCCGACACCTCGGAGAGGCGCCGCGCCCTCCAGCATTGACATTAACAGCATCATCATCATCAATTTGAGTACAGTACAGTAGCATAGCATCCATGCATTATCACTCTGGTCTATCCATTTGCAGCGTACATGTGTCGTAATTTAGGCTACCGGTACAGTCCTTGCTCGCGGACGTACTCTCCGATGCCCGGAGCGCACAAGCGACCGGCCAACTCCCAATCGCCGTTCTGGGCCGCGCGTCGAATTGCCGTCGAGCTGACCTCGCCGACAGCGTCGATGAAGCGCACATTCCCGCGCTGTGCCCAGTCACGGATCTTGGGGTGATCGCTCAGGACGGCCTCGGCATCGGCCCCTCTAGCGCAGCAGACGAGGTGTGCGCGCTCGAAGAGATGCGCCAGGGCAGCATCCATGTCGTCGTAGTACTTCGGGTCGAACACGCGGGTCAGCGTGTCCGTGCCCACGAGGAAGGTGAGATGCGCCTCAGGATACTGCTCCGCAAGGTGGTCCGCCTTCTGCGCAAACGTCGGGAGGGCGAGGAGCGCCGCGCCCGTCTCCTGCCCGGCACTGCTCATGTGCTCGGCAAGCAGGCGCATCATCTCCGAGCGCTGCGCAGTCGTCGCATCGGTGCTGCCGGGGACTTTGTCCGCGTTCCGGGGCGAGTAGAGCAGCAGCCGCGCGGTGTAGTTCGCCCGCTGGCAGCCGGGATGCCCGGGAAAGGCCGAGGAGGCGATCGCGTGGTGCGCCGCCGACGGCGGGTTGAAGGACGAGTCAAGGATTGCTAGGTGCCCCCCGCCCACGGAGACGGGGCGGAGGATCTCGAGCATCGGGACCAAGAGCCGACGCACGATGGATGAGTGGAATGTGGATGGTACGGAGAGAGAAAGTGGAGGTCATACCCGAGAGCCGAGATAGTGGACGACGGCCCACGGTGGCGGTGTGGCATGCCGTACTTGTGTCTCTTGATTATGGCAGCCAGCACGCACGCCCTCCTGTCTATGAAAAGCACAGAATCTGATGTTTCTGAGTGACTGCATCCCTTTGGGTTTGGACCGCTTCAAGTGTATGGTGCTCTTGACCTCGGGGAGCAACAATGCGGCAGTGCCGCACCGTCCGGCGGCATAGTCTTACGCCCTAGCTCAACAAGACTCAGCCCTCTCCAGAGATAAGCAAGGTAGAAACCGTTGCAAATACGCAGCTCACCTCATCCTGCGTCCTGCACTCTAGGCAGCAGAGAGAGCATTGTCGACACTTGGCTGTACATGGACTTTGGCCATGTCACGTGACCTTCTGTCTTCCATCTGCTAAGACTCTCTCTAAAGCTACCTCGTTATCAGATAAGCCCCTGATCCACTATGCACACCGTTGACATGCGCGCGCGCCTCCAGCTGGCACTGCTCTCGTGTAGAGCAAGTGTGCACAAGAAGGAGTCATCGGGCGGACGCATCTTGGATTCGGAATGGCGCTGCGCCGCAAAGCCCGCGATGGCAAAGCGCCAGGCACGGGTCATATGAACTCCGAAACAGGCCCTGCTCGCCTCGATAAGTGACCTCCACCGGGCGCTGGGCGCTGGGCCAGCCTGCAGGCGAGATGACACATGTCCGCAGTACGAGCGTCCGAATTCACATCCGCATTCTACCTCTTGCGACCCCGCCAGACGACGACCATGAGCATCCCAGGCAGCGCGGACCGCGGGCGAAGACTCGACCACCAGCAGCGAGCAGTGAGTCGCCCCTGACCCCCGCCTCGGACCTCGTCACCACCTCGCTCTGTCTCCATTCACCCGAAGGAAGATACAGAGGTTGCGGTAGAGTCAGCCACATGAGGGCAGGCGACCAGGCGCGCAGATGCTACCGAGCAATGCTGAAAGATCACACGAGCTGACATAACCCAGTATGAGCTGCAGGTCGTCGGAGGACTGCAGGGCATGGGCCGGTGGACGGTGTACGGCCTGCTGGGCGTCGGCGCCATGCACCACTTCTGGCCCCTGTTCCGGAGACAGACATGGGCGATCAAGGCCTTCCTTGTGACGAGCTGTAAGTTAGAGGCGCTCGTGCGAGAACTGACAGACCAGCAAGTATCTTCGGGCTGTGTATCGGTGCCGGTGAGTAGCGTTTTTCATGTTTTCACGGGCGTCAAGGCGGCGAATTCTTCGTCGGGCTTGCGGACCGGACCCACGGAGCCACCGGGGTGATCCGAGCGTCAGCGATGGGAGCCAGTCCAGGAGAAGAACAGTGAGCTGACGACCGCAGAGGACAACCTGCTCGAGTACGAGGCCATGCAGCGCGAGAAGGAGAACGCGCTGCGGCGTGAGGCGCGCAACGCACTCGCGGTCAAGGGCATCATCGCGACCGAGGGCGAGATCCGCAACTGGCTCGCGCAGCAGGCGGCGGAGCGGAGGGCAGCGTCGGAGGCCGCGGCCAAGGTCGCGATCGAAGCGATCGACGCTGGCGACGCCGCCGAGTCGGCGGAGGCCGGCAACGTCGCGCGCCTCGCGACCGCCTTCCATGAGAAGCGCGACCAGGCCAAGGGTCAGGACGCAACGCAGAGCGTCGCCGAGCTCGCAACTGCGATCAAGAGCACGCCCGGCTCGGTTGAGATCGACTCCGCCGCACCCGTGCCGGCACCCGAGGCACCCGCCCCGTCCTCCGAGAGCAAGTAGATCTTGCCCTCCCCCCAGCCCTAAAATCATAGCCAAACCCACCCCTCACCACCCCATCCTACGCAATCTCAGCAATTGGATCAATCATAACATTCATACAGATGTACTACAGCATACATTCTAATCTATGACAGATGCGCCTCTACTGATGTCTTCACATTAGCTCTCGACCAGCAGGGACCCGTAGCCGTGCCAGCTCTCCGGGTTGCGTGCCCACTTCATCTCCTCCCACGTCTTGTCTCTCCTGCGTCCCGCCTTGCGCCTCAGCGTCTGGACGAGAACCTTTGCAGTGTCTCTCGCGAGTTCTCTGCGGCCGTAGGCCGCGTGGATCTGGAACAGGATTTCGATCGGGTAATCGAGGTGTATCTCGACCTTCTCCTGTTTGAGGAGGCGGACGACGTCGCTGATCTCGTCGACAATGGCGGGCTCCTGCGCGAGCGCGGTGATGCCCTCAGTCGTGCGGACCGACTCCCAGCGCACGAGCAGGTCCATGATACGCTTGCGGTTCTTGTCCGACTGGCGCCCTGTGACGACGTCGGCGTCGCACGCGGGGCAGAGGCACTGGAACTCGTGCAGCTCGCGCAAGATCTGCCGCCGCTTCCAGCGCGATTTCAGCAGGTCGAACTCGTCTACGTACGACGCCGTAATCTCCTCGCCGGCGCTGATGTCGCGCAGCGCCATCAGGTCTGCCTGTCAGATACTTCGACCACTTCACTAGCAGCGGGAATGTACTCACAGCGCTCCTGCGCCTCGCCGTCCCAGTACCAGTGGCTGTTGGGGCAGCACGAGTGGTTCGTGCGCGAGATGTACTCGAAGATGGCGCTTTGGTCCTCACCGTTCGGGCCCGTGTGCGGGATGAAGTTGGTCGAGATCATGCCCACAAACGGGTCCTCGGACTCGGTAGTCCACGGGAACGACAGGCAGATGCGGCGCTCCTCGTCGCTGAGCGCGTCGAACAGCGCGGGCACGCCCGAGATGTCGCTGTCCGTCACGATCAGCAGCGGCGACTCGTGCACGATCACCTGTCCGTTGCGGATGTCGCTCGTCGCGCGTAACCCGAAGCCCTTCCCGCTACTCACAGCGCGCGTGCCGCGTGCCGTCCGCTTCTCACCCCCTTCAACGAGAACGTCGTCGAGCCCATACAGCCCGTCAACCTTCTGGTACACTGGCCCGCGCTGAGGACCGTAATAGTGCAGCTCGCAGAAACGCTCGTCCGCGCGCGAACGCTGCCTCACAACTGGTACTGCGGGCCGCGCAGTAGGCAACATGTGCAGGTCCGGGTCCTCCTCGTCCTCGATCACGATTGGCTCCGCCGCAGTGGACACTGGCACGGGGAGGTCGCGCCGCCGCCGCCTCCGTTGTTCTGGACTGACGGGCGGGGGTGCCGACAGGAGGCCCGAAGAGGAGGGCCCAGTGGCCATGACCGGAGAGTCAGGGACGGGAATCGCCGGGGCAGCGGCCGGCGGCCCAGAGAGCACGACGTCGTTGTCGTTGTTCGCTATGGCGGCAACCGGCGGGGCGGAGATTACTTCGTCGTCGTCGTCCGCTATGACAATCGGATCGGTCGTAGCTGGTATTGAGCTCGTGCGGCCTAGGAGCGACGCGCGAGCAGGTGTGCTTCCCGTCTGGGGCGAAGCGAGGGGCGCACCCGCTGACGTGAGGAGCACGCTGGCGCGCGTGACCTCGAGCCTGTTCAGCGGATCTTCGATCCCTGCCTCGAGGCCCGTCGCGGCGGGTGAGAGACCGTGCCGTACATCGCTGCTGTTGCTTGGGCTCCTGCTAGCTTCGCTTGCGGTGACCTCGCTGGTATCTCGGAGTTTGCCGCGGGGTCTCGCGACCTGCGCTTGTCGCAAAGGAGACGGCGCCGGTGCCGCCGCCGTCGGGGGCCGGTTCAGCAGCTGGCCGAGCTTCTGCAGGCGCTTCAATTCCTTGCGCTCTTTCCGCTTCTTGCGCTCCTTCTTCTTGAGCTTGTGCAGGCGCTTCTTCTCCTCCCACGACTGCAGGTTCGACTTGGCCTTCTTCGCTCGGTGCTGCCCCGCGTACGGGTCCTCGAAGTGCGGGCTGGGCGCGCTGGCGGCCGGGCCGGGGAGCGGGCGTCGACGCTCAGAGGGTATCACGGACGTCGACATGGCGAGTACTGGCCGCCTTGGTCATCATCCGATCACCATGCGTTTCGAGGCGATTAGGTGGGGTAGTGGTGGATGTGTTGGACGGACTATTTTCTGTGATCTCGACGACCGCGTTGGGTTAGCACTACTCAGGGGCGCGGGTGTCATGTGGGTCCTCTATCTCGGGCCAATGGGGCCCAACCCAGAATGTCAGACCGAAGTCACTTGGGAGTCATCTAAAGGCCACAATGTGGTCTGACCAAGCTGCAGACAATGACAGAGGCTGAGCTTGAGCCATGAACCTCTAGTCTCACATCTGCTGCAGCAAAAGTAGACAAAAGGAACAATGTCAAAGCAGAAGGCAAAAGATTCTCCGCCAGGGAGTCGAACCCTGCTCTATCGCGAACTAATCCGAAGACTAATCTCTCTAATGAGAGGCGATTATACTAACCGATATACTAGCGAAGACTAATCAGGCATTAGCAACCGATTGCGTTGCCGGTGGGGGCCCTCCCTTGCCTATATGGTGTCCCGAAAGAATTATAATATGAATCCTAATCAACTTTCTAATTGATCAGGCTAGGAGGATCCGGTAAGAGCTTCGCCTTACACCATTACTGATTAGCCGTGTGCCTATGGGGTATCTGTTCATGCAATGCTTTGTCTATGCGCTATGAGTCTGCCAGGCCCTTATCCCTGGCAAATGGTCGTAAGCTCCGCGGCCACACTCGGCGGGAACGTGAAGGCGGAGGTGAGGCTCGTACCGAACCGGTCGACGATGGTGCGGATGCCCTCGTCGATGACATTCGTGACCTTTCCGATCTGTTCCCGGACACCGTCGCTTGCGGAGTCCGAAACCTTCGGCGCCTCCTTCAGCAGCTTGACCTGAAGCGTCTGCGCACCCCAACGCACGCGAACAAGGGCCTCCAGCGTCGCCGGCAGCACGACCTGCACCGCGCCATACTGGTCTTCGGTGGCCGAAGCGCAAGTCATCGTCGTCAAGACTGTCGTCAGCTTCCAATCCTGACCCATCTAGCTCACTATCAACAACACGCTTCAGGCGGTCGAACTCGGGTACGCCGTTGAACACCCGTCGGCGAGCCCACTCGCGTCCAGCCCAATTCTGGTAGCAGCCGCGCACATCCTTCGCCCACGAGAGCACGGGGCCAATAACGGGCAGACCCAGCGCCCACTGCTCCGCCTCCTTGACAGGCTTCTCTGCCTTCTTCAGGAGAGTGATCTCCTTCTCGTGGATCACATGGGCCGCATCGCGTATCGGCGCCGGCGTTGGGCGGGGAGTAGTCTCCACAATGGTCGAAACGAGGGACTGAATGCCGCTCTTCTTGGCGGGCGGTCGGAAGATGTTGCCGCTCTTCAGTGTGACGGTGTGCATGTCCGGTTGAATAGGAGCGGAAGGCACTTCCTTCTTGGCAGGCTTGCCGTCGGCCGATGTGAGGGTGCTGTACACGCGACCCAGCTGAATGAGCAGAACACGGTAAAGTTCGTGCGTGAGCGAAGGCTTGCCGGGGTCGGCGAAGAAAATCGCGCGCTTGTTCTTGGCGTGAACAATGCGCTGGATCTCCATGACGGTGTGGTCGAGGTAGAACGGGTCCTGGCTCTTCATCGCCTCCAGCAGATAGGCCTCGGGGTTCAGGGGCGACTTGCGGGTGAAGCTCGCGAAGTTCAGAGGCTGCGTCATGTACGTGTCCAGTACCGCGAGAGTAGGCTTTAGGATGAGTAGCAGCGCGACCTCAGAGACAAAGAGGTACCATCCCAGAGACCAGGTGACGCTCGAGCGCGACGTCTTGGCGAAGTTGAGAACGAAGGGACGAGAGAAGCTGACATATGAGACCAGCCAGCGCCATGCAACCCCGCGGAAGGTGCGGTAGAGAGCGGTGAACGCGAACGTGAAGGTAGCGGAGGCAGCCAAATCGCCCCAGAAAGGCCCAGAAAAGCAATCGACGATCTCGTTCTTAACGGCGTCGGTGAAGTTGACGTTGGTCTTCTTGGGCCACTGAGCGTAGTTCGTGTCCTTAACAAGATCCCTCAAGGCGAAGAGGACGGCGAAGCAGAAGTTTCCGAACATCAGGAACCACAGACGCTCGTTGCCGTGGTGAGGGGCACGCTTGGTGGGCTCCAGAAGGGACAAGTTAGACTCCGGCTTCAGGTTGTTGACAAGGCAGCTGTAGAAAAAGGTGAAGACGGCGGTGCACCAGGCGTAGCTGAAGAAGATGGCCAGCGACGGGAGCGAGAAGAGCGTCGAGAAGCCCATGCACAACCGAGACGGAGGCGACTTGAGGTGGGGAGGTTCTGGTGGTCAGTCATCGTTTGCAAACGTTCGCGGTGACTCACTCAGGATCCAGCCCTGTCGAACGCGCAGAACCCAATGGATGGAGGCAACGTAAAGGATCGGGCCCGCAAGGAAAGTGAGAATGCCGGAGAGTACCGAGTACCTCAAACCCAACAGTACGGCCGGCGCAATCGCAAACGACAGCGTCGTGATCACCGCTGCGCGAACAATGAGGTTGAGGGAGCGCGACCTTAGGAATTTCTATATGTCAGCTATGAGCTCGTTCACCGGCGCGTGAAGGCCAAGCCCTTGTGAGAGCTGCAACAGCAACAGACGTGCACATAGAGCCTTCCAAGCTGCTTGGGCGAGGATCTAGCTCTGTAGCACTCCGGTGGTCCTTGTCGATCCCGCTCCTCCTACTCACTCGGTAGTGCGCATTGATTCGGGCCAGAGGCTAGGGTCAGCTTCAACGACTGTTCCAGGAGCTCACCTCAACAGGCTTGACAGGCCTCACCGGCGCCGTTCCTGCTGTCACGGCGGTCGGCATTTTGTATGCAGCGTCCGTACAAGAGTTTGGAAGCACAGGGGTGCGATGTCTGGTAGGCTGGATTTGTTGACCTTGGCCTGATGTTTTCGTTCGTGACGTCGGTGCTGCGTAGGCGCGCGAGGCTGTTTGATAACGAGAGCGGCGATTGACAGGCCTAAACGGGCACGTGAACGGACCCTGGCGGGATGACACTCGAGCGCGGCTCCGGTGGAGGTATGTCCTCCAGACTTCGAGAGGGTTCCAACATCGCCGCCGACACGTCGCGACTGACTTAATAAACACCAGAGGTCGCAAACACGCTGAGAGGCAACTAAAAGCAAAATGCCGCTGAACTACTCCAAGTGGGACAACCTTGAGGTGAGCTGCGCGCAACGCCGACGTGGGTCGGAGTGATGGCGCTGACGTCAAGCTCTCTGATGATTCGGACATTGAGGAGCACCCCAACGTCGACAAGCGTTCCATGATCCGATGGAAGCAGCGCGACATCCACGAGAAGCGTGAGGCTCGCAAGCTTCTTATCAAGAAACTGCACTCGGAGCTCGACCTCAACAATGTCCTGCGTCCCCGCATTCAGTCTGTCATTGACGGAGTGAAGGACAAGGGCGTCGACTACTACCGCTCGGTGCAGCGCAGGATCAAGGAGCAGCCGTCCGACGAGAAGCCCGACACTGGAGCGCCTAACCAGCCGACCTACGACATGATGCTTGGGCAGCTGCTGAGCGATCTGTGGCGCGAGTCTGCGTGGCTCGTCGACGGTGACGCCAAGGTCGAGAACGGTGTCGTTACCAAGGGCGGCAAGAGGCTAGAGGAGAAGGACGGTGCACCCAGCTGGTCGCAGGAGGCGACGATTCCGGACGGGAAGAAGGAGGCCATGGCCAAGACCCTGCTCGAGCGCCTCGAGTACCACATCTCTGAGCTTGACAAGCGCTCCGAGGCTGTCAAGAAGGAGGTCGCCAAGGAGGAGGAGGAAATGAACAAGAAGATCACGAGTGACACGATCCACGACGGCTTCTCAAGTAGCTCGATTAACAAGAGCGGACCGAGCCCGCTCGACAAGCCCAAGGCGAAGCCCGCGCCGAAGAAGGAGACGGTGGAGGAGATTGAGGTCCTGAATCCTGGTGCAAGTGTGAGTTGAAGCCTTCTGGTATGCGAGCTAACCATACAGTCCAGCGCCGCCGTGTCAAAGCCTTCTGCGGATGAGATCGATGAGGATGACGTTCCGAGCCTGTCGACGTCTGCGCGCAAGTTTGCCAACATCCCCATGGGCGACTTCGAGGCGTCGTACCGCTTCATTCAGTCGGACCCGTCTGTGCTGTCCGAGTCGACGCACGACGCCCTGCTGCTGGAGGCGTTCTCGGCCGAGCGGCGCGGGGAGAAGGACCTGGCAAAGCGTTGCGTGTACCAGTCCCTGCTTGTCAACTACTGCCGCGAGCTGGGCCGCGACGGCGTTGCGCTCTTCTTCCAGCGCATGATCCAGAAGAACCCGAAGTCGCTCAAGATGTTCGCGGACGACTTCAACCGCACGTACAACCACGTTGAGCGGAGGTCGAAGGAGCTGGCTGCCGCGGAGGGCCCAGCGGAGCGCGAGCAGATTCAGCTCGTCGCCGAGGACCCGAACATGAAGATCGGGTTCAACCTGCCGGACGGGCCGCCGCCGGCCGAGCTGCGCATCGAGGGTGAGGGCGCCGAAGAGCTCGACATGGAGCAGGTCCGTGCCTTCCTCCAGCGCAAGTGGGAGCTGTACGAGAGCTTCCCGCCGGCTCTCAAGGAAGCGCTCCAGACCGAGTCGCTCGACGAGGTCAACAAGCAGCTCGGAAAGATGTCCGTCGCCGACGCCGAGGACGTCGTCGAGAAGCTCCAGGAGGGCGGCATGCTCAGCTTCAGCGAGAGCGGCGTCCGTGACATGACCAAGTAGATAGAAGCGTAGTGTGTATGTATAGGTCATTAGCAGTCAGTCCATGTTGCTTGTGCATCGTTTGCGCGCAGAGATCGCCGTGGACAGAAGTCGACCCAACGGTGTCCAAACTGGGAAAATGCGGGGCCACATGTCCGCGTCACAGGCCGCCCTCCACTCGCGGATTGCAGTCAGCGAGTTCGCGTTTCTTGATATCCTCTCCATCGACCATCGACCAGTCTACGACCCGTTGGACCATGCGAGGTCCGTTACCGTTGTTGTTAGCGCTACTGGCGCTATTTGTTCCCCTGTGCAGTGCGCTGCAGGAGAATTTGGCCGGCATCGTCGACTGGCACCGCGCACTCGTCGGTGTTCCGCTACGATCCTCGCCTCCGCAATTCGTCGACACCGACAAGGGACGCGCGATCGTCGCCCTCACGGAGTCGAAAGTACTCGCATTGCTGGAGGAGAACAGCGAAGTCCGCTGGAGGCAGAGCGTCGACACGCCCTTCCAGTACTGGCTGCAAGATGATGGTGAGTTTTGGCGAAGCTGCCTCCAGAGATTGGCTGACGGTAACCACAGGCATTCTGCTGCTCACCCAGAGCGGCCTGAACCTGTACGATCTGTCGACTGGCGCTCTCCGATGGAACACGGCCGTCAACATCAAGACCGACCCCTCGACTCGCTACGGATGGGATGTTGCGGTTGCGGACGACTTCCTCATGCTTCTGACGGACGGCGCGCGCCTCACGAAGGTCGACCGCAAGACCGGAGCTACGCTGTGGACGATGGTCTGGCCTGAGACTGGGTAAGCTTCGATTTCTCCTTGCATAGCTAACGGCAGTGCGAACCGTTTCAAGAATCTCATGATCGCGGACGACAAGGTTGTCGTCCTGGACATCACGACGGCGTACGTGCGCTCGACACTGTCGTTCATCACGCTGGACCTCAAGACGATGAGCTTCTCCGACTTCACGCAGATCGGCGGCACACTCGAGGCGGACGGCAGCGAGGCGTCGCTGGTGCGCACGATTGACGGCGAGATCGCGGCCGTCTGGACCGAGCGGGGCAAGGTGCACTCGTCGGTCCTGCAGCCTGCGCAGGGCAAGGTCGGCGCCGTGCGTGAGCGCGCCGCAGGCGCTGGGACAAAGTACCTCGCGCTCGTTGATGTCGGCTTCCGCGCCAACGGTTTCATGCTCGCCGCCCTGGAGAACGACAAGGTGCAGGTGATGGTTGTCGACGGGCGCGGCGTGCGAGTCGTGAACGAGTTCCCTGGCGCTGTCGGCGCCGCGTCGCCTGTTTACGCTGGCGTGCGCTCGGGCGACGCGTTCCAGTTCGCGTACGTGTTCTACTCGTTTGTCGGCAAGGACACACGCGTGCAGACGTTCCGACTCAGCGCCGAGGGTGTCGAGCAGGGCCGCTCGGACATTGCCGTGCCCTTCGACATGAACTCGCACGGCGTGATCACGAGCATCGCGCTCGCACCGCAGCTTACTGCCGACGGCGAGCCGACACTGCTCCTGTCCTCGTCCTCGGGCGCTGTGCAGCTCGTCCCACCCAGCACCGTCGCGTGGACGCGCGAGGAGGGGCTGGCCGACCTGGCGGCCGCGCAGTTCGTCGACCTCGGCGAGCCGGCGACGGAGAGCACGCTCGAGACGCTGGCAGACGAGGGCTTCGTGCAGCGCCTCGTGCGCCACATTGGGATGCTGCGCAAGCTGCCTGCGTACGCCCTGCACTTTGCCCAGCGCCTGACGTCTGCGGACGTGGTGGCGCAGACGCCGCCGCTGCGTCTCGGCCACCTGCACCGGGACCAGTTCGGGCTGCAGAAGCTGATCGTGGCTGTGACGCGGGGCGGCAAGGTGTTCGCGCTTGACAGCGCGAACGGCGCGACGCTGTGGACGCGCAACCTCGGCTTCTTCACGAAGGACGGTCCGGAGCTTGACGTGCTGTGGGTCGGGCAGACGCGCAACGTGTCGGAGGCGGGCAACCCGCAGCTGGCCGTCGTCGCGACGCGCACGAAGAACAGCTATAGCCTCACGCTCGGTTACCACATTGATGCGTTCACGGGCGAGGTGGCGGGCGACGCGAACGAGTTCAACATCCCGTCTGGCAAGTTCCTGTGTGTCGGGCGGGCCAAGGCCGTGTTCGTGACACCGTACATCAACTGCTGCACGCGCAACCGCGTGCTCGGGGTGGTGGACACGGACGACGTGCTGAGCATCTTCCCGAAGTGCAAGAAGGTCGCAAACGCGCTCGAGGCGCAGGCCGGCGACCTGTTCTGGACGCAGCACGACACGAAGCGCGGCACGACGACGCTGCGCGGGCTCGCCCCCGCGCTGCAGGGCGACAACCAGACGTTCACGACGCACGAGGTGTGGGCGCGGGCGTTCTCGAACCAGTATGTGCTGGCGATCGCGCCGCTGACGCCGAGCGAGACGGCGAGCTTCGGCCGCGCGCTCGGCGACAAGTCGGTGCTGTACAAGTACATGAACCCGCACCTGACGGTTGTGACGTCTGTCACCGAGTCGGAGGGCGCGCCGGCGACGGGCCACGTCCACGTCATCGACACGGTGACGGGCAGCACGGTGCACGAGGTGCTCGTGCCGGGTGTGCAAGGGCGAGAGCTGGAGGCGGCGATGGTTGAGAACTGGCTCGTGTACGCGTGGCTCGAGGCTGGCGGTGCGTCGGGCGGCTGGCGCCTGGGCAGCGTGGAACTGTACGAGGACGCGCCTACGTCGTCGTCCGCGGGCCGCTCGTCGCTCGCGACGACGCCGCGCATCCGCGCACAGACGCGGACCTTCATCCTGCAGACTGCCGTGCGCGGGCTGGGCTTCACGACGTCTGCGTTCGGCGTGACGGCGAAGGACCTCGTGTTCGTGACGTCGGCGGGCCAGGTCGCGTACCTGCCGCGCCGGCTGCTGGACCCGCGCCGGCCCGAGGGCAAGCCGTCCAAGGCCGAGCAGGAGGAGATGCTCGTCCCGTACGACGCGCTGCTGCCGACGGGCGGCGCGTCGGTGCTCTCGCACCAGTACCCCGTGCTCGGGCTCGAGCACCTCGTCCCCGCCCCGAGCCTGCTGGAGAGCACGGGGCTGCTCCTCGCGTACGGCACGGATCTGTTCTGCACGCGCGCCCTCCAGCCCAGCGGCACGTTCGACATCCTCGGCCAGGGCTTCAACAAGCTCCAGCTGCTCGTGACGCTGGCGGCGCTGGGTGCGGGCGTCGCGGTCGCGGCGCCGGCGGTGGCGCGCAAGGCTCTGAAGGAGAAGTGGTTCAACTAGCGCGGCGACGCAAGGCGGCGCGCGAGGCGCAGCGGAGCCCAGAGCCGCGCTGAGTGCGACTTGGCCGAGCGGCTAGACCGTGGTAGTGATACGTAACGAATGCATAGACGTGGTCTCTCTAACCCTACCTCCGTGACTGCCTGCTCACCTTCCCTCTGCTCCACTCCGGCGCCTCGGCCCACTAGACGTTGCGGATGATGAGGCGCGCCGTGTCGAGGACGCTCTGGAGGACCTCATCAAACACATTCGGCTCGCCTCGCTCCTCCTTCTCGCCCTCTGCGATGAGCCCCGGCGCGTCGAGGACCTCGATCTCGAGCTCGTAGGTGAGGGCGGGGGGGCGTGTGCCCTGGCGCGACGTGACGACGGTGAGGTCGACGCGGCACGTGTCGGCGCGGTACACTGCGCGGTCCTTCTCGCGGACGTTGACGGGCGGGTTGGCGGGCTCGAACGGCAGCGGCGTCTCGGTGCTGAGGCTGACGCGCCAGTCGAAGCACTCGCCGGGGCTGTACACATTCAAATCGGCGAGGCGCGTCTTGACAATGGTCGCGACGACGGCGCCGCCCCGGTCCGTCGAGACGCGCACCTTGTCGTTGTGCCCGTGGTGCCCGTGCCCCTCGAGAAAGCCCGGAGGGGGCGAGTACAGCGAGTCGACGTGCTGCTCGCGCGAGAAGCGCACCGCGCCGCGCGAGTCGCGCACGGCGCTGTTCAGAAGGTTGTTGATCGACGCGTGCTGCGCCTTGCTCATCGTCGACGAGAACGTCGACGGGTAGTCTGGCGGCAGCAGCGTCTCGCTCAGCGCCGGCAGGCGCACGCGCCGCTTCTCCGCTAAGCGTTAGCGTCTACCGGCCTATACGCCGCTCTCTGGTACGGCCGCGCCACTCACGTCCCGGATTGCACACCGTCCCGAGCTTGACCTCGATCTCGAGGTTCGCCTTGCCGCGCCCGAACCGCATGATGAAGTCGCCCACGACGCGCGTCACCTCGTTGCGCGGCGCGATGCCGAAGATGCTGGGGCTGATGCCTGAGGCGGGCGCCGGGGCCGGTGCTGGCGGCGGCGCTTCTTGCTCCCCAGCGCCTGGGGGTGGTGTTGGCTCAGCATGCCTTCCGTCGACGCCAGAGGACGAAGGAGGCGAGGCAGACTCGCGCCGCCGCTTCCGCGATGGCTCGCCCCGCTCGCTGTCGGACATCGGATCAGAGGACGCAGCGTACACCGGATACGCGGGCGGATGGACGCGCTCGTGGACGGGCACGTAGGGCATGGACTGAAGGCTGGGCAATGGTGAGCCTCCACTCGCTCACAGTGCGTTCATATCGCGGCGGCGCCGTTATCTGAATGCTCCCGCCGCCCTCCACCTTCACTCCTCCACCCTCAACCACCCCACCCTCCTCCACCCTCCGCAACGTCGGCGATTTCAGAATGGTTACATGCGAAGAGAACTACGGCCCCACAGCGGGGCAATTAGGCCGGGCCAGATGATACAGATGCCTCGCGGACAGTTATAGGGGGGATGGGTCGCGGCGCTCGCCAAAGCGAGGCCGCTTGCGGGATACGCTCTAGACACAGCTACTGGACAGCTCTTGGACATGGCCGAACATGGCCTACCTCGCGGACACCGGCGCGGCGGCGGCCGCCGCCTTGGCCTGCTCGTCGCGCTCGAGCGCGAGGCGCTCCGCGTACGCGTCGTAGGCGTACTTGATCGGCTTGGCGGCGTACACGTCGTCGAGCGAGACGCTGACCTCGCTCGCGTTGTCGGCCGGCGGCTTCGGGCGCCCCGTGAACAGGCTGTCGGGGTCAAAGTCGTCTGTGCGTTAGCTCGTCAACTCTCTGGGTTCCGAGCAAGTTTCAGGTTGCGCCATAGATGCGGCCCGCCGCACTCGCTTCGCTCGTGCACCGGTACTCACTGTCAGGATCCGCCCTGCGCTTGCCGAGCGCCTTGCGCGACGGCATCTTGGGCGGCGCGTCGTCGTCGATCTCCTCCGCGGACGACTCGGGCGCGGGCGTGCCGTTCGCGGTGCCGTTGGGCCCCTCGGTGCTGGACGCGTGCACGTCCGAGGCGGCGTGCAGGCTGGCGGTCGAGTTGTGGCTGCGGAACGCGTTGGGCAGCGGCAGCGGGCGCGGGCCGCCCATGCGCCGCGCGGCCGGCTGCTTGTTGCCGACCGGGCTGGGCGCGCGCTGCCCCGTCATCGTCGGGCGCAGCGGCGGCTGCGGCAGCGGGTGGTCCTCGGGCGACGGCGTCGAGGACCGGTCGGCCTGGAACCCGTTCGTCATCACGCTGATGCCCGCGCCGGCCGCGACGCCCGCGGCCAGCCCGCCGGCAATCGCGGCGCCTGTGCCCACGCTCTGCACGCTCGCGGGCGTCCCGGCTCCAGTGTACACGGGCGACATGGGCGCAGACGGCGCGACCGCCCCCGCGATCGGCGGCGGCGACAGCGCAGCAGACCGGTCCTGCGTTATCCGCATCTTCTCGAAGGATGCGCGCACCTGCTCGTGCGAACGGCGCTGCTGGTCGTGCGACGCCCGCGCCTCTACCACGTCCATGTACTGCCCCGGCGACGGCGAGCGCGACGCGGCGGAACCTTCCGCGCGCATGTTTTCGTCCACCATGAGCATGTCCTTCTGCCGCTGGTCCATGCGCGTGTCCTTCTTGCTGATCTCCTCGACGGCGCGCACCTCCTTTTCGTACGCGGCCGAGCGCGCCAGCTCGTCGTACTGCTCCATCGCGTCCGAGAGCTTGCCGTGCGCCTCAAGCAGCACGTCGAGCGCACTCTCCTCAGGCGTCGCCATATTGGTCGTCTCCTGGAGGTCCACCGAGTCCGCAACGCGTCGCGACTTGGCTGCCTCCGACTGCGCCCAGTCCATCTGCGTGCTGAGCGACGTGAACGACTGCTGGCACCGCGAGTGGTACTCCTGCAGGATCACCTTGTCGTCAAACTCGGACGGCGCAGTGTACACGAGCGCCTCGGACAGGATGCGCGCGTTCTCTTTGCCCTCGGACGCCTCGACGATGAGCTTTTGGACGTCGTCCTCATGGCTCGGGGCCGCCTGGTACTTGGGCCGGTCGCGCGTCTTGGTGCTACGGTCCTTGGCGTCCTTGCTGTCCTTGCCGTCCTTGTCGCGCTTCCTACGCAGCTTGTCCCGCTTGTCCTTCGGGGTCCTATCCGTGCGGACCGTGGCGGTCGTCGTGTTGATGCTGGCAGCGTCCGTCGGACCGGGCGGCAGCGAGCCGGGCGAGTACAGCAAAAAGTCGTCTGGCAGAGGTCGTCCGATGTCCCCATCCTCGGGCAACTTGATCTTCCTCCACAGGTCTTGCAGGCCCTCACAGCCGCGCTCGTTGTGGTACGCGTACGTGAGACCGGCGAGGACGTCGATCGCCCAGCGCAGGGTCGCCTGCGACGGCGGGGGCTCGAGCTTGCTCGTGACGATTGGCTCGACGGCAGCCATGAACTTGCGGCACGTAGCGAAATCTGTGGTCAGTTCGTCATCATAAGAGTAGAAACTCACGGTGGTACGGCCGCGCCTTGACGTTGCGCATCGTCAGCCACCAGAGACGAGTGGCCATGCGCCGCTCCGGGTCAGTGCCGTGCTTGAACACCTTGCGCAGGCCGCGAGCGGCATCCTTGCTCGCGGCGTCGGGGTTCTCCGACGAGTTGATCTTCTCGCAGAGCTCGAGGACGGCATTTTGGGTCGTCTCGCGGCGCGAGCAGAGCTGTCCTGGGAATGGTTAGCGGTGGACGAGCTTGAAACCCACTGATGAGCTGGTAGATGTCCTCTTCCCCTGCGGGTGTCCTTTGGTGACGATCGCTTGTGCGATCTCGACTACGGTTCCGATCGCCGTCCTTGCGCGGACGGTCGGTTCCGCTCTCGCGAGGGGAAGTCAGGATTTCGGTGGACACTGCGTTCGAAGCCGATCGGGAGCGCGACGTGGGCTTGGGCGTGACATCAATGCCACCGTGCCCGAGCGAGCTGGCGTGTCCCCCTGCAGTCGAGAGCTCCGCGTCACCGCGGTAGCCGTCCGCACTCGGGCGAGC
Source organism: Trichosporon sp. PB005A (assembly GCA_023630055.1). Lineage (NCBI taxonomy): Eukaryota > Fungi > Basidiomycota > Tremellomycetes > Trichosporonales > Trichosporonaceae > Trichosporon > Trichosporon sp. PB005A. The sequence continues at coordinate 598,044 of JAMALZ010000007.1, forward strand.
GTCCTCCATGGAGCCAGGCATGACGACCGGCAGGTCCTTGTCGAGGTGCACTGGGGCGGTCGTGACGGTCGGTGTCGTGCCGTTGGAGCTGACAACGTCTTTGTACTGGTAGTGACCATGGCCATGGGAGGAGTACGTGTCGATGGGTTCGAGCTGGCCGTGCCCCAGGCTGCTTGACGCTGCGTCGTCTTCTGGCTTGGGGTGCCCCTGCACGGGGCTGGACTGGTGCTTCGACAGCTTATTGTGCTTGCGATCTCCCCACCCGCTCCAGAAGCCCTTCTTCTTCTCCTTGTCGTCCTTGTCCTTGTGGGTGCCGGAGGCTGAGAAGAAGTGTCTTGAATCATGCTTTCCGTCGTGCCTCGCGTCGAGGTTCTCCATGCGGTTGGACTCTGCGGGGGCGTGGTGATGTCCGCCGCCCATGATCGAGGGCATGGATGTGCGGATGCCGCCGGAGGACGTGTTCAGCTCGCGTCGAGATCTCGGCCGCAGCGACTCTTCGTCGCCGTTGCTGGCACTCGTCGAGTTGAAGTTGTTGCCTAACGGTGAGCGGTTCATGGGGGACTGGCCGCCCTTGCCTCCCAGCACATTGGACATCTGGGAGCCTGGGTGAACGGACCCCTCCTGGTCGGATCCCCGCCCTGACTGAGAAGAGGCGCTGTAGCCTCGACTTCGCGCGCTGGAGTAGCCGTCAGGGCCTTCGTAGCTCGAGGCGGTGATGTGCGGTGGGAGGTTGGAAGCGACGTTGTGCAGGCTAGGGATACTGCCTTGATGGGAGTGCGAGAAGCGGCCTGACGTCGGGGGAGTCGAGGGGCGAGTTGCGGGGCGGAACTGGGGCGACGGCGGGCCCGCCCCGGGCGGCAGGAAGAACGCGGGCTGTGCGGGCTGTGTGGGTGTGGGGACCGTCTGGGACATGGCCGTGTCCGGCCTGGCGTACATCTGCGCGATGGGCGGGTCGCTGGGCGAGCGTCCCGTGCCGGGCATGGCGGCGGATCTGGGTTCGGGCGTCGGCATAGCATATGTCGGACCTGTTCCACCTGTCCCCGATCTCGATCGAGGGTTCGCCATGCTCGCCCGATCGTTGCCTCCTTCCCGCCGGAACGGCGCCGAGGCCGCCTCCTCCTCCATCGTCCGGTAGTCCTGCTGGCCCGGGAGGACCGGCGCGCCGCCTCGTGCACTGTCTCGCGGGGGTCTCGGGGGCGGCGTTGCGGCCGCGATCGCGGCGCCACCGCCGGGCGGAGGCGGGACGGGCTTCTGCATCATGGCGGCGTTCACGGGCTGGGGGACGAGCTGGGGCTGGACCTGCATCTGGCCTGCCGGGGTCGAGTTCGGGTGTGACGGCGGGCGTGATCCGCCGTTCGCGCGGCCGGCGTCGAGCGGGAACGGGGTCACAGTCGCGCTCTGGTGGCGGCTGCGCTTGTGCAGGTCGTGCGTCTGCATGATGCCAGACGTGCGCTGGTGCGAGGCCGACATGGGGGTGATGGAGCCGTCGCGCTCCTGCTCCGACGACTTTGTCGAGCGGTTAAAGAGCTTCTTCATCGTGGCGGAGGCTGCAGCACGAGGGCTGCTGCTGTCGCGAGTGCTGTTGCCAGTCGTGCCAGAGGGGCCGGTCGGGCCAGTCTGAGCGGTCGTGCCGGGGAAGCGAGACGACGGAGAAGATGCTGGAGCTGGGCTGTGCCGGGAGCTCGAGCTCGAGCACGCTCGAGACGGTCGTGCGTCGTGCGGGCGTGGACCGGGCGGGCCGAGGCGATGCTGTGGAAGCGGGCGGGCGGGCGCGCAGGAAGCAGGCTCGGCGGCTCGGTAGGCTCAGGCTCAGGCTCAGACTCAGGCTCGGGCCGGTCGGGCGAGGCAGACGTCAGACGTCAGACGTCAGACGACGGGCGGGCTGAGATGGCGGTGCCGGCTGTGAGGTGCCCGACTCAACGTGAGGGTCTCTGGTGGTTCTGGCTGGGCCTGGTCAAGTAAGTTGTCGGTGTGTCTCGAGCGAGTCTTTGTGGGGGCGGGGAAGTGTCGTGCGTCGTGAGGCGTCGTAATGGGAGTGAGGGGGGTGAGAGAAGAGAATGGACAATGAAGGAGCGGAGAGAGGTCGGTGGTGGTAAGGGGAGAGATGGAGGATGAGAGGGAGAGGCTCGAGGCTCGGGTGAGTGTTGGCAGGTGGAGAGTACGAGTACCTAAGCTCAGCTCAGACGGTGCTGGGCGCTGGGCGCTGGGTGCTGGCTGTGGAGGTACGAGAGCGAGAGGCGCCGCGCCGCGCCGCGCCGATAGAGTGGACACCCAGGCACGTAAGCTTCTAATTCTGTCATGTAATCATGGCCTAATCGGTGCATTAGGCCGGGCGCAGGGCGCGTTGCGTGGGTAAGGCCCGAGGCGGTGTCGGCCACGTGGCGCCCAGGGGCAAGTGTGTGCAATGTCCACCTAGTCGCCCCCGTAGTGCACCGCACCAACCACACCGGACACGGCAGAGAGCTGGTCCGCACCCTGCCCTATGCATGCCCTCGTATCGCTGACGCTGAGGTTTATCGTTTGGTCTCGTGAGCTCTGCCCCGCTGCATCCCCGCACCCGCCGCAGCACACGCCGACGCGTCGCCAGTACACAGTTCACAGTAGTGGGTGGCGTGGGTCCTCAGTGCCTCGTCGCCACTCTGCCCCAGCGCATATCTCTCTCATCATCTCAGTGGGACAACCCACAGCGGGCGGGCAGGCGGCAGCGTGCCCAGTGCCCAGCGTGCCCAGAATACGGAGAGCAGCGGGCAGCGGTCTGCCGTCGGCCAAGGCGTCGCGTCGCCCCTCTGCTCGCCAGTGTCGCCAGCGGGCCAGCGGGCCAGCGACTCTGGCCGCCAGGCGGTGTTCGCAGTCTGCTGCCTCGTCACATGAAACGTCTCTCATTCCTTCCGCTTATGTCAGGCACGGAACTGTCACGTGACCGCGAAATGAACCCCGCACAGAATACGAGACAGCGCAGCGGCAAGCGCCCATGCTTCGGAATACGGAGCCGGCGGCGGGGTGGCGGGGCAGCGGAGCAGAACGCGGTGGGTGCGGGTCCGCTCCTCGCTTACAGCTCCGGCGAGGCTTCTGAGTCGATACGACGGCCAACGAGAACGACAGGCAGAAATCGAAATCGGTGCCAGCCTGGAATCTGAGGAGCGTGGAGGGACCGAGCGACCGAGGGACCGACCCTGCCCTAAGCGGGCATGCGCGCATGCCCTTGTGCCGAGCTTATCGCGCGCAACGCGCCTTACGGCGTCACCGTGCTCCCGAGTGTGCCGCTGGCTCTGCCTGGGCCTTTGCTGCCCGTCGCGTCAAGCGTCGGCGCGTCAAGGTCGGCGCGTCGACGGCACGGATACGGACGCGTCGAGCACCGGTGCGCGTCGAGCGGAGTGCATGGACTCGAGTGCCACGCTGCACCCAGTGCATCCGGTGCTGCCCTGGCAGGCCGCGGGGACGCACCGCCCCAGGCGCCAGGCGCCGCGCTGCAGCCCCGCAGCGGCCGAGCTGCAGAGCTGCGAGCGCATCGCTCTCTCGTCAGCCTCTGCGGTCTGCGGGCATCGCTGCATCGCTGGTGCTGCAGCGGCCAGTCAGCCAGCAGGAGTACAAGGGCCCGCCTGCTCGCACTACTGCACTTCTGACGCGCCTGCTTTCCTGCTTCTGGCTGTTCTGCCACCGCTTCTGCCATTTCTGCCGCATCCGGCGTCCTGACTCCATACAGACCCCGCGGAGTGCTTCTGGCGGACCGCTGGCGCTTCGAATGCAGCTCACACGGCTCCTGAGCCGACTTCGCCCCTCGGGCCAATGACGAGGTGGCACTTGAGTAGAGCACCGGAGTGTAGCACTCTCCGACAGCATCGCATCAGGATGCGTGGCTGGGTGTTCCATCAGGCTATGCGCGTCATGCATATCTGACACGTCCATGACTTGCTGCCGGGACTGAATGCACGGCGTCGCAGGATGCAGGGCTGCATGCGTCATGGCTGACCGAGCCGGACACTGGAGGACTGACCTGGCGCCGGCGGACACTGGTGCACCGAGGCCGACCCCGCCCGTCGCATGTGCAGCGCTTGCAGCGCCCCCCGGCCCGGGCGCTCGCCGTCGCGTGTCAGCATGCGGTACGCGCGTCCGCCCGCCGTCCGAAGTGCACCAAGCGAAACCCGGCACTGGAGTCAGCCAGCCACTCCTGCCGCCCTGGCTGCAGTGACGACGGCAAGCCCTGGAGAGCCAGACAGGACCGCCCATCTGACGAGGTGCACTGGAATCACGACCGGGAGGTTCCACTCGCCTGGGAGTGGGCGCCGCCGTCACTTGTTTCGCGCTCGAAGGGCGCCAGCACCGCGCGCTCGTTGGCGTGCAGCGCGTGCAGCGCGTGCAGTGCACCGGCTCGCCACTTGAGTCTCCAGAGCCCTGGGCCGACTCGTCGACACGCGGCCAACACAGCACACGACCAGCAAGGGGACACAGCACGCGTCGCATGCCGTCCACCCTGCGGCGTGCACGGTGCCGGCGGAACACGGGCTTCGGCGTTCAGCCAGGCCTGCCCAGAGGCAGCGGGGCCTGCTACTGGCTGGGCTGCTGCTTCGCCACCGCGATACCGCACCAGGCAGTGCCAGTGTCTAAGGTGCGCACCGCGCCGGTCTCAGGTTGTATTGCGCTGACGGCGGCCATGCGCTGCGTTTCACTGCGCTGAGACGCTTCGCTGTTCTGTGTCCGTCCAGCTCGAGTGTCCGCCAGTCTCCGGCGGAGCTGGCGATCCACCCCGAAAGCACGACAGAGGCTGCGTGTCGTCCGCAGATTATAAGACGCAGCTGGTCGGCGAACCTTATCCCAGACAAACAACGATCGACCGCCGATCCACAACAGCACCAGCTGCAGCAGGATCGAGCATTCCGTCCGCTACTTCGACGACATCAGCGCATACCCGCCACAGACGAGCAGACACTCGCGGCACAACAACCCTCCCAACGCTTAACGGGCACTCAACGTCTCCGCCACTCCAGCAGGCGTCGACCGTCCCAGCCACATCCGGGCCGCAAGCTAGTGGCAAACCCATCGTCCTTCGAACGACGCCACACCGCCAAGCGTCTGCAAGCAAGCAGGCAGGCAGTGCACCCCGGCCTCGTGACACATTCCGACGGGCGGCGGCCACTCCGCGACCCGCGACGCGGAGGCACGAGCTGTACACTCGCGCGGCAACGCACCGCCACCGGTGTGGCGATATTGGCCAGCCATTCAAGCGATCCGCGGTACTACTTCAAGACAGCCACACGATACTGAGCAGACTGCCAATTCTTCACTGTTATCCGTCAGCGCAAACACGAAGCACCAGACTCGGGAACCACCCCTCATAGTCAAGCCACAGAGTCACCACACACCGCACCAGGTTAGCAGACCAGCGAACAGGCCTCTCCCAGCACCAACAAGAGCCCCAACCCGAGCCCGAGCGCCGGCGAGAAGAAACATGGACCAGATCACGCTCTGCACCGCCGCGGGCCTCAGCATCGTGCTGCAGGAGCCGCCGCCCAAGACGCCCGACACGGACCTGGCGCAGCTGCTCGCGCAGCTGGACGCGCTGCGCGTCGGGCTGGACCAGGCGGCGAACTAGTTTCGTTCGCTCGCGGGCTGGCCGGAAAAATGACCTGCAAACTACAGCAGGCGTGGCCGGCAGCGTGAACGAGAATCCTTGCCGCGGCCGTGAGTGCGGTAAGGACGCAGGAGAGAAGAGCAGCCGCGGAGGGCTAGCCCGAGTGAACAAGGGAAGGAGAGGACGAGTGCGATCAGTTGCCGTACACGATAGCGCTGGTCGCGACCCCCTCACCGCTGTTAGTAGGAGTCAGAGGAAGGAGAACGCGGACAAACAGGACAATCCAATGTACAGTACAGTAGCCCGGACAATGTAGCGATCAGAAATGCACACCATTCCGAAACTGCTAGCACGTCGGTCCAGCTGGAAGAGCGGATTGTTTGGCCGGCCAGGAGATCTGGGCGGCAAAACAGGGATCGCACGACGAGGATGACAGCACGAGGACAGAGTGGCAAGGACAGGAAGTGCGGCTCTGGGCGAGGGCGAGCTAGCCTGGAGAATCAAGCAGGACGAGGGTGGTAGGGCGAGTAGCACGGCGAGCCGGGGTCGATGAGGTAGGTCCGGGGGACGACAGGGCTGATGCTGCATGCGAAGCCGGGGCGAGGGAGGCCGCCCGTGGTCCGCGACGAGACGGTCGGCGGCACTGCATCCAGCGTCCCGAGCGCCTCGGCTGTCCTCGCTCCCATCACCTACACCGGCGGGCTGCGTGGCGTCGCCGGGCGGGGCAGCAACCGCGGGATCTGCGCCGGTCGTGCGAATGCTCCCACACTGGCGTAAGTTGGCGTAAGTGGCAGCATGAGAATCTCAGGTCAGCGTGTCGGCGGGACGGCCAGCGTGCGTGTTCTGCGCCGCGGTCCCGTGAATGGCGCGGGACGGACATGTGCCCAGCGCCGAGTTGCCCGCGACATGAGGAAACCAGGACCCGCTTGGGCTGTCGTGAGCGGAATGCAAAACTGGGTCAGTTGGCGTCCTCTGCTGCGAGGCGTGTCTGAGCCGACGGGCGTGGGGCACGGAGCTGGCCCAGCGAAGCCAAGTCCGACGTCGTCCCGCGCGGCGCACGGCGCGCGGAGCTACGTGAGTGCGCGAGTACGGGCGGACGTCGCTCGCGGGCAATCAAGCGCGGAGATGGGCCTAACTCCGCCTCTTCACCTGCTCACCTGCGCACAGCAACACCGACGCATGCATGCACGCCCCTCATGCGCGCACGCACGCATGCATGTCCCGTAGCGAGTGGAGATAGCGGCGGCTGGGCGCAGCGCAGGCCGGGGGAACTGGGTGTGTATTTTTGTATTTGACCGCCTGAGCAGGTGAGTCACCCTGAGCGAGCCGGACTGGAGTGCGCGGCCGAGCGCCCGCGCGCCGCACGCCCGCGCGGCGGCGCGTGCGGACCGAGCCACGCGGGCTTGTTGCGCGACGAAAATCAGTCGCGTCGGTGTACTTCAGGGCGGCCAATCACGGCCCAGACGCCAGATTGCCGCTTCCAGCAGGTGTGCACCGACCAGTTCCAGGATTGCCGCAGGATCGCAAGCGCGATAGGAAGAGAGGATGGGCCAGGATGGGTCTGGGTTGGGTGTCGGAACGCGACGCTCGACGGCTCCTGGCTGGCGCCAGTTGGCGTGCCCCAGAGCCCAGAGGCGGGTGGGCGGGTGGGGGACTTTCTTGGCCAGCCCAAGCTTCAACGTTCGGCTCGACCGCGCCAAGCGCTGCAAAGCGAGCCCAGCAGGCGAGATCCGTCGATCCGTGCCGGTCCGCGAGCACCGGGCTTAGCTTTGCTCTTTATGCATGCTCGCTGGGGCCAGAGAGGGGATGTGCGTGCTGTGCGCCGGCACTTTTCGTTTTGGCTGACCGGAAATTTCCAGCTCGAGCAATCACACTCCGGCGCACCGGAGATCCCGGAATATGGCGTAAACACGCACTGGGTGATCGGACGCCGTGCCGCATCTGCTATACTCTGCCGCGGGGACCAGCCGGCAGCGCGGCAGCGCGGCAGCAGCCAAAACGAGCTAGCGCGACACGTGCTGCGCGGCTCCCTGCCTCCCTGGCTGCCTGGCCTGAGTCGGCCTGAAGGCCCGCCTGCAGCCTAGTCCAGCTAGCCAGTCCTGACCCGTTCCAGCGGATCACGACGGCTCGCAGCGGCAGCGTCGGCTAGTCGCACGGATGGGGTCGCCAATGGGCGCCCAGCGGCCCAGCAGGCCCAGCAGCTCGGCAGGGCGACGCCACTTCCGGCTGCAGGCTGGCTGGCTTTTTCGAACGCAGCGCGCTCCTGAGTGTGGGCAAGCACATACCCTGCGTCGTGTTTGTTTGTGCGGTAGTGCTCTGAAATGGCATCGAAATTTCCGGCCGCTCGTCACTGTACACGGGCCATGTCATGTATCCCGGACCTCGCGGCCTGCCGAGCCCCTCGACCCTCGGGCAGAAGCACGGATCTGGCCCGACCCAGCGACCGTGCGCTGCTACGCCCGTTGAGCGCCGAGACGCTTGAGTCGGCCAGGCGAGGACGTTCGCTTCTGTGAACTGCGCCTCGAAAAGTTGAACCAGAATTGAAAAGCACAGCGGACGGAGAGATAAGGAATCGCTTGCGCGCGCATTCATGTTATCGCCGCGAGTGTCGGCGCGCAGACGGGGCCGGGCCTGCAGCGCATTGCCTGATAAGGGGTGCGGTGAGCGCGAGCGAGATGCGGCGCGGCGTATTGCGTGGTCTCTGGAGACAAACACAGCAAGGACCTGGGACCCGCGGCCGCGCTTAGCAGACGCAAGACGCAAGCAAGACGAACCTGCGCAAATGCAAGCCATGCACGCCAGAAGCCAGAAGGCAGAGGAATATCACCTCGCAGGGCGGCCCTGCGCGTGCCCTGGGGCACGCCCTGAGCGCTGGCTTGCGCCCCTTACTCTATATGGCGATTCTGCGCCTCGGACTGTGCGCCCTGGAGATACGTCATTGGGCCAATCATCTTATCTGTCTGCCTGCTGTGCTCGGTCGTCCTTTGCTTGCAGCACAATGCGGGCCCGTTTGCGTGCGTGGAACGGAATCGCGAGTGAGGCTCGAGCCGTGACAGACGACAAACTCTATGCTCGCCGCAAAAGTCACGAGATCAGACACCCGGTTCCTTCACGCGTCGACGCTGATTGTGCAGTGCCCCAGACACAGACACGCACGGGCGCCCCCTCGCTACGCCAATCTTCCCAGACGGCATCACGTTATGCACCTCCCGGCACGTTTCGACTACACACCATACTGATCGCCGCGCCCGCAAAGCTGCAGAGCACACAGAGCACACGCAGCCAGGCGGCGCCGTTAGCGAGCACGCACCAAGCATGAATGAAAATAGACTGATTAGGAGTGAGGACGACTGTCAATTTTTCGAGAGCAGCAAATGACAGCGAGCCGATGACGCAGCTCGGCCGCGCCCGAGCGCTGTTGCTCCTGGCTCCTGGCCTGTCATGTGGACCTGGCGGTCGACTCGCCCAGTGAGAGGCTCGGGTCGTGCGCCTGCCGTCGAGAGCCAGTCAGCCTCCCTGCGTGTCGCCCGCCCTGAGCGTATGTCGCAAGAATCGCAAGTGAGCGCACTCGGCCTCGGGCGGGGCGCCCCAGCGATGACTGGCGATGACATGGCTCTGGGCGAAACCCCTGGTACGGTCCGAAGGCATGACCCTGAGTTCATCAGCTCGGCCGGGCGCAGCGCCCGAGGACTGATGACCAGGAGGCCTTGGATGTTTCGTTGGAACCCTGAACCAGGGGTCTCGCTGGATGAAGGCTCAAGGCTCGAGGCTCACGAGGTCCGCCCAAGCCAGCAGCAAAACAAGCAGCTGGGTGAAGCCCGATGTGTCCGCGGGCCCGGGGGCTGGAGCCCGATTGTGCTGCACGTACGAGACTGCAGCGGTCCAGTAATGCCCCCGCCCCGACCCCGTCCCCCGTCCCCCCGTCTATACCTCCGCTGGCCGCTGGCCCGCTGACCCGCTGACCCGCTGACCTGCAAAAAAGCCTAACAAGGGGTCACCCAGGGCCAGGGACGCTCCCTGCTCTGGCTCTGGCGCCTCGCCTCGCCATGACACATAAAGCTACACACCCGCCGCAACCGCCTGGCTGCCTCGCTCCACCCTCCCCCGCCTGCCCCCCTCGCTCTAGCTATAATTCTCATACTCGCCTTCCTCCCCCGGCTCTCTCACCTCTTTTAACCTCCCATCCTCCCGTCCACCACCCCATCCCCGCCCTCCCCTCTCTCCCACCTCACTCTTCACTGTTAACTGCTTCTTGTCCATCCTTACACTTATAACTCCCTTACCTATCCCCCAACCACCTCTTTAATCCCATCCCCACCCCCCCACCGCCCACACCACATCGATCAAAATGGGTTGCCTCGGTCGCGAAAAGACGAAGACGGGTGAGTCAACAAACACTCCCACCGAGCGACATTCAGCTGACCCCAATCAGAGAAGGTTCTCCCCAAGAGCAAGTTCGGCCAGATGCTCTTCACCGGCCGCCAGAAGATGATCTTCTTCTTCTTCGTGCTCTACGCCTGTATCGACATCTCCATGCTCGGTCTCGTCTCGGACCAGCTCCAGAAGTACGGTAACGTCAACTCGCGTTACCCTACTCTGATGTACTACCACGCCCTTGGTCTTGGGTGAGTCTCTCTTCGTCGCAGCAGCGAGTGCAAAGCGAAGCGATAGCCCATGGCGCGCATCTTGGCAGCCCAAATGTCCCAGCGGATGGGGCCGTGTTTGTTGGGCGGAAACTGCCACTCCGGCTGGCTGGCCGTCAGCCAGTCGGATCAGGCCATGGTCCGTGCAGGGCGAGGCTCAGGTTTCCGCGGCTTTGGCTTTGGCTTGGGAAAGCCACCATCATACGCCAGCTGGTGCTGCCCATCGCGCTGCCCGCTACCATCGTGCATGTCGCCGCCTCGGATGTGGCATGTGCCGCTAAGAACGTTGCCAAGCTTGCTCGCTGCTGCGCTCGTCTATCGGAATGCCCCGCTAACATCCCAGCCTCTTCGCCACCATCTTCTACCTCATCTTCGCGCTCTTCCACTGGAAGCTCGGCCACAAGATCATGATGTTCATGTTCCTGTCTGGCGGTGTCTTCTTCGGTGTCATTGCCGGTATCCTCACTGCTACTCCCTTCGGCCACGGTCTCCAGTGCAAGCACAACGCCGACCACTTCTCTGAGCCCTGGCGCCGTTTCGCGTCGCAGTGTGCCCGCATCCAGGCCATTGTCGGTCTCTCGTGGGCCCTCTTCGGCCTCAACACGATCGGCTTCTTCTGGGCCCTCACCGACAAGTTCTCGTGCACCTCGAAGCGCGACTACGTCTACGCCCCGTACGTTGCCCCCGAGGGCCACGACGTCGAGAAGGGCGAGGCCGCTGCCGCCGCCCACTAAGCAGCTGCTTCTAAACTAGTAGACGAAACGAACGAAAGGTAGACTTGAGTCTCTCCCCCCCCCCGCCCCCCGCGGCGGTAGGCGTGTCTGCACCGAGCAGCTCAAATGTACTCAGCGCCGCGCCTCCGCCCTCACCCCTTCCCCCTCCCTCCGCGCCGTCCTGCGGGCCGGCGCCCCTTCTGCCTATCCTCTACCCTACCCTTTTAACCCCCTAACCCTCTTCCATCGCATTGCCGCATTTTATGCATTCTATAATTCGCACGGGCAGCTCTCTGGTTGTGACGGCGAATACACCTCCACATCTCGCAGCGGCAATGGGCAGTGCGATGGCACATCTAATTCTCATAGACTGCAGATGCATATCACATGATAATAGCGGTGTCGCGTCGTATCGACGAGCGTGAGTGCCGATCCCGGTTCCCCGGGTGGAAGCGAGCTGCCCCAGACTTGGTGCTGAGCGCCTGGCGCTCGCGAGCCAAGCCAAGCTTAGCCCGGTGGGCAGCAGTCGTCAAGTGATCGCCCGGATGTGCGCAATAAGCTCGGCAGTCGGCGGCTGTGTGTTCTGTGCGGCGTTCGAGGCCAAGTTTCGACACATCCACCCCTCGCCCTCGATCTCTCTCTCCTTCGCTCACCCGTGTCCGTGTGCTAGCTGCTGGAGTGCTGCACGGGGTGAGCTGCAGAATTTGGCCTCGGTGCAGCCTACGCCCAAGGCTACGCAGACAAACACGGCAGCACGCTCGATTGGACGCAAGGACGGGGGCGGATACTGGAACGCACCTGGTTGGCTGACGTCAGGCGTCAGGCCAACCCCAGTGGATCGTTTTGGTTCCGCGGCGCGGAGCGCGGGGCGGGGATCGGTGCATGCGTGCAGAGTGAGTGTGAGGCACAGAGGCACGCAAATGCGCATGACGATCGCGGCGCGGCGAGGCGAGGCGTATACGTATTTCCTTGGCCCCTGGTGTGCTGCACTCTGCGCGTTGCGTGCTCGGCTTTGCGTGTGCGCAACAATGGCCTGCTTCCTGCAATTGGGGACTGCCGAGGGCGTGAGGGGCTCTGCGCGGGTGGCTCGCGACTCCACACCGGGCTCCATCAAGGCTCCATCGGATCCAGTTCATTTCAGTCAGCGTCATGGCCACTCAGGCCTGCCTGGCGCTACGGCCACGGCCACGCGACGCCAAGCACGGGGGAAGCCTGTGCCCGATCCTTGCATTCAGCACTGCTGTGCCTCGAGTTGCTTCCAACTCGTGTCAACAGCGCGACAGCACCGGCGACAGCTGCATTGTTGGATGGCACCGAGTCTTGGAACTCGACTTCCGCGTCATCGCCGTCGAAGCCGCAAGCTTCAAACTAGGAAGTCTGAGTGCCGTCCGGAGGCGATTCCGTTCCGGCGACCGCTGCATCGCGGACGACACTGTCTTGGAACTCGATTTCCCCGTCATCGCCGTCGAATTTGTGAACTCCGCTAGCTGAGCTTCCAAAGTCTTGAGGGCTGGCAAAGGTGTGGATATCGTCGAGGGAGCGCTTGCAGTAAGCGGCCCAGCTATCGCCAAGGGTCAGGCCACAGGATTCCGCATCATCACCCCAGCTCCCATGTGCATGGCTTTCCTGTGCGCACTGCGCTATGAGGTTTTCAGTGGCATCCCAACAGCTTGGAAAGGTGTCTGTCTTCCTTGTAGTGCGCGGCGAAGGCGAACTCGTTGTTACGATAGCTGCTCCTCCCGCCTTGCTAGCTGGAGCGCCGTGCCGACATCTGGGAGCGTCAAGGCGGTATATCCAGCGAAGAGCTAAGAGGTGGGGTAATGTGACGTCTTGCCGTGCGGGACCACGTTTCCCCCTCGTTGTCTCTGCGTGCAGTGCCTGAGCACCGGCACCGAGCTGCCCCAGCTTACGGCTGTTCCCTCTGTGTTGCCTCGGCCAGCTCGGACGCACAGACGTCGCCCAGCTGCAACGTGCGCTATGCAGGGTACCTCGTTCCTTGCCGTGAGTCGTCAGGTGACAGTGAGCAGAGGTGTCCTCGCGGGCCGAACTCTGGCACGTCCGGCCGAGGCCGACATGCCGCTGCAGCCGGCCAGACAGCAGAGCGGAACACATGCATGGCGTCGAGTCGTTACGGGATACACAGAGAATTACAGGCTAAGAACTAACGGGAATTGTTACACACAACTTGGCTGGGACTGATCACAGGCGTTTCTTTCTCTGAACGGGAAGGACGGAAGTGGGAGGCAATGGGCTACATGCGCAGCGGCTTGGGCTTGGGCTTGGGGCCGACTGGGCTCCGGGCGCGCCGGACGGGGCTTGTGTCGCGCCCGCGCCCGGCGCGGACGTTGGGCGACGCAAGCGCGGCGGTGGCGGGGCCGGTGCTGTTGGCCGAGTTCCAGATGTTGCCGAGGCCAAAGATGGACGTGCGTCCGGAGGGGGTGCCGCCTGAGGCGCGCTTCTCGGGCGTGTGGGAGCCGCGCATGCGCGCAAACGCCTTGATGCCCGGCTTCATGGAGCTGCTGACGTCGAAGTAGCTCTCCTCGTCCGAGAGCCCGGAGACGCCCGCGGTCGAGGCGGAGGCGTTCGGCGTGCCCCCGAAGCGCGGGGAGCGCTTGACGGGCTCGTTCGCGTGGCGCTCCGCGAGCACGAGCGGGCGCAGCCCGGGCGACCTGCGCTGGGCCAGCTGGCCCAGCTCCAGCTGGCGCGCGAAGGCTGCTTCGGCGTCCGACTTGCGATGCTTGCGCGACGCCTCGCGCGACGACACCTCGTAGCTGCTCCCGACGTCTGGGATAGGGCGGGCCGCCGGGGCGCGCGCGCGCGCCGGCGCGTGGTCCCACGGCGTCGCGTAGTCGGCGCTGAACGGGCGCGGGGCGGGGTGCGGGTGGCTGCGGGGTGCGCGGTGCGCGCCTCGCTCGCGCTCTCGCTCGCGCTCAAAGCTCGACTCGAGGCGCGCAATCGTGCTCGGCGTGCTGGGCCGGAGTCTCTCCCCGCTGTTGCTGTCGCCCGCCTTGAGCCTCGGCGTCAGCGGCGACGGCACGCTGCTCTTCAGGCTCGCCTTGATGCTGGCCCAGCTCGCGGCGGCCTTGTGCTTGCTCTTGGTGCTTCTCGCCGAGCGCGTCGAGCGGGACGAGCGCGCCGAGCGCACCGAGTAGGGGTGCGAGCGCGCCGAGCCGCCCGAGAAGGAGCGCTTGTGGCGCGCGGGCGCGGGCGTGTGCACCTGCTCGAGCAGCAGGCGCGCGAGCTCGGCGTTCCGGTCGATGCTCGCCGTCTCGGACGACTTGGCTGCACGGGCCGGCGTAGAGTACAGGTCGATCTGCTCTGCGCTCGTGCTGCGCGGCGCGAGCGTGAGCGCGGGCACAGACGGCGCGGGCGGCAGCGGCGTCGTCGGCGGCGGGATGTTGAAGCCGAGCACGGCGCGCCCGACGCCCTCCCCGCCCTCGCTCGACGCGGACACCTGGCGCGGCTGCGAGAAGTCGACGCGGGAAAAGTCGACCCGGAACTCTGGCGCCGGCGCCGACACAGCCGAGGCCGCCGAGGCGGCCTTGGTCCCGAACGTGTCGGACGAGCTGGCCGTGTGCGGCTCGCTGGCAGCGGTCGAGCGCGACGCGCCCGACGTGCTCGAGTCGTCGCTCGCCTTGGGGAGGCGCGGGGGCGGCGCGCTCGCCTTGGAGAGCGGGCAGGTGACGACACGGTTGAGCGGCGCGCGGCGCGGGAGCTGCGCGCGCGCCGCGCCCGTTAGCGACGCGCGCAGCGACGGCGCATACCCCGACGACGGGAGGGAGAAGTCGCAGCCGCTCGTCGCGAACGCGCTCGTGCGCCGGCGCTGCACGCGCGACGGGCTCGGCGCGACCGCGCTGGTCGCGGCGAGCACGTCGTCGTCGCTGTCGTCCTTCGGCGTGCCCTTGGCAGGCGACTTGCGGGGGGACTTGCGCGGCGTCATGACCGCGCGCGCGGGCGTCGTCGGCGCCGAAGCAGTCCAGTCGAGCTTGAGCACGGACGGCGAGCGCGAGCGCGTCGCGACCGTCGCGACGCCGATGTGCGCGTCGAGCCACCCGTGGCTGCCGTCTGCCTCCTGCGCGCTGCTTGCTGTTGTGTCCTGAGTCGCGCTGCTGCCGGTGCTGTCGCTGGCGCAGTGCCCCACGGCGCTGACGATGCCGCCGCGGAGTGTCCTCAGCCTGGCTGCCGCGGACATAGTCCGGGGGCGCGCCTTCAGCGGGCTCGGCGGCGCGAAGCGCAGCTCGGGGCGCGCGCGCAGCAACTTGCCGTGCGACGGGCGCAGCGAGCGGTCCCGCGGGTGGTACATTGTGCGTTTCTGCTCGGCCTCGACGTCGAGCTCGGCGGGGCGCGGGCTCAGCACACACGACGCCGTGATGACGAGCGGCGGGACGAACGCCGACGCGAGCAGCAGCGCACGCAGCCCCAGCCCCTCGGCGAGGAGTGCGGGCGAGCTCAGGCCCAGCAGCAGGATGGAGCCGAGCACGCCCGGCCAGCCGAGGGACCAGCCCGCGCGCTCGTCCTCGGGCGCGATGTCCGCGAAGAAGGACGGCACGTCGTCGCTGCTGCGCTCCTTGAAGAGTTCTCCGGGGACGAAGCCGGGGACCCCCTGGGCCCCAGGTGCTGCGGGATCGTCGTTGAAGCCTGGGACGATCTCCCACTCTGTGTCGGGCTCGCGCGAGCTCTTGCTCTGTGTGCGCGTCCTGAAGCTGCGGAGCGACTCGAAGCTGCGGGGCAGGGGCTGCGACGGCGAGGCGGAGTAGTCGCCGAGAATGCTCCCCCCGACGCTGACGTTGAAGCTCTCGGCGATGGACGCCGGGCAGCTCAGCCGGCGCACCGTGCCGGGCGCATCCGACAGCTTCTGGCGCGACGTGCTGTGCCCGCTGTGCACGCTGACGTAGTCGTGGAAGCTGACGCTGGCGGCCGTCTGCGCGCTGCCCCGCTTGCGCCGCGGCGCGGGGTCCTGCGCCAGGAAGGCGTACGGCGGCTCCCTTGGGAGGTCGACGGAGAGCGAGTTACGCGCCTCAGCAGAGTGGCGCGCGCCGGAGGCAGAGGCAGACTGCGAGACAGAGGTGGACGGAGCAGCGGGCAGCGACGCCGACAGGAACGCGGCCGGGTCCGAGCCCCCCGACGAGAAGCTCCAGTCCGGGTGCAGGATGCTCGACTGGCCGGGCGACGAGAGCCACGACGTCGGCGTGCCGTCCTGCGTCGCGTGCACGGGGTCGTGGGGCGTGCGCGGCGGCGTCGACGGCTTGCTCTTTGCGTGGCTGCTTGTGTGGGTGCTTGTGTGGTGGGGAGCGTCGGTGCGCGCCACCTTGGCCAGAGGGGGCAAGCGCAGCGGCGCGGGGACGGACACGTCGCTCTCGTCGAACCCGCCGCGGGCCGCCTTGGGCGTCGGCGAGAGGGGTCGCGCGACGCTCATGTGCTCCGACGTCCTGCTCCTTGCCGTGGTGTATGTCGCGCCGCTGCTCTCCTTCTCGCTCGCGTAGGCCGTGGCCGTCGAGGTGTGCCCGAACGTGTCGTCGAACCCGCGGCCCTGACTACCGCGCAGCCTAGCGTTCACGGGCGAGTACAAGCGCTGCGCGAGGCGGGCGGGCGACGACTGGGTGCTTGCGCTCTGCCTGCGCGACGCTGTGGCCGCCGTGGTGAAAGAGAGGCTCCACTCGTCGACGACCTGCTGGCGCGTCGTGTCAAAGTCGCCGACCCAGTCCTCGACCTGGCGCGCGCGCATCGACTTTTCGCTGCTGACCACGTCGGGCGGCAGGACGGGGGCGGACGCGGGCGAGAAGGGCCAGAAACCGCCGGGCAGGGGAGAGGAGTACGCGTGCACGGACGTGTGTACCGCCACGAGCACCGCGTTCAGCGCCATGACGGCCGGGAGCGGCGCGAGGAGCGCGAGCAGCAGAGACAAAGCCACTAAGGGGAGCGTGGCGAGCAGCGCCCAGCGCAGCGACACGGGCCGCAACGACGACACGAAGCGGTAGATCGGCGCGGGGCGGAGCGAGTTGCTCGACGTGTCTGGCGTCAGCGCGCAAGCTTGCGTCGGTGCGGCGTGTGCCACTCCCACAAACTGGGTGGCACCACCACGCAAAACGAAACTCACCGGTCCGCTTACGCCCCCGCACGACGCCGACGGCGAGCAGCACCGCAATGGCCGGCGTCGACGCGAGCGCGAGCAGCACGCTGCCTGTGCGCCCGCCATGCTGCCCGGCGTGCACCCAGCCGGCGACGAGCGACAGCAGCGCGTGCCCCGTCAGCACGAGCAGCTCGGGGCGGCGCCACGCCGAGAGCCCCGCCGAGAGGCCGAGGCACACGAGCGGCGCGGCGTACAGGGCCGCGAGCATGTTGGGTCCAGGTTGGAGATGGAGAGGAGAGAAGAAGGAGGCGTGGAAATGTTGGAGGGAGAGGGAGGGGGTGGCGGAGTGATGGACAGCGTAGGTGGTAGATAGGCTTGCTGTTAACGTAGAAGGACTGTCGGTGTAGGTCTTGCTGGTGATGTACGGGTTCGGACGAGCAGCAGAGCAGCCGCCGCTGAACGACAAGCAGCGAGCGCGAAGTAGAGCTCCTTCGTCGAGGTGTCTGTGCTGTCGTGAAGTCGAGTTAGCGCTCGCAGAGAGCTGAGAACAAAAGGCCGTGGGGAACTGGGAGAAGTCAAGTCGCCCGTCTCAGCGTGCACTAGTTTTGTGCCGCGAGTCAGCGCACGTCAATGTCGTGTTTACAGACGAGCAGACAGCAGCGGGAGCAAGGCGTGTTTGCGTCGGGCGGTCGCCCTCGCAATGTTTGTGTCGGCGATGGCGGGGATCGCCCGCCGATCGTGTCCATCAGCCTGGAGCCTGCCCGCCTCTGTTCTGTCCTGCGGCACTGCGCCAGCCTGCGCTGATCTGCTCGACCTGCTCGAGCATGCTCGAGCGTGATGCGCTGTGATGCACAGAGCTGCAGCTCTACTGCCCGATGCGGACAAGGCGAGTGCAAGCGGAGACGGGCGGTACAAACATGCGACGACGGCGCCGGCTGGCTGTACTGGCTGTTCAAGCGTCGGTCCATCACCGCAGCCCGTTATGGCGTGAACAGCCGTGGTGCCTGCAGCCATGTCCATCACCGTCACTGTCCTTTGGCCAGAGCTAGCCAAGTAGTGCACAAGTGCCCAACCCAGTAACAGTTAGTAGAGTCAGTCGTCAGTCCGTGCCCAGTGCAGCGCAACACACCGCAATGGTGCTACAACATGGATCGCGTCTATGGCCTAGTCTGTCCAGTGTCCGGATCGGAGGCGGGTGGTCGTACAGTTCGTTCTTGGAATGGGGTTGTGCGATGCTGATGATGCTGATGGTGGTCTCGCGGACCTTGCTGTGTGGCGCTGATGCTGATGCTGTGGAGGGATGCTAGTGGGTGTGGAGGCGAGCTCACGTCTCGCTGCGCTCGACTGCCGGCTACGCGCGCATCGGCTCGCTCGGGCTGACGCGCCCGCGCTCCCTGCGCTCGAGCATGGCCGCGTCGAGGCGGCGCGCCTCCTCCTCGCGCTCCTCGCGCTTGCGGCGCGACTCCTCCTCCTGCGGCTCGTCGCCGAACTCACGCCGGCGCTTGGCCCACGCGTCCTCGCTCTCGATGTCGACGAGCGTCGGCCAGCGCGTGTCCCACGTGCGCCCGTGCTGGCTCACGTGTCGCGACAGGAGCGAGCTCAGGTTGCGCGCGAACTCGACCAGCTGGAACACGAGGCTCACGTTCGGCCCGATCCACGGCGAACGCGCCTTGACAAAGTCGTACGCGTCCTGCATCGTGTGCAGCTGCCCGAGCAGCGCCGGGAACTGCCCCGACGCCGCGAGCGTCATGACGTACGCGACCGTCAGCGTCGCACTGCGCGAGACGCCGCACTGGCAACTGGCCGTTAGCTCGATTGCGAACAGAAGCTGAGCACTCACTGGATGATGACGGGGACGCCCGCGCGGCGGCGCGCCTCCATCCACCGGATCGCCTCCCAGAAGCGCCACTGGGCGTCGGGCGCGGCAGCCGTCGGGTCGACAATGTCGCCGAGCTCGGCGTCGGCCGGCAGGTCTGCGAGCCCGCCCTCGCCGTGCGACCACCGCAGGTGCGTGTAAGCGACGGGCGGGCGCGACGGCGTGCCCTGGTGCGCGCTCAGCGTCACCTTGTCCTTGCCGCGCGGCGAGGTCCAGGTGTAGTTGGCGAGGTCGGTGCGCGGGTCGAACGGGTTGTCGATCTCCTGCGCAACGTTCACGACGCCGACCTCGGATGCGCCTCCGCTCCACACGTCCCAGTGGAACACGCTCTCCTCCGCACCGAGCCACACGCCGGGCACGATCTCGATCGGCCCGTCCTTGTACGGCTCGAGCATGTGCGGGAACTCGCGCTCGGAGCCCGAGCTGCCGGGTGGTGTTGAGGAAGGCGTTGACATGCTGTCACCGGACGACATGGAGGGGGACAGCATCGGCCCGCTCGACGCGCTGCTGGCGTACTCATCAACAGAGCCGAGCGGCATCGCAGACGGGGCTCCACACGAGCCGGCGCTGCGCATGCGGCTGTGCCGCCGGCCGTAGCTTGAGGTCGGTCCCGGTGTCGGGGGCACGTCGCTGGCACCGCCCGGGGGATGCGTGATGAGGGAGAGAAGACTCGGCCGGCGCGCGTTGCCCTTCATGCCGCCGGAGCGGGGGCCGAGGGAGCCGCCGCCAGCAAACGTCGGCGTCGCGGGCGTCTGCGTCGGGAAGAACGGGCTTATCGGCGACGCGCACCCGGTCGGGGTCGGTGTTGAGGAGTTTGTGCTGTTGTGGAACGACGACGCACCGAGCGACAGCTGCAGGCCCTTCGGGTTGCCGCGCTTCAGGTGCAGGACGGGCGGCAGCCGCTGGGGCGACGATGAGGTGGAGGACGACGCAGAGCTGCTGGGGTTGGAGGTGCAGTCGTTGAATGTTGATGTTGGCGACGGCGGGGAGCCGGGTGCCCGCTCGTCTGCGGGCGATACGGACCGCAGCTTAACGCCCTGCATCGAGGAGAGCAGGGACGACGGCGCGTCGACTGACCGCAGCGGCGAGGGCGGTGATCGCATGTCGTCAGAGGCCGCGTCAGAGAGGAAGGACGGGCTCGGGGAGGGGCTGGGGCTGTGACAGGTTTCGCGGATAAGGTTTGCTTTGGATTGTGGCGTGCAAGGCTTGCTGTCGCGCTTGCTCTTGCTCGGGACAATGAATCGGACACGCTTCACGACCTTTGCAGCCTTGGCGGCACGGTCATCCAAGTGCTCGAGGGGCTCTGGCGACTGGCGCTTCTTGCTGCTGAGCTCCGCGACGGAGGCGCTCAGAGGCCAGTCGATCGCTGACGAGACCGCGACCGGCGAGCTCGGCGCAGAGCAGGTGACGATGTGCAGTCGAGGCAGGGACGGCCGAGGTCGAGGTGCGACGACTGGGGGGAGGCGACAGTGCGTCCCGACGAGAGGGGAAAGGTTGATTGATGTAGTCGGGGATAGAGCTGACAGCATCAGATCTGTTGTTGGAAAGAAAGGCGGTTCGTGTGATGGGACCGACGTGAGCACATTGCGTAAGCGCGATGGCGAGGGAATGGCAGGAGCGTGTGTGTTGACGAAACGAGCGCGTTGAAGGTGTGTTGAGGACGAATCCGATATTGCAAGGTTACGTGTCAGCATGATAAAACTCTGGAAAGGGAGTGCGATCGCAATGAAGAGGGAGAGAGGGACCGTGTGGAGTCTGGTGAGACAATGAGAGGACGAAACAGGTCGGTGTGTTCACGTTGGCGGCTGCGTGCTTCACTGCACGTTTCATTGTCGCAGTTCGAAGCAAGGCCCACCACCCCGCACGGGTCTGGGCCGCCGCCGCCGCTACTTGTCCGTAGTGCTCGCTGTCTGCTTCGCGGGCGCGCGGCCGTCTGGACCGGGGGACTGCAGCCCAGCCTGCGGGCCAGCATAGCCTGGGCCAAGCTAGAGCTAGCGCACTGCACTCAGTTGCAGCCGGCGACTGGGCCGAGACGCGATCGAGGCGGGCTGGCCATGTTTTGTCGGCTGAGCGCAGGCGCTCGACCTCGAACATTTTGCAGCACACGACATTGCGCCACTCGCCGTCCCGCGTGCATTCGAAATGGCGCAGAAGGGCGGGCGTGCGTCTCGGCGCCGAGGACAATCGATACGAAGCGGCGCGCGGATTGGGTTTGAAAAATGTCGAGAACAATGGAGGGCGATTCGGAGCAAGCTGGCAGGAGGGAGGAGGGGAGGTGCGACCGCAGCAGCAGCAGCAGTGCGACTTACCATGTTGTGGTGCCGGGCAGGAGACAAGACAGGTTCCCGCGTCCAGCTGAGAGCGTGGTGGAGAGGCAAGAGGAGAGTGCGATGGGGGTTCAGCGTCGATGTAGCGACGGGCGGAGGGGGGTCGTTCGTGGGTTGTTTTGGCGGGTGCGGACAAGATATCGGGCGGGCAGACGTGTGTGCCGATTCTGTACGAGTGCGGCGGGCACTTAAGTGGGAATGGCGGCGTGGGAGGCTGCGACGTGTGAGGTGTCGGGGTGGTGTGGACGGGTGTGGTGCCGGCGGGGACGGGGGGTGGTTGCCGAAGTGAAACGCTGGCGTCTGGAGTCGGGTCGGTGTCGGCGAGGGGCGACGGGGATGCGGAGGGGTGTTTGTGGTGGCGGCGACGGGGGTGGGGAGATGTGAGGGATGGAGAGATCTGAGAAAGCAGGATGGAGATGATGGAGTGGTGAGAAAAGGAAAGGCGGTGTTGACATGAGACGAGAGTGAGTCTCTTAGATGAGGGAGGGATGTCGAGGAGCAGCGCAGACGCCAGACGCAGACGAGGACGAGGTCAGGAGACGAGATGGAGGGTGGTTGGCCGGGAGCTGGAGCTGGAGCCAGCACTCGCTGGCGCTGGCTGCGGCACAGGCATCCGGTCAGAGGCCCGCGGCAGGCGGCCCACTGCCCACTGCCTCTGCAGCGAGCAGCAGCCTGCATGCTGTAACAGGGTCACCCAGGGCGCCAGGGTGCCCAGGGTTTCCAGGGTTCAGGGCCGGGCGCAGGGGCTGTGCGAGTGTCAGCGCTCAGCCTGGGTGGTGTGCGTCCCACTGGAGCCACTGGAGCGCTGCGAGCCTTGCTGGCCTTGCTGGAGCTGAGGTTGCTGGAGCTGGAGGGCGCCAGGGCCGTGGTCAAACTCAGGGCGTGTGTCATTTCGTCCCTGGCGCTCTCCTCAGAACGCACCTGTCCCTCTGACGTGTTACAGACTGAGTCGCTCGGCCTGCGCTGTGCGAGTCAGCCAGTGCGCCGGTGCCCAGTGGCCAGCGGTCAGCCATGATCACGCCAGCCAGCCAGCAGCCAGCCAGCAGCCAGCCAGCCAGCGCGTTAAGCTTGGCCTTGCCACACATCGCTCGGCGACTGCAGCTGCAAACGCACAACGCTCCAGCAACATTGGAAACCAAGGAGACTGCTTCACCGTGAACTTTGCCCGCCGCCAGCCTCTCTCCTTATCCCTGGTGCGCAGGCCGATCTCGCAGTCGCCTCTGGTCTACCTTTGGCGCCCACGGCACACCGGTGCAGCAGTGCATGACTCATGGCACTGAGATCCGTCTATGCACGCCAGCCTGCGCAGTGTGGTCGTTCCTGTCTCGGATCTCGCTGGCGTTCCAAACGTTCCAGCCTGCGTGCGTGCCTGCTGACCTGCCATGTCTCGCCGCCGCCGACTCCAAGCCTCCGCGTCGCCCGTCGCCCGTCGCCCGTCGCCCGTCGCGGCGTCCGGCCCTCTGGGCCCTCTCCTGACCGCCGCCGGTCGCGTTCTCTGCAGCGCAACAGATTAACAGACTGACGTGTTGCGAGCTTTGGAACACCCCAGGCAAAACTTTGGGGCAGGCGGCGACCGCCTCTCTCCAGCCAGCCAGCCAGCCAAGCCAACCTAGTCGCTATGCGCTAGGACACGTCAGATGACGGCGACGCCATCGAGACTAGGCCTAGCCGTTTCCAGAACGACGATCCAGTGCTCCATGCTCCACTCTGCGCGCTGCTCGCTCCACGATCCGCGAGCTACTCGGAGCTACTCGAGCCAAACCACAGCCGCGGCGAGACGTTGGCCCATGGCCCGGACACGGCGATCTCCCATGTCTCGCGCGCAGCGGACAGCCGGACAGCCGGCGGAGATCGCGCTCCAGACCTCGGGCACGCGCTGGTGCGGAGATACGCTGCCCGCGCCACCACCATTAGCCACTAGCCATGCATGCACACGACGAAACAGCACCCAGCCGGCCAGGCGTGTCTCAGAGTCGATCCTGCACACCTCGGTGTGTGTGCGGATTGCTGGATCCACGGTGCTCCCTGGGTGAACATGACCCTGCGGCAGTCCTAGGTGAGTCCTGTTGCGTCCCGTTTGGGGACGAGTGGCACTGTCCTGCATGTCCTGCGTCCTGATTCTGGTGCATGCATGCATTCAGCGGTGCACGCGATTCAAGGCGCGAGATCGCCCGCCTGTGCACGGCGCCTCAGCAATAGCACGCCAGCGACGCAATTCAGCGCATATGAGACACTGAATCGCGTGAATCGCCCGAAGTGCTAGTGCCCTAATGCGCTAGTGGGTGTGAATGCATCGTGGTGATGCGTTAATGCGCCGAGGTGCGACACACACAGCACCTGCAGCAGGACGCCACAGCGCCATGGCGTCACTTGAAACGCACACCGAGAACGGGCCATTTCAGCGCTTTGCTCCATTCACATTATTCCAGCGATCAGGTCGCACAGGAGCGCCACGAGCCCAGGATCGCAGCGCACACTACGGCACAGCGCGGCGCCTCCTATATCTGCCCAACGTCAAGCTCGTCAAGCACGCTTCGGGCTGCGTTTGCTCCTGCATCCTGCATCAGTCTGTGTTTGGAGTTGCGTTCGGACGCGATCGGACGCCGTTTGCGAGTGTGTTCGGACCCCGTCGCAGTTTCGAGGTTGAGCAACTCGGGACGCAGGACGCACTCGAGCTCGAAACACGCCAGAAACGGGGTCCATTCTGCTCGCATCGGCACACATCTGTGCGACGGGTCGCAGGTGCTGCTCACCACACGCATGCACGCACAGACCCCACATCCCACGAAAGCATCACTGCACAATCGGAAACAGCGCACGGCCCTCCTCGTCTCCTGGTCTCCTTTTGTAGTGGGCCTGGCAGGAGGTGCATGCAAGGGACGCTCCCGGTGGCCGGTGGCCCGGCAGCCCGCTGAGTGGAGGCCGAGGGCCGAGGGGACTCACGATTCGCCCGAAACGCAGCGTGCGAGCGAGAGCCCCTTCAAACACGCCCCTGGGCCCCTGGCCTCCTGGCGTGTTTCCACAGCTCTCGCATCAGCCCGAGCATCGAGCTGCACCTGGCATCCCCATCTCGGCCTCCTTTCGCTCCTAGCTCTCCTGTCGTCTCCTGCTGTAGTGTCTCCTGCCCTCCTGGTTCTCCTAGTTCCCACTCCTGGCTCTCCTGGCACTCCTGGCACCGGGGCGCGTCTCGCATGTCGTGTCATCTCGGGCCGCCTCTGCCAGCATTTCGGGCGCTCTAGCTCTAGCTCTCAGCTCGCGGTCCTCGGGGCACGCACGGGGCAGCGCGCGAAACATCTCTCGGCGCTACAACCGCCTTATAGCACGCGACTTACGGCGTTCCTTCGTGTCAGCGTCCATTCTGACGCGATGCGTACGAAACCAAGTGATGCCAGACGGGGGGCGCGCGATGACGCATTCCGTTGCCTTACGGCCATTACGTTTCCAGGAACCGGTCTGCTGCTCGTTCTCATCTTGCCTTGATCCCAATCTCTGCAAAAATCCCAGCAGGGAGGACACGACACGGCCAGCTGGGCACACAGATGGATCAAACTCTGTTCCCCGCCCGCCAGCACCAGCTTACAGCATTCGGACAGGCACGCTCGGCCATGTACACTTTTCTCCTGGCGTTTCTGGAGCCGGGCAGCCGGGCAGCCGGGCATGCCGCACTGGCCGGCCAGAGCGCCAGCGCAGCGAGCGCAGCGACGAGGCCGAGTAGCGCCTTGCAGACATGAGCTCCACCGTGCCTCCATCCAGTGCCTCGGTGCCTTCGTTTGCCACCCAACCTAACTTTGCTGTCTTTCTTCCCTCACTTGCTCACTTTGAGCGCTCACCTGGTCACTAATGGACACAGGCCAGCGATGCAGGCTGGTAAAGGTCGGTACCCCGACCCTGCTCCAGCGCGCAGATAGGCTTTAGACGTCAATGTTCGCGGCGGCGTGCCCAGCCGTTGCTGTGATCGCTGCGATCGCGTCCCTTGCCCTGTATGTTGTGCGCTGTGCGCTTCAGCGCTTGCGGCCGTGTACCAGAGATGTTATTCTAGGTGCGCCTCGTTCCAAATTTTCCACCACGAAACAGAACCGCACCGCACACCCACGACCCATGACTCATACCCTCGTGCCCCCAGAGTTGGACGGTCATTTCTGGCCACAATTATTTTGGATTGAAAGCAAAGCAAAACACAAGCTGCCCATTTACGTTCGAAACCACCGCAAACACCGCCGCAGGCACCTCTTGCTGCGTCTGCTGCACGACTGTTGCATCGCGATCTCTACGGTCTCACTTGCTGCCGAAGCCGCTGAAACTGTTGCGTCAGCTGTGCGCTTTGTTACTGGTGCTGGAGCGCTGGAGTGTGCCTGCGTCGGTGCTTGCAGTCTACTCTGCGCTGCGCCCATCGTCATCGCCGTACTGCCCGTCCAGCATGTGCCCGCCGTGCCCGCCGAGCATGCCCGCTGTGCCCGCCTTGCCCCCCTCTGGGCAATGAGGACGCAGCCGCCGAGCCTACCGAGTGCTGCGGCGCCTGCCCGCCGACACGGCACGGCACGACGACACAACGGTACGGCGGCGCGCGCTGCCCGCTGCCCGCTCTCGGCACCGCCCCGGCGAGGGCTATGATTGGCCGCCTGCGTGGCCCAGCATCACAGCGGTGCGCAGGGGCCGAGGCACATGTTGCTCGGTTCCTGCATGCGATGCGCTGAATGGGCGGTACGCACACGCGTCGGCACATGTCCTGTGCATGCATGCACACCTGTGTGCGCAGGTGTGCGCCGCTGACACGGTGAATTGAACGCGAGCAAAACTGCAGAGAGGGAGCAGCAGGTCGGACGAGCCGATGACGCTTCGGGCCAAGTCCTCGCGCGCCCTTCGGACGCCGCACGCCCGTGGACGCCCTTCGGGCGAATCGAAACGTCGGGCCATGCCTTCGGGCGGCGGGACGCACAGCGCGGGAACCGCCAACCTTCGTCCTCCAAACTCGGCGCTATGCGCGCTATGGATGCCGCGTGCCGCGTGCCGCCGCAGACGCCGAGCCCTAACTGTACCGCGGGCGCCGAGCGGCCACTGCGGCCACCGACAGAGTGCTTGTGGCAAAACAAAGAGAATTTTCGAGTCACGACAGAGTGGCGAATGCAGCCGCGAAAGCACGAGGCGCGGCACAAACATCGGTCGGTAGCCACACCGATCGTCGCCGTCGCGAGCAAGCCACTGATGGGCGGCCAAGCCACCGTCGACGTCGACGACCAAGCCACTCGCAGACGTGACACACCGCACGACGCAGACGTGACAGACCAGCCCAAGCCACTGACACACGAAACACACACACACCAGCCACAACTCTACTCACCTGAAGTATCCCGCTGGTTTCTTCTCGTCCGTCGCCGGCTTCGGCGGCGCAACGTTGCCGAATAATCCGCCCGTGCTCGGCGCCGCTGCCGTCGCGGACCCCGTGAACTTGGCCGCGCCCTGGTGCGCGCGCTGCGAGCTGCCCCCGCGCCGGCTCGGCGTGCCGCTGCTCACGTCTCCCGGGTCTAACTGCAGCTTGATGCCGGCGAAGCCCGAGAACGGCGACGAGCCAGGCGTGGTGCTCGGCGGCGTTGCGGTTGCCGGTGGCGTCGCTGCTGCTGCAGGGGGAGGCGTCGCTCCGAAGGCCGAACCGAGGGCGCCAAATGCCGGAGCAGGCTTCGGCGTCCCAGGCGTCTGCGCTGGAACGGGTACAGGAGCGACCAGAGGGGCCGCCTGTGTTGGGGCCGGCATCGGTGCAGGGGCCGGCGTCGAGGGCGTCGCGGCCCGCGCAGAGCGGTTCAGACGGCTCGGCGTCCGGCTCGGGCCCGCCACGACGGCGGTGCCAGGCTGCGGGATGCTGTCGACGCTGACAGGTCCACGGGCAACGGATGCGTGCGCGACGATGCCGCCCTTCGCACCCTTGACCTTGGTGACGGGCGCATCCTTGCGCGTGATCCGGGGCCGGGGGCGGTCGAGCGCGGACGCGACGGCGGCGCGCACGTCCTCCTGCGGCCTGAGCGCAGGCTTCGCCTTTGCCGGCGTCTCGGCCGGCTTCAGCGCCTGCGCGAGGGTGACGCTGCTCTTGCGCGGCGTGTGGCGCGCAGGAGCAGGGGAGACGGGACCGGGCGTGCCTTCGCGCGACACGGAACGGAGGCGGAGGCCACTGACACGCCGGGCGAGCTCGTCGACGGCTGCGTGCCGGTCGCGGATCGCCGTGTCAATGTTGCGCACCGAGCGCTGGATACGCTCGAGCGCCGGCTGACCGCGGGGGCGCTCGGACGCGCGCCGCTTCAGCCCCCCGATCCCCGTGTCGAGCTCGCTCAGGCGCGACTCTGTCATCGACACAATCTTGCGCAGGCGCACCTGGTCAGCCTGCTGCTGCGGGCTGAGCTCCTTGACCTGCATCGCGCGCGCGAACGACGGGTCCTTGCGCGCCTTGAGGAATTTGTCTGCCTGGCCCGCCTTCATGTCGGCTGTTTCGTCAGCATCCGAACGCCCAAGCACCGGCCCGTGAACCCGAAACCGGGAGATCCCAGCGTCGATCTCGCGCACACACGGGCGCGCACTCGCAGGGGTGTTTTAACTCACTCTTCAGCATCTTAGACTGCAGCTCGGCCATGACAACGTCGCCTTTCTGCACCTCCCCGCGCACGCGCGCGAGCTCCTCCTCGAGCCCCTTGGTGATTTGAAGCACGTCCTCGAGTGCCGAGAACGGGAGCAGTGTTTGCTGCGCGATCGTGTCGGCCGATTGCTTCGGGAACTGTGCGCCCTGCATCTGCTCGTGGTACTTTGCGTTCCCGGACAGGGTCTGCTTCAGATGGGACAGGTCGCTCGTCGTGTCGTTAATGACGCGCTCGAGCATTGCAGCCATCGTCTTCGCCGGCGCACTGGTCGCAGGGGGGTGGGGCGGGGCAGCGGGGCGCGCAGGCTTCTGGAACTGCTGCACGGCTGCGGCCGGCTTCGACGGATGGGCAGCCATCGAAGCTTGAGGTGGCACCTGCGCTGCCGGAGTGGCGGTGGGAGCTTTCGTACCGAACGCTGGCGGAGCTGCAGGAGTTGACGGCTTGCCGAAACCACCGAAAGAGGGGCTGGCACCAGGTGCCGGGCCGCTCGCAGGCGAGGCAGTAGGCTGGCTAGGCTTGCCGAGGCCGAAGGGCGACTGGGCAGGCGCCGGCGAGGCAGGAGTAGCGGCGGGCTTACCGAACCCACCAAACGCAGGCGGGGCTGCCGGCGTGGCAGGACTGGGAGCCGGCGACGCGGGCTTGCCAAACCCTCCGAACGCTGATGGAGCCGCCGGTGCAGGAGCGGCAGGGGCCGGAGAGGCAGGCTTGCCGAATCCGCCAAAGGCTGACGCACCAGCAGGCGCGGGCGAGGCCGGTTTGCCAAAGGCCGACGGGGCAGCAGGCGCGGCGGCCGGCTTACCGAAGCCGCCGAACGCCGGCGCAGCAGCCGGTGCCGGGGCAGGCGACGCCGGCTTGACGAAGCCGCCGAACGCAGGCGCGGGGGCCGGCGAAGCGGAGGCAGGAGCGGGCGACGCCGGCTTTCCGAAGCCACCAAAGGCAGGGGCCGGAGCAGAGGACGGCGCGGCGGCGGGGGTCGACGGCTTGCCGAAGCCACCGAAGGCCGGCGCCGGCTGAGCAGCGGGGGCATCGGGGGCAGGGGCAGCCGGCTTGCCGCCAAAGCTGAAGCCTCCGGCCGGCGGCGCAGGGGGGCCGGGAGGCGCGGCCTTGGACGCCGGCTTGGCGCCGGGGCGCGGCGCCTCGCAGACCGTGCACTGCTCCTTCGCCGAGTCGGGGTTCTTGAGCATGCACGTGTCGCACGTCCAGTCTGGTCCGGCAGCGGCGTACTCCTTCTCCTCCGTCTTGTCGGCGGGCTTGCCGAAGCCGGCGAACGCGGGCTTGTCGTCCTTCTTCTCCGCAGGAGAGGCAGTCTTCTGGCCGAACGCGAAGCCGCCGGCAGGCGGAGCGGGGGGCTTGAAGCCGCCGAACGCCGGGGCAGCAGTAGGCTTGTCGGAGCTCGGCGCAGCGGGAGTGACGGGCTTGCCGCCGAAGCTGAATCCGCCGGCGGGAGGGGCAGGCGGTCCGGGAGGCTTGGGAGGACCAGCAGATGAGGGCGCCGCACCCGGACGAGGAGTCTCGCAAATAGTGCACTTCTCCTTTGCAGACTCCGGGTTCTTGAGCATGCAGGTATCGCACGTCCACTCGCCGGCAGGCTTGTCGTCCTTCTTCTCGGAAGGCTTGTCATCCTTCTTCTCGGCAGGCTTGCCAAAGCCGGTGAAGGCGGGCTTGGGGGCGTCCTCCTTGTCCACGTCCTTCTTCTCCTCCGGCTTACCCTCCTTCTTGCCGAACCCACCAAAGGAGAACGGCTTCGGCGCGTCCTTCTGCTCCTCTGACGGCTTAGTCTCGGCAGGCTTGCCGAAGCTGCCGAAGCCGAAGCCGCCAGCGGGAGGCGCCGGAGGACCGGGAGGCTTGGCGGCGACGGCGGGCTTAGCGCCGGGCCGAGGCGCCTCGCAGATGTTGCACTGCTCCTTTGCGCTGTCGGGGTTCTTAAGCATGCAGGTGTCGCAGGTCCAGTCGGCACCCTTGGGAGCGTCGTCCTTCTTCGCGTCCTTGTCGTCCTTGGCCTCGTCCTTCTTCTCATCCTTGGGAGGCTCCGATTTCTGGCCGAACGAGAAACCGCCAGCAGGGGGAGCGGGAGGCTTGCCGAATCCGAACGACGGAGCGACCGGCTTCGAGTCGTCCTTCTTCGCGGCACCGAAGCTGAAGCCACCAGTTGCAGGCGGCGTCGGGGTAGTCGACTTGGAGTCGTCCTTCTTGCCGAAGCCGCCAAAGCTGAAGCCGCCAGCGGGCGGCGCGGGCGGCCCGGGAGGCGCAGCGGGCTTGGACGCCGGCTTCGCGCCGGGGCGGGGAGCCTCACAAACCGTGCACTGCTCCTTGGCACTGTCTGGATTCTTCAGCATACACGTGTCACACGTCCATTCTCCGGGAGCGGGCTTGGTACCGAACGAGAACTTGGCCTTGTCACCGTCGTCCTTCTTGCCCTCCTTCTTGCCCCAGGAGCTGGCGAGATTCAGACCGACACTACCGATCGAGTCCTTCCTGGCGCCCGACTCGTCGTCCGTCTCCTCCTCGGGGGTCTCGGATGGAGTCTCACCTGGCTCATGTCCCTCCTCCTCTTCCGTGTCGTCACCGCCAGACTTGGTCAACGCGAGAGGACTTGAGGTCTTGGGAACGTGCTTGAGCGACGGGACAGTGCGGGCGGGAACGGGCGACTCGACGCCCTTGGGAGGCGGCGACATGCGCGAAAGCAGGGACGGCTTGGACGACGGCGTCGACTTCGAGTCGTCCTTCGCCGAGGTCTGCTCCTCGTCGTCGTCCGCTTCCTCTTCCTCGTCGTCGTGCTCCTCGTTGTCTTCCTCGGGCTCGTCCTCCTCGTCCTCCTCGTCCTCGTCATCCTTCTTGGTGACGGGAGGGCCGAGGCGTGAGAGCAGAGACGGGAGAGGCTTGTCCTTCTTCTGCGGTGAGTCCGAGGCGAACCAGGTGGGCGACTTGGGCAACTTGGGCGACTTCTCGGGCTTGTCCTCGTCTCCGTCGCTTCCCTCCTCCTCTTCGTCCTCGGGGATGGTGCCGAGAGATGCAGCCTCCGCGTCCTCGTCCACCTCGTCCTCGAGCTCATCCGCGTGGTCCTCGTCCTCTTGGTAGTCATCGTCGTCAAACTCTCCCTCATCCTCCTCCTCATCGTATTCCTCGTCGTAGTCCTCGTCCTGGTCCTCGTCGTAGTAGTCGTACTCTTCCTCGCCGTCGGGGCCGACAACAGCCGTAGAATGGACATGCACGTGACCGTCATCATCGCCCTCGTCACTGAGCGACTCGACCTCGGGCGAGTCGGGCAACTCCGTGGACTTGGCGGGCGAAGGAGACTTGACCGCATCGGCGAAAGACTTCGGCTTCGAATCAGACTGGGGCGTGGTGCTCTCCTTGTCCTCGGATTTGATCGGTGTCTTCGCAGCCTCCGCGAGGTCAGCGGACTTCTTAGCCTCGTCGGCCTTCGCAGGAGTCTCGTCCTTCTTCGCCGGCGAGTCGTAACCCGCAGGCATGACGGCCTTTTCGGGCTTCGTCGCCTCCTCCTTCTCGTCCTTCTTAGGCGAGCTGGGAGCCTTCTCGTCCTTCTTGGGGTCAGCCTCCTCAGCAGACGCAGGCTTGGTCTCCTTTTTGGGCGAGCTTGGCACGTCGTAGCCGGCAGGCATGGCAGCCTTCTCGGGCTTCACGTCCTTGGCCGCATCTTTCTGCTCGTCCTTAACGTCCTTCTTCTCCTCCTTCTTGTCGTCCTTCGGCGAGTCGAAGATGCTCTTCTGCCCGGCCTTGGCGCCGAACGCCGACGAGCCAGAGCCGAAGCCGGAGAAGCCGCCGGTGCTCGAGAACGCGGAAGCCGTGGGGGTGTTCGAGGACTGGCCGAGTGCGGGGCTCGAGCTCTTGCCGAAGGGCGTTGAGCTCTGTCCGAAGGCAGGTGTCGAGGACTGGCCGAAGGCGGGCGTCGAGGACTGGCCAAACTTGGGCGCGGCGGGGACTGATGACTGGCCGAATGCGGGGGCGCCGGTGCGTGTCGGGCTTGTGAAACCTGAGGCGGGCGGCGAAGGCTTGCCGAACGCAGACGCGCCGCCGGAGAACGCGCCTCCCGAACCGAACGCGCTGCCGGAGCCGAAGGCTGAGCCACTTCCGCTCTTGTTTCCACCGAACGCGCCGAAGCCACCAGAAGTCGAAGAGCCGAACGCGGTCGCGGGCTTGATCCACGACGACGTCGAGGTTGAGGTCGACGCCGGAGCGGGCGCGGGCTTGGCGGCCGCCTTGGGAGAGGACGGCGGGCTGTCCTCGAGCCCGGGCACCTTGCCAGGGCGCGCCTCTGGGGAGCTGGGCGGGGACTCGACGCCGGACGGCTTCGTGATCGCCGCGCCGAGGTCTCCGAGCCCGAACGAGTCCTTGTCCTTGCTAGGCGAGGGAGAGCGCGAGGGCGACTTGGCCGGAGACGCCGGCTTGCCGAAGCCGGCAAAGGCGGGCTTCGCATCGTCCTTCTTCTCGGCAGGCTTGCCGAACCCGGCGACAGCGGGCTTGTCGTCCTTCTTCTCCTCGGGTTTCTGGCCAAAGCCGGCGAACGCAGGCTTGTCGCTCTTCTGCCCGAACGCGCTGGCGCCAAAGGCGGGCTTG
Source organism: Trichosporon sp. PB005A (assembly GCA_023630055.1). Classification (NCBI taxonomy): domain Eukaryota; kingdom Fungi; phylum Basidiomycota; class Tremellomycetes; order Trichosporonales; family Trichosporonaceae; genus Trichosporon; species Trichosporon sp. PB005A. Next base: position 630,440 of record JAMALZ010000007.1, read on the forward strand.
TCGTCCGTCTTTTGTCCGAAGCCGCTGAAGCCAAACGCAGGCTTGTCGTCCTTCTTCTCGTCGGTCTTCTGCCCGAATCCAGTGAAGGCGGGTTTGGCGTCGTCCTTCTTCTCCTCCTTCTTGTCCTCCTTGGCCTCGGGCTTGTCATCCTTCTTCTCCTCCGGCTTGGGCTGTTGCCCGAAGCCAGCGAACGCGGGCTGGCCATCCTTCTTCTGCCCAAACGCGCTTTGTCCAAACGCGGATCCGCTGCCGAACGCCGATCCAGAGCCAAAGGCAGAGTTCGTGGCGGGCTTTTGCCCGAAACCGGAGAAGCCGGCTGTCTTCGAGTCGTCCTTATTCTGCCCGAACGCGCTAGCACCGAACGCGGAGGTCTGGCCCGCTGCGGCGCCAAAAGCGCTGGTCGTAGTCGAGGGTGAGCCGAACGCAGACTGGCCGAAGGCGGAGGGTGAACCGGCCGGCTTCTGCCCGAAGGCACTCTGCCCGAAGGCCGGAGCGGAGGGAGTACTGCTCTGCCCAAAGGCGGGGGCGGGCGTGCTGCTCTGGCCGAACGCGGGCGTCGACGGCGTGCTCGACTTGCCGAAAGCAGGCGCGGGCGACGACGCAGGCGTCGTGCTGCCGAACCCACCGAAGGCTGGCTTCGCCGGCGTGCTCGACGGTGTCGTGCTTCCGAACGCGCTCTGGCCGAATGCAGACTTGGCGGGCGTGCCGGACGGCGTCGTGCTGCCGAAGGCGCTCTGGCCGAATGCAGACCCGGAGTTAGAGCCGAACGCGCTAGAGCCGAATGCGCTCTGTCCGGCTGGCTTCTGGCCGAAACTTGAGCTGCCGAAGGACGGTGCACCGGCGCCTCCAAAGGCTGGCTTTGCGGGGCTCGCACCCGGCGTCGTCGAGCCAGTGCCAAAGGCGGACTGGCCAAAGGCCGATCCGCTGGCGGGCTTGCCGAAGGCGCTCTGTCCGAAGGCGGGCGTGCCAGAGCCGAATCCGCCGAACGCGGGCTTCTTCTCGGGCGAGGCGGCGACAGACGCGACAGTCGAAGAAGCAGACGGCGCTGGTTGCGCGGCACCGGGCGTGACCATGTGCGGGTACGCGCCGGCGTCGGGGATGCGGATGTCGAAGGAGAGGATGATACCCTCTTGCGAGTAGGCGAGGAGGCGGGGGCAGGGCGGGAGGTCGGGCTGCTCTTCGCCGTTGACAATGCCGCGCTGGATGGGCTTCGTGCTCGTCAGGTCGAGGGCGAGGCCGAGCGGAGACGTGTCATCGCTACCGGCAGTGGCGGCGGGCATGACGCCGCGCGCGGTCTCCTCGAGGATGAGGCTCTGCCACTCTGTCGGGCTGCCGCGGAGCACACCGATCTCGCTCGCGATAGGCGAGATGAGGAATGCGAGGTGCTTGTTGTCTCCCCAGTCCTTGAGGCCGGCGAAGTGGCGGAACAAGCCCGAGCGGCCGTTGTATCCCATCGAATTGTTCACGTCCCAGAACTTGACGTACGTGCAGCCCGTCTTGGAGCGGCGGACGACGTACAGGTCGAGGGGGTCCTCCTGCGCCGCGTTCTCCATTGCGTATCCGACGAGGAACAGGTCGTTCTCGAGCCACTGCAAAAACGTCGGCCGCGGGTTCTCCATGTCCGACGGCGGCGCGATCTCGGCCTTTGCCTGCCCCTCCGGCGTGTACTGCACGAGCTTGCCGCCGGGCGTGCCCAGCACGATCTGCTTGCCCTTCGCGGACCACGAGGCGGCGGTGAACGGTCCCGCAAGCGGCGCAGACACCTTTGCCTCGTCCACGTCGAGCAGCACCATGCCCTCCGGCGACACGAGCGCGACATACGCGCCCAGCCTGTCCGCGCCGGGGTTCGCGAGCACGTCCAGCAGCGAGTTCGGCAGACCGGTCGTTATCGTAGCGTACGGTGCGGTCTGAATGTCAGCTAGCATCCTCAGACTTCGCAGCTACGCACATTTCCGCCAAGGACGTCGGCCGTCTTGAACAACACGATCCCGCCAGTGCTGACGACAACAATACGTTCGTCGCCGTGCGCGAACCTGATGTCAGCTTCGCTCGACTCCCGTAGCTTACCTGACCCAGATCGCACGTCCAGGGAGGTTCAGCGTCTGCACCGGCGTCGACTCGGGCTTGGAGTCCTTTGCGGCCTCGTCAAGGAGCTTGTGAATGTTCGAGAGCGTGTGCAGGCGCACATCTGGCGTCAGCTGACATCCCTGCAGTAGCTCACCATTGTTCCCGCCGACGGCGAGGATGTCGTTCCTGTTCGACACAGCGAGCAGCGCACTCTCGCTAGGGAGGCCACCCAGGTCGACCTTGGGGCCGACGCGCACGTTCACGTCATAGGGGTTGCTCCGCACGAGCTGGATCCACTGCTGTCAGCTTTCGAACAGGGGTAGAGCTCACGTCAACGTCGACCTCCTCGCCCTCGGTGGGCTCGGGGCCGGCGGCGGGCGGCGTCTCTACGGCCAGCGCGCCAAACGAGTTGGAGCCGAACATGGTGTCTCTGTCCAGCGCGCGGCAATGTGGTGATGCTTGGAAGCGGTCGCTGGATCAACAGCTGTCTCTGGAGAGGTTATGGCGCGGGGTGCCTGGTGAAGATCGAATGTTTTGGTTCCGCCGCCGCCGCTGGGCGAGGCGAGCCAGGGCGGGGGCCAGACGTCATGAGCGCGCGCTACGGTGAGCCGAAATTCAGAACAACAATTTCAGACGCCTCAACCACCACCACGCCCCCACGCGACCACGAGCAACATCAGATGCGCGTCAAGGTCCACGTCGCGCCGGAACTGGGCGAGCGGCGACTTCTCCTCCCCCTCGGCGCGCAGGTCGGCTCGCTGCTGCCGCACCTCCGCGCAGCCGGCGTCCTCGGCGACCTCCTCCTCGAGGTGGAGGGGTACGAGGTGCTGCCCGACTCGCCCGCGAGCGTGCTGGACAAGAACGACGTGGTTGTGTGAGTTGTCGTCGTCTTCAGAACTGACAAGCAGCGTGCGCCCGCGCCCGGGGTCGAGCAAGCGGCCGCAGAGCCCGAAGGCGGACAAAGCGCGGAAGCGCGCGAAGTTTGAGGCGTCGGTGGCGGCGAGCGTGCCGCTGCCTGCGTCGCGCTCTTCGTCCTCGTCTGACTCGTCCGAGTCTGAGTCTGAGTCTGAGTCGGACTCAAGCTCGAGCTCGGAGTCCGACTCTGGCTCCTCTTCCGACACAGCGCCGCGGCCGCAGAGCACGCGCGAGCCCGTCCCGCCAGGCCTCGGGCTGGGGCGGACGCACGAGCGCAACCGGCGGCGCAAAGTGGCGCGGCGGATGCGCGCCGAGGCGAAGCGGCTTGGCCTGCCTGCGCCGGAGGAGGAGCGGCCGGTGAGCAACCTGGAGCGCCTCGCTGCGGCGGCGCGGGAAGCGGCCCAGGCTGCGCCCCCCGGGCTGGTCGCGACGACGGTGCCGGCCGTGCAGCAGCTGCCGGTGCCGCGCGAGATGGAGAACCGGAACAAGAAGCGCGGGTTCCTCAAGGAGATGCTGCGCGTGCAGGGGACGAAGACGGTGTTCGAGGATGCGAGCGCGGGATCGAGCACGAGCGTAGCGAGTGCAGCGAGTGCCTCCGCTGAGCATGATCCGGCTGCTGCATCTTCGCCGGAGTCCTCGTCCTCATCGTCGTCGTCAGAGTCGTCCTCCGAGTCCGAGTCCTCCTCGTCATCTGAATCTGAGTCTGACTCGTCTTCCGAGTCCGAATCCGAAGCGGAGGCGAGCACGGGCGCTGCGCTGTCCGAGCTCCCGTTCCACGGCGCCAAGCCGCCTGCGCCGCGTGCGACCCTCGTGCCATACTCCGAGCGCCCGCTGACCAGCCTGCCGAGCAATGTCTTCGTGACGAGCAAGCAGTTCGACTTTGTGCCTGACGCGGAGCGGCGGATTCGGGACGCGAAGGCGGCCAAGGCGGAGGAAAAGGCGGCGCGCCAGCGCCAGAGCCAGAGCCAGCGCCGGGACGCTGCCCCCGACGCGGCGGCGTACGGCGTGCCGCCCCCGTTCGGCGCGGAGGGCACGCCGACGCCGGCCGCGAAGCCTGCAGCTGTCCCCACTCAGTCCGCCCCGGCCGGTGCACCACTGGAGAACGGGAGCGCGGAAGATGCCGCGGACGCCGAGGGGAGTGACGGCGACGTCCCGGAGTCGACCTGGGCCGCATCAGAGGCGCGGTTCGACGCCCTGCCGCCGGCGCAGGGCGCGGCCGTCGGCGCCCTGATCGCATGGAAGGTAAGCCCCCCTATCCGCCCAGCTGACCGCAGGCGCTCGAGCTGGACATGGCGACGTTCAGCCCCGAGATCAAGCTGCTCTTGGGGCGTGTGGTGGAGGTGCGCGGCGGCGAGGTGGTGCTTGAACGGCTGCGCCGCCCGAGCGAGGCGTACGAAGCTGAGTACGAGGGAGAAGAGGAGGACGAGATCGAGGTCGTCGTCGAGACGCTGTCGCCGGCGGAGCTCGCCGAGCGCAAGCTCGTGCAGCTGCAGTAGAATAGATATGCATTGTACAGTATTTTGCATTTACTTGCGCCGGAGGGCGCGCGCGAGCCGCGTCCACGCGCGCGCGAGGCCCGGCGCGCCGGCGAGGCTGAGCCCGAGGCGGAGCGGGAGGAGGGCCTGGCGTCAGCTTGTTGGCCGAGCGCGAAGCGCGAGGTCGGGTGATCTCGAGCTCGACGGGGACGGCCGCGACAGCCAGCACCAGCAGGGTAGAAAGAAACTCACCTTGACGACGACGTACGCCGCGACGGCGTCAGCGACCGCGCCCGCGTCGCGCGTGACGATTTGCTCGGCGTGAGCGTCGGGCGCGTCGCCCGCCTTGCTGCCCCGCTCGTACCCGAGCCAGCCGTAGCGCCGCCCGACGCGCTCGACCTTGCGCGCGCCCTCTTCGTACCACCCGTGGACAACGTTCTTCCACCCTGGTGTGCCCGCGCTCTCCACACCTTCCCCTTCTCGTTGCCTCGTGGCCGACTCGTGGTCGACGGGGACTCCCCCGGAGAACCCGGAGGGGGTCTTGGAAGGAGCATTGGAAGCTTCAGCGTCGACATCGGCCAGCCACGCCACCAAGCCCGCGCCCACGCCCAGCGCGTGCAGCACCCAGTACACCAGGAACACGGGCACGACCGCCGTCACCTCGTGCAGCACCAGGAACGCGCCCGTCAGCGCCGGCAGCGAGACGCCCGTGCGCGCCGACAGCGCCGCAAGCGCCGGCGCGTACCGCTCCAGCCGGCCTAGTTTCTTCTCCAGCTTGGCCTCGGTCTTCGGGTCGAGGGCGGGTTGCGGGCCTGCAGATGGGGGTTTCGGCGAGGACGAGGGCGGATCGAGAGGGGCATTTGGCGGCTTCACGCTGTAGAGCCGTGGACGCACGAGGCCGGTCGGCCGGAGTCGCAGGCCGGCACGCAGACCTGGCCGGAACATGGTGTTGACGATGGTGAGAGGCAGAGAGCCGACGAGGCTGGTCAAGGTGACTGACGCGGCCGACCTCCACCTCGGACCCGGCCGGTTATCTCGGCCCTCCCTTGTGGCGACTGATTTCCGCCTGCAGTCTGACTCCCAGTTCAAGCACACTGCCGCATGCCGCAACAACACTGCAGCTTGCGCTGGCGGCTGCCCGCGCTCAACGTACACAGACACAATGCATATGAAGAGTACAAGTATCGTCCGTTAGACTACTGAAATGCGTACATGCGCTAGGATAGTCGATGCAGTGGTGAGAGAATTACTTTTAGGCAATGTCCTTGCGGGCCGAGCGGCGGCGGTCCGCGCTGGGGCGCTCGAGGGCCTGCACCGACGACGCCGAGTGACGCTTGGCCGCCTTGGGCTGCGGGTTCTGCGCCGGCAGCGCCTCGGCGGGGCGCACGCTGCGCCGCCACTCCTCCATCCGGCTCTGGCGGTCGGCCGCGCGCGGCGGCTGGCGGTTGGTTAACGTGTCGCCTAAGCTCGGCTCGCGCGCCGTGTCGCCGCGCTGCGCGCGCGGCAGCTTGGCCTGGCCGGCGGCCGCCGCCTCGGCCTCCTTGCGCCGCTGCAGCTCGCGGTCGATCCGCTGCTGGCGCTCGTACTGCTCCTTGGCCTCGGCGAGCGCCATCTGCTCCCGGATCGGCGCCGACGCCTTGTCCTGCATCCGGTTCAGCATCTCGCGGTGGCGCTCCGCGAGCTCCTCCGTGGTCATTGACTTGGTACTGCGCGCGCGCTGCTCGCGGGCCTGGCGCTGCGCGGCAAGGGCGGCCGCGGCGGCGGCCCGGCGCTCGGCCTCCTGCGTCGAGATGGCACGCGACAGCTCGGCGCCGTACTGCTGCCCGGGCGTCATCTCCTTCGCACCGGTGATGACAGTGCTCATAGTGCCGTCAACGTTCGTGCGTCGGTTCATAGCGCGCGCGACACTGTCAGACACGGCGGTAACAGTCGGGAGCGGCTGGGGCTTCGGGGGCGGAGGCGAGACGATCTGGCGCTGCTGCTTGTACTGCTCGAATTCGGCCTGGCGGCGCTCCCACTCCGAGGGCTCCCTCGGCTCCATCGAGCCAGACAGCGGGCGGATCTCAGTGACGGGCGGCTCGTCGGACCTGCCACCGTACGACAGCCGCCAGCGCCCAGGGTCGGACTCGGCCGTGGACAGCCCGCGGCCGGCATCCAAGGAGGTTCCGCGGAGGTGGTCCGTCGAGTCCCTGCGCCCGCGACTGTCGTGGCTGCTAAGCGATGAGTCGTGGCGGACGCGGTCGAGAAGGATACTACTAGTAACTGAGTTGTGGCGGCTGCGGTGGTCGGAAAGGGCCGGGGTGTTGGAGCGCTGCTCGCCAAAGCCAAGCGACGAGCGGGGACGGTCGCCAAGCGCGCCGTCAGAGCCGGGCGTGCCGTTGTTCGAGGTGCGGAGCTGGTCCATCGAGGAGCGGATGCTCTGGCGCGCGCGGCGCACTTCGGCGAGCAGGCGGAGCTTCTCGTCCAGGTCGTCGCCGGTACCGAGCTCCGAGGAAGGGCCCTTCTCGCCGGATGCCGGGTACGGGTCGCCGAGGTCAACCTCCTTCGTTTCTCCTTCAGTCTCGAAGCCCATCTCCTCCATGAGACTAACACGGCGGGATGCGGTGGGAACGGGTTGGTAGCCGGCCGAGTCGGCGAGGAAGTCTTGCTTCGGCTTGGTGGTCGAGTTGGCGTTCAGAATCGGAGTCGTGCTCGGGAACTGACCGAGGGAAGGCCGGCGCGAGTACGAAAACTCGTCCGTGTCCTTCTCGCTGTACAGCTTAGTCGTGGAGGCGCCGTCGCCGTGGTGGCCCTCCCACTCGGCGAGTTCGGCGTCGACGTTCTTGAAGTTTTCGGCGGCGCGCGCGACCTCTTCGGCCTCGATGCGCGCGGCCTCCTCGTCCCGCAGATGCTTCCTCCTTTTGGAGAGAATGTCCACGACCTTGAACTGGATGGCGCCCGCGATGAGCGCCGCCGCGGCAAGCGCGCCGAGCTCGACCTGCATCGACTGCGTGAGCGGGAACTTTTGGTCGTTCAGGCTGGGGAACAGGTTACTGTAGCCGAGGTTGTAGATGTAGAACTCCTTGAGGCCGACGCGGGAGAAGCAGTCGACGCCGAGCATGAAGGCGGTCGCGCCGACCCAGGCGCTGCTCGCGAGTAACACGTACTCGTGCAGCGGCGGTGCGAGGGTCGCGAGAAGCGTCACGGCGGTCAGTCCACCAATGATGCCCCACCGCGCCCCGACCGACGACACGAGGCCGCCCTTCTTGACGGCCATCAGGAACCAGCCGACGCAGAAGCCGCCGGCAGCGCCGACCCAGTACTTTGACGTTGTGTAGAAGAAGATGCCGATGCCGGCGCCGATGAGACACGATATGCCCACGGCAAGGCAGTACAGCCCGCGCATCGCTGCTGTGGGCGGATCGGGCGATGGTGGTGCCAGTGCAGGGGAAACGCTGTGGCGTCAGCCTCGTTGGTCGAAACGCATAACGCAGCCGGATCTGGGTCCATGCGGCGGGGCCAGGGTGTTTTTGGTCGCCCGCGGTCATGAGAGAAGACTTACCCGAAAGAGAGGATCATGACCAGACTGAAAAGCGCAACCGAGTAGCCAGAGATGATTGCAAGGGCGGACCAACGATTCTTGCCACCCAGGGTCGCGACCGGAACGCCTGTCAAGATCATGAGTGCGCCTGCGACGCCGTACGCAGGGTCGAGCTTGGGGGTGAAGGGAAGGTAGCCGAGAGTGTCATTCCACGGTTGCGTCTCGTTCATGGTGCCGTTCGTGCCATTGCCGTAGATGTCTGTGCCGTTCAGCGTGCCGTTCAGAAGGCCGTTGCCGTCCACGGTCGCGTTGGGCTGGGGGCCAACGGTGAGGGTGAAGGCAAAGGTGGCAGTGGTGCTGCCGCTGTTCAGGACGCTGGTGATCGTGGTGACGACGGCGCCGGGTGGGAGGGTACTGGTTGCGTTGCCGCTGGGCCGGCTGCTTACCGCGCTTGTCGCACTGGCGTCTCCGTTGTTGTTGCCTCCACCGTTTCGGCTAGCGCTGGCGCTCAGCTGGTTGTCGCCGTTGTTGTTGCCTCCACCGATGCCGCCGCCGCCGCCTCCGTTGTTGTTGCCTCCACCGTTGCCGCCGCCGCCGCCTCCGTTGTTGTTGCCGCCATCGTTGTTGTTGCCGTTCTGGACCTCGCCGTCACCGCCGCCGTTGTTGTCCTGGGCAATCGCCCCGGACACCATGAGCAGTCCGAGGACGAAAGCGGAGAACCGCATGTCGGCAGGTCAAGGTGGAGAAGCGATGGTGAGGAGAGAGGAGCGATGAGCGAACGAGAGTGGGTGTGGGAAGAAACGTGGTCGGGGATCGGTGCGGTGTGGCTGGGCTGCACGATCTGGGCGGGCTGCGGGCGCGGTGACGCCGGGGGTGACGGTGCGGTGCGGGGTCAGTCGGACAAGCCGGGCACGGTAGTGGTGACGATCTCGAGAAGCTGTGGACGGAGTGCGTGCGTGAGTGAGTGTGCGTAAAGAGTGTAGTGTGTCGAGGCGTGAGCCAGGGGAAGGAACAGGGGGACGGGCGTCGGGGTCAACCGAGCGGGAGGGGTGAGCACTGGGCAAGAGTTGTGAGTCGATGTAGAGTATGTGCGAGAAGAGTGAAGAGACGAGAGTGTGGGAGTCGAGCGAGGATGGGAAGCAGACGGCGCGAGGAAGGCGTTGGTGGGTGGATGGGGACTAGTGCGAGAGGCTAGCGTCTTGGCCAGGAGGGAGGTGGATGCACTGCGGACTGTGCAGATCTGACCCTACGCATCGAGCCTCTGAGACAGCGCTCATGTCGGGGGCGAGCGTGACTGGTCCCTGTTCGCTCTGCACATGTTCGGCTCGGCGTGCTGTAAGCTCGAGCAGCCCATACACGCAGGGAAGGCGTGAGGCTGTACGCTATTCCGCGGCCAGCGAGCCAGCGAGCCGAGCGGTCAAATCGAGGCACGGCCCCCACCTCCGGCCCGCGCGCCCAGCGTGGGTCCGTGGGGTCTCCGCGCGCCGTGCTCGCCATCTCCCCTGGCGTCGCCTCTCCCTGCCGCCGCATGCACCGGCCTCAGGCTCGTCAGGCGCAGACCCACCCATTCCATTTCTACTGCCCGCCTGCCATTCACCGCTGCCTCGATCAGTCGCATTCAAGCTTCTAACTCGTCATTCACCCCGTTCCAGCGATCGCCTGTCAGCGTGCACCGTACGCCCGTACGCCCAGCGTGGGCACAGGGTGTGGGAAGCTCGTCGCCCGCCGTGGGTCCCCTGGGTCCTGAGTCCTGGCATGCCTCCTGGCCTCCTGGCTCCTGGGCGGGTATATCACCAGCGGGACACCAAGGGCTGCCGGCTCGCTTTCGCTTTCGCTTTCGCCTGCGAGTAACGACACTCTTGCCTGAATGCTCAAATGACGGATCAAGGGCGCCCGCCGTGGGCAGGCCATGCTGCCATCGTCACCGCTGAATTCCCGCTAGTCTGCATCTCGGCAGCGCCCACTGCTACTCTGCTGCTGCTGCCCGCATTGCCAGCATCTTCCGCGCACTCGATGCATACATAAGAGAGCAGGAAGAGGTGCACACACGGATGCAGTGCAGCGGGCTGTCGCCATGTATCACAAGTGTCGTAAGCCGGGCTCCCCCGTCCCCGGCGTCCGTCGGGTGAGCTGGGAATCCCAAACGGCAGGAGCTCGGAGCTCCGGATTGGTGGCCGCCAGCGCACCGGGCACGTTCCAATGTGCGCGGCGGGGGGTGTAACGCCGAGCCGGGCGCACATCGTGCCCTGCGTCGTACATTATACCGTGGGCAAACGTCGCTGAGCTTCTTCGCAAGAAAGTGCACTTAAGAAAGCATGACGAGGTACGCGACTGGACGCTCGCTGGGAACTGAGAAATCACACACGTCTGGCACCTGGCACGATCGCGAGCCGAGTGAGGCACGCAGCCCAACCAGTGGGCGCCGGCTGCGCCGCTTCCGGAATAGGCTCGGCACATCGGCGGCACGGCAGGCGGTAGCGGAAATGTCGTTCCCAGGGCTTCTCTGAGCCCATCAGAGCAACTTTATTCATGCAGCATGGCTCTGCGTGCATGCATTGCTGGGCACGCAGTTCATCAAAAACTGAGAAGGGCTTTCCTTTCATGCAGCAGGCTTGAGAGTGTGAACGACGGGAGGGCCTGCCTGGCGATAGCCGGTACATCGATTGTTTGGTTCCGTCCGGCGGAGACGACATCCGATCACCCGATCATCGCCCGGTCGTCGTGCAGCTTCTTGCGTTCTTCGCTCACACAGGACATTGAACATCACATCGCGCGTCTGCTACTAATGTATGACACTTACAAACCCCACGCCTCCCGCGTATGCGTGGCTACTGCCGCACCGTGTCTGCCCCCTCCCATCCGCACGTTCAGCCCGATCTGGTCGATTTGATGTTCACCTCCTGCCCCTTGGCAGGATTTCGGCTCGTCCGCGTTGCCGGATTGAGGATGTCGCTCACTGACAGTCAGCGGCGCTTCCCAAAGCTACCCACGGGGACCGCGCGCCGCCTTCCACCAAGGCCGCCGTCCTCTCGACACCCTCGCCAAATGTCTGTCGGTTGAGGAGCGACGTGCGCCGACGAGACAAGTAGGCGAGCGCGATGCGGCGGGCCAAGTTGACCTCGGGGCCATCGAGCCTGACGTAAGCTGCGTGTCCGTGCGTGCAACTTACTCGTGCTCGCGCAAGACCGCGGCCGCCGCATGGAGACGGCCTCGCGGCCGTGGTCGGGGTCGTCGTCGGCCCCCCTCCCCCGCGCGGCCCGTGGTAGTCAACCGCATGATCCATCCAGTTGGCCAACCCGAACAACGCCTCGAACAACCCGTTCGGGTCGTACCAGGACGTCGTACCGTTCAGGTTGATGACGATGACGACACCGTTTCGGTCGCCGACCGCGGCGAGCACCGGGGGCAGCAGCCCGGGGCTGGTCGAGATGGCCGTCAGCCCGTCCAGGACGAGGACGTCCGCCACCCCGTTCTCGACGTCATGCAGCCATTGCGGCGGCTGGATGACGGACGGCAGGGCGCACGGGTCGTTTGCGAACCGTTGGCCCGCGGGAACCGCCGCGCCGCCACAACGGTAGGTCGCCTTGATTCCCTGGTAGGCGATGGCATTGGCGACCAGGGCGGTGTGGAAGTCCGGTGAGATTGCGGCGTCGAGCGCGCCCTGCTCAGCCGCTGACAGCACGATGCGCATCGACGTCGGCCGCGAGATGCAGACGGGTGCGCCTTCTACTCTCCGGGCCCGCTCTCTAAGCTGAACTCGCCAGCGTTCTCTTTGCGCTTGCCGCTGGTGCTGGTACTTGATGACGTCGCCTTCCCGGGGCGAATCTGAACGACCTTGGCAGGGCGCTGGGGAGCTCGCGCACGCCGCTTGGGGGCTCGCTTGGCGGTGCGCTTGGGCGCAGGGGCGGGTCGAACCGTCCTGCCAGAGGCGTCGCGGCGACGGAGCTTGCGACCGCGCGGCCCACCGACGTTGTCGCTCGTGTCCAAGCTGCCGTCGATCTGCATCTTCTGATACTTGCGGACGGTTCCCCGGGTCACGACGTCCTCGGGCTCGTACTGCTCGATATCGGGTCGCGTCCGGATCGAGCGGTAGCGACCAGGCGGGGTTGACCGTCGGCGCAACTGTTTGCGCACCTGCGCCTGCTGTGATCCGGCGAGCGTCGAGCCAGGCGCGAGGTCGAGCGGGGGCGCGTGCGTCGGGCCACGGTACTCGAGCTTGTTGTGAGGCTCATAGGCCGTGCTAGGTCAGTTTATTCCTCCTCACTGACAGCTGTGTAACTCACTCTGGAACAAGCTCAAGCGGCCGCTGCCCTCCGCCGTTCTTGCGCGCATAATGGTAGCACGCCCCGCAGGCGCCCGCCGCCCACAGCGTGCTTCGCTCGGATCGGCACTCGGGGTTTGAGCAGATCCTGGGAACGAGGCGGGGAGTGCTCTGTTCGCGGCACCTCTCGTTGCACGACCGACACAGGATCTCGTACTCCGGCCCGCGGCCCCAGAACACGCCGCGCCCAGGTCTCAACCCACAGTTGAAGCAGTGCGCTCCCGAATCGCCTCCAGCGACGGCGGCAGCTCACTCCGCGGACGGGCCTGTCGATCGACCGGAACTCGCCGGTCCGTCTGCACCAGTCGCCGCACACCTGGCACAGGGCGCAGACGCCCGGCACCAGCGTGTGCCAGTGCGCCGACAGTTCTCGGCCGCAGGTGGTGCACGGCTGCCGCTGGCCGTCATCGTCGATCCAGTATCGCTGACCACGGACGCGCAAGAGCGGAATGGGGACGGAGCCAGAGTAGAGGCGCGGGCCGTGACCATGTGCACGCGCCGCTTCGGAGTACAATACGCCGTGCTCCAGGGCGTGATGGGCCGTTTGGCCAGACAAGCGACGGACCCACCGATCGGGGCATCCAAGGCGGCAGGGATAGGGGAGGCCGGTCTCACGCCAGCGCCGATGACTCACGCTGGAGCTCCGAAGTGCTCACAACGGGGCAGCCCTCAAATGCACTTGCGAGCCCCTTCCGGTGCCCCTTTTCGTGGCGGGTTCGGTGCCGCAGGTTGTTCAACACTACGACACCGGGACAGATCCGACAACGGTAGCCCCCTTGGCCCACCGGCAGCTTCAAGTCAGAACCCAGCTTGTCTTACAACTTACCTCGGTCGGCTCGTCCTCATCGCCCTGATCCTCGGGGAGTTGCTCGAAGAGGCTGTCCTCGGCGGTGAGGATGACGAAGGTGTCTGCATCGGGGTCTGCGACGGGTGGCTCCCCAAGGGCACTCTCGTCGGCGACATTTTCACGAGCGGCGACATGAGCGAGGGCGTTACCAGCCTGACATCAGTGTAGTTTCAAGACATTACCGCTCACCTGCCGACGGAATACAGCCAGACACCAGGTGGTCGCCAGATCCCACCTCATGAACTGAGAGTCGGCGAGGCTGGAGATCCGGTCGTCGTCGAGATGACCGCGACGGCCCCTGCCGTCTCGTTACCGAGGTCCACCAGTGGCCCTCTCGCCCGTCTCCGCTGTAGTGGATCGGGAGGACGGGAACGTACTGCTCCTCCACGGAGGGATCCGCCGGATCGGTCAGAGTCAGGGGCTGCAGGTGGATCTGCTGACACTCAGCCGCCGGGTCCGCTCGCCCGCGTTCGAACGCGAGGAGTGGCGGAAGCGGACCGCACAGGCTCTGGCGCCCGTGGACCGCCGAGGCGCAGTCGCTGCACATTCCGCCCGACGCAATCCACGACAGGGAGCGGCTAACCGCGTCGCCCACTGTGGCTTCCGCGCCGTTAAAGGGGGACAGTGGTAAAGAGAAGGCGTCGTGTTCGACGGACGCGCGAGTGCAGTGCGCGCAACTGGTAGCAGGCTCGAGAGTGAGGCGGAGGGCACACTGTCTGTCAGCGCACACACCGCGGCACATCAACTTACCTCAGCGGGCAGTTGGCACAGATTCGGTGGAAGAGGGGCACTGCATCTCCATGAGCATCGTCGTCCTCGAACACCTCCGGGAACGCATCTGGACGTCAGCGAAGGGGGCAGTTCACGATCACTCACCAGCCACAGCCTGGACCATGTCCTCGGCATAGAACGGGGCTGACTCTGCCTCCATGCGCTCCAGCGTTCTCGCTAGTTCGCCGGACAGACCGTCTTCTACAATCAGCGACAGCCACAATGGTCTCTCCATACCATGTCCTTCTGCTTCTTCACGCAACATCTCGTCGCGCAACTCTGGCACGACGCTCAGGAGCTGGATCACTACGGTAATCCAGCAGTCCTGAGCGTCGGACATCGACAGCGCCCTTAGCCCGCCGGCAGCCCCGAGTCAGATGTGTTAGGATCTGGGTGTTGTGGGCTTACCTCTGGTCTCTCCGTACTGCTCATGTCCGCTGTGCTAGGCATGCTGGGACTACTTGTACGCCAGATAGGTCAATGATGATGGAGTGTGAGAATGAGAAAAGCTGCAACGTTGCAGCCCCCTTTGTACAGCGACGTGTCCGCTTCTGGCTGCTTCCCACCCCTGATCAGCGCGATCGCCTGCGCCCCGTGTCGCCTTGTGCGCGAACGTGCTTGTCTCCTGTGCACAGGCTGTGTGCAATGCGGGAGACAGCAATGCAGTAGACAGCAGGGCCCAAGCAGAGGACGCAGTTGCCACGCTGCCACAGTCGCTGCCACCTTGATGCTGGAGTCCGCACAAGCGACAAGTCAGGGCTTAGTGGGGCGCCGGGCTATCTTATCTTCGACCCGGCACCGAGGGACTGCGGCCGGGCCGTGCCCTGCTCCCGCGAGCGTGCCCAGCTGCTAGCTGCAGCCCCAAGGCCGAGGGGCTTTGAGCGTGCATTCTCCCACGCATGCCTCTTGCGCTGGTGCCGTTCTGCCTGCTACGCGGATGTCCTCGCAACGCTCACACCATGGCCGGACCACCACGTGACATTTGTTCCTCGACGTTCTCTTCCCACCACATGCGACCTTGCCCCTGCCCTCCCGCTGAGTTTGCCAACTTCTGATTCACATAGCAATTATAGAGCTAGAACTACTGGCTGATCCACGGGAGCTTCTGGTCCGTGATGCGCGCGATCTCGGCGACGTTCTGCTGCCCCGTGATGAGCATGTGCACCTGGTTCTTATCGGGGAGCGCGCCGATGCTCTCGGCGAACTGGCCCTTCTGCGTGTTGTTCGGCGACACGCGCCACTCGACGGCGCCGGCGCGGTGCTTCTCGGCGACCTGGCAGCACGCGCTGAAGAGCGCGCGGTTCAGCTGCGCACGCGCACCCTCCTTCCCGCCCGGGAGCGCCGTCGACGCGTACAGGTCCAGAATGTCCAGCGCGGGCACGCCGTGCTCGGGCAGGAAGTACCACGAGTACAGCGCGAAGCCCGCCGCCTGCCCGTCCGCCGTGTACCCGATGATCGCGTTCACGAAGCCCCCAGCCATCGCGTCGCGGTACTGCTGCTGCGTCGCCACGACGGCCGTCGGGTGCCCGTCCTCGGTCGCCGAGTCGACCATCATCGTCAGCAGCATGCCCTGGCGTCAGCTGTCGTGGTTCCGTCTCGGAGAAGGGCCGAAGCATCGCCACGCGGCACTCACGACATCGTCGGGCGTGGCAGGCTTGATCGTAAAGTTGCTCATGGTTTATCGGTGTCGGTGTCTCGGCAGTGTCGGTGAATAAAGCAGACGAGGGGCGCGGCCGCCCGCTCTGCGGCGTTATATACCTGCGTGTTTGTTTACAGGTGACGTCGCCGGCTGGGGAGAATGCACTTTCTCCCTCGCGACGCCCCCCTGCCTGCGGCTGCCCTGCGACTGCCGGACAGGCAAGCCAAGGAGAAGACACCGAGCAACATCGCACTATCTAGAAGAAAAGCTCGGTGTGCGGTGGGAACCGGCCGAGGCGTGACATCATGGCACGCCGCGATATGACGTTGCGCCTGCTCTTGCACCTGCACCGAGGGCATTCCGCGTCCGGGCTGCTGTGCCTTGCAGAGCATGCACAGCGCTCCGCGGCAGCACACCGGCGGGCGAGAGCCAGCATGAGATCGCCGCGGCCCAGGTGCAGCTGCCAGGCTTGATGCCCCAACAGCTGTGCCTCGACCTCCAATTGTCCCGGGTGTTGATCCGGAAGATTCCACGCACCGAGGCACCAAGACATGACGCCGGGTCCGCACCGGCGATGCCTGACGACTGAACTGACGGAGGAGACCTGCGACCTGAGCGTCTCGGAGGCTTCCACTGGCCAGTGGGCCTAGAAGCGACACGCGTAGGTAGTGCTGTGCCTGATCCGCAGGGCGGGCTCTCGGCTTCTGAAGGGTCGGCCGTCGCTGAGACCCAAGCTGGAGGGTGGGTGCATGCTGTGGGCTACTCCGCTCGACAAGCTCACCACGTGTGACATCTCGTCGCGATTCTGTACGACGCAGGCTCCGAACGCTGTACCAGCGCTGAGGCAATCCTCCGAGCCAAGCGGACAGCAGATCAGGAGCACTCCAGACTGCGGATGGCACCTGGTTCTGACGCGATCTGACGAGCATGCCCCACCTCGCTGCCAGCGGCCCCACTGCCCAGACCGGCCAGACCCCGCTAGCGGCTAGCGTCGCAGCGCGGTCCTGCGATGGCACTGAAACGCGGCGAAACACAGCACTAGTGCCTTGTGCGCCCTCCTGCGCCCTCCTTACGCCCTCCTCCACATCCACCTCCACCTCAACATTCTCCACCACATCGCGCTCAACTCTCACGTAGGCCTCAGCGTTACATGTTCTCTACGTACAGGTCGTCGTCCAGCTTGCGTGCATAGTCCGTGGATACGTAATGTGAGGCACTTACACACTGTCTGTGCCGTGGAATGGGGGGTTCGTGCGTTTTTCGATGAAACCTATCCTCTCTACTAATGTTTACACAGTGAGGCGTCTTCCGCCGTCGTTCGTCGTCGTTTCCGAGTTTACTCTGCGTTGTTAGCACTCTGAAAAGCTGTTTTTTTCCTGTATTCCCTCACCGGTTGTAACGGATTTAGCCAGGTTGCGCGGGAAGTCGACGTCGATGCCCTTCATGGTCGCGAGGTGGTACGAGATAAGCTGGAGAGGGATGACGTTGAGGAGACCCTGGAGACAGTCGACGGTGGCGGGGACCTTGACGACCTTGGTGGACTCGGGGAGCGAGGTGTCGCCCTCGTTGCAGATGACGATGGGCTTGCCCTTGCGTGCGGTGACCTGGGCGAGGGCCGAGGCGGTCTTGGGGTAGAGCGAGTCCTTGGTCATGATGAAGATGACGGGGAGGTGCTCGTCGATGAGGGCGAGGGGGCCGTGCTTGAGCTCGCCGGCGAGGATGCCCTCCGAGTGCATGTACGAGACCTCCTTGATCTTGAGGGCACCCTCGAGACAGGTGGCGAACTGGTAGCCACGGCCCATGATGAGGAGCGACTTCTCGTTGACGAGGCTCTCCTTGACGAGCTGCTGGAGCGTCTTGTCGAGGGCGAGGATCGTCTTTATCTGCGAGGGGATCTCGTGGAGGCCGTCGATGATCTCCTTGCGGCGCTCAGACTTGGAGATCGAGTCGGACGCGAGCTGGACGGCCATCATGACGAGCGCAATGTACTGCGAGGTGTACGCCTTGGTGGAGGCGACACCGATCTCGGGACCGGCGTTGATGTGCACACCGGCGTGGGTCTCGCGGGAGAGGGTCGAGCCGACAACGTTGACGACACCGATGCAGAGCGCGCCGCGCTCGAGGCAGTAGCGCATGCCGAGGATGGTGTCAGCAGTCTCACCAGACTGCGAGACAAAGATGGCAACGTCGTCACGGAACACGGGGGTACGGCGGTCCAGGAAGTCGGACGCGAGCTCGACAGCAACGGGGATCTCGGTGAGCTCCTCGAAGACGGGGCGGACAGCAATACAAGAGTGGTACGAAGTGCCGCACGCGACGAACAGGAGACGGCGTCCACGGCGGATCACGGGGAGGTACGCCTTGAGACCACCGAGGGTGATGGTCGAGTTGTCAAAGTTGACACGTCCACGCATCGTGTTGACGACCGACTCGGGCTGCTCGTAGATCTCCTTCTGCATGAAGTGGTCGTACTGGCCCTTCATAATCTCGGCAAGCTCAATCTCGAGGGTCTCGATGGCACGGACCGACGAGAGGCCGTCGTCGCGGCGGAGGCGGTGGATGTGGAGCTCGCCCTCGGCAATGTGCGCAATGTCGTCGTCCTCGAGGTACAGGACACGCTTGGTGTGCTCAATAATGGCAGCGGGGTCAGAGGCAACGAAGAACTCGATGGGCTGGGGGATGCCGTCCTCGGACAGGAAGGCGCGCGACTGCTGGCGGCGGATCTTGGAGCTGCCGGTGACAGCGTTAGGGACACCGAGGAGGCCGTCGGCGTTGGCGGCCTCGGGGATCATGTCGTCCTGGGGGAGCTCGACGTCGACAAAGTCGACCTTGAGCTTGCGCTCAGACTTGACACCGATGAGGAGCGGCGAACCGCGACGAGCAGCGATAATCTCGTCGGGGAAGTGGCGCGACTTGAAAACAAAGGCGAAAGATCCCTCGAGCTCCTTGAGGACAGTCTTGACGAGCGACTGGAAGTTGAGGCGCTTGTTGGGCTGCGAGTCCCAGACGTACTTGCAGAGGATAGCGACACACTCGGTGTCAGTGTCGGTGCGGAAGGCGTAGCCGCGCTTCTGGAGGACGAGCTTGAGCTCCTTGTAGTTGGTGATGATACCGTTGTGGACGACGGAGAACTCGGTGAGGGGGTCCGAGACGTGGGGGTGACAGTTGTCGGTGGTGGGGACACCGTGGGTGGCCCAACGGGTGTGCGCCATCGACGTCTGCGAGACAAAGACCTTCTTCATGTCAATCTTCTCGGTGATCTGGGCTCCTCCGGGAGGGGTGGTCGGGACGGCGCCGGCAACGTGCTTGCGGAGCGCGGCAACCTTGCCGACCTCCTTGAAGAGGACCATGGGGTCGGTCGGGCTGTCGCCGTCGACTCCGATACCGGCCGAGTCGTAGCCACGGTACTCCATACGGGCGAGGGCATTGCACAGGACGTCACAGACGTACTGGCGGTCCCTCTCCGTCAGGTAAGAGCAGTAAGCGAAGATTCCTGGGAGCGCGAGTCAGTCACTGCTGCGACGGGGCGGGTCGATCGGGGCCAGGATACGTACCACACATCCTGATTCAAGTTCTGCAGGGCGGAAACGAGGGTAAAAACAACGGCGGAGACGGTAGCAATGTGACGTGGAGGGTGAGGATGCGACGAGAGACAGCGACACCAAGCACGGGGCGGAATCGAGTCGGGTTCGGTATAAGAGATAAAGAGGAATGGTGGCGAGCCAGGGACGGGAAATGCGATGCAGTGTCGCGAGGAAATAGCAGTGTCAGCGGCGATTCTTGGTCCGGGGCAGAGATAGGGAGTGCGATGGGCGCGAAATGGCCGCTGGGAGAGACGATCGCGATGCTGCGGGGGTGCGTCCGATCAGACACAGGCACACTGCACGCGCGCCCGGCGGGCGTGCCAGGCGCGGCGAGGGAGCGGTCGTGCTGGAGGGCATCGCAGAGAGGCCGCTGTGCGACAGCCAGACTGACCGAACGACGGACCGGCTGTCGGAAGGTCTGTCCGTTCTGATGGGGCTGTGAGAACGGGCGACGTGTCTGACAAGACGCCGGCGGGCCCACCGCCTCTGTGGGGTGGGCGGTGCGCGAGAAGGATGGGGAGAGGCTCACCTTGGACTGTCAAAGCCGGGTTGTGGACGATGGCAATGTGTGAATGGAAAGGAAGAGAAGAAGAGAAGGAGGGGATGGGTGCTGTTCAACGTCAATCAAAATAAGGGAGTCGAGACCCAATAGACCGTGGAGGAGAGTGCAGGGCGGGTGGGTGGGTGAGGGTGAGGGTGAGGGGTGTGCGGCAGAGGCAGAGGCAGAGCGCGACGGCGAGCGACCGCGACCGGCAGCAGCAGCGAGCCAAGGGTGACTCTGGGATTGGCAGGGGTGCGAGGGAAGGGGATCGGGAGGTGACCCTAGAGTCTAATCGGACGTGTCAGAATTTGGCCAGCCAGGCGGGCGGTTGCTTGCCTGCATGCTTGGCTGGGCGCGCGGTCCGCTGTCTGCCAGGCGGTCGACAGGCACAGGCTCTGGGCGGCGATAACACCCTCCACTCGCATCCTCCACCCGCCCACGACCACGACCCAGCCAAACCAAAAGTAAACAAATCCAGGTCCACTACTCACAACTAGATCCGGGCGGGCGGACGGGTGACCAACGGCGTGCGACAGCCGACAGACAGTTGCGAAGAGTGTGCGAGAGCGTATGTATGCGTGTGGGTGCGGAGCGTGTATGCGGGCGCAGTGGAGAGTGCGATGCGAGATGCCGCGCCAGCCCATGCATGCCTTATATTGCTCTCTGCTCCTGTTGTTGTTGACACGCAGCGGCAGCCGGCCGGAGAGCGGAGCCGCTGGCTGATTGCCACGATGGCTGGCAACTGAAAGGCCAAATGCGACTGACGATTGGCGGCGCCCCCTCTGCTCCTGGCCTGGCATCCTGGCATCCTGGCTCCTGGCTGCTGGGCTCGGTATCCTCGTTCGTTGCTCGGCTCATCTCCTCATCTCCTCAACTGCTCTGTGTGCTCTGTGTGCTCTGTGGCTCTGTGGCTCTGCAGCTCTGCGGCTCTCGGCACCTGGTCACCTGCCCTGGTGCGCTCATGAAGCATGCAGCAAGTCATTATCGCAATTGGCCTTTGCTTGGCCCGCTGATTCATCACGCATGCCGTGCAACCCACCATGGCCGCCCCGGCCTTGCTCCGTATCTACGTACATGCCCCCGCGGAGAGCTCCGTATATCCTGCACCTAGATCTTCGGGCTGCCCGGGCACCAGTCACGACGCCCGCGAGGCCCGTCTGGAACGCTGCCATTCGTGACGGGCACGGCGGGCTCGCGGTGAAACTAACTCTGGTGGCCTCGAGTGGAACATGCAAGCGCCGCCCTTTGCGAGTGGTGTCTGAGTTGTTCGGGCCCGGGGGCGCTCCCCTTGTCCCTCGAGTCGCATCCCTCACACCCTCGTGCCCCTCGTGTTGCGACGTCGCGACACATCATCCCAGCCGCCTGGGTCGCTCATGTCGCGCATGTGGTGGGCTCGCTCGGTGGGTGTCGACTCCACGGGACAAACAAATGAGACTTTGTTTTCCTCGTCTTGCGTCTGTCGCGCGCCAGGCGCCCTGGCGCCCTAGGTCTGTGATCCAGGTCGCGCGCACTCGGTGGGACCGGGCTGCTGGGCACTGGTGCTGGTCCTGAGCTTGAGAAAGAGCCGCATCGCCTCTGGGCTCTGGTAGTGTTAATTGGCAATGGAAGGGGTGTATTGTGGGAATTAGCCAGGTTCCGTAATGCTTTAATGACAACGTACGCAGAGCGCCGAGAGCACAGCGCACAGCGCAGAGCCAAGCAGACGCAAAGAGGCAACGACGAAAAGTGGGCATGCCCTGCGCCCTGCGCCAGGGACGGCAGGGACCCTGGCCGACCTGACTTTTGGCGCCCTGGCGTGCCGGGCGGCCAGACGGTTGATTCGCGTCGACGGTCGACGCGCGCGTTGTCGCCACTGTGGCAGCGCGCAGCGTCCAGCGTGAGAGATACGGTTCCACGCGCCCTGACGTCCTCGCCGACCTGGCGGGCCTGACCGATCCTGGCCTGGCGGTCGCGGAACCATCTCGCCGTACGCTGTGCCAGCGCTGGGGATACTGCAATCTGCCGAGTCAGCAGCAGTGGCATCCAGCCGCCCAGCAGCGCCGCCGCGCCGCCCCTAGTCGCAGTGCTGGAGCAGCCTTGGCTGTGTTAATTATGATGCAGGTGGCGTCCTCCGCGCCCGCCTGCTCCTGACGCTGCCGTCAACCGACCCCCGAAACCAGCTCGCCAGCCAGCCAGCAGCCCTCCAGCGCGCGCTGCTGTCACCTGCATGCTTTGTTTTCCTGGTAACTCGCTCCTGTCAGGACAGCCAGCCTGCACCGCTGCACCCCCAGCCTCCAGCCAGCAGCCAGACGCTTGCACCAGTGCTCTCCCCAACGCAGCCCAGCACCCCCGCTCCCTGGGTGCCCTACCAGCGATCGCATCGGCCCATCAATAATGTCGGTGCGGCGCGCTCGGGCCTCTGCGCCCGCTCCAGGCTCAGTCTGGCTTAAGGTTACGGTCTTGGCCTCTCAGGTCGGGCGTGTGATGCGTCTGATCGCTGGATCACGCCTGCTGGCGAATAATGCGGTGCGGTGGAACCGGCTCGAGCGATCAAGCTTTCGCCCGGCGTCTGCGTGCTCGGAGGGGGGTCAGGCGCGCGAGCATGCGGGCCCATCTGCGAGTCACGGGTGACGGGGAGCGTCGCAAGCCTGCAAACTGTCTGCAAGCTCTGCTGGGTTCACTGGCCGGGAGCCAACGGGCGGCGAGGCATTCATCATGCAGATCCTGATTCACGATTCTGCGTCTCCGTCCACCGCTTGCGCTTAAATCGCTCGATGCACATTCATGGCCCGCCCATGAAGCACCAAGCTCGAGAGCTTGTCAGCTGCCTCCCCGGTGCCCGACCCATTTCTCGCTCGCCTCGCTCCAGCAAACTGCTTCTCACTCGCCCGGCCGCGGTCCGGCGGAGTGCTCATGCTCAGACACCCAGACGCCGAGCGGTCCGCCAGCCGTACGGTGCGTGGCCACTGGCCAGGCCGTGTCGAGTGACACTGGCGCGGCCTGAAGCATGAAGCGCGGGGCAGACCGCCATGCACCGAGTGGAGAGAGCCCCACCAAGTCGACGGAAGCATACACATGAGGGATCGTGTCGAGGGGAGAAGGGCAGAAGTGGAGAAGCGATGCGTGGGCCGGGTTCGGATTTGGACGCGTGCCAATCGCTGGCGAAATAGCAAGCAGCGCGCACGCTGGTCGCTGGCCGCTCCGACGGTGCTCCATGCTCGCCGGATCCATGAGCGACATGAGCGACAACGGCCAGCCAGCGCGGGCCGGCGCCGCCCGCACGGCTGATGATAGTGCTAGCGTGGCGAAAAGCTCCCGCGCCTTCCCCACACTTTTGGCCGGGGGTTGTCATAACCGGGCCCTGCCCTGCGCGCGCCAGACCGCGTCTGCGTGCGGGTGGTGCTTGCTGTTGGTGCGGTACCTGGACCTGGCCTGGCGCTGCGATATCTACTTTGCCGTTTGTCTGCTCTGCACTCTCCTCTCCACTCATCTGTCCCCGATGCCCAAGAAACGCAATAACAAGGCGTCCAACGGCCATCGCAAGGCCAACAGCAAGGCCAAGGCCTCCCCCTCCCCCTCCCCCACACCTACTCCCCCCGCCACAGACATTCCACCCCAGCCGCAACCAGCCCACGAGCCGAATAACAAAGTGGAGGTCATTCAGCCGAACCCTCCGCCGACCGGAACCGCACCAGAGCCCGCCAGCGACACGCACCCAGAGGACTCGACCGTCCTCGTCGACCGCCGCGATGGCGAGCCCGCACCCCTGACCGCAGAGCCCGTCCAGCTGCACGGGGCAGCCAAGGAGCAGCTCCATCAGCAGGCCGTGCAGCAGGTCGAGGACGAAATCGAGGAACAGGAAATTGCGGATGAGCTAGTCGAGCTGGTCGAATCGATTGCCGACTCGGAAGCGGAAACCATCGACGCGACCGACGACGGCCTCGCTTCCGCCTCCGAGGCCGAGGCCGAGGTCGAGGCCGCCGCGGTCCTGGAGGGCGTGCGGGAGGCCGCAGCCGTCGAAAGCATTCTGATGAACAGTGGCGCCGCGTCGACCCCGAGCACGCCTCCGAGATCGAACGGAAATGTCCACGACGAGAAGGCCGAGCACCTCGACGAGAAGAACGCGCTCGGCGGGGCCGACAGCCCCCATCCGCACCTCCGCCGGGCGGCCTCCACCTCGTTCGTGGCCAGCTGCCTGTCCACCAGCCCCGCCAGCCACGGGAGGACTGTGCACAAGCATCTGCGTTTCACCGCCGCCGACGAGTCGCAGGACCAGGACAACCAGCACCACGTGTACTACCCGCGCAAGAGGAACCTGAACAGCAGCGATCCGGGGACGCCCAGCATCGCCGAGACGTGAGTGGCTTTTTGGCGTTTTATGAGCGCCGCCCGCTGATCGCCGCAGTGCCCACCAGATCCGCCGCACGATCTCGTTCGCGTCGCTCGACAACCTCGTGCAGCTGCATAACAACCCGGACCAGCGCGAGCGGTTCGTCGCCGAGGTCGCGCGCGCTGGCCGCGAGCTCGTGTGGCGCGACAAGGACGACCACCCGCTGTACCCGCGCGACGGAGAGCAAACATTCGTGCTCGCATCCAAGCGCGCCCTTCGTAAGCCACCCTCCCCACTGTTTCTGATAAGCGACACGCATGGCTGACGACGCGCGCAGGCTCGTTCATTCTGTCGTTCACGGTCCGCTCGGGCGTCAACGTTGTGCTGCTTCTGTTCAAGACGCTGGGCCGCCGCAAGAAGCTCACGGTGCAGCAGCTGCGGACGGCGATCATCGGCGAGGACAGCTGGCGCTTTGGTGCGATGATTGGTGAGTCGCTTGCCCCGGCGGCCCGAGCTCACCGACCCCCACAGGATCGTTCACATTCCTCAACACGCTCACGTACCACATGCTGCGCCTTGCGCCGCCGGCGTCGTACATCCGGAAACGCATCCGTGCGGGGCTGTTCTCGCAGCCGACGTTCGGGCCGCCCGAGCGCGAGGGCAGCGAGGGCGAGCACCGGTGGCACGCGGCGGCGGCGGGCGGGATTGCGTCGCTCGCGCTGTTCTGGGAGACGGCGGGGCGGCGGCGCGGCGTGTCGCAGCAGATGTTCGTGCGCGGCCTGCAGGGCGCGTGGAACCAGTACGCGCCGCAGGCGGGCGTGCACATCCCGTTCGGCAACATTGTGCTGTTCGGGCTGTGCTGCGGGCAGATCATGTTCGGGTTCCTGCTTGCGCCGGAGACGATTCCGCGCGACTACTACAACTGGATCCAGAGCGTGTCGGGCGTGCCGACGTTTGCGGTCGCGGCGAACCGGACGGCGGTGCGCGAGAACGTCATCCACCCGGAGCACGTCAAGCTGGCGCTCACGAGCCGCGACGTGACGCGGCGCAACGTCGGCGAGCTGCGGCAGCTGCTGGAGCGCGTGCGCGGCGGCGCCAAGGCCGACTACCACATCCCGTGCTCGATCACGCACCCCTGGACCGAGTCGTGCGGGTACACGCTGGTCGAGCGCTTCTTCCGGACGTTCCGCTTCATGCTGCCGGTGTACGGTGCGCTGCACCTGATCCCGCCGATTGTGCTGCGGCGGCACGCGTTCGCCAAGGACCCGCTGCGCATGCTGGCGCGCATCACGCTGGGCATCACGCGCAGCTGCTCGTTCCTCGGCTTCTTCATCATCATCAACCAGGCGCTGTTCTGCCTGCGCACGAACGCGCTCGCGACAGGCGCCGGCGCCAAGTTCCCCGGCACTGGGCTCGCGGGCCTGGCGCGCGCGCTCATCGCGCGCAAGGAGACGTTCTGGGTCATGGGCTTCCTCAACGCGCTCTCGCTCTTCGCCGAGGAGCGCAAGCGCCGCACAGAGCTCGCCATGTACGTCTTCCCCAAGGCGCTCGAGAGCGCGTGGGCGAGCGCCCGCAAGCGCGCATGGGTCCCCGTCGTCCCCTTTGGCGACACGGTGCTCGGCGCAGCCGCCCTCGCAATGGTCATGGACTCGTACGTCCACTCGCCAGAGAGCCTGTCGGGCATTGTGCGCCGGCTGCTGTTCCAGCTCGTCGGGCCGGTCTAAGGCATCGGCGCGCAGGCATCGGCGCGTCAGCGCCGGTGCCCCCATGTCCCGAGGCGCTGAAGGCGCCGAGGGTGCCGGCGTGCAGAATGCACTGAGGCACTGAGGCTGAGCGAGTGCGAGCCAGCGCCAGCGGCGAGCACGCAGAAACATCATTTCATTTCCGACCCACACGAACCCTACCCTCCTTCCACCCCCATTTTCCACTTTCCATTTCCCACAGCGCGCCGCGCCCCACAGGGGGCCGGCCGCGCAGCTGTTTAGACGTTTAGACGGGCGTTGTATCATGGCTCTGACTGGTGTATGCACTTTTCATACCCCCCTCGTATGCGGGCGCAGCGAGTAGCGAGCGCAGCAAGTGGCGAGTGACGAGTAGGAAGGGCGGGCGGACATGTCGCAGTACAAGGGGTACAGGGCGAGGGGCGCGAGCATGAGTCAGCATCGTGGCACTGCGCTTCGGCCGGGACTGCCGCACGTGACGGAAGTCAGACGCCAGATTGCCCATAGTCCTCCGCGGATCTGCGGGGCGTGAATGTCATACAGTACATATTAAGAGCGTGTGTACCAAGATGATTACAGATTGAGCGTCCAGATGCGGGGCTGCAGCGCTAGTGCGCGGGGCGCTCGGCCCACCACGCGCGCTCGCGCTGCCGGTTGGGGACGGGGGAGCGCTCCTCGAGCCCGCTGCTGGCCGAGCTCAGGCTCCAGGTCGTCGAGAGCGACGACTCGGACCCGGCCCTGTGCCGGCCCATGACTAGGATAGAGTTGGCCTTCTCGCGCGGCTCGCGCGGCGCGGGCTGGCGGTGCGAGCGCAGTTGGGCGGGGACGCGGGCCTCGGCCGGCGGCGCGCGCGCCAGCGCAGCGCGCAGCAGGTGCCGGCCGTACGCCTCGGCGTAGGGCGGGGGCGAGCCGCTGGGCGCGGTGGACGCCGAGCTGGAGCTGGAGGTCGAGGTGGTGCTGGAGCGGGTGGCGGCGTTGGGGCGCCTGTGGGGCGCGGTGGAGCAGGCAATGGCGGGGGCAGGGCTAGCAGGGGCAGTGCGAGCGAGGGCGCGGCGGGCCGGCGCCGCGCGCAGCGAGACCTCGCCCTTGGCCGGGAGGGGGGTGTATCGCGGCGCGCCCTCGTCCAGGATGCGCGCGGCGATGCGCCGCTCCATGCCGAGCGGGACGGGCTCGCGGCGCGCGAGGCGCGCCATCGTCTCGGCGCGAGCTTGGGCGTGGGCGCGGGCGCGGGCCTGCGCCGAGGGGCGCGGCTGGGCCGCGGCGCTCGCGACGGAGCTGGCGGGGGTGCCGGGCGAGCTCGGCGAGGGCGCGCGAGAGGAGAGAGGCGAGAGAGGGGCGCTCGAGGTCGAGGGCGCGCTCGATGCGAGCTCTGTCGAGCTCGGCGAGAGCGCAAGAGGGACGCCGGCGCACGGCTCGTCGCGCTGCACGAGTGACCGCAGGAAGTTGGCGAGGTAGGACATGGTCGTGGAGCTAGGGCTGGAGCCTGTGAGGGCGGAGGAGCAGGGACAGGGGACGAGGTATGGTGGAGAGACGCGTTAGGGCGGCAAGAGAGTGCGAGGGGACAGAGGCGAGTGCGGAGAAGAGAAGAGGACGAGATGGTGGAGAAAGACACCCAGCGGCGCGCTCTTAACCTCCTCGACGGATGTCAACAACGAGCTGCGCCGTGAGGCTGAGGCCTAGTCCGCGCTAGCTTGCACCACAGCCTCGCCTGCGCGAGCGCCCTCGCTGTGCATCCTGCACGCCCAGCATCCTGGGCCGGCCGCCAAGCCTGCAAGGGATCTTGCATCGAGAGGCCGGCTGCAGTTGGTGCACTTCTGGGCCCTTGTATGCCCATGGATGCACTTGGCAGGCAGGCGTTGCTATTCCCAGCCCACCGGTGGCGACCAGACGCGCTACATGGACTTTGGACAGCCTAGTCAGCCTTGGGAGCCGCTAGGCCCGGGGTTTGACGTTTGGGCCCAGCTGCTAGCCCATGGAAGGCAGTCCGATAACCTGCGTAATGGAGCTAGTAGCCTGCGCCTGGGCGGACATGATTAGTGGATGGCTGGGCTCTGAATCTGGCCCCGTTCCAGAGCAACGGATCGACGGAACGTGGTGAGCATCAGCTGCTAGGATCTTAAGCGTGCAGTCAGTAGGATCGTAAGTGTGCAGTCAGTAGGCCACAGCGCCGCCGGATCAGTCACTGATGCAGAGATGTACGTATCTCAGCGGAAACATGTGATCGGGGCGATCGAGGATTTGCTGATCCCACAGCCGGTTCAGGATCGCCGCCGCGCGATCTGCGGATGCCATGAGCACCACCCTGCATCATCGCCACCCGCCCACGCCACTCATTGCCTGGAGCAGCCGTACCGATTGTCTCCGCTTAGAGCTTCCCAGCCCTACCCATTAGTTTCTCCCTGCATCCTGCACCACACCGGCGAGCTTCCCCTCTGCGCCGGCACCGCCGCACCGCTGCATCGCAGCCGTGCCATGCCAAGGCCCCACCTATTTTCGTAGTAGCGCCGGCGCCACAGGACGGACTTCGCTTAGTCTCCGCGCACGGTTATCACGCCGGCTAAGCCGAGCTTCGCATGAACCGAGTTTGTCACCGCTCTCTTCCCCACTCGCCTTTCCCCATCGCCCATATCGCTATCTCGCCGCCATGGCAGCACAAGCGACATTCAGCTACACCCCCGACGGGTCGCTGCAGATCACCATCCCGCCGAGCGCGCTGGGATCGGCGGCCCCGGCGTCCTCCTCGGTGGGCCCGTCGTCGACTCCAGCAGTGGGGCCATCAGCCGCGGGACCCTCGGCAGCGGGCTCGTCCTCAGGGGGCAATGGCGCCGGAGGCGCCTGCACGTGCGGACACGCCCACCCCTCGGCGTACGGAGAGTGGGACACCGTCGTGCGCGCCGCGAACAGGTGGCTCAGCGACAACGCCCCAGTGTGCAGGGGATACAGCGGCATCGAACCATGGGCGTGAGTGGTCCGAGCGCCGAGCTCCGTGCTCAGCCTCAGCGGGGGTTGGGGCCGGCGATCAAACTCACCCTTCGGGGCCAAGCTGACATCAGACGAGGAGACGCAGTCACGAGCATACCGACACCGGCTGTGAAGCGTGCGATGGCGCCGACGGCGAGCGCGGGCGCGTCGGCGTCGAAAAAGTCGAGGTCCGTCTTCGGGTGCGGAGCATGCAAGAAGCGCAAGATCAAGTGCGATGAGAAGCGGGTAGGTGCTGAATGAGAAGCGTTACGGCGCTAATGCATAGCCGGTGTGCACCAACTGCAGCGCGAGCTCGCGCAAGAAGCCACGGCAGTGCGTCTACGACTTTGACCTCGTCCCCATCACGCCCCCGATGTCGGGACCGAGCGCCTCGCTAGACTCGCCTAGCACGTCTACCTCACACACGCACACGCAGGCGCCGGTGCAGGTGCAGCCGCCGGTGCGAACAGCGCCGCCCGGCCTCGCAGACCCAGCGTCCCTGCCGGCGGCGTCGCCGAGCGGGCCGATCGGCGCGGCTCTCGGCCACCTGTCCCCGCAGCCCGTCGACGTGGACCGCCTGTCCCGCGCGGTCGAGGACTACGGTCTGACGTGGTTCATCGAGGCGTCCGAGGTCACCGAGACGCAGTTCTACTACTCGGATCAGCGCCGCGCTTTCAGCGAGTACCGGCAGATGGTGCTCGAGCGGTGTTGGAACGCGTACATCGAGTGCCACGGTAAGCTGCTGCCGGACGGGCTGCCGGGGTTCAGCATGCTGTCGACGTCGATGGAGATACTCAACCCGACACAGGACGTGATTAACAACCTGATGCAGGCGGCGCTGCTGCACGCGTTCGTCGCCGTCGGCGCCGTGCACCTCGCGTACTGGAGCCGCAAGCGCGGCGTCGCGAGCACCGACCAGCACCTGTCGGGCGCGCTCGCGCTCCTCCAGCTCAGCACAAATGCGCTCCTGCAGGTCCTCGAGCTCTGCCCCGAGGTCGAGAGTACCGACGACTGGGTCGAGGAGATGCACTACCGCATGGCCATGACGATGGGTTTCCAGGTCATGTGCCGCATCATAGCGGCCGACCCGCTCGGCCCGGCGACCCTCAAGATGGAGTGCGACTGGGTCAAGCGTGCGTCCCCGAACATCCCGAACAACCTGTCCCCGGTCACGATGGAGGTCGTGCAGGTCGTGCTGCTCGACGCGCTGTACGCGCTAATCCGCGGCGAGGCGAGCTGGCTCGAGATCGAGCCCGAGTGGCTCGACAGCATCTCCGTGACGTCGCGCCTGATCCCGGAGGGCTACGGCATTTCGGTCGAGATGGCAAAGTACCTGCTTGAGACAGTGTGCTGCCTGTACGGGTACGACGGGTACGAGCGGGGCGAGCGCGGGGAGCGGAGCGGGCGGCAGCGGCGGATGAAGGCGCTGTACGACACGCTGACGAACACGGTGCTGGTGGACATCTACGCGTCGGCGCACAGCCCGCGCGTACAGATCGGCGACCTGCTGTACCGGCAGGCGCTGATCTGCATCATCGCGATGGACGGGTTCGGGCTGCCGGCGAGCGACCCGCAGCTCGTGCGCGGGTGCGACGCCATCCTCGAGCTCTTTGCTGAAGCCGTGTACGGCGACATCTACACCGTGCGCTGGATGCTGCCGCTGCTCGTTGGCGGAGGGCTCGCGCCCGAGGACCGCAGGCCAGAGGTGCAGCGCATCTTCGACGCGATGGCAGACACGTGCGGGTGCCACGACATTGACGCCGCGCGCGCGTGGACCGAGAAGGCGTGGGGGCGCGAGACATGGCGCGGCAGCGGCGTGCCACTTCTCTACACATAGTCTTCCCGGCACTTTCCATTTGTACACAGTGTGTATCAGGGATGCGTTGGTTGTATGCATACGGTATATGCGATTATGTGATGAGCGGCCACACGTCGGCGTTCTCGTCTGCGGCGCGCCAGTCGTCGAGCGCCGCGAACGCGAGCCGCCCCTCGGCGCTGGTGCGCTGCAGGCCGTGTGCGCCGAGCTCGCCCAGGTCCTCCATCTCGTCGACGGCGACGTCGCGCACCATGATGTCGGCCCACGCGCCGTCCCACGCCGGCGCGCTCGCGCGCGTCACCGCGTCCCACGCCTCGATCCCCACGATCGTGCACGCCCCGCCGTTCTCGACGTGGTGCGCGACCTCGTCCGTGAGGCACGTCCAGAACGTCCCGCTCGTGACGCGGTCGACGAGCGGCGGGCCGCGCAGCGGGTTCCGCGGCCCGACGTCGCCCCCCGCTACGACCGCTCCGTTGGCAGCTCCGTTCGCAGTGTACCCCGGCAGCTCCGGCGGCGCGTCGTAACCGGGAGGCTGTCCCTGCTGCGGCGGCGGCAGGGCGTCAGCAACGATGAACCCGTCCCCGCCGAGACACGCCTCCCACTCGCCCGGGAGGAGGACAATGTCGAGGCGCTCGTGCTGGTTCGCGCGGAAGTAGAAGCTGAAGTCGCCCCTCGGCGGGCGGCGGAACGCAATGACGGCGCGCGGGGCACGCACGCCGCCGCCGACGATGCGCCCGCCGGCGCGGCGCGAGGGTGACCAGCTGATAGCACGCCAGGCGGGGTACACGACGACGGGGACGGGGGAGAAGCGCACGAGGTGGGGGAACACGACAGGCTGATAGTTCAGGCAGCGGAGCGCGCGCAGGCGCGGGAAGTGCGGCAGCGCGTCAGCCAGCTGCACCTCGTCGCTTGGTGGCCCGCCACTCGGCGGGTTCGCAAGCACCCACGGCGCCTTGGCGTTGCCGCTCCACAGCTCGTCGCCCGGCTCGAGCCCCGCCACGACCGCCGGCGCCTCGTGCGCCAGCGCCGCGCCCGGCCCCGCGAACTGCAGCGACATCGCCAGGTCCAGCACGCGCACGAGCTCCGGCCGCACGACCAGCGGCTCGCCCGGCAGCAGCGCGCTCGCGAGCCGCGCCTCCAGCACGCCGTACACTATGTGCTCCAGCAGGCGCCGGTCCACCGACTCGGCGAAAAGCGGCGACACGGCGCGCAGCGCGGGCAGAGCCGCTGGCGGCGCGAAGGACACGATCAGGTCGCAGATGTGCGGGAAGTAGTGCAGGTCCTCCCGCATGGTGGGTCGGAGGGGTGGTGTGGCGGGGAGCGAAGGCTGGCGGCGGTGGGACTGGGAGGTGCAGGGGAGACACTGTGGAGAGGCGAGAATCAGGGTGGATTGGGGTCGATGACGGACTGTGCGGTCGAAAGAGCGATAGGACTCGGCTCGGTCAATTGTCGAAGGAGGTAGCCGGATCCGCGTTTCGACTCGGCCCTCGGCTTCCCACGGCCCGCCGACCTGGTTCCTGCCTCTGCACCCTCTGCCCTATTTGGCTCTGCTTGCACTTTATGCATGTATGCCCTACACTTTTCGTTTGGCGACAACTATGTGCGCGTACTTCTGACCCAGCAGATCCTTCTACAATTGCCTACTTGCGGCGGATGAACTGCACGACGAGCGGCCACGCGACGTTGAACTCGGGGCCGATGATCGGCTCGAGCTGCGCGATGACGCGCGACACCACGTCGGGCTGCTCGCCGTCGAGGTCGCCCGGGTTCTTGTCCTGGTACCGCTTGACCGAACTCCAGGAGCGGAGGCACTTCTCGACCTGCGCCAGCGTCCAGTGCTCCTTCAGGTGCCACTTGCCAGCCGTCGTGCCGCTCTTGCAGCGCAGGGCCGAGCCCGCGTCCCACGCGCCCTCGGCGTCGCCGGTAGGCTTGGGCTCCTTGATCTCCGTATTCAGCGGGTGCCCGTCGCCCTCCAGGTCGGGTAGCTTGTCGACCAGCCCGGGCTCCGCCTTGGGCTCGACGGGGAACGGGATCCGGTCGTACAGCCCCTCTGAGATCGACCACCCGGGCTCAGACCAGTACGGACTCAGCGTTCCGTCCATGAGGCTCGACATGATGTCATTCGCCTCTGAGTGATCCGGGAACCCGATGCGCCCGTAGCCCTGTTGTCAGCTTGACTGGCCTAATAGAAGCTGTAACTTACAATCCAGGCAATGCTGCCCTTGGGCTTGAGGGCGCGCGCTAGCTGCGGCCAGCTCTTCTCGTGCGTGAAGTAGTGGGCAGCCTCGCCCGCAACGGCAAGGTCGATGCTGTTCTCCTTCACGCCGACCGCTGGCAGGTCCTCGGCCGTGCCCTTCGCGTATCGGATCTTGCTCCCGGACTCCGGCTGCAGCCCTGCCGCAATCATGCCGTCCTCGGGGTCAAGCCCAGTCACGTCCTTGAAGCGCTTCGCGAGCTCGAGAGCCATGAAGCCCGGCCCACACCCGACGTCAAGCGCGTGCTCGAACTCGCCGCCTCCTGCTTTGTGATAGGCGCAGATGATGTCATAGAGACGCGGAGGGTACGTGCTGAGATTAGCTGTTGATACGGAGCTCGAGGCTCACGGTCGCGAGGTCACATAGGACGAGCCGTGGTATGTGGGACGCTCCGAGGTCATTCTGAGTCCTTAATGTGTAGCAGCGAGCTGTGAATAGTGCAGTTGAGAGGGTAGCGAGGTCGCTGCGTCTGTGACGTGCGCCGAGATTACTCGGAGAGCTCGAGTGGAGGATCCAGATCCGAGCGGAAGCATCGGCACGTGGCCAGCACGTATGGAAGCCGGCAACGGACACAAATCTGGCCCCGTTTGGCACCTCGGCTCTCCTGTTTGCAACGTCATGCAACTCGTTTTTCTGTCGCGTAACCGCCTTCAATTCCTTCTCACTGCTCAACCGTTCATCGCACCCACTTGCCATGAGCAGCAACGCATTCGGCGTGCCGTTTTCTATCGGTACCGATGAAGAGTTTCCTTCGGGGCTGTCCGCTGGTTCCAGGATCATGCTCAACAAGGTTAGTTTCTGCGGCAATGTTCTTACTTGTCCAATACCAACCTCAGCTCATCGAGTCTCGGGATATTAGCACCCTCGCAACCCTCATGGGAATGGGGGAGTTCAACGATGAGGTCAACCAATGGGTCTGGAAACGCATGGCAGCCAGCCCGTTCGTCGCTGAGGCTCAGCCAACAGCGGTAAACATACTCGAAAGAAGCCCGTCATCGACGACCTCCTCTGTTAGTCCAATGCTACTTGGAGGGGCAGGAGCTGTTGTTGGGCGGCCTCCCACGAATGGCCCACACCTTCCTGCGTTGCCGGGCCAGCTTCCGACCTTTCCCACTGTGTCAGGACCTCGTAGAGCGGCTGCCCAGGCCGCCCAGAGACTGCAACGGTCACCGGCGTCCTCTGGAAGCCCACACACCTCCTCTCCGCTGTCCAGAGAGTCCCCGCTGCCAGCTGCATCTGAGGGGGAGACTTCATCGAAGGCAGACGTCCAAAACCGGCGCAGCAAGGGCGATGCAATCATTCTCAGGAATACCTATGTGAGTCGCCGTTGGACCACCCTCGATGCTGATGTCTTGTAGGTTCCTGTCGTTCCCTCCTCTGAATGGATTGGGTATCTCAACACATTCTTTGGGGGCATTGAAGCGCGCTTCAACCATCTGCATCAGGCCTGCGACGACGCAGGGCTGCTGATTATCCCCTCGCTCTACATCTCCCAGTCAGCCCAGGAGATAAGCGACCAGCTAGGTCCTATGGCCAGAGACGTCCTTGACAGGCATACTGTTGACGAAGGGGCATGCTGCTCCTACACCTTCAGGCAAGTAGAGAGCAGGGACCGTTCTAACATAGACGCAGCTGGTATGGAAGCAACATGGATTTCACCAAGCTGAATCGCCGTATGGACCTGGACCAAGCCAGTGGGCAGGAGATGGCCACGATCAGCAAGGGTGGGATTCCCTTCCTTGTTGCAACTCATGAGGGCAGCTGCACTGGCTGTACTGGCTTGTCGCTGTTCACAGACTTCATACGGAAGGCCTACAAAGACGGCTACCGAAACCATTCTATCAGGAGAATGTTTGAAGTGGAAGTCGCGTCTGATGAAGGCTCGAGCACATTCAGAGACCTGGAGACCTGTTCTTACGACTCCGACGACCTCGCTATGGAGAACATAGTCCTGTCTCTTCGGAGATGGTCTATAGATGATGTGGACCAGCTCGACAAACTCGAAAGGACCATTGCTCGACGCTTTTTCTACCGTGATGACCAGGAGAAGGAGAGACAGCGGCAGAGGGAGGAGGAAAAGGAGGCAGCCCGGGTTGCAGCTGCAGAAGCAGCCGCAGCTGAGGCCGCCGCACGGAAAGCGGCTGCTGTGGAAGCAGCGGCCCAGAAAGCCGCTGCCGTGGAGGCCGCCTGGGCTGCCAGGAGAGAGGCTGCAGCAGAAGCGGCGGCTGCGAGGAAGGAAGCTGCTGCAGTGGCGGCTGCTGCTAGGAAGGAGGCTGCAAAAGAGGCGGCGGCTGCCAGACAAGCAGCAGCCAGGGCCAGCAAGGGACGGAGGGGCCGCACCGGCCGCAGGGCAGCCCCTAGCCTCGCAGCTGCTTCTGAATCTGAAGAAGATGTACAGGAAGAGCAGGATTTAGCGAGGGCAACTTCTCGTACCAAGAAATCCCGGCCCACCGCGCGTAGGGTGTCTCTGTCCCCTCCCCGGCCTCGCTCTGGCGGTCCGCGCAGCTCACGTACCTCTCGAAACGCCGGCTCAGTGCATACTGCCAACCCAGACCTCATTGGACGACCGCCAAATCGCGTGACTCTGCGAGCAACAGCCAGTCCGGCGCCTGACGTGTGTCAACCTACTGTTGTTCTGCCTCGGGGCTCAGAGAACTCTCCCGCGGCCAGCCTGACCAGTCTAGAGTCTGAGGAAGGAGCCTTGCAGCCTGTTGGAGCAGGTGCACCCCAGGCAGTAGCGCTCCAACCTCCCCCGCAGGTTACAGAGCGGCGAGTGTCTGCTCGACTGCGAAGGTCTCAATAGCTACCCTATCTGTTAGTTCTATATGTAATGCAGTCTATGCTCGTGAAGTGGGGCATTCCTTTGTCCTGCCGGTTCGGTTTTGGTACCCAAGGTGCAGTGGTTGGCGAGTATTGATGAACACCAACTACCCTCTTGAGCACAGAGGTGGCGCACCGATGGCTATGTCTCCGCCACCTACAGTCACACCTTCATATCTCCACATCCAGTATGTCCTTCTTGATGCTCTTTTTTGCTGGCTGCTTCTTGCACTGCTCTGGGGCTGTTCAGCGGCTGTGCCTGACCAAATAACATGCATGACACAGTGCAGGCGACCACCGGCCCCACCCCTGCTGAGGTCATAGCACTAACACCACTTGAACCACTTCTCACGACCCCTCCACTGCTCTCCCGGGTACTGATGCTTTTGAGGCAACTTTGGATGGTACTTGGACCAGGTGCACACCTCCTAATAAATGCTACAGCATCATAGATTGCCTGTGGCAACTGCACGCACTTCGAGAAAGCCTGTAACATGTAAGTGGCAGCTAAAGGTGTTTCAGTTGCCAACGAGGTTGTTACATCCAACTTGCATCGCTCAGGGCTCGTAAACACGCAGATTCATACACAAAGAGATTTGGGCGTGCACTACATAACTTCTGAACAACGTAGATACTGCTTAAAGGCCCATAGGCCACAGAGACGAGGCTTGCGAAAGGCTCAGGGTTGTGGTAGAGCCCTAAGCGCTGAGGTCGAGCTGCACCTGGCCGTTGCGCTCGAAGTAGACCGTGCCCACGAGGCTGTGACACTGGGCATCAACGGTGTCGTACAGTTCCTCAGTCTGGGCACGCCAGTCCTTGGAGTGATGGCCGCGGAGGATGACCTTGTCGAGGAAGGTCTGGAAGACCAGCTTCTGCTTGACATCATCGATGGCCAAGCCGCTCCAGTTCTTGTCGACCGGGAAGGGGCTGAAGGGAACAGCGGGAACACGCTCGTCTCCGACAGTGCCAGGGATAACATCGTCAAAGCTGCAGGGAGCGCCGAGGCTGAAGCAGCTGATGCAGCCTGCAGGGTGCAAGCCGTCGCCGTTCTTGGTGCGGTGGAGGCACTTTTGCCCCGCTGCCTGGCAGCGGGTGCAGCGGGAGTCGCCCTTCTTGGTGTTGGAGCGGCGACGCTTGACTGGACGCTCGCTACCAGGGCTGGTAGCCTTGCTCTTGTTAGGCTTGATGCTGTGGCCGGGGTTGGTGCTGTTGCCGCTGCGGGTCTTGGGACCGTTGCCACCGGAACTGCCGTCGTTGGTGCTCGTGGTGCCGTCCTTAAGACTGCCCTGGTTCGAGTGATCCTCATCGTGCGCGGGCTGGTGGTCATTGTTGCTGTCCTGCTCGTCGCTGTCGAGCTCATCAACTTGCTCCGACTGGTTGTCCTCTTCGCCGGCCTTGTCATTGTTGTCGTTCTCGACCTTGTCCTTGTCCTTGTCGTCGTTGTTGTTCTCGATCTGGTTCTCGATCTGGTTCTCACTGGCCTTGTCGCTCTTGTCATCCTCGACCTGGCTCTGGTTGGCGCTGTGCTCGTCGCCCGAGCCAGAAGTGCCAGCAGCCTGGGCGGGCTGAGCAGCCTGGTCGAGAGCAGTAGCAGTAGCAGAGGTCGCCAGGAGAGTCAGGCTAGCGTTTGAGCCAGCGGCCCAAGGAGAGGGACCGGTGCCCGGGCTGGAAGACCACGCCGAGGTGCCCTGGCCGGTGCCAGCACTACCCATAGCGGTAGAGGCAAAGGCAGAGCCAGTAGAGCCGGCCATGAGGCCAGAGCTGGTGACGAACCCGGAGCCTGAGGTCAGGCCGGAGGAGAAGCCAGCGCCAAAGCCAGTGGTGCCGAAAGCAGGAGTGCCAAAGGCGACTTGGGAAGCAGGGCCGGCGACGGGAGGCAGGCTGAGGACAGCGCTGGGGACCCTGTGGGTAGGGACCTCGTAGATCTTGATGGGCTTAGTCGCGAGAACAGGCAGGAAGTCGGACTGAACGCCATTGCAAGCCAGGTACAGGTCGTCCGCCTCCCAGGCATCGTAGGCGGCCCTACTGAACTTCATGAGCTGCTCGTAACTGTAGGGCGTGGCGGCGGGACCGGCACAACCGAACACAATCACCTGCTGTCAGCGGGCAGACGGGCAAGAGGACAAACGGGCTCGACGGGGCCGTTGAGGGTGATCTTCTGGAAAGTCGAGCCGTCACCAGCAGAGCGGAGCTTCTTCAAAGCGCGTACGCCGGCGTTGGCGTGAGGGGTGCGAAGCTGGTTAGCGGGCATAGTCAGATCAGATGTGAGTAGGGAGCAGAGGTGGTGAAGTGAGCGTTGCAGAGATGCACCGAGCTCGAGCGGCCCTTATAAAGCAGCGGTCATGAGAACAGGGCGTCAAGGAGGACAAAGGAGGATGTACTAGGGCGCGAGGTGATGTGTTCAGCGTGCGAGACGGCGCCGACGGTGATGCAACCATGCAGGAGACCTCGGCGATCGTAGAGATGAGGTATGAAGGGTGTCCGAACAGCGTCGAACTTGAACGGCGTTGATAGGTGCAGTATCAGGCGAGATAGAGCAGGTTCAGTCGTGATCACGTCACTTCGGGTCCATGTTGTCAGCAGAGGGGGTGCGAGCACTGATGGTACAGCGCGCGACAAGTTTGCCACCAGCGTTGCAGAGCAACAACAGCAGTGCGCAAGGTCAGGGCTCACACGGTGAAAGATCGGTGGCAGAGGTTCCTAGAACTGCAGTGAAAGTGATGCATAACGTTCTTAGTCTTCGAGATCCTGGGCCGTTTAGTGATCCCTTGGTGGCTGGTACCCAACTCGTGCGTACACCATTTCTCGACATTTCAAGTACTGAGGGACTGCGCAATTGTCATCCACAGGCCACACTGGGCCCACTGCGCTAACGAGGGACTCCAGGAAGTCTGCGTCGTACAGTAGAATACGCTGCACCTCGGGGATAACCTGATCAGGTGAAGGGAATTCAACATGAGGATCGTTCCGCCTTGGGCGGGCTGTTGGTCGCCGTCCGTAGTCGTCGACGCCGTAGTCCTGGAAGTACTGCTGCGTGCGGTCGTCCGGGACATCAAGGAACTCTCTATCCTCCTCGCGATGAAGGTCCTCGAGATACTGAACAGCTTGAACCTTAGCCCTTCGAGCCTTGTCCTGATTCTGCATCCACATCTTGGCGGGGCTCTGATTTCCTGCTGTCCTGATGCGATGCTTGTCCCAGTAGTCAACGAAGCACTTCAAGGCCTCATTGATGACCGGAAGATAGACGAAATGGAGTGCCCAGAGATCCAGATCGTTGTCTGGAGACAGTTGACCGATCTGTTCAAGGTAGACGAAGACGGCCCGGTAGCGGGACGTGCAAGTCTTCTGCAAGTCTACCCACAGCCTCTCAATACGCTGGTTGCGCGTAGAGGGGCCTTGGATGAAGGTTCCTCTCCAGCGACCTTTGGAATCAAGGGTGCCCCGGGCCTCTTCTAGCCTCTTCTTGACGCCAAGGTTCTCACCGCCATAGTCGACTCGAACTCGAGATGGCCAGCCAAAGAGTGAGACTGCCTCCATGAAGCAGTGTTCCACCGTGATAGCGAGGTTGTTGCTTGAGGCGCGGAGGAACATGATACGCCAGGAGAAGCCGTCCACGCCGCCATGGATGACGATTTTCCAAGGATTCAGCTTGTGGTGACCATCGATATGCCACAATGAGTTAATCCATGGTACGCGGTAGACTCTGCGAAGTCGAGCACGAATCCAGCGGTCCCAAGTGCCGCTGGGATTGAGCCGGCGACAGGCCTCCTGTACTTGATCCCTGGTGACCTTCAGGCCTTCCAGTTCGAGGTAAGCCCAGATCGCCCGGTAGCCCTGGTCGCCAGAGCCTCTCAGGTAGGCGCCAATGACAGCCTTGTCCAAGTCGTCTTGGGTGATTTCGGAGAAGTTCCTTCGATTTACACCCATTTCTCGTGCTCTGCGCTGAACAGTTTTGCTGCTGCAGCCTGCCAAGCGGCCAATTTGTTCGTACGTCAAGTCGCGGACTGCCAGCAGAGAGGCAAGATGGACCTCGTCGATGTCGAGACGTGGCGCTCCACGGAGGCCGATAACTGGCTGGACACGCCCAGGGGGACGATCCTCAGAGTCCTCAGAGTCATCCAAAAAGCCCTGACAGGCAGCCAGACCCTTGTAGATGTGCTCTAGGTCACGATGGACCTCAGAGAACTTATCACGCGGCATGGAACCAAACAGGAGCTCCCATCCGTGAAGAATCTCCTCTGCGATGCCGATATAATCGCCTAGAACTGTGAAGTCCCGGTCCTCGTACTCTAGGCTGAGCCACGAGGCGATAGGAGTGAGCTCCAGGTCGAGAAGGCCTTCGAGGTCTTCGATATCTTGGGGCGAGAGCTCAACAGAGGGCGTCCGGGGGTTGAAGTAGGACAAGTGAGGCCGCTCGATGTGATCCAAGGACATGGTTCGATAGGGAATTTGCGACTCTATGCGCCGGTAACGACGAGGAGTGTCTGCAGTTAGTCGTTGCCGCTCTAGAAAGACAGAACTCGAGTTCATTTAGGTCAATAAACTACAGAACCGAACTCGGCCTCGCTCAACCTGGCCCAAAACGGGGCCAGATTTGTGTCCGTTCGCGGTCGCCATAAGCACGCCGATCTTCGGCTTCCGCCGACGCCAGACCGCAGCAATCGCCTTCATCTCGGGCGCCGGATCCGGTTGCAAAGCGCGTCGCGTCCAGTCAGGTTGACTCTACGTCGGTCGGAAATACTCAACAGAGCCGCGCAGTCACAAGTTCTTGCCATTGCACTCTCCATCATGTCCTCCACGGCTGCCGAAGACGCGCAGAAGCAGCGCGTACGCCCCAGTGAGCTTGGAACGTCCGCCAAAGAGCTGACAGCAGTGACGTACCATGAGCGCTACAGCCTCATGCGCCAGAACACGGGCTTCCGGCACGTCATCCTCTGGGTCGTGACGTATCCTGCGGCCGCGCTGCCACCTCGTATTGAGCTTGAGAAGCGCGTTGAGGCACTGCAAGCCGCGCAGCCGATTCTGCACGCCCGCCTGAGCGGGACGGACACGAACAAGCCGGGCTATGTCGAGGGCGCGGCCTGGCCTGGCTCCGCGATCGTGCGCGAGTTCGAGGGCGCGTACAGCGGCGGTGCACCTGAGGAGTCACTGCAGGTATACCGAACCGAGATGGAGCGCTTCGCAAACGCACCTCTGGACAGCCCGATGTGGTGCGTTGGCCTGTACTCCCGCCCAGGCGCCGAGCGTGCGTACCTGACGCTCGCGTTCAACCACCTAGTCATCGACGGGCGAGGCAGTGGTCTGCTCCTCACCGCGCTGCGAGACGGCAGCGCGATCCCCGAGGAGACGCTGTTCTCGCCCACGAGGGCGGACGACACGATCCCGATGACGCCGACGTTGCGCTTCCTTGCGCCTATCATCTTCCGCGAGCTGCTCCTGCCCAAGTTCCCGCTCTGGGTCCAGGCTCCGTTTACGAAGGATGATCCATGGCCGGGGCACGCGGTGGAGAAGGCTCCGTTTGATGTGCCGCAGGACATCCGCCTGCTTTCCCTGACCCCCGAGGAGGTGAAGGAGCTCAAGGCGCAGAGCAAGGCGAACGGTGTGCGCACGCTGCACCCCCTCTTCAAGGCTGCCTACATGGTCGCGATCTGGTACGTGCACGCTGCGCGCGGCACGACGAAGGCCGCCCCAGCGAACGTCGAGGGCCGCCCGTCGCTGCGCCTCGGCGGGGCGACGGCGCGTGACGAGCGCGATCCGGCGCTCGGCCACAGCGCCCTCGCGCACAACTACGTGACGTCGACGGAGGTGCACCAC
Organism: Trichosporon sp. PB005A; assembly: GCA_023630055.1. NCBI lineage: Eukaryota > Fungi > Basidiomycota > Tremellomycetes > Trichosporonales > Trichosporonaceae > Trichosporon > Trichosporon sp. PB005A. The sequence continues at coordinate 671,816 of JAMALZ010000007.1, forward strand.
GTGCTCTCGGGCGAGCAGGCGTGGTGGTCGTTCGCGTCTACGCTGGCCGAGGAGCTCGCGTCCGACCAGGGGCTGCAGGACGGGCGCATGACGATCAGCCTCCTGGGCCATGTGCCGGACCCAGACATCCCGAAGGAGAAGCGTGACCCCCAGCTCCCGACCGGCTGGGAGCAGTATTTCCACGCGCGCGCCGCGTCGCCCACGCCGTACCGCGAGAGCCTGACTGTGAGCAACCTCGGCCTCGTCAAGCTCCCGCCGCAGGCCGAGGACATGCTCTGGGGCCAGACTGCTAGCCCGTACGGTGCGCCGTATTACGCCAACATTGTTGGACACGAAGGCGGGATCCGCATCACGTCCACGTATCGCGACGGCAGCGTCACGGACAGCAAGCACGCAGAGGAGGTTCACGACGTGATACGCCGCGTCCTCCGCCGCGTGGCCGAGGGCGCAGGGCCGGATGCGACCTTGGAGCAGATGGCTGAGGTTTAGGAGCCGCGCTCGCGACTCGTTCGCCGTTGAGACACGCACGCGCTGGGCACGGTGCGCGCGCAGGCAGATTCATGCGCTTAGACGCTTTTATAATGTCAGACATAGTAGACGACGCAGAGCGGTCTCGAGTTTCGGTAGCGGCAAAAAGCGGCTATCACCGGCGCATTGGCGAGGCACATCTGCTCACGGCACGGCGAAGGTCAGGTGCGGGTTGTGTGCAAATTGTGTGTACGTAAACTTGGAGCCAACCGGTGCTCGATGCAGTGCAGGATCGCGCCCAGCGCGCCCAGGTTGTCAGCGCATCGGTCAAGGTCATCGAAAAGGAGTTGATCCCGCGTCATCTCTTGGCGCGGTCACGTCAGACTAGATCTTCGCGCACAGACCGCGAGCCCGCGCCGCCGCTTTTCGCACTAGCGCCGCCGTTTTCGGCACAAGAACATCAATATGCGTTGATGCACATGCATGTACTGCCGCTTCCTCGCCCGAAGTCCTCTGCAGTGCATATGCGCAGGGTCCTGTGTGGCTCCTGAGCGTGGATGCACGTTGAGCCCAGAAACAATGATTTGGATGGAGGAACTGGCAAAAATGGATCGACGATGCTGAAAACGAGCAGTGAACATGGAATTCGAGTGTCGCGTGCGGCATGCGGCACCCGTTGGTTGATCGTTGACGCGGATAAGCAGTCATGAGGTTACGCTCCTTCCGGTTAACGCGGTTGTCATCCCGCTTGGGTCATTTCATGGTGCCTGGCGCCACCGCGCGGATCATGTGACACATCTCACGGGCATCGCTTCGACCGACCGGGTCTGTGCCCAGCAGGGCCGCCCCGAGGTCCTTCAGCCATTGTGCACGCATGCATATAACGTGCCCCCCTGCTCCCCCTGTCGCTCTTATCCCTCCATCAGCTCATCACCATGTCGCAGAACAAGTCGGCCGCCCTCGAAGCGTACAATGCGCTGTCACAGTCGCAGGCGTCGAGCATCTGGTCCTCGTTCCCGTCCAATGGCGTGCTCGTCGTCGGCAACGTGACCGACTCGGGCGCGATCTGCAGCGCAGCCGGCGGCGGGATCTACTTGAACGACGCTGCTGTACAACGCATCACGAACCAGAGCATTCCAATGTACTTCTGCGGGCTGCTGACATGGTTTACGAGGGACAACCAGACGGTGGCATACAATGCGATCGTCGGCAACTACTCGAGCGAGTCGCCGAACAAGAATCTCGCGACCGGACCGTATAAGGTCGTGTGGACCGTGGGGGGACAGTTCGACAAGCCGAATTCCGGAGCCCTCAGCCTCGCCCCGCTCGGCGGCGCGCTTGGGAGCTGGTGGTGGATGCCTGTGGTCGGTGCGCTGGCAGCGGCAGTCGTCGGATAGCGTGAGTACGTTCGAAAGGGCAGGGAGCTGACCGCTACCCAGCACAGTTTATATAGGGCAGTAACAGAGTTTCGAATGCCTTGCGGCATCGCATCCAGTGTGCTTGCTGGTTTTATCGTGTGAGCCGCCTGGGCAGGTCCAGTGCTACACGCGCAGCAGGTGGGCTTGCCGTCGCCTTCGCCGTTCACGTCGATCCGAGGTAGGTGGGTGCCGTTGTGTAGTCCAGTATGCATGCATATAGCCAGCACGTCGTATAGTCTGCGCTCTCTTTTGAGCTCTTTTCTCATCGCACTGCTCGCCATGTCGAATGTGTCAGCGATCGCAAACGCATACGACCCTTTCGGACTGGGACAGGAGCAAGAAGCGTTCTGGCGCTGTATCTCGGGCTGGCAGAAGTATAGTTTTCACGGCCTGCTCCGAACGAACGGCCTGCTGCTCGTAGGCAACGACTCGGACTCGATGTGCCTGATGTACTTCTCCGGTTCGCTCAACTGGTGCGGCACACGGGAGACCGGGATGCTGCATTTCTTCCTTGGCAACTACTCGGATCTCGAGAATGTGGGAGGGCGATACTGCTCGGTGCATTCGTCTTCCAGTCCCAAGCCTTGAGTGCACGAGCCAGCCGGAGCAGGCTGGCCAATTTCTCGTGGTTAGGTGCACTCCACTTCGGATGAGAGGCTCCAGGTAACGGAGCCAAAGCAGGGCGCACTGGCACCCGAGTTAAGGTTAATTGCGTAATGCGGCCCAACATCAACGTCAACCTCTTGAAAGGGTGGAAACCTAACAGTAGTGATTACTCCTTGGGGCGATGGACCTGGGGCCTGGTAGCCTTGACATCCTTCATGTGATCTACCATGACAATGAGGTCCGCTGTTGGGCGGCACAGCAAAGGTGTGGAGCAGCTCTGAGCAATCAACGGACGCGGTCTCAATACTGCATGTCGTCTTTCTCCCATCAATCCCACTTGTCTTCAACCGACTAAGCCACTCTCCGTGCACGCGCCGATCCTCACCATGTCAGACGAAGAGCATCACGCTTGGAACGCCATCGGATACGAAAATAGCCGAGAGCTAATGAAAGTATTCGACATGGACGGCCAGCTTGTCGTCGGGAAGGTGGAGGACTCGATCGGTATCTGTTCTGAGGGAGGGGGCGGTGCCGTAGTCAATCCTGCGACCAAGCAAGTAGCGGACATCCCTGTATATCTGTGCGCGGTCTTACCTGGGGGCAACATCACCGGCATTCGGGACGCTCTGCATTCGGGACACAATCGCTCCGGCTGGTATGCAGAGTTCGTCTCGCGAGGTAGAAAAGATTCCTCTGCCTTAGCTGCCGCTGCCCTCCCATCAATACTCGGTACATGGTGGTGGTTGCCACTGATGGGGCTCCTGGCGATGGCGGTAGTCTCTTAACAGCAGCTGAGCGGCACCTTTCGCAATGTTGTGAGTCCCTGGGGGTTTTGGAAGCGCTACCGCATGTGGGCGTGCTGACCTCGAAGCTCTAACCCCTACCCCAAGGGAGAGGGGATCGCTCTCGATACACGCGCTATGCATGACATGCCCTGCTGCCTAGGGGCCCCTGTCGACACTGCTGAAGGGATGCACGACCGGGCCAGCCGATGCCGGAATGTCTGCACCACATGCTCCTCAGCCCTTCAGGGATTCGCCGGCAGCTGATAAGCTCACAGCTCGGGTTCATGTGACCACAGGCCCGATGACGGAGCAACCAACGTTGCACGCACAGCGCGAGATTTCTCTGGGCTCTGCTCTTGGTGGTCCGTGATTTTGGCAGACTGTACATGTACACTACTCGGCGTTCTACTATGTCTAGATCTAGGTGTAATACCCAACCGCTATGCGGGCCCCAGAACAAACAAGCAATGACGGTGGTGTGCTGTGCTCGGAGATGTGCGGACGGATGGCGCGACCCTTCGTCGGTCTTCTTGCCAGCCCAGTCAAAGTGCCGATGAGGCGATAAACGCGAAGAGCCTGCCCGTCTTGGTAACGTGTTTCGACCAGTGTCAAGCATTTAGCGCTGCGGACCTGAGCTGTTTGAAAGTGCCCATCGTTCCTGGTGCCAGGCGTTCCTGTAGTTCAGCATGAAGGCGTACGTTGGTAGGGAGGTGGAGCCAGGTGTGACATCGATCGGCGCTCATTTGGCTGCATCAACCTTAGGAGCTGGTGGGGTGGGGGGCGATGGCGGTCTGTTGCCCACATATCGTTCTGGGCCAAGCTGCAGAGGGTTGATCAGCATTTACCACATCTTTGTTCAACCTATCCATCTCTCGCAAATCTTAGCATGTCGAAGGACAACCACACGGCGTGGGCGGAAGCTGCCAGTGAACATCAAGATGACTTGTTCAGAGCTTTCAAGATGAGGGACGGCTATTTGATCGTCGGAAGAGTGGAGAACTGGATCTCGTACTGCTCCGAGGGTGGAGGAGGAGCAATTTCCAGCCAAGCCACCAAGGACATTGTGGGCGACGTACCCGCCTACCTCTGTGCTGTGATGCCTGGAAGCAACTCCAGCGCTGTCGCTAGCGCATTGTACGGCGGACAGAGTATGAGGAACTCCACGGGATGGTACTCGGTTCTGGACTCGATCACGAGTGAAAGCTCAGCTCTCGCTACTGCCGTTCTGCCTTCCCAGATGGGCGCCTGGTGGTGGATTCCGCTGCTCGCCTCCGCTGCAATCGCGGTGGTCCGCTAATTAGTGAGTTTTTGAGCGTACCGAAGTCTCTGACAGGCAGTCTGAACTGATAGCACTTCTCCAGTCATTTCATGTATGCGATGCAAACGTACTAGCAGCTCAATTGTATAAGCGTCGTTCTCCCAGAAGCATTGGATGCTTCAGAATCCATAGTGACAGGGCAGTACTATGTATGCACCATGCCGGGCTCGCATCCGCATCACTCGTTGCACGCTCGCTGCAGTATCGAGTGGGCTCCACAAATGCTACCTGCTTCTTCACTTTGTGCACCATGACAGAGTGCCCTCAGTAGTACCTCACGTCCTCCCGAGCTCACTCCGTTTTCGCTCCGTTCTCACCATGTATGACTCTAGCAGGATGGTTCGCAACGCGGTGTTGGTCGTACCCCTGCTGAGTGTCAGGGACTGTCTTCAACGGCTGGTTAGATGTGGATCTTGGTGCAACCTTAAACGGCGACACCTCACCTGAAGCCCTATCGATCAGGTGCTGAGGTATGAGTACAAACGTCCAGGTTGACAGTGGTGGCTTTGCTTCACCCACATAAAGTGGCCGCGTCCCGGGCAACGATTAACTCCCCCGTTCTGTTCCTATCGTCGCTGCTTCCTCCTTGGCAGCCTTGTCGCTCTAAACCACTCAACTTCAGCCCATCACCAAGATCATCTTCTCCACGCATCACCATGTCCCTCGAAGACTACGCCACCTGGGAACACCTCCACCCTGAGCAACGCAAGGACCTTTTCGACTGCTTCCAGATGGACGGTCATCTCGTCCTTGGCGAGGTGCAAAACTCGATCGGAGTCTGTTCTGAAGGTGGAGGAGGAGCTGTCACCAACGTGTCCACCAAGCAGATCGCCGACATCCCCCTGTACATGTGTGCCGTCCTTCCCGGCGGCAATTTAAAGAACATTACTGCTGCTTTGTTCAAACATGAGCACAACATGCCGGGCGCTTTCAGAACGCTCAGTATGCGAGGTGTCTCATCCGCCCTGCCCACCGCTCTGCTCCCTTCCTACATGGGAGCGTGGTGGTGGCTTCCGCTGGTTGGCTCAGTGGCGATGGCTGTCGTTCTCTAGATCTGTGAGTGTTGAGACATACCAAACCCGTTCGGCGGCGCCTGACTGTCAGGTCATCGCGAGTCTCCGAAGCTGCTGCCCGGGCACCGAGGCCTTACCGAAATCATAAGCATGAATGCGGAAGCCTGACTGAGTTTGCGCGTGCTGTCAGTGGGATCAAGCGGCTGCCGCAAAGGAGAGAGCAGCCCTCGCTTAGTAATGACATCTTCACACAGCAGACTAACACCTCTGGTTTACTGCAGTACTGAGCAGCACCGCGTCGCGGAGCCCATTGCGGAAATCCTTTGAAACCCCCAATGCATTCAGTGCCTTGCGGAATGGACCTCTGCCCAATGGCAAGGGTGGCGTTGGTGAATAGGCTTGGTGCTAAGAGAAGTTGCTGCACAGCGAGCAGTGTGCAGCCCATGCAGCCACTGGGCGCCCAATACGATGCGGATGTGAGAGACGTACGTTATCAAGCGTGACATGCTCGCTGGCGACAAGCTTAATGAGCCGGTCTCGCGTTTGGACGTCAGACGCGTTGCTGCACTTAGGCGACTCGGCGTAGTAAGGAACGTCATGAAACGCTACCCCTAATCAGTGAGCCAGAGTTCAACTGAGTTTGCTCCGCAAGTGGTTGGAGATCGATGTTGTACCACATGTTTTCAACACATCCCTTGACTCTCGGGCTTCAATATGCGTCACGAGTCGCTCTTGGGCCTGAGAGGGGAGCTGGGCCATGTCACTGCAAGCTCAGCGCTGACGGCAGTGTAAATCCTGAAAATCACCGCCTGAGCCACAAAATGCAGGGACGGAACCAAAGTCTTTGTTTGGTTCTGGTTTCGCAGGCCCAAGCAGGTTATTGAAACCTCCACATTCTCCACTTCTCCGCAGAGAATGACTCAACCGCCGGCATGACCGACTGCGCCGAACGGACGCTGAACCCGGCTCCCGTCCACCACGCCGACGGCGTACCGTCCGCAGAGCATGTGTCGCTCTCGGCCCTGGGCGCGGTGCACGTCGGGCGCAAGCTCCGGCTCATCGGACAGTGAGTGCATCGGCCCCGGCGTCGCTGACACCAGGATGCTCGAGATCTCCGATCAGTACGTCCTGCTCTCCGTGCCGGGCGAGCGCAACGCCGTCGTCGTCGACCTCCGCGTCGCACTCTCAGGACGACAGTATGTGTTGCGGGAGGACGACCCGATGGACGGCCGCGCTGCGGCGCACGAGGGGAAGCCGATGAGACGGGCACCTCCCACCGCTGAACAGCGGGCAGCTCTCCGCGGCCTGGGACCCGGACGCCAGCCCCTCACTCTTGGCCGGTTTGTGTGGATCGACGTCACGGGATGGCTGTATCCCCTCCCAGACGAGGTGCGGCGGGAACGCGTTGTGCGACAGTGGGCGCGCGGGCGTGAGCGTACGAACGTGGTCATGGGGCTGCTCGAGGCCATCCATGTTCAGAACGGCTTCGAGCCGCCGCGGCACTTCGACCTGTCCTCTGTGTACGACGATCTCGACAATGGCACGAGCGTGAACACTGTACAATAGCACCCATATATGCATCTATAACATTTAGAGATACAAGCTTGCAGCAAACACGATGTCACGCTTGATGAGCGCCTGCGCCTCCTCCATCTTCTGGAACAGCTCCGCGTCACCGATCACACGCGCCGCGTCCCGCACCTCACGACACGTCTCGTCCAAGCGAGTGATCACACGCACAATCGTGCCCTCGGGTACGTCGGTCAGGTTTGTGATCTCGCTGAAGGGCATGCCGCGCGCCCACTCGTACACGACTTCGACGAGGCCGGGCTTGTACTTCTCGCGGAAGTCGTCGAACACCACGTTCCTCCGCAGCTGGCAGTTCTCGACATTGTCCGCGATGGCGTAGATGGTGTCGAGACCCTGGGCAATGCGCGGCGGGATCTCAGGCACACTCTCCGTCTTCTCTACAAAGACGAAAACGGACAGCAGCGCGACTGCCTCCTCGGGCGTGTAGTCGGCGAGGATATTATCGAGGATGAGCTCGGTGAGAATCAGCTCAGGGGCAGAGTTGATCTCGCACGCGACTCGGCCCTTCAGCAGGACCGTCGAGTTCTCATCAATAAACGACAGCTCCTTCAAGACTTCGACACGAGACTCGTAGTCAGGAAGCAGCTCCAAATTCTGGTCAGACAGCGCCAGCTTGAGCGTCTTGAGCTCTCCTTCCATAAGTTTGCGCTCGTGAATAGTCTCGTACTGCATGTTAGCTGTAGTTTCCGGGACGAACTCACGTCTTCCTCGAAGTTCTTACACAGCTGGCAACCCAGCTTGGACACACGGTCGGCAAGAGAGATTCGGTTTCGCAACTGCTCCTGGAATTCAAGCTTGCTGAGCCTTGCCCAGTCGACCTCGTTCAGGTCTCCACCCGAGGTGATGTCCTCCTGGATCTTGACGAGCTCATCCATCGCCTTCAACGACGGCTCCTTCTGTCGCTTGTCGAGGATTCCAACAACATCAACCTTGAGCAGGCGGTCGGTCACGAAACCGATAGAGGTGCTCTCGATGGCGGTGACGAGGTAGCGAGGATTCTGCAGGGTTCCAGACGGCAGCACAGGCGGCCAGCGGGGCGCGAGCTCCGAGTCCTTCACCTCTGAAGCTTGGGCAATCTGTTGCTTCGTGGTGAGGATCAGCACGTGGTATGCTCGAGCGTCACTCTTTACACCCTCGCGGACGACCGACGGGGCATTTCGTAGGATGAGAGCGACATTGCCAGAGAAGCGACCATCGCGGATCAAGACAATGCGGCCGGGCACAAGATGCTTGCCGGGGGCCCACGCTGCTTGGTTCATCATAGACGTGTTAACTCGCACGATTTCAGCCGATAGATCGTAGAACGCCTCAATGTCTGGCTTGCATGTGGGGCACTCCACGTTCGGCAGCTTCGCGAGGATCTTCTCGATCTGGGATCAGCATGTCAGCCCGTGAACAACCCACCTTCTCGATCTGCTTCTGCTGCTCAGGAGCGAGCTTCTGGGCAGCATTCTCAGAGAAGGATCGTTTGATCATCTCCTCTACACGCAGAGCCTCAACACGCAGCAGGTTCAGAATCATGTTGTAGGTCAGGCGGAACTGGGATGTGAGACGGTTGGGCACGCCGAGCATCATCTCCTGCAGCTCTTGCTGGGCGGGCAACTCATCACCACCGCTCAGAATGATGACGGTACCTGTTGTGTCGAGGCCACGACGACCCGCACGACCGGCCATCTGGGTGTACTCTCCCGGGAGCAGGTTCCGGAACGAGGTACCGTCGTGCTTCCGCATGCCAGAGAAGACAACACTCTTCGCAGGCATGTTCACACCCATGGCGAAGGTCTCGGTGGCGAAAAGCACCTTCACCAGACCACGAGCGAACAGAATCTCGACAACCTCTGTCTCGTCAGTAACCACAGCCCCGTGTAAGGCTTACCCTTCACAATTGGGAGAAGTCCACCATGATGGACTCCGATTCCGCGGCTCAGCAAATCACGCATACGTGTGATTTGCGGCAAGGTTTTGTCGGTTCCTGCTGTTAGACGGCCGTTCCCGGACCATTCAGCTTACCCTTCAGTCTTGTGAGAGCCCTCTCCCAGGTCACATGGACTTCACTCTTCTCCTTCGAGTCACACAGGTCTGTGGTCGACAGCGTCTGTGCATACTCTTCGCAGCGCTTCTTGCTGAAGACGAAGTTGACCACGGGCAGAAGATGGTTCTTCCGGAGATAAGCGATGAGATGCGTCCAGACGTTTTGGTCCAGCTGACCACGGCCACCAGGGCGGCCGCCTCCACGCCCGCCTCGGCCTCCGCCGCCACCGCCTCGGCCACCGTTCGCAGGCGCTGGTGCACCGTGGCCGCCTCCTCGGTTGGTGTGACTGCGGCCGCCGCCCACCCGGGAGAACGGTGCAGACCGACCAGTAGGCAGATCCCTTGCCTTCGTCGGGGCGCCTCCCCTGCCGCCCGTTCGCGTGAGCGGAGGAAGGCCAGCGGCTTCTCGCTCCTTGTCCTGTTTCCTTCTGAGAGCATCTCCCGCTGACTTGTATCCAGAACCGAGGAACTGTCCCTTGGCGTCGACTATCTTGTGAATCTCCTTTCCGGCCCAGAGGTAGTGCTCCAGCGGAACGGGTCGCATGGGCGTGGAAATGACGTAGATGTTCTTCCGCTTCGTTCGTCTGCTAGTTAGTTCTGCTTCTCAGGCATAACATACCCAACCCAGTCTGCGAACTCCTTTGTGTTCGGCACGGTAGCCGACAGAAGAATGATGTTGACATGCTCAGGAAGCATGATGATGACCTCCTCCCAAACCACTCCTCGTTCGGCATCGTTGACGTAGTGCACTTCGTCGAAGATGACGAACTCGACGTCGCGGATGAGGTCGGCTCCCTTGTAGAGCATGCTTCTGAGAATCTCCGTCGTCATGATGAGACAGCTGCCTTCGGGGTTGATCTGAACGTCGCCCGTCAGAATACCGACGGTTGACGGATCGAAGGTTTGCTTGAAGTCTCGGAACTTCTGGTTGGACAGGGCCTTGATCGGTGAGGTGTAGATGGCCCTGCGTATGTCAGCTTAGCCAGCGACGCTGCACTCACTTAGTCATATGCTTGGCAGCAAGCGCAATTGCGTACTCCGCAACCACTGTCTTACCCGCGGACGTGTGAGCAGCGACGAATACACTGTCACCCATCTCCAGGCGGTAAACAGCCTCCTTCTGGAAGTTGTCCAGTTCGAAGGGATACTGTCGGGCCATCTCCGGAACGAGCTCGTGGAAGTTGACGAGCTCTTTGTTGACATCGACAACGTGGGCCCATTCCTGCTTCCCGGCGGCTTTCTCGAACTGCTTCCTAGCAGGAGGGGGCGCCGGCAGACGGCCGATTGGCAGCAGATCATCCACGTTCTTCGCTGACGGTACCAAAGCTCGCTCTTCAGGCTCAGGTGCTTCGTCGTCGCCCAGCCTTGAAACTTGCAGGGAGGGATCGTCCCCACCGCGCGTCTTTCGCTTCGCTTTGGTCGTCATGCTCTGGTCTCCAAGCATTTGCGAGAGGAAATCATCGGCTGCCCGTCAATGGCAGTCCAATTTAGTCAAACTTACCTCCATCAAGCTGAACACCACGACGGAAGCCGGGGGCTCTGGTCTTCCACCCGTCCTCTTCTTCCAGCTCCTCTTCCGCTTCCTCATATGTGACCGCTGGCTCCAGGCCACCAGGCAGGAAGGGAGCGTTCGTGCTCTTTCCTCGGACAAAATTCTGGGCAGCTGCAGGCTCACGGTTCATACTGGAGCTGAGACTGGGATGGGCCGGGGGCTTGGGAGCAAGAGCGTCGCGCCATCTCGTGAACGTCCCATCGATACCTTTGAAGCTCGGAGCGACCATGTGCGTCGGTGGCCGTGTATCGAGAGGAAGAGCGGGGAGCGGCACAGGGCAAGGTAAAGGTGCTTGCCACCTCCACAGGTCCGGTCCCGCGAGATCTGTCGGCGGCGAGAGGACATCCTTCTTGACCAGATCGATGGCCTCGGGCCCCGTTGGAAGGGCCGAGATGCCGAGAAACTCAGCAAGAGATTCGGAGGGCAAGTCGGACTCCGTCGGGTGAGCGGCGGCCTGGAGAAGCTCCAGAAAGCGCTCAGACGACAAGGCCGACTCCTCCGTAGCCTGTACCATTGTGTTGAGCAGGCTGGGGACGGGGTCGAGTACGGCGGAGGGATGTCAACGAGCAATGACGAAAGGTCTGGACATCACCCATTCACGAAATCGGTCCTGGCTGGCGGGAGCAAATACACTTGCCGATCGGTTACTGACAACAAAGTCGTTCATGACTTCACTTTTGCCGTCGACCCAATCACCACCTGTACCCATCAACCATGGCCGGCGAAGTTACGAAGAAGAAGCTTAGGCCCGCTCGCAAGCAGGTTAAGCCAGGAGATGTCGACCTGAGCGAGAAGGTGCAACCCGGAAAGGAGTACAGTGAGTTACTGGCGTGCGACGTTGCTTACATTAGACATCTGGTACAACAAGTGGGCCGGTGGAGACAAGGAGGACGCGTTGGCTAGGTGAGGATTTACAAGACACGAAGCTAACCTTAAGCCAAACGCTTTCCCAGACCCGATGTGTTATCTCTCGTGACGCGGGATACACGCGTGCCGACACTACTGGCAACCGTTACTGCTGCCTGTTCTTCGCTCGTGGGCGATGTCCCTATGGGTACGTCAAGTGTGAATGCCTTGCTAACATAAGTTCGGAATGCAGCTACCTTCACCGCTTGCCAAACCCTGCTCAGCTGATCGACCACTCGCGCGACTGCTTCGGACGCGAGAAGCACGCGGAGTATCGAGATGATATGGGCGGTGTTGGCTCATTCAACCGCTCCAACCGAACACTGTACATCGGCAAGATGCACGAGAGCCCCGATAAGGATCAAAGCAAGGAGACGCTTCTCCGTCACTTTGGGGAGTGGGGTAAGATTGACAAGTGTGCGTGCCATGGTAATACGCGAGGGAGTCGTGCTGATTGACAGGGAACATCCTGTACAACCGTGGTATTGCGTTCGTGTCGTACACTCATGAGGCCAATGCCCAGTTCGCCAAGGAGGCGATGCAGTGTCAGAGCATGGACATGGACGAGATTCTGAATGTTCGGTGAGTCTTTACCGGACAACGACTGAGCTGACGTGCAGATGGGCGACGGAAGACCCCAACCCCGGTGGCAAGGCGGCGGAGGACAAGCGGATAGCGCAGGAGGGTCGGAAAGTTATTGCTAGCAAGCTCGACGACAATCTAATCGAAGCCAGCCAAACTCTGAGAGCCCTGGAGGACGGGGACATTGACGATCTCTATGAGATCGAACAGCAGCCTGATGGTTCTGAAGACACGCGGCCAACCAAGCGGTCGAAGGCTGAGGACGGCAAGCCTGCTCCAAAGGCCGGGCTGATTGATGGTGACACCCTCGAGAACATCAAGTACTACGCGGAGCTGGCTAGGTCGCAGGCCGAGGAGGAACGCACGCGCAAAGTTCCAGCTAAGGGCGCCATGGGACTGCTGAGTGGATACGGCAGTGGAGATGACAGTGACTAGACATACCATGTATTCTTATGACGTACACAGAGCAAGCGCCTGTTCGCACAGGACTGCGCGGGGGGTAGAAGGGTGGCCAAAAAACTCGGCCCCTGTAGCTGGCGCAGAGAGGTAAAAGGTGTTCTCCGCCAGGGAGTCGAACCCTGCTCTATCGCGAACTAATCCGAAGACTAATCTCTCTAATGAGAGGCGATTATACTAACCGATATACTAGCGAAGACTAATCAGCCATTAGGCTCTGATTCGTTGGGCCTGCGTCTGGCAGATTGTATATCAATACGACGCGCGTCTCGCTAATCGGGATTCTAATTCGCATTAGGGAAGCCTGACATTGCAATTAGCCGACGGAGGCCATCTGGTGCTAATGGGCGCTCGCATGGTCGTGCCTGAGGTGGAGTCTGGAGACTCCAAACGATGACGCCCCTCGAGGACAATAAATTAGGTAGTCCTCTGCTCCTCTTCGTCAACAATCTACTTCACGACAAACAACACCTCGATTCGCAATGGGCGACGCGACGCCGCTCACGCTACCCGAAGGTCTGCCATACCCCATCACCGTCGTTCGTGTCCGAGTGGAGGCCGGCGCATCGGTCAGACGCGGTGATGTTCTTATGGAGTATAAGTTCCTCTCGGCAACTAAGCGTAAACAACTTGAAGCCGAGCAACGCCAAGGGAAACAGCTGAGCCCTCAACAATGGGACGGTGACATGGTTGGTAGCTGGGAGTCCTCCATTTCTGGGACCGTCCTCAGATGGGAGCAAGACATCCAGCCCGGCCGGAAGATCGAGCGGAGACAGGCGACGTAAGTCACCGCGTGTCGAGGTATACTGACGGACTCAGGAAACCGGTCATTGAAATCGAGCAACCGTGCTCTCATCCCGTCCAGATCCACGGCATGTGCGGTGTCTGTGGAGCGGATGTCACGAAGTACGTCGCAGGGGGTCATCCGGCAGACAATGCTGACGCTAGTGACGATTACATGTCGGCACCGGCAGACTCGGCGGGCCCATCACGACAGGGTGGATACCAGATGACTCACGATGCTTCCGGAGTGACTGTAACCACAAATGTAAGGTCCTGATGTTGCAGTTCAGGCTGACGTGCGTAGGAAGCCAAGCGGCTGGAATCTATCTCGCAGAAGGAGCTTCTGTCCACGCGCCGCCTGTCGCTCATTGTCGATCTGGATCAAACCATCATTCACACGACAGTCGACCCTACCGTCGGGGAGTGGCTGAAGGAGTGTGAGGAGGACGCCGAGGAGGAGAACAAGAACTTGGCGTCTGATGGCAAGGAGAGCTCAGCGGACATGCCCACCGAGGATAAGATGGACGTCGACGGTGCACCGAAAGAGCCCCAGAGCACGACCCCTCCAGGATCGCCGAAGCGGAAGCGGGAGAAAAACCCCAACGCCGAGGCTCTCAAGGATGTCGCCAAGTTCCAACTCGCTGATGACATACCCCCGGGCGTTTCTCGGCGGCATCAGCCGGAACCTGTTCGGTGGTACTACACCAAGCCTCGGTAGGGTTTGCGGCTCAGAGCAGAAACTGACATTAGACCGGGACTTGACAAGTTCCTGGAGGACATGTCCAAGCTGTACGAGATGCACGTCTACACGATGGGTACGCGGTCATACGCGGACGCCATCTGCAAGATTGTCGACCCGGAAGGAAAGTACTTTGGCGGCCGCATCATCAGCCGAGACGAGAGCGGATGTAAGTCTATCACGCTCGATGAGCAGCTAACAACAGCCATGAGCGCGAAGAGCCTCGTCCGACTATTTCCCCACGACCAGAGCATGGTGGTGATAATCGATGACCGTTCGGACGTATGGGGAGATTCTCCCAATCTGATCAAAGTCGTCCCATGTAAGCTTGAAGCCTCCTGGATTTCCAGCTAACTGAGCAGATGATTTCTTCGTCGGTATCGGTGATATCAACGGGGGTTTCCTGCCCCCGACGAAACCTGCCGTGACTGCGATGGCGAACGCCTTGACTCCGGCCTCATCGGCTGAGTCGTCTCCGTCACCGAAGACACCAGGCGATATTCCGAGCACGGAGGAGGGACTCGGTCAGCAGACGAAGCTGTTTAAGGAGATCCTCGAGAGTCGTCCTCTCGCGAAACTGGAGGAGGAGCAGGGATTTGAGCCTGACGAGGAGACGACAAACGGCGGGGGAGATGGCAAACGCGGCGGTGAGCCAGAGGTAGAGATGAAGCCAGCGGGCGAGAAGGAGGAGGACGGCCCCACGACGTCGACACAAGCCGAGAGCCAAGGGAAGCCGGCTTCGTCTAGTGAAGAGATGTCGAAGCTGGTTTCTCCCACCAAAGGCGAAGAGAAGCCTAAAGAAGAAGGTCGGGCACCTACCCCGAAGAGCGAAGCGAAGTCCGCTGCGAAACTGGACGAGCACCACCAGCACCGACACCGCAAGCAGTTCCTGAACGTGAATGACCATGAACTGAAGCGGGTGGAGCAGATCCTGACGGAAATCCACACCGACTACTACGACGCGTACGATAGCCGATCACCAGGCTCAAAGACAATGCCGCTTCAGTGCGATGTGCCGCTTCTCATTGGCGAGATCAAGGACCAGGTGCTCTCAGGGTGTGTGATCGTGTTCACCGGCGTGATTGCGATCAACCAGAAGCCGCAGGACAGCGACATTTGGCAGCAAGCGGAGGCGTTCGGGGCGCAGTGCCAGGTCGAACTCGACGAGCGAGTGACGCACTGCGTGATCGGGAGCATCGGGACGGAGAAGATGCGGCGAGCGTCGCGGATGCCGAACGTGCAGGTTGTGTGGCTGGCATGGCTGCAGACGAGCATCGCGTTCTGGAAGCGGGAGCCCGAGGATCCGTTCCGGCCACAGATCCCACGGATCGACACCCCTCCAAAGCCCGAGGACAAGGTCCCGGACGCGATGCAGATCGACCCCGAGGACATTGAGAAGGACGCCGAAGACTTCAAGGCGGCGTGGGACGACGCGGCGCAGGCCGAGCTCGACGAGCTCATCAACGGCGATGACGACGACGACTGGTCCTCATCCTCGGAGGGTGAGGGCGATGGCGACGAGAAGAACGACCGAAAACGCGCTGCTTCTCGTTCGCCGTCCCGCTGGTCGCGTGAGAACACGCCGAGCCGCTCTATCCTGTCTCGCGGCCCTTCGCCGGGTCCGCCAAAGCACGTCCGCTACGCCGACGACGAGAACCAGCCGTTAGAGGACGTGCGCGAGCCGCAGCCGGGCGACATCCCCTCCTACCCGCCTAAGAAGAAGCAGAAGGTCCTGATGCTCGACGCGCCGTCGGATGACGACGACATCCCGGAGGCGAACAAGATGGTTTACAAGCCACGGCCGGGTGACGGAATCACCGGCGAAGCCTCGACAGCCGATGGGGCAGACGGCAAGGCTGATGGGAAGGCAGACGGGGCAGACGGCACGGACGGAGCTGATCCTGCGAGCAGCGACACGGAGACGGACGAGTTTGCGAAGATGCTGGAGGAGCAGCTGGCGGAGGAATGATTTTACATCGATCGAGTTCAAGGTTCACTAGTTGTAGCGACTTCTTCACACTCCATGCATTTCTTGGCTATTACTTGTACATCTTTGAGCTGGTGTGTTGGGTCTCCCGTCAGTTCATCGAGTCGTACAGGCTCCAGCTCTGGGGTGCGCTCGTCTGCTTGAGCAAGAGCCCGGCACCGGCCTGGGGCTCGCGGTCGAAGTCGATGCATAGGTCTGGAGTCAGTATCGCGGGACAAAACTTGGATGTGCGCAATCAGGGAGGGAAGGTTCCGGCTCCGGGGAAGGCCCAGATTCGGCGTATGTCAATCTTATCTTGACCGCGGAACGGCAACCGTCGGTCGCCATTTCGCTTCTGCGAACCTCGGTGTTTCCTCCTGCCGTATCAGCCGGACTTACCCCTGTTCTCCCACAGGCAGAGCGAGAACGGCGAGTTGGCCCACACGGTGAGCTTCTCCGAGCACGGCAGGAGCGTGACCGCGGCTCCGTCGTGCGCGCCTGTGTGTCAGTGTCGAAAGCCGCGGCGACGTTGCAGATCGTGTCTCACTATCCGCAGTCACACCGATGCACTGCCCCTTCGTGGTGCCCGAGGAGATCACGACAGGGTTGCCAGGCGTCCGGCTCGAGGTGGTGTGCAGCCACGCCTGGTTCGTGTTGTCGGCGACGCAGTCCCAGAGCTGGAGAGCGACCGGGCCCGCAGCCTTGTCGGCGTGTGCGGGGACGTCGACGCAAAAGTTGGTGTCGCGGAGGCGAACGTGGTTGGCGCCGGTGCTAAACCCGGGCGCCGCGAGAGCGGGGAGCGCGAGGGCGAGCAGAGTGGTGAAGATCATCCTACTAGTTGTGAGTATGAGATGGCTGTTAGAAGATCTGGGTGAGCGAGGAAGCAGGCAGTGGTCCCACAGGCGTCGTTATATACCTGCGGATCTGCGTGCGTATCCGGCATACGTGCCCGGTCCCGAGAAACTTGCAGAGAGCCGGAGAACGGCCAGTCGCCCCCGCAAGCGCCGAAGCTAGCAGGCACGCACCGTGTTAGCACCGGATGGCCCGAGGAAGGACATGCAGATAAGACAGGTGCGCACCGCTAACGCAAGGCTAAGGCGTCGGATGGCCCTGTAAGGCCGGCAGCCGTCGGATGCTGGGGCAGCGATACGCTCATGGGAAGGGTTTGGGTGGGCGTTTGGGGCCATTCCAGCGTGTTCGTCCGCACCATCGTGCAATTGAAAGGCCAGCCTAGACGTCGCGCGACGGACATGCGCCGAGTGCGAGACGTTGGCTGTTGGTCGATCGCCGAAGCGGCTCGATGGTAGTGTCAGTCGACGGCCGCCGCCGGTGGAGGTCGACGCCGACCCAGACAGAGCGAAGCACTACGGTAGAGCGGGACCAAATTCGCCACCGCGTCGTGCACGCTCACCCCACGCATCGACAACAGACCTCCACCGCGCGGACGCCTGGGCGCCCCGACCAGCCCAGGTGAGGTCATTGCTCAACCGTCAAGACCATCTGTCATCCACTCTCCCGACCACCATGAGCGCGCCCATTGACGGTGAGCTAGGAATAGTTTGCGTATAGCTGACCACAGGCGTGTCCGCCCCCACGCTGCCGCAAGCGACGACCGACGCGCTGGACACGTATCGGGCGAAGGACCCGGCCAAGAGTGAGTCGTGGTAGCGCGGTCGCTTTATCTTGGTCTTGTACCGCTGTTTAAGTCACGGACTGTCACGAAGCTGACAACTCAGTCGTGGTGCGATTCAAGTCTATCGGCTCGGCGCCGATCATGAAGAACAACGTGTTCAAGGTCACGGCCGGGAACAAGTTCCAGTCGGTCATCGTCTTCCTCCGCGGCCAGCTCGGCATCAAGCAAAGCGATGCTCTGGTGCGTATCCCCTGCAGCTTTCCAACTACGTTGTCAACTGATCCCAGTTCACGTACATCAACGGAGCATTTGCGCCTACTCCGGACGACACGGTGGGCAGCTTGTACAAGTGCTTCGGTACGGAAGGCCATCTGATCGTTAACTACTCGTGAGCCGCTCACTGGGCGTCCGAGCTGACGGAGCCCAGAAATACTCAGGCTTGGGGATAACAACCAGGACAGCCGGACACAGATACCCCGCATTCAGATCATGTAGCTTACCCATATTGCATCGTTGTCATATTCTTGCAAGCCACGGCCCCCTGACCGTTACTCGAGCTGAGTACGGAACGAGCAACCACTCAAGACTCAAAGCAGCGTCAGCGCCTGAGCCCAGACCTTCGGGTGTAGACAAGGATTGCAGCAACGGTCAATTCATACGGATACGGCGGCTACAGGCATACAGGTGTGCTAACAGCAGGCCGTGAACAGGTAGCCATCGTGTTCGGGCCGAGCTCTCTCAGCGCTGGGCCGCAGAGAATCCACGTTCCTACTCACGGCAGCTTGACCTCGAGCTTCTTACGGCAGAAGTAGCAGGTCGCATTCTCAGGGTGCGGCCCGATGTATCCGCCGATGCACCACCCTGTGGTAAGCGGGCCGATGGCGGGTGCTCACTGTGTCTGTTCTTGTGCGGCCGAGTCTTGGTGCCGGAGCAGAGCCGCTTCTCGAACCGGGGGCTGTCCTTCTTCTTACGCTCGTAGACGGTTGGAATCCTGAAGCGCATCTTTGTCGATTGCTGTATCTGCGCCGGAGAATGGCGAGGGCGGGCTCATAAGTACCACTCAATCGGATGGGCGTCGACGTACGATGATCGCCCCATCCGGCCCCAGTGCTCCGGATGCTGTGTCTATGTCGGTGCTGCCTTCTTCTGCATGCTGCATCAGCATGTCAGCAGCGAGGTATGGGTTGTGATGGTCCGCTCGGCGTGGGCCGCGACCGGTTTGTCGCCGTACGGTCCTGGTGCTCTTCCCCACAAAATCAATGAGCGGCGGCAGGTCGCGTGGAGAGGGGGCACTCCTTTTCACATGCAGCGGCATCTTACAAATGCGTGCGTGCAGGCATTGCCGTCAAGAGCCTTCCAGACATGCATGCAGAAGTGGGGGTTCGAACGACTGACGCATGCAGTCTGTCGGCGAAAACATCGGATAAACACCAAGTGTGGTCGTGTGCTCCCAGCCCATGCCGATCATCGTCAATATCCGATAAGCGACGTAGCTCAGATGGAAGAGCGTTGGGCTCATACGAGTTCACCCAAAGGGCAGAAGATCGAAACTTCTCGTCGCTAAGACCTTTTTGTCTTTCGTTTTGGTGTCCCGGCGCCGTCGGCGAGCATTAGGGTGCTCTGATTGGCGAAGGGAGCGGCCTGCAGGGCTGCAGCATCGGAGCTCGATCATTCATGACACTGCTATGGCTACATTGGAATTGAACATGTGTATTCCCGTGCCAGAGAGGTGTTGCGAGATCTGGTGTGGTACAGCTAGAGAGATACAGACTTGGAGATCGTGCGCTCGCGCAGCTTCTCCTTCATGGGCGTATAGCAGTAGTCGCAGCGGTAGTTGCCCTGGATGTCCCAGGCGCCGAAGCAGTGCTCTTTGCTGTCAGCGGTCCCAGTCAACGCACTCACTGCCAGCGTTCAGCCCTGTGCCCGCCTCCCCGGGGCAAGGCGTTGTGCTCCTCGCAGTGCTGTCGGTGGCGTCGGACGGCATGGTCGATTCAGGTTGCTGTCGGGGTCTGCGGCGTGCCTTGCTTTTATCGGGCCCTGATCATCCCATTTCTGCGCTGAGATGTCGGCTGGGGCTCGCGCGATGCGCGACCTCGTACGACATGCAGCTGAGTGATGCCGCAGCGCATGCACGTATGCGAAGCGCACGCACTATGTGCTGAGACACTGGACACACATACGACGTTCACTTGTATGCGCGGCTACGCCGTGGACTGCACACTGACTACGCACGGCGGCAAAAGAAACAAGATCGGCGAGGCGGCTTGGAGCTGATGCGAGATTCGGACCGCCCGGGCCAGCGGCCTACTCAGGCATGGGACGTTTGCAGAAGTCGCACTTGAAGCGCCGGTCAGGATGCCATGGCACTTCCCTGCCGTTCACTGCCTTAATTCTCCAATGCGCCCCTCATAATACTTCTCTTGCGGTATCGAAACAGGGAGCGAGATGCACGCTTGACGGGTGTGGGATCGTAGTGCACTGGGGAAGCAGCCTGCTGCGGGGAACCAGCGACAGCAGATGAGCGCTTGTATACCTTCTCACCTCGCTTGAAGAGCACGGCAGAGAAGCTCCGAGTTGTCGGTTGGCGTCCACAACCGAGAGATGCCTCACGACGCTGTAACACATGCCGCCTAGAGAGAGACTCCATTCGCTTGACAGACCGTTAGGGCGATACTAGACCGGGTCGCTCTCACAGGCTGCGGTCCACGGTTTGAACGTATTGGGCATGGGGCAGCGATGTCTCAAGCGCAGCCGCTGAACTGTTCTCTCGACACGAGCCTGTAGCATGCCCTGGATGCACCGGATCTTAGGGGTCAGCTGGCCCACCGCGGGTTCACCCAGCTGTGGCTCGGAGGAGGAAAGCTCATCGCCGCGCGGACCGTCTGCGGTCCCCGACGCTATCGACCTCCAATCCACCCCAGGGCGCTGACCGTTCCGCTTGTACCTCAAACGTCCACAACAGCCGCCTTCCATCCAACTCGTCTTTATCTACCCGGCCGTACAGTGCTGGAAGGATCGATGGAGAAAGTCTGGTGTGGAGCGCCAAGGGGAAGATGGTTTGAAATCGAATGCACTCGGCTGATTTGATCATTGGGTGACAGCTGAAGATCGCCAGTCTGATAAGGGAGGAGTGCTGGTGTGCTCTCTGCCTTGAATAATACGCCGACGATTTTCCATCACCTGGACCGTATCGACCGTTCCTGATCATGAGACCGGCCGGACTCAATCAGCGCTAAGGGTTATTCCAGGACCGGGCCGGGGTACGGGGTCAGGTCCTTCAACTGGCAGGTATGAGGCTGTGCGCAGCGGGTAGCGAGCAGGGTGCTCGCTGCAGCTGTCGTCATGTGACAATCTGCCAAGGTAGATCGGATC
This sequence comes from Trichosporon sp. PB005A, assembly GCA_023630055.1. Classification (NCBI taxonomy): domain Eukaryota; kingdom Fungi; phylum Basidiomycota; class Tremellomycetes; order Trichosporonales; family Trichosporonaceae; genus Trichosporon; species Trichosporon sp. PB005A. Next base: position 693,034 of record JAMALZ010000007.1, read on the forward strand.
CGGCTGCAGGTGACTGTATGCACCGCCCACTGGTGCTCTGGCCGTCAAGCAGCGTCTAACCTCGCCCTCACCTCACTTCTTCTCCCCACACAGCTCAGCTCATTGCCATTTGCACTCCTCTGTCAAGCATCGGCCACCCCAGCCTTGACAATGCGCACCACCATCCTCGCCTTCACTGTACTCGCCGCCTCGGGTGAGTCTTCTTCCCCCTCCTGCCCACCCCCGCATTCCCCTTCAGCAGGGAACCGTATGATCTGAAACACAGCCACGGCCAGCACCATTTTACACGCCCGCGACGACCTCGACGACTCCACCTTCCCCCGGGGTGTCCGTCGCAGTGCCAGAGTGTGAAGAGCTTCCGCGACAAGTGCCGCCCGAACAATCTCGATACCGCCAACGACCGCCGCAGGCAGAACAACGGGTGCCGTGTTTGCGACGTGAGTGGCCCCCACGCTCACTACCTTCCTTTCCCTGTTCCGTTGCGCGCCCCTCCTCACCTTCTTTGGCTGCCCCACACCACACGCCGACCTCTTCGTCCTCCTCGCGCCTCCTTGCCCCCCTCGTGGCCACCTTCTTCCCCAGTCAGCTAAAGCCCAGCTGGTCAAGGTCGATGGCGTCCAGGACTGCCTCTCCTGCCTCCAAGGCATCCAGAGCCAGGCTGACGACGCCGGCGATGAAAACGAGGAGCGGCTCGCTGTGATCGAGGATCTCCAATACGCCGTGAATCTTCCGCCCAGCGTCTGCGGTGCCTCTGGCTCCGGTGGGGCGGGCAGCGCGTCGAGCACGCAGGGTACGATCGCGGCGGCGACGAGTGCGACTGCGAGCAGCGCCATGCCCCTCGCTTCCCTCGAGTCGGTGGGTGGTTCCGCGACGTCGGCTGTGGGGAACGCTGCTGGGAGCGGCGCAGGAGCGCTGGCTGCGACTGCTGGGGCTGTGATCGCAGCTGTTGTAGCTGCTGTAGCCCTCGTATAACTACAGCGGGGGGACCAAAGGGCGGGGCTTTTCAAACGCCTGTGCTTCTTAGGGTTGATGCGTGTTGTCGGCATGAATCGCTCATTCCAACGTAACTCTGGTTTAAATTGGATATCGACTGCTAAACGATCCCCGAACGCTTGTAGTGGTAGCTGGAACGAGCCTGTCGAGAGGTAGTGCCGCTTCTGCAGGGTGCAGGGTAGGTCGGTGACTGCCAGTGCCACTGCGAAGTCGGTGACGGGAGCAGGGCGTACCGCTGTCAGCTGCCTGTATCTGAGTGAGTAGCTGGAGATGAAGGAGTGGTGCTGGTCCGGGGCTCTCTTAATAGTCCGCGATCAGACGACCCGACGAGGTTGGTGTGGCATGGGGCAAAGGTGTTAGGCGCAGCAATTGGGCTTCAGTTCCCCAGTCAAGTTCCTCCACCTGCAACAGCCTCAGTCGTAGCTAAGGCGACTTGATCCGCAACCCAAATGGAGGGCGGCTTGCGTGCGTGATCGTGTTGGTGTTATTCACCGATGGCCAGGAAACCGGGAGGTGGAGGTTCAACGGCAATGAATGCAGTCCTGCCGTAACCGCGTGGCGGATGATGGACAGCGACCCGCTGGTTCCTTCTCACCTGCTTGCCCCTCTCTTCGCCCCTTCTCGCCCCTTCGTCCTACAATGCACCTCCTCTATGCGGATCACCGAGAATCGTACTCACTGATGAGCGGTGTTGAGCTTGTCCGCAACGTCCATCAGGTCCGGCCGACGATCATCGATGTCAGCCACCCTGAAGCAAACAGTGGGCCACTGATGAGTTGTCCATGAGTTGTCAATGCAAACTGTCCTTCTCCACTGCTTCCCTCGATCAACAGGGTTCTCAATATGACCACCGTCAAGATCGATCAGTACATGTCAAGGCACGACTGCTGCTGGCAAGACTTTCACCGGCAACTGCGTGAAGTCATGCGTGACTACGCTTGGAAGCGCAACGTGCGTCACGTCGCACTCGCTCTTAGTCCGTCTTCTGAGCGCAAGAAGGAGCTCGTTGCGGAGCTCATCAATCTCGATTTGGAGGAGATGCAAGAGATAAACAGGGCCAAGCTCAAGTTCAGCCTTGCCCTTGGAGAACTGCATAGCATCAACATCAGTGAGCTCGCCGGCTTACAGCTGCAGAGTAACATCAGACTGCCGGCATGGCAACGAGCCAACTACTGCCCAGACAGCAATTGACGACGCTTCGGATGGCAGCGGAAGCTGTCAAATAGAGCCTGTTCTCATGGTTGGTCAGCGACTGGATCATGAAAAGGATGAGCCGTACGTCGTCGACGTCGACGAGGCGCCTGACCTCAATCTCGCCCGCGCAAGTTCTGTCCTGCTCAACAGCGCGCATCCCCCCTCGGCCACCTGTCTTCCCTCCCTGACCATGTCCATCAACTGCAAGGGCAAGGCCTCTGGAGAGCTGTCACCTGGAAACCGTGCGGCCGTCAATACCGATGTCTTTCAACATGTGACGTACCTGTTCGATAAGATGACATCGCTGGCCCGCAAGAGTGCAAGGACTGAGAGTGAGACTGAGAGGGTTCTGGCTCTCGAAGAGGAGTACAAGCTCCTGAGGACCAAGGCACACGTGTAGCACACAGAGGTGTATCTGTGCCTGTAGCGTGTCTGAACGCAACTCTGATGTGATTAGTGAGCAAGTCCGGTTGACGTGGAAACGGCGTGCGCTCTTTCAGCGCGCTTCGGTGCGACAAACGCAGCAGCAGCATTTGCATAAGGACTCACTTCTCTATCCGCAGGACAGAGCAGCGCACCATGGTCGCCCCTTCTAAGATCAGCTTCAAACCTCCAATTCTGCGCACTCAAAGACAGGCGCTTGCCCTGCAAAGCGCGACCACCGAAGGTGTTATCGAGGAGTATCAGGTCCTCAAGCGTCGCGTCTTCGCCCACTTCGACTACCTGCGCACCGGGTCACCGTACCCCCTCAGCGCAGCCCAGCTCGCCGACCTGGCCGCCCTGCAGTCCATGCAGATAGCGGAGCTGAACGCGGAGATGGAAAACAAGCTCGCGTGCATGTTTTTCGGCGGTGGCCCCCCTGTCAACCTCCAGCCTGCGACTCATGCTGGAACTATTGGCTCCGAAACTTCCACCCAGGTACACGGTACGCCAGTTCCTATCAGCATTTGATCACTGACGCCCAGCAAGTGCTCGCAAGCAGCGTCGCCGCCGTGCGGAACCCCGCGCTCCGCACGTCGTGTTCCCCACCTCCATGACTGTCCAAAGTGGTTTAGATCCCCAATCACATTCCGCGCAGACTCAGGAATAAGCTGTTGCTGCTCTGTCGTCGTGACTGCGCACTGAAGGTGCCATACCGCAATCGAACGACAGGCTGAACGTCACATAGCCTGTACCCATGCATGCACTATCCATTACAAAAGCTACTAACTGGGCGCTTGTATGCATGTAATACCTCTGTTGTGGTTTGTTGTCGATCACCAAGGCTCGGTCAGGTTCATGTCAATTTCGGAGGGTTTGTGGGTGGGTGGCGAAACGAACAGGACCTACCCGTCTTGGCCCGATACATTATCAAAATTCACATATCCACATATTGAGTTCGCTACTGCAGAGTTGGACAGTAATCACGATGATAGATTAGGCAAAAATGCTGCGCAGACGCTGCAAGTGGATGCGCAGCGGTAAAGCCGATACCGCCGTGGGGCCTGTGTGGATCGCAGCGCCTTTGCACACACGAAGCTGGCCGGGCGATCAGGCTTCCTCTGGTCTTGTGCATCACTGGCATTGAAGTAGAGAACAACTGCGCAGCAATGGGAATCCATCAGTGTGCTTTTCTGCTGGAGCGCTGGCGGGAGCGGTTGCCCGCAAGACGCGGACTCTACATATGTACGCAGGGTTGGCCGCTTATTTCATGTTCTTGCTTTTATCGCATTCTCCCGACCGCACTCGACATTCGTCTACAAGATGATTTCATTTGCGTCCTTCGCCAACCTCGAGCAGGCCACCGCCGCTCTGGTGACGGACTACCGTCGCCAGAAGCAGGAGCTCCGTCGGGTTTACAAGAACCTCGAGCGCGAGCTCCTGCGTGGCGGTCCTCGGCCCGGCCGGGTTATGGCCTTGGGCGCCCTCAGAAGACAGCACAGGGCGGTTCGACGTCAGCTCAAGGTTGAGGTGTGGGAGAAGCTGGCTGCGGCGGACTTGTGGGCCTTCGAGGACCCCAACTGTGAGTCCGAATGACGTACTGTGCAAACAATGGCCGAGCTGATGGACAGATCCCGCTGCAGCCAGCGGTTCCCAAGACGTGAAGGAAGAGCCGAAGGAGCTCTCTGACAACGAGGTCAAGATCAAGGCCGCCGACATGGGTAGCTACTAGGTGTTCACGTCGGGCTGATAGGCAGGTGACCTCCACGCCCGGCCTGGTAGAGAGATGCAACATGTGTAGCATAACTGAACGAGCATTTTCATAAATCTGCTGTGCCCCCTCTATGATTTGAAGTTACTCCCTCCACCTTCTTGCATGCACGCCCACACGCCAAAATTGCACTGGTGCACAAGAGGACGCGTGGGGGTTGATGCACATTGAGGAACAACGCGACGCCGTCGTGTGTGGCGGGGCCTGTCTGCCTACTTCAACACGCGCGCACTCTTGTCTTCATCCATCATTCACTCCCTCAGCCCGGCTTAGCACCTACTCAGCCTTCCCACGTCTTAACATCTCCCCAGAAAAGTCAGTTCTACCTACAAGTCATGCCCCCAGCCCAGATCTCCGCCCACCGCCTCCGCGTCATGGAGGCGGAGTACGCGGCCCGTCACCAGGCCATCACGGAGGAGTTTGAGCGCCACCGCGCCGAGCTCCGTGCCAGCATTGCCCAGCACTTCAACCGCGGCGAAGGGCCCTACCATGGAGACTCCTCGGCCGTCAAAGCTCAGCTGAAGATCCTGGCCCGCAAGGAGCAGGCGCAGCGTGACACGCTCGAGGAGCACAGGGCCAAGGAGATGAAAGTTTGCCAAAGCCGTAAGTACCCAAACATGACCGCACTAATGAGCAGTGGCCAACCACGCAGAGCGTGAGCGCCAGAAGGCTAAGGGCAAGGGATTCTTCAGCTTCCTCAGCAAGTAGATCCCTCATAAACGACAGAAGATGTCTACTATAGCAGCTACGTTGCATTCCTGAATTAACGTGTTGTACTGTATGCTTCACCTCCGTTGCAGGGCTGAAGAGGTCGACTCGATCGGCCCAGAGTGTGCTCAAGCGCTTAGGGTTCGTTCAGTGGTGTGGGAAGCCAGCACACGCAAGCTAGACGCTGTGCCGCACCTGTCTCGCGCTCCGTACCTCGCATTCACAGCTGTGCAGCTGATGCCCGCACGGAGAGCGAAGGGAGAGCGAACACCTCCGCAGTGATTGCCGTTGAAGCGTGCTCCTCCGCAATCCTCCATAAAAACCCGCACCAACTCGCCCTTCCGCTCCGTGAATGGGCGCCAAGCCAAGGACGTCGCACTTTGAGCAGACGCAAGGAGGCGTAGGTCGAGTTGAGGCCATTACTAATTGTGCACTCCGCTGGCTGTGCAACGGCCCGCGACGCTTGTCTGCGAGCCTGAGCGGGTACGAGCAGGTACCATGACGATGCATCGTCAAGTGATGCTATGTTCATCTCAACTTCCGCTGCCCAGCATCTCTTCTCCTGCTCATAGTAGGGTATTAATCGGATCAAAATGCCCAGGCCCGGCTGGCCCAACCCCACCACCCTCCCTCCTTACCCCCCGGAGAACACGCCGCTCTGGTTCGCAATGCGACGCAAGATTCTCCAGGACTGTCATAACGCCAAGATTGCGGGAATCCGCTACAACTACGAGAAGCTTCGCGGGCAAGCCAGGCAGACAGCCGCAGGCGACTTACTCGAACACATCCTCGCGGCACATGCCGAGAACGAAACGGAGGAGCTCCGCGTGGTTCAGAGGGAGTTTTATGCCGAGTTGACCAACCTCAATGCAAGTGAGTGGGTTTGCTCAGCATCGGCACCATGCTCCTCGCTGATATACAGGGGCTGCAATGTTTGGCTGCTGAGCTTGCCCATCGGCGCTGAGCCACGCCAGCCCTCGCAGTTCAGTCAACGTCGCATCGGCCCTTGTAGTTCCACGTACTGTTTCGGCTAGTCGTATGCATAGTCTCGCGCCCACGCACCCGATGACCCCAACTGACGAACTACGTGTGCACGTAGGTATGCCAGAGGTACGCGTCCCAGAGGTGAGGGACAGAGGTGCGCTGCGTTTGGTGCCGCGCAGCCTGTGTGTGGCAGGTACGCACGGCGCGTTGCTGTAAGGTGCTGCAAACCCCTCCTTCCTCGTCAACCATCATTGCTGTCACCTCTTCCCATTTACTACTCTCAACGTTCAACGACTCGACATCCACTCGCAGCATGTCCAGCGTCAACAACGCAAACTTGGAGAACGTCCTCCGCCAGATCCACAGGGAACACGAGGCGCAGAGCGAACTGGCCCTCGAAGAGTATCGACGCAGCGCACAGAGCCTCCAGGACGATTCCACCATGGAGACCGGTCAGCAAGCCGAGATTCCCTCCTCTCCCGAGGTTGTCTCCAGTAACGCGTCTTCGGAAGGCGTGGAAGGTAAGCCGCCTCAGCATTGCAACTGACAAGTGCTGATTAACAGGGTCCGCCACTGAGCCTCCGACTCTTGCTCAGGCCAGCGATGCTGGAAGCGACAATGTCACCGAGCCTGACACCAATGATGAGGTTTCCTTCGGCAAGATGAGCGTTCCCAAGAAGCGCAAGCTCGCAGCCATGGAGCAGGACACTCAAATTTCTACTTCCAGCCCGGCTGAGGACGAGCACCTCAAGATCCAGCGCATCAAGGAGCAGCTCAACAAGTGCAAGGATGCGTTCTCCAACATTCTTACCGCTGCTATCGAGCTTGGCACCATACATGAGCAGCCCGGCTGGTACGAGGCCTACGACGACCTCCGCTCCGCTGAAGATGACTTCGAGATCGCCATGCTGGTCGCCGAGAACATCCTGAACGCCACCCCTGGTAGTCAGCATTAGATCACCATACGGCCCACCATGACCCTCCCTAAGCCTTTTCCGTGCCGGTGCACGGTTCTTGCCGCACGTCCACGGCGGTGTCCACTCCTTCCTGAGTTCATCTTCTGCACCCAGTGCACCTGTGCTTCTAGCCTTTCCCTCTTTTCGGTCACTCTGCTCAGCCCCTTCGTACTTTGACCTTATGCACCTCTCCTCTGTTTCATACTGTCACGTCGGGTGAAAGATGTGAGCTGGAAGCAACTCCCGCAGACGGTTAAAGACGATCGTTCATGTTGCTTCTAGGCCCTGGCGACCAGGTGACGATTAAACACGACGTGCTTCAATCTCGGTCAGCTGGTAGCTAGCTTCTTCAGAGCAGGCTGTGCATAGTTCGTTTCTCCATCTCTTTCTCCGTCGCAGTCCATCATAATGGGTTCCAGCGACGACTCCCAGAGTCTTGACAAGATCTCCCCGCGCCAGAAGACTGGTGAGTACATATTCCGCACCAACGACCCTGTTGGTGTTGCTCCCTGACATAAAAGCAAGAATGTCGGACGATGTTCCCCAGGGCCACGAGCCCGACAAGGGGACCACCACGTTGGCTGAAAGCCCCGCCAAGCCTTCGCACACTTCTGAGCAGGTCCCCGGTGAGTCGGCAGTTCAACTGCATGCTAATTTCCTAGAGATGGAGCCCGCCGGGACGTACACCACGTCTGTTCCTTTCTCAGGGGTGAGCACCTTCCCCTCTGCAGCCGATGCGCGTTCAGCCATTCTCGAGTACGCGACGCGTACAGCCAAGGGCCTCACCACCAACGAGGATACGCTTCGCGCCCTTGACAAATGGGTTGCGGAGTTCAACCGCGTGAACAGACGCTAGCTCGGAAGTCAACGTGTCCTCTGCACTATAGCTCTCCTTGATGTGACGTCTTCCTCCTGTGCACGGACAATTCTGCCAGGTGGTTTGCTTCTCGCGACTGTGAAGCAACTCGGGGACCGAGCGTTCCGATGCAGTGCCGTCAGAACGACCACTGAGGGGTTCAGTCGAGGATCGTGCGAGTCCACTGTGCGAAGGGCGGGGCAACGGTGCACGGGCGATCTCAAAAGCGAGACAAACAATGAGTTTTCCGAGCCCGACGCTTCTGATGGTTCGCTCTTGCCGACTGTCACTTCCTACCTGGCTTGGATCTACCGGCCCTAACTTAGCCTGGTGACGATAGCGATCTTCTCGCTTCCATATCTTTCCTCCGATTCCTGACCCCTTCTCCTTGTTCCTCTCGCTTCCTCGCTCCCTCGCTCCCCATCTCGCTCGGCCATGACTCATCGTCTTGACATCAAGCACGTCGGACATAACGCGTCCAAGCAGTGGAACGCGGTCGAGGACCAGTATGAGATTGACGTAGCTCGGTGCTACCAGAAGTGGGGCCGGCGCATGCCGCCCTGCTCCCGCGTCGCTGACTATCTGCGATGGGATGCAATGCGCGAAGACGAGCTGGACAGGCTCAAAGCCAAGCGTGACAAGGCGCTCAAGGCCATTCCGATGGACACTACCCCGAGTGCACCACCCAGGTCCCCCCCGCCAAGTCGACCCCGCAGGCCGGTGTCGCCCCCGTCCTCGTACCCCATGTCACCGATCATGTCCACGGTCACCGGAACCACACAACTCCCCGCCAGGTCCGAGACACTCGAAGCACCAGGCAGGTCCTCTCGACCTCTCAGACCGGCGAGACCGCTGTCCATCTTGTCTGTTCCATCGAGCCCCGTCACTCATTGTGAGTGACCTACCTCCAGACCGGACCTACTCACAGCAGACCGTAAGGTTTCCCTTACTCGCACTCCGCCTACAACGGCGCCAAGCTCTCCCACCATGCCGGACGTACCGCTCTCACCTGCGTCTTCCGCTTTCTCCACTGCACCCTCGCTGAGCGAGGCTGCGGCTGCGCGAGCTCGTGTGTTCAACAGTGTGCTGTATGCCGCGCAGAGCCAGACCACCAACCCTCAGTCTCAGAAGGAGCTGCGGAGGCTCGCGCAAGAGTTTGACCGTCTGAACAGATAGCTGCGCGTATTCGTTGTGTAGGCCGTACTCTCCTTTATGCTCATGCAGTATTGTCCGCGTTAGGTCCCCCCAAATTCTGGATAACCTACCTTTGGGTGCTGTTGGGGGCTCGGCCGTTCCGAAAGTCGAGTCCTCACTCCTCACGTCACTCGAGGTGATCAATGACCTCTGAAGGCGCCCAAATGACTACAACCTCCAGAGCTGCGATTATCCAACAGTGCAGACGTCGACGCAAGGCGCGCCGACTCAAGGGAGACTCTAAGCCGCTGCTGGTGTTCCATGGCTCTGCTGCGTTTCAGAGTGGCTTCTATCACTTTCGTTGCGGAAGTATGCCCAGCACCTGATCCATCAGCTCACCGCAGACACTGATGCTCCGCGGCAGTCCCCGGTCGGCAATCTCGAGTTCCCGCAGCCATCCTTCAAGCAGCACCTGTATACGCCGAAGGTCCCCCTCGCTCAACGGCATGTTGCGCCGACCGCGCCCACACGACCCGGATGCAGAGCGACGACGGTTGCCGCCCAGCCCCGACACGTTCTCGCGTCGCCCTTGCACCCTCCCGGCAACAGCTACCAGGGATGAAATAACTGCCCCCCCCACCCCCCCCCCCCACCCCCCGTCGTTCTATGTCGCCGCACGGAGAGTCCTGAGCCATGCGAACGGTCGTCAACCCCCCAGTTCGCATTGCACCGAACTCGCTGGTACGCCGACTACTGCAAGCGCGGTCACCCCTCGCAACCGGCGCACAGGTTTCATTCTCTCGCGCCGGATCTGCCACTCGCCACCAATAACTTCAATCATACTGTAACACCCATGGACTGAGATCCGAGAATCACTCTTTGCATGCATGAACGGGAACCGGCCCCAACCAATGTCTGTCAGCTGGGTGTTCTGCACGTAATCTGAGCTGCTAGCAACACTGATTCCCTCTGAAAGTCCAGCCCCGTATCCCCTTGCACCTCCGCACGCACACACGCACCACGTTTGGCTAGGTCGGTCGGTTGCCCACAACTATGTGTCAGTACACATCCTCCGCAGCACCCTGTTGCTCCCTTGCGTGCTGCTCTCGAGTATGCGGCGTTCACTTGCATGCTAGCCGAAGACTGGCCAGGTCCGCTTTATAAGGCTAGGTACGCGTGTGCTCAACTTGCTCTCCACCCAACTTGGGATTCCACTGTCCAGCAACCAACGATGCCCGCCACCGACCGTCTTGACCAAAACCCCAGCGTTGCTTCTACTGAGGCGACTGTCCCACCCAACCACCTCTTCAACGAGCCTATGCCTCTTGTGCTCCTCAGCCCCGCCAAGCTGTGCCAGGAGCACGATGAGCGCGCCGAGCAGGTTCGCCGCAAGTACGCCGAGGAGCGCGAGCGTCGTTTCGTTCTCGATGACCGCTCTTCCCTCCTCGTGTACCGCGACGACTTAGCCGCCCACAACTCTTGGGAGCTAAACGAGCTTGAGACACTCGCGCGCTCCCGCGATATCGAGGTCCGCCGCTGGCTTGGTGAGCATTGATGGGCTCAATTGGCTGACTGGGACAGAGCACCAGCGCCGTAAGGCCATCAAGAAGCAGGAGAAGCGCGAGGCCGCGAAGGCGCAGTGCCAGCAGCAGACGGTGGAGCACCGCACCGCCCAGGTTGCTGCCCAGCGTGCTCTGGAGGCGTACCAGCGCATGCTGGTCCCCTCCAGGGACGCCGGCACCCACTCCATGCACGTCAGCAAGAAGCTCGCCCCCAAGGTCGCCTCCAAGCCCCAGCCTCAGCCTGTCACGACCTGGGGGGCTCTGAACAAGTGGAAGTTTCCCATTTCATCCAGCCCTCAGACGAGCCAGCTCACGGGGAACGTTGCCCGCGAGACTGCCGCCCCTGCACTGCGCAAGATTGCTCCCAAAACCGGCGTTACCAAGCGCAAGGCCGACATGCACGACTACACTGACAAGCGAGCCCGCTTTTAGACCTGCCTCAGAACAACACCGCACCAAAGTTGGGGACGTAACAAATGGACCCCACAGTTGATATGTATTCAGTTCATCAGTTCAATGCAATGTAAAATCGCCCTCTGTCGTCCGTCCCTATGTTCATCAGTGTTTGCACAGTCGGCCGAGTACATCGACAGCGCAATCAGTAGCCCAGCATTAACGCAAGCAGTGTGATAATGCCATGCACCTCTGCTGATGGACAGGCATGACCCCCGGTGAGCCAGCCAGCCGACGTTCTGACTTGCACCAGTGCGTACGGCTGTCCATTTCGGCTCGCTGAGGCGATGCCCAGGTAGCCTCTGGACGGACGCGGGGTCTGGCATTGCCTCTACCTCTCCCCAAAGAAGAGGCAGCCGAGCGGAGGAGGGAGGGCAGGACCCCCCTGCCCCCCCTCAGTCGCGTCGTCTGCACCACCAGTGTTCATCACGTCCTCCCGTCTGCCTGCTTCCCACGCTTGTCCATCAGCTCTTCGCACTCTTCGCTCCTTTCAGCTCAACGTATCGTCCCACACAGCAGGTCGTTATAAACACCGACTTCGTCCTCTCTTCGTCTTCCTTTCCTCACCCCTCCCCTCCCCATCCACCGCCTCCCACCTCTCATCCCCTCTCGACTCCTGCTTCATTATCTTCACGTTCTTCTCCCATCCACTCCCAACACTCCCAACACTTGGCTTGTCTTCTTCCCGCAGTGTGCAACCCAACAAGTCGTTAATCCAACCTCATCCCCGAGTAAACTCCATGGCCGGCGAGATTCGCGAGATTCGCCGTGAATATCGCGAGCGCATCAGCCGTGCACGCAAGCACTACTCCGACCTGCGTGCCAAGAACCCCTACGACAGTGAGGAGCTCTACCGCAAGGAAATGGAGCATGTTAAGGCTCTTGGTGTAGAGAAGAAGCTTGACGAGGCCGTCGTCACGAGTGAGTTCATTTCCACAACCTGGTTAACGTTAGAATGGCGTGAGCAGAACGCCCAACAGCAGCAGCAACAGCAGCAGGCAGAGGTCGCGAACAGGAATGCGCACAACGACGCCATCGCCGCCGAGGCACAGGCCATCCTTCGCTTCATGGACGACATGGATGGCGATCGCTTCGTGGACGAGCTGGAGGATGACGACGGCTGGATCACCGACGACAGCATTGATTCTTCCCTGAACGGCACCGATGCCGCCATCCAGCGTAACGAAGAGGAGCCCATCCGCGCCGCTGATCAGAATGCGGACAACAGTGAGTGCGTGCGCTGTCCCTCAGCTGATCTCCAGACGCATTCGCAAGGATGCTTGACGACTTGGACAACGACGGGCTGTACGATCTCGCTGAAGGCGACATTGCTATTGAGCAGATGTTTGGTGCCTTCCCCGCCGACGCCGCACCTCAGCGCGGTGCCGTGCCCTACTTTGATAACCCAATCGTCCAGGAGCGTCTCCGCGAGGAGGTTGCGGCCCCCCCTGCCGCAGCCCCCGCACCCGCGTACGCGCCCGCGGTCGCCGGCAACGACCTGCTCGGCTTTGACTACCATCGCCAGCCCCCCCACCATGGGCACTTCGCTCGCAACGACCAGGGAGGTTTTGAGTTCCGCGAAGGCCACGGCGCGGACCGCGCCCAGCGCTGGCGCGGAGAGATGAGGCACGACGAGCGCGACGCGCGCTGGGCCGTCGTCCGCGGCAATCACCGCCCCTGGGACCAGCCTGGCCGCTACCCGCACTAGATGTGTTCCCTCTCTCAAATCACCCTCTTCCCTCCACTGCTCCGATCCCGTTCCCCGTCTGTCCGTCCAATACCTCCACTTCCGTTCCAGTTCCGGGTGTTTCGGTCTGTCTCGTGCCGCGCAGATGTCGTCGCTCCCCATCCTGCGGTCAGCTGGTGTGTAGACATCAAGTTAGCCAAGCATCAGCATATCTGTAGATTGAGGCAGAGTGATAAGAAGAAGAAAGAATGCATGGATGTTTCGTTCGCATCGCACAGGTTCGTTCGCACCGTCGAACGATCGACGTCATGGAGCCCCGCACGGCAACAGCCGGATCACCGCGACGTGGTCTGGTTTTCGATCTCGACCTCAGGAAGCCAGATCTCTTATCTTATCCATCTCCAACTCCTAGACTCCTCGAGTCTCGACTCCTCCGTCATCTTTGTCAACGCCCACACTGGGTTACAACCTATACTACGGTTGTGGTTTGCCTAGAGCAGATGGACGCACCCAACGCCCTTCGGGGCCTCGACGCGGCGGCATTCCCGCACATCTACGACGAAGTTGTCGACAGCGTTTCGGACGCAACAACGCTCAAGGCCCTCCGACTTACGTCTCGGAGCACACGGAGACGAGTTGACCGGCGTTTGGCAGATCATCTGCTCCTGCGATACGACGGCGTGCGCTCGTGCCTTGGCGGAGTGAAGGGTGACGGCTGGGCCGATGGCGGTGAGTCTCGAGGAAGGTTCGGCGATCTCCGAGGAAACCAGGTGATGGAGCTCCCCTAGCCATGACCCCATCGGTTGACTGCCTGGCGATGTAAGGCTGACATTGCAGAGGAACTGAACCCCGCCTACGTCGATGTTGACGCGCGGATGACGATCGTCGGAGCGTCGACGTCCAAGCTCGTGCGCGACTTTGAGACGCTGCAGCAGACGTTGTCCGGCTACGTCTCCTCAGGCGCGCGGATAGTGCGCGGGCGGATGACAGAGCTGTACCCACAGAGCGATGAACCTGCACGTACCGTCGTGCTATTCTTCGACACGTACCCGCTGGCACTGTACCACACGGTCGCGCACTTGCAGGACCCCTTCGCCGAGGAGGCCGTGTACCACGTGCGCTACGACCCAGCGTTCGCGTCAATCGCGACCGCACGCGTGCAGAGCGTTAGTACGATTACAGCGTTCCCGAAGCGGTCCACGTTCCTGTTCACGCCCGTCAGCAGCGGAAGGAAAGGGCACAGCCCGAACTGCCAGCAGTGCGCTGGGCAGACGGGCGTGAAGGTGCTCGACCACATTCTGAGCCACATCGTTCCCGACTGGATCTTCAACCAGGGGCATCGGTACCGTTTCGTTGGCGCTGAAGGGTGGTCGCGCAAGTGGATCTCGGACGAGCTCGTCGCGCCCACCGGCACCGTGTGGGCCTCGTCTCCCCAGCAGGACGACGTGCCGGGCGCCATACGGTGGATGCTCCGCGAGCTCGCGCGCCACGCCAGTGGAATGTACGATGCTGGAGCGGACGGAGAAGTCCTAATGAGCAAACTCGAGAACGCCGTGTCGTTCATCTCCCTCGAGGAGCTCAAGGAGGAGCTGGGGCCAGAAGACTTCGCGGTCGTCACAGCCGCGCCAGGGGCGGAGTTTGAGATCGATGCTGTCGCGCAAGCCCGGCCCAACGGGCACTCCAGGCCTGTCTGGCCCAGATAGACTCGGCAGGGTTCGAGCTCAGCGAGAGGCAACGCACTCAGCGAGAGGCAACGCACGCTTCGTCTGCTGGTCGGTCGCGTGCGTGCGTGCGGTGCGCTCCGGGGCTTGTTCGGTCCCCTGGCGCTGCCATCCGACCCTTGGCAGGGCTGCATCGATAGGCGGAGTTCTGCCCGCCGTGGCGGTATCCTGGGCACTTCGACAAGTCTGGCTGACAACCGATCCGATGGCGCGGCAGCACGAAACAGATATCGCCTAAGCACGTCCGAGATAAGCGACGCCGGGATGCTTGCAATTGGCTATCGAGCTACGGCAGCCATCAACGTAGTGACAAGCTGAACCCCGCTGCGCAATCCGTACCCCATGCATGCCTCGGGCTTGCTGGATCCCTATCCGTTCCACGAGCACCCTAGCACTTGTGCCGTTCCAGACTTGCTCGGTGTTCCTGCCAATGTCAGAGGTACCGGTGTCAGGCATCGCCAGCTCGATGTTAGGCAATGTCAGGTCATGTCAGGTCATGTCAAGCGCCGGTGTCAGGCTGCTCCGTCCCGTTGCCCAGCTCTGGACCTCTCCGGACCGGTCGCAGACCCGTCCTTCTCGATTCGATGGGACGTAGTCACCATTCCCACGACCGAGGATCGCGGTTGGGTTACTAGCCTGCACCCGTCGATTCTGCGGCTGTCCCTGATCACCCGCACACCGCTTAAGCTGTCACATATCGACGAAAGTCTGTTCACCGGGCCATGCGAAATGCTCCGTAAGTATCTTCCCCTGCCAATGGGGCGCCCGCTTTAGCTTGCGATGCATTCCCGCTCGGCACAGTCCTCTTGCACAGCGTGTCCAACGATGTGAGGTGATATGGCCGAACTCATCGGCCAGTGAGCTGAGTTCGATGCCCTACACGCTGCCTAACGTCAGCAGCACTTATTCGCACTCTACGAGCCTGGTCCCACGCAAGGGGAGCGTGGCTGAATAACGCGATGAGATCAACCGAGCGTCAGCGGCGCCTTGCTCAACATCGGCGGCTGCTGTCGCCCCTGTGAATGCAGCCCCATGTTGTCAAAGGCGGTGCGCCAGACCTGCATAATGTATGGTACCTGCATCGTGCAGCTTTGCAGGATGGCAGGCGCAAGAGTTCACAGACGAATGTGAAGCCGAACTCAATCAGGGGAATGACCCCGGATATCGGACAAGCATTTGCTGCCGATTCCTGCCTTGGACTTTGTGCCTCGTACTTCCGCCATATGGTCCCGGGATCATACTCACCGCCGTCGGCGGGGTGAAGCGCACTCCGCTCAGCGCAGTCGAGGGTGCGAAGGTGCAGCAAGGGCGGCGATGCGGCTCAGCGTGGAGCAGTTCGGCGCGGGCCGCGAGTGGCTTCTAGACCGCCAGCCAGCGTTCATCGTGCACGGCGTTCTGAAACGGGCCGATTCTGATATTCGGCGATACGGCAGGACGCCATTGGTGCACCGAGACGAGGTTGACGAGTGACGACCTCGCTGCTCAGGTTGCAACCAGCACGCACGGTTCTCGCTGAGAGTAGCGCGAGCCAGGGATGCCTGCGACAACCCGGAAGTGTCAGTCAGCTCCCAACTGGGAACACGGTCTTCACACCTCGAGGTGGAGATGACTCCGCCACCTCTGCCCCAGCAGGTCTAGTTGCCGAGTTCTGGGCTGCCCATGCGTCCCCGACACTCTTTGCCCCAACCGACTGTATCTTACCGCTCAGGTAACTGCCTGCCAGGCTCACGAAGCCGAGCACGCCGAGCGTCCGCAGAGAGCTACGCGCGGCGCGACCTGGATCGACAGATTCGGCCTTGTCAGGCAGAATAAGGTTTGGGCAGGCGTTGACGCGCTCACCGGGTGCTCTTCGCACAAACGCTGCTCCTCATGTCAGGCTCAGTCAGGCACTCGCTCGGGTCGACCAACGCCATGCAGATCGAGCGGCAAGACGATGCCGTAACCGACCACGCGACACTCAGGTTTGGCCGGAGCGCTCAATGCTCTCGCGGCAAGAGCACCACGCTGTTCATGTCCCATTGCCTCAGCGAAGTGTCCGGTGTCGGCGCTGCGACCAACAAGGTGTCCGCTGCATAGTGGGTCGAGCTCAGGACTGCACGCAGAATGCGGTCAGTCACCCCCAGGCTGGGCATGACGATCATCGGGCGACAGACCGACATAGAACTCTGCTGCCTGTCGGCGTCGTACGCTGGCATTCGGTCACACGGCAGAGAAGTCTCACCGACCGCTGATCCCCGACGTCGACGTCGTTGTGGTCTGCCGCAGCCTCGGCGTCGGATATGCAGCGGCAGACGGTTAGCTAGGTTCAGTTCCAATTCAGTAATCAAAGCGTCCCGGCTGAATGCACCGATCTCGTGCTCGATTCACAGTTCGGTGACTGCCACCGGCGTGAAAGACGGCAGAAATATCTTTTGAAATACAGAGTTACAGAGAAACATCCGTACGCTTAAGATGCGCAATAGGCGCGGGCCTACTCTGGCTGCGCTCGCGAGCTCGAGCCCTCGCTCAGTCAGATGCAGTCGCTGGTGCTGACAGACTACTGGTGCTGCTACAGTCGCTAGTCGCTTCCTCCACGTCCTCCGCCGCCTTCCCTCTCCCCTTCCCCTGAACAGAGCCGTTTCGTTCACTTCGTTTACTTCGTGGTCGTGCGTTCGGAATTGCTGGATTATAGTCGTTCATGCGCAGAACTGTAGATTCTGGAACGTTTTGAGTGGGTTTGAGGTGCCTTCCCGCGGCGTGCGTCGCACAGATGGCGAGTGCAAGTGCTGTGATGGCTTGCGATGATGATTGGGAGTTGAACGTCCGCTGCTCCTCAGCCTCCCCTCTCCGGCTGCTCTCCTCTATCCTTGCTGGATCTTCCTCCTCAGCTCTTCCTCCGTGGCTGCTCGGCGCTTTCTCCAGGGCACATATCCAATAGGCTCGCTTTGTGTTACTCTCGGCCCCACATTAAGCACGCCCAGGCATCGGCGGATGTCCAATGCCCGATGCTGCGCCGGCGACGAGCTGCCGCAGCAGATTGCTGTCAACGAGAACGGCATTGTCACCGCGGTCGAGTGCGACGAAGAGACCCCACATATCGTTGACCGCGCGGTCGAGAACGGGGACGTTCATGGCCATCTGCATTTGTGCCGGTTGCATCCACGATCCCTCCATCTGTGGCAGTGGCTGGTCCATGTGTGTCGTCGGAGACACCGAATCGTGGGAAATGGGCAGGGAAGACGTGCCGACGGCGGGGCTGGCGCTCATGCCCATGACGCTGTCGCCCATGAGGTTCGGCGCAGACACCGTGCCGGCGCTGAGCGGAGCGGCGGGTGCGTTCGGCCCTGCATTAGTCGGTGCGGGGGCGGACCCGCTCGCGCTCAGCGGGCCCGGCGTTACGAGGCGGTTCTGGTTCAGGTCAAAGTTGAAGCTGCTAACGGAAACAGCCGGGTTGAGCTCAGCGGGGAGGCGCCAGTCGGGCTCATCCTCGACCGTGCCGCTCGGCAGGGTCGACCCCGAGTTGCTCGTGGGCGTGCGCTCCGTCATGCCCATTGGCGGGAGCGGAACGGTGCTCGGCCCTGCGCTCGCGACGCCGCTGCCTGACCCGCTGCGCGTGCTCGCGCTGCCACTACCACTGCCACTGGCGCCGGTGCTCGATGGCGTGTCGTCTGCCACTGCGGTGTTAGTGCGCTTCGGCGGATATACGACCCGGGCGTGGGAGGAGCATGACGCGGAACAGGTGCCTGTGCTTTGCTCGACGAGGGCGGAACCGCGTATGCACGGGAGCGAGGCAAGGGGAAGACGGGGGGAAGGGCAGGACGGAGGGGAGACTCACCTGCGTCTGGCCGCTGCTTGCGGAACTTTCTGCTCCGGTTGCGGCACGCAATCGGCGAGCGCCCTGGCAGCTTGTCGGCGATGGCTGTCCAGCGCGGGCCCAGCTTCTCGAGCAGCTCGAGCAGCAGGGCGTCCTCCTTGCTGCTCCACGGCTTCTTGCTCGTGAGCTCGGGCGCGAGCACGTCGCGCCAGCGCTTCGAGACCTGGTCGTCCTTTCTACCGGGGATGCGGAGTGCTGCTGGTCAGCGATGCACGTGCGGAATCGGACTCGGCCCGCCCCCGGTCGCTCTAGCGGCCCTGCGACGGAGCCGAGGATGATCGTCATGCGGCTGTTCCCCCGACGTCCGACGCCCGACCTCCGATCCCCGTGCCCTGGCTCCGTCAGAGCCTCGACACGAGCTGCCCATCCCCATCCACGTTGCTTTCCGAGCTCAAAGCCAATGAGCTTGGCGACAGCGTGAGTACGTGACGACCCATGCATGCGTCGCGCACATGCAACGAGGTCGAGGCCGGAGAAGAGAAACAGGGTTCTCGCCACCGCCTTTGACGGGCGGCGCAGTGCCCCGACGACGCCTCTGGCGCCCTGGCGCATGCGGCGGGATCGCGGCGGAGCGACAGACGAGACACGCAGAGAGAAGATCTAGGCGCTTCGAGACTGTGAAGTGGGCGAGAGGCGCCGCGGCGGCGTTGAGCGGCTTGCGCGGCGCTCTGGAGTGCGCCTCCGCGGGGCAGGTGACTACTGCGCCAAGCCACGGCTGTCTGTTCGCCGCAACTGCGATGCAGAAAGGACACGGTGGGCAGGCCGGGTACACTTACCGATCTCCTTCCATTGCGGCCCAAGCTCGGAGTAGAGTTTGCGCAGGGCATCGTCCTCGTTCGGGGACCACTTGCCCTTGCGCACACTGGGGTCCAGCGAATGGAACCAGCGCTTCCGGCAGTCCTGCGCATGTCAGCAGTGCATCGTGGAGGTCCAAGCGTGTTTGCATGCATGCACGGGCTCCTGCATTGTGATAACGGGCAACTTGCTCAAGCGAAGTGACTACCCCGCATAATCGAGGGAGAGTGCCTTCGCTTAGCCGCGTATGCCGCCGCGCAGCCGGATTCGCCGCTGAAAGCTGAAAGCACGTCGCGGAGAACTCCACACCGATCATCGTGCATCGCGCAGCCGCTCGGCAACTAGCATGGACGCACAACCGAAGGCGGCGACGGTACAGTCCGGACTGCTGACAAGCGCGGCTGTTGATAACGATGCGCTGGATGGTGGGGTCAAGGGCGGGGAGGCCGATGGAAGATACGGGATTCCCGTCGCTCGCAATGCACTCGCATTTGTACAGTAGGACGCAATGCTTCACCCAGCTCACTCGCAGCGTACAACGCGGAGTGCAATCGCATGCACGGTCTGGCCACTCACCTTGTTTGTCCTTCCCGGAATGCCTTGCGATATAAGCGACCAGGCAGACCCAGGTCCGCGTGCTGACCCATACGCCTTGACAGCGCTGATGAGCTTCTCGTCCTCCTCCGCGGTCCATCGCCGCCTGCTACGCTGTATCTGCCCCAATCCGGCTGATCCGGTCGCGCTAGTGGAAGCCGGGGATGTAGCGGGCTGGCTCAGACTTTGACTCGGTTCTGTTTGTGCAGGGGACTGCGACGGAATGTGGCCGGAAGACGGGCCAGAACTGTGCGTGGCATGCCCCGCTGATCCTAGCCCCAGGGCAGTTGCTGGTCCAGAGGCCACGGAAGACGAAGGTGCACCTGATGAGGCTGACGCTGGTGCCGAGACCGGAACAACTGGCAGGAGCGCGGGTCGCTGCTGGCTGTGTTGTGGACGGTTGGCACTGAAGCCGGTCGGTGCTGCGCTTGGGATTCCTGGCGCGTTCATGGCTGGTGATTTCGGCAGTCCATGACTTGCACGCAGAGGATACGGAAGCTCGAACAGCGGAGGGTTGAAGCTGAACGAACTCGAAATGGAGACTGTTGAGGCTGAAATTGGGGGCGAATGTATGACGGAAGGCGAGGCAGAACAATTAGCGCTGCTTGAGTTTGGCAGGCGATCGGGCGGTTCAGTGCCGAGGCAGAGTGATGAGGGATCGCGCCGTGATGTTGTCGTGAGATGTATGAGGAAGAGCGAACGAAGCGCTGGGACTTTGCTGCTGTAGAGGTGGGACGTCGCTGAGAAAAGGGCGGAGAGGCTTGGGAGGGTTCGGGGATGAGCGACCGTACTAAAGTGGGGAGTCGCAACCGGTAGCGGCAGGTATGCGATAGTCACGAAACCGCTGACAGAATGTCACAGACTTGAGTGCAGATTATGTAGCGCTCGGTATGCTTGAGGTACGTCGGCACCGGCGATTCCAGGCGGTTTGAGTTGAGGGGGTGCTTACGCGTACGTCGATGACGGTTGGGCGGCGGAATACCGGGGTCGATGTCGGTCGAGAAGGTAGACGACGTCTTGAAGAGTGTTGCGGCAAACGCAAGTGTGAGGGATGGAAACGCGCGACGACGGCTCGTGACTGAACTGATCGAGCAGCCTCGAAGTCGCGGACTTGTCAGTGTGTAGGTCTGGCCGGCTTGCGGTCGGTCGGCCTGCCGGCTTAACTGGCAGTCTCAGCTGGCGTTTGGCGTCTGGCGTATGGTATCCGCAAGTCCAGGCGTCAATCGGGCCAAACCCATGACCTGAGCGTCATTTCGGGCTAGAAGACAGCCTGCCTGACATGAGGACAGTCTGGTCCTGGACCAGGTCCTGGGCTGGGTCCTTGACCATGCTGGGATTCACGGTGGGATTCAGCGAGCCAGGAGCTCCCCAAGGGGTGAGCGCGCAGGAGCGCAAGAGCACTCGCTGGACCCAGTGTCGCAGCGGTCCCAGGTCCAAAGCCAAAGCCAAAACAAGCCGGTGATCTATCCGGCTCAGCGGCTGTGAGGCTGAGACTGAGACGCAGCGGCGGGACCTGCGCTGGGCCACTGGAGCTCTAGTCGCTGCATGCTTGCATGTGCTTGGGGAGAAGATCTCCGGATCTGCCCAGGGCGGGCCTGGCTGTTGGTCCTTAACGCCAGAGGATGCCTGGGGATACGCTTCAGGGCGAGGGATCCCTGACGGCGATGGTCTGGTGGAAAGTGGCCCCTCGCGCTGTGCCGACTCGGCGGACGCTCTTGCGATCCGCACAAGGGTACAAGGTGCAAGGAACATGAGCAGATGCCAGACATGTCCGGGCAAGATCAGCCGTCAGCTGCCACCCGAGCCGCTCACGGAAGAATGGACCGACTTGTGCGTCCCCTGCCCTGACGGCCCTGACCTGGAGCTTATGCCGATTGACGTTAACCCTCGCAGCGCTCGACGACAGAGGCAATTACCAGCTGTCACCAGGCTCATCGACTGCCGAGGCAGCGCGGCAGGCACGTCCGACGACAACGCACAGCAGCGCCCGCAAATGACCGACCTGTCGACTATCGGGGTCCCTTGGGCAGGACCACGCACGCGCAGTAGCGTCATCCTGCAGGTCAATATTAGCCGTCGGTGAGCAGTGCTGGTAGGGTCAGGCTCGGACTGAATACCCAACGCTGCAGGAAGCAGGGCGCGGGCTCATCAGAGGCTGCAGGAGGCGCTCAGTCGAGTGATGCATAAGCCCTGCGCTCATTCCCTCTCGACGTTGGGCGCCTGTTGACCCTGGGCTGCATTGGCTGATCCTTGGCTGAAAGCTGAGTGAATTCACGATTTCGCGAATTTCGCAGAATGCGTGCGTTTAATCAGCGCAACTCAACTCTAGAGCTTAGTGCGGAAGGGCCAAGGCCGCCGCAGCTCACGGCAGCGGAGGCCATTCGGCCTGAGTTGCTTCGGTGCAGCACTGAGCCCGACGAGATCATCTTGATGGGTAACTCGACGTGTGCCTCGCTATGCCGTGGTAACCTCCCGCCGCCCCTTCCCTGGTTCCTCTGGTTTCTCTAGCTCCTCTGGCCCTTCACCGTTCCCTAGCGCCCCTGCCATACAGCACCCAGTAGATGAGCAACGAGACAGACCATCACGCGCTTTCACCGCAGGGCCGGACTCCTGTGGTCGCTGAGTCGTCACGACCTCGTGGCGGCGCATTGTCATTCCCAACGCCCACGGAGCGGGTAGTGGAGACGCTGAGCCCGCGCGTCTGTGACAGTGACATGATGATCACCAGGAACTCGTCGCGCGCGGCGGGCCGTTATGGCCGCGTCTGAGCTCCGCTCCTGCAGCCTGTCCTCGTGACTCCCATCGAAATGCGCATTCAGCCCACCCGGCGTCTGTGCTCGAGGGGCCAGGCCATGCATGCAACAGGTCTGGGCACACTAGAACAGCGGTGCCAGTCCGGACCCGGACCCAGAGAGGCTCCGTCGCTCCGGCGCAGGCGCGATTGCGGGTACGGACCCGCCTGTGGGGTTGGGTTTCGGACTTGGAACACGAAGTGCGCGGTTCCGTGCGATCCGTGCCATGGTCATGAGACTGGAAGCTGCCGCTTTCTCGGGCTCTACGGGTCTGGCCAAGACGCGGCGAGCTCATGTGCTCTAGCGGCAAGGTATGGCGATGAACATTTACGTCACTTTTCCGTAACCCGTCTCATTTACCCTGCAGTCACTTGCTAAGGACGCCAGGTCGGCCAGGTAAGTAACCTCTGGGCTTGTGCGTCGGGGCCCTGCGGCTTGGCTTTCATCCTCACTCGCCTCCCGAGACCGACGCTGGCTCTGCTTCGCGTTGTCGGTCAACTGCACAATGCGTTTCAAGCCCACCGCAGTCAGCCCTGGGTCTGACATGGGCCAAATGCGATCACCTCCTCTTCTCCTCGACCCCTCCGGCGTTCGCCCTAGACCATCTTCGCCCTCGTCTGGCCGAAGCCAGCGTCTTCCGTCTTGTCAAGGTCACTCGCTGTGTCTGTGCGTGCGTCTGCAAACCGCTTCATATGGCCTGTGGACTTCCGCAAACGCCTCTTTGCCGTGTCAGGCTCAAAGTCCGAGTCCGAAGCCAGCCCGTAGGCCCGAATTGATTCTCCGTAGTGCCCTTCGTTAGTGTCTTTCGCAGCTCCGCGATCAATCCAGACCGCCGCATGGTGCATCAGGTACGCGGGGCAACTGACTGGTCGCCGACAGTCGTGCCGAGCGCTGCTGCTCGACAGCCGGGAGGGTTGGGCTCAGCGTCCACGAACGGCGTGCTAAGCTCAGAGGGTGTAACGGGCCGAAAGCGAGCGGATTGTCTCGAGCATACAGGGCACGCAACGCTGAGTCGAAGTAGGCGCGGCCTCGCCCCTGAGCACCCCATGTGCTCACTTCTCCGAGAAGTCGGACGTCCACGCCGCTTTGACAGCGCGCCGATTGCAGCGAGTAAGGAGGATCCGACGTTCAGGCGAGCGACTGACTGACATTTGCTCGCCCTGAGCCGCTTTCGACGTAATCGTAGGCTTCCCTGGGAGGTAAGGCTGACGGCTGCCAGCTCGCAGTCGACACGATCATCCTCACCAGCGGCTGTACTCGTCCCGACTCCGAGCCCCACAGCCTGCAAGAGGCCAGCGGCGGCTCGCCTGTTTACCGGGGGCGGTGCGGCGGCAAGTTCCTCGCCCGTCTTTTGAGCGGGACCACGACTGCGAAAGGCTTGAAGGCTTGTCCTCAGGACGCATGGCGGGAAAGGACTCACCTTCGGAAATCGAACAAGTCACACGCTACAGAGCAATCGACGCAGCTCAATGCCCAACACAGGTGCGGACGCTGACACTCCGCAGCGCAGACGCTTCCAGACGAGCAAAGCAGTTAAGCCCGAAAAGGGCTCCTTTCGGGTTTGGACCTGTCAGGCGGAACGTGCAGAGCAGCATACCTCGCTTAGCGAGCGCCGAACAAGCCCCCGAGACGCCCTCCAAACATGTCGATCCCTCGCTTACACTGTGGCCCCTCCCTCTTCTGTCGTCTTCGGAAACAGACCGCCCTGCACACCCTGCAGGTGCGCAGCCTCGCTAAGAGATGGAACGCAGATGCAGGCGTGCGACTCGCAGCCAGTTATCATCAACCGAGGCAGAAACGCACTGCCGCCGATGCACAGAAGATCTGCAGATCTGCGGCGCCGGCGCCTAGAGATAACGCGGGAAGCGAACAGGGCTCCGCACTTCAACCGTCTTGTCTCGGGTGCACACTACTTGGCGCACCACGTTACTTCGTGCTGCCTTTCACTCCCTGTGTTGTGGGCTACGCTTCTCGTTGCACACACTTCACGTTAGCTCATTGAAAGCACCTCCCCCACCCTATTCCAGGACAGTCCAGGAACCACCTGCGACGAACAACGGCACCAGCGATTCCAGCACAGCGCACCGCGCTCGTCGGTTTGTCACTCCGACCATCGCCGATGTGCCCCCACTTTGATGCAATCGGCTTACCCCATCCATCGGAAGTAGCCGAGCGGCAGCGGAGTGCGATTGCGCCCATCGAGGTTCCTCTGCGTCCTCGCAGCTTCGCAGCCCCAACAACAGCGGGAGCGGCTGCGCCGTCGCGCCGTCGCCGGAGCGGGGATGATGACTCCCTCACCTAACTTCTCACATGACCCGTGAATCTGGCGGCCGCAGATGGATACATCCAGCTTGGTGCCGGCGCGAACTCAGTAGGGCGGGATGGGCTCCGCGCGGAGTGGGCGGAGAAGCCAAGGCAGTGCACGCGCTCGTGACGAGCAACAGGTCAGGTGGGGAACCTCCTTTCTGCACCTGCCGCGGGTTCCCTTCCCCTTGGCTGTCCACCAGCTGCGCGCGGCATTTCGTTACCGGGACAGTCGATTAATTAACGGCCCAGCATGCATCCGTGAGACCCGAAGCGCAGAGAGGTGGGGCCCGGATGCACCGGTAACTTGCAGCAGGACCATCGGGCCAGCGCTCCGGGCGACCCAAACTCGCGGCGAGGAACAGGGGGTGGTTCCCGGGAACGCGCCCATGCATCCTTTGCATCGTTCTGGGACTCTTCTGCCAGCTCTGCGTCGTTACAAGGATGCATGATGGTCATTTGGAGGAGGCAGCTATGCTGCAGTTGTAGCTCGTGCGCAGTCTTGAACTGCCACTCCCCGAACGCCCGCCCATCACTGCAAGTTATTGTCCACACAGGCCATTCGACCTTCATGGACCTCTCATCCGCGCACTGGCGCTCCCCATGCACTGCGCATTCAGTCAGATCCGCTCCCAGCAACGAACGCTGTCACGCCAGCGTCTGCTTCGTTATGCTCGCCAAGCGCCCACCCATGATTGGCCCGTCGTATGTTCGGCTGTCGGTCTCGTTTTCGGACTTGGTACGTTTGGGTCGCCCTCTTCTGGCTCTCTGCCGCGCGCAGCGGCGTTGGCAGCTCAGCAGACCACGGTGCGGCGAATACGCCGTACCTGGGCCGGGCAGTATTTGGAATCTCAGCTCCGCACGATGTTGCCATGCGAGCAGAGCAGACGCCGACCCATCAGACGATCACACTAGCGGCGACGTATTGGCTAGCAGCGGGGCTACGCTGCGACGGAGTTTCGGCGCAGTGCCCCGCACCGAAAGGTCTGGACTCGGCGGTCCAGCCCATGCTCACTGCTCCGCAGGCTTCCCTGCTGAATGCCGGTCCTGGACGCCTCACACCCAGGCCGCTGATTCACAAAGCACGGCGGGCCAAGCACATTCGCCGTCCCGCCTTGTCCAGCCCTCGCTCCCGGCACCAGCATTCACAGGCGCAAGCTCGGCGATGTGTAAGCCACTCCGGTTCCGCCCCAAGGCCTCGCCTCGGACATGGCACGATGGCGCGAGCCACTGGGACAAATGCGCCGAGAATGCTCCGCGGGGGCCGAACTATACTGTCGGTGTCGACGCGGTCTGCGCCAGGTCCAGGCCCGGCGCGGCGACGAAATGGCCGTCCCCGCCCTCGCCAGGAGCCGCACTTTGCTCCGCGTCCTGCATCTCGTTGTTGCGCACACCCTTACCTTGCCTTTCGGTCGGATTCTGATGCCAGATGCTCACACCTGAAGTGACTTCGCAGCAAGCTCTCGCAGCAGTTCCACAGTCGCACATGGGCGCCAAACCTTCGTCGAACTCTCTTCTCTCTCCGGACGTGTGCGGTAAGCAGCGAGGGTACCCTGGAAAAGCGGCCTACGAGCATGACATGCTGTGCACTGCCGTCCAAGGCGGGACGCTCGAAGGGGAAAGGTTACAGCAGAGGATTCGGGCTCGGACTGCGGACACTCGAGCTGATGGGGAAGACCGGGGTGTAGGTAGCACGGTCCATGCTGCGCGCCCGCATCGCGCTGATGATCATCACTGCTCCCCGCTCGACCTCTCATTACCGCACGCAGATGGAGCGTCTCGCAGTAAAGAAGGAGGATGTCGGAGCGAACGTGCGTCGCAAAGCTGATCGAACCTAGCGAGACGGAGAACATCGCTGCGCGATCTCAAGCGCCCCCCATTCTTGTTCCCATCGGACCAACTGATCGCAGACTTCTGCACTCACCTCACAAACAATGCCGAGGCACGCCGAGTCTTCGACGCAGTGACTTTTGTCCCTTATCGCGCAGCTCGATGCGTCTGAAACAGCTGATGGAAACGGCGGAGGCGGGCACGAGGCGACAATGGAAACACGGTGGCTCGGATAGCGGGGCCGCCGCAGATTCCAATCAAATGGGGACACATTCCGATCATCTGTGGCTGGAGCAACGAGGTGAGCTTCGAGTGTCTCACTGACACTTCGCAGTGCGTTTCCGAGGGCATCACTCGCTTCAGTGACAACTACTGTCTGCTCGCTCAAAGGGAGATAAGGACTCGGTAGCCGCGTTGCTCACTCAGATGCGAAACGAGGTTGACCATTGTTCTGGACAGTGCTGAATGGGGCGCTGTGAGGGAGCGGAGGGCAAGTGCAGCGAGTCGAAACCCATAAGAAGGTGAATGGAGTCCAAGGGCGAAGTGCAAATCCACCTCGCTCCTTCGACTCGCACAACTCCAAGATGCCCCTCCCGCTGTCGGAGCTGACCGCACGACTCCTCGGGGCTCTTCCTCCGCCTTTCGACTCTCTCCCGCTCCCGACGCCGACTTTGGTGTGCGGCTGGGTACGCGACGTACCCTATGTCGGGCCATATGTCGCCGCGTGGCCCTTTGCCTCCCTGCTCGGCACTCTCCTGGCGACCGCCTTGTTCTACGCCGCGTACTGCTACTGGCTGTGGTTCGTGCACTACCCCTCGCAGCTGCCGTGGCGCAACCTGCCTGGCCCGCCGAGCCCGTCGATGATGTGGGGCAACCTGCTCGAGATCTTCCAGGCGCCCCCGTCCTCGGCGTTCTTCAGCTGGTTCCAAGCCTACGGCCCGACGGTGCGCTACGCGGCCGCGTGGGGCGACGGGCGAGTTGTGACGGCGGACGCTGCGTTCGTCTCCGCAATCCTCGGCGACTGCGACACCTGGCACAAGCCGTGGGATAACCAGCTGTTCCTGCAGCGCATCCTCGGCAACGGGTTGACGGCGATCGAGGGGCGGGAGCACGTCCGCATCCGGCGCGTGTGCGCGCCGGCCTTCAGCCACCGCAACGTGCGGCGCATGGCACCCGTGTTCTACGACAAGGCCGAGGAGCTGCGCGACACGTGGGCGGCGTATGCGACGCGCGCCGAGCCCGCCGGGTGGGCGCCGCCGGCAGACGTGCCGCCCAAGCCGGCTGACGAGGCGGGCGGCGGCCGCAAGATCGACGTCATGAAGGGCCTCATGGCCGTCGCGGTCGATGTCATCGGCCAGGCCGGGTTCGGGTACGAGATTGGCGCGCTGACGACGCTGCGCGGGCAGCGCAACGCGCTCGTCGACGCGTTCCGCGTCATGATCCAGGGCGGCATGGTCATGGGCCGGCTGCAGCGCATGAAGGAGATGATCCCGTTCATGCGCGGGCGCACCAAGGCGGACCGCACGATCGACGACTGCGTCGTGCTCGCGAACGGCATTCTAAACGAGCGCCTGCGCCGGAGCAAGGCCGAGCTCGCCGCGCAGATGGCCGCCGAGAAGGCCGGCACCGGGACCGCCGAGGGCTCCGAGGGCCGCGACCTGCTCAGCCTCCTGCTGCGCAGCAACCTGAGCCCCGACATCAAGGAGTCGCAGCGCCTGAGCGACTTTGACATCCAGAGCCAGCTGCGCACGTTCATGCTCGCCGGTAACGAGACGACGAGCTCGACGACGGCGTGGTCGCTCCTGCGGCTTGCGCGCGCGCCCGCGTTCCAGGCGCGCCTCCGCGCCGAGTGCCAGTCGCTCGGCGAGCGGCCCGCCCTCGACGCCCTCGACGCCCTGCCCCTGCTCGACGCCGCCGTGCGCGAGTGCCTGCGCATGGACGCCGCCGTGCAGGCGTCGATGCGCACCGCGCAGCGCGACGTGACCGTCCAGCTCGCGACGCCCGTGCGCGGCCGCGACGGCAGCATGGTCTCCGAGGTGCACATGCGCCGCGGCGACACGGTCTTCGTGTCCATGCAGTCGATGAACTGGGACCCCGACGTCTGGGGGCCCGACGCCCTCGAGTTCAACCCCGACCGCTTCTTCCGCGACGGCACGCCCGCCAAGAGTCTCCCAGGCATCTACGGCAACATCATGACGTTCAACAACGGCCGCCACTCGTGCATCGGCTGGCGCTTCGCCGTGTCCGAGATCAAGGTCCTGCTCTTCACGCTCCTGCGCGCGTTCAGCTTCGAGGAGCTCCCGTCCCGCCCCACCATCGTCGGACAGCTCAAGGTCGTCCTCCGCCCCGCCGTCAAGGGCGAGGACGAGGGTACCAACTACCAGCTGCCCCTCCTCGTGCGCGCTCTGGACACAGAGTCGTAGTCCCCTGTTGTTAGCGAATCCACCCCCACCACTCCCTCCCGTTCTCCCCCTGTTGGCTGGCTTGTTCCGCAGCAATGTTACATTAGGTCTATGATATCCCTCTGCGCAGCCTGAGCCGAGCCACGCACCCCTAAGCTGCAGGATTCTCGCCGCACACCCAGCACAGCAGTAGTAAGCAGAGGGCAGCACCTCCAGATCGCCGAGAGCGAGTGAGCTTCTAGCTCACCTCCCCTTGCGGGCTCTCCCCTGCCCCACCCTTGGCCGTCTTCGCCTCCGCCGCACCGTCTTCACATGAGAGCTTCTAGCTCTCCGGCGCCTTCTCCTCGCCCTTTCCCTCGGCCTGCTCGGCCTCGGGCCGGGGCGCGCTGCTCCGCCAGCACCTGAACCCGTGCACGGTGCCGCGGACGCGCTCGTCTCCGGGGTCGTCCTCGAACATGGCGCCGGTGTACTGCTCGGCGACACGGTCACACTGCCACCCGCGCCTGCCGAGCTCGTCGATGAACGCCATGTCCTCCTTGGCGTACCAGGGCCGGTGGTGCGTGAAGAACACGAGCGCACACGGCGTCTTGCCCTCGACGAACTGCGGGACGGGCGCGCCGCGCAGCGTGCCCTCGAGCGTCTTCATGAGCGCCGCGTGCTGCGAGTGGTTGAACATGAGGTCGGACAGGATTACGAGGTCGAAGTTCGCCGCGTCGCCCGAGGGCGGGTCGTCCACCGTCGCCTCCGCCTCGCTCTGGCACTTGAGCAGCGGGCGCACGTCGTGCCCCCATACATGGCCCAGGACACGCACAGCCTTGCCCTCCTCGCTGCCGCCCAGGTTCGACTCGACGTTGTACTCGACGTTCTCCACCAGAGAGGCGTCCGCGTAGTCAGTGATCAGCACCGTCTTCGCGCCGGCTAAGGCGCAGCCGAGCGAGGGAAGGCCACCGCCGGCACCGAGCTCGAGCACACGCTTATGCCGTGACAGACTCGGGTGCGACAGGATGTAGGAGGTCGTCACAAGGGCCGTGTTCCACCTGTGTGTCAGCTCTAGCCGAAGCATTGGCAGCTGGGCCGTGGGCAATCTTAATAAGGGCCTGTGAAGCTGCGGCCGGCCAGACCAGGACACGTTATGACCTGTGCTGAGCTTGGTGTGCGCCCAAAACAAAGCAAAACCGCAGGCGAGGGAGGATGCGATACGCACAGGTGATGGCCCCACAGCGGGTGGCTGCCGACGAGCCTGATCTTCAGCTCGTCAGGCCCATACCCCTCCGGCAGGGTGTAGGTCGAGAAGGTAGCCTCGGGCGGCGGCGGCGACGGCTCACGCTGGATGTCAGCTGTGCCGGCAAGGACTAGTCAGCTGGCGACTCACCGGCATGAGGTCGCCGAGGCCCATGTCGTCGTCGGACTCCATCTTGCGTTAGAGTGTGGGCGTGCGCTGCGTGCGGGTGAGGTCAGAGCGATCGGGAGCGAGCCGGTCGCAGCGGACGCCGAACTTTGTTGACTTTTGGGACGGTCACGTGCCGAAGTTGGTCCCGCCGCATCTGCAGCGCTGCTCTGTTCAGCGCGCATCACGAGGCGGCCATAACCTTTGCAGGCTCAGAGCCAGCTTGCATAAGCTACTGTGCAGCGCTCAATGAGGAGCGCCCAGTGCAATTGATCAGTTCAGTGAAGACGACGAATGCAGGTCCAATCTCTCTATGCGAAACTCTTATCGTACATCTCATATTTACGTCAGTCCCCTCAGCGTCAGGTCGTACACGACATCCTCGCAGCGGGCGACACCGTACTTGATCGAGTCGAACTTGCGCCTGAGGGCATCGTTGCGGAGGTTGAGCGACGTGAAAGCGCTGAACACATCCTGGATGAACGACGCGATGCGCGGCGGCAGCGCAAAGTTCTGCGCCGTCACTGAGTTCACCGCGAGTCGGGGCTGCTGTCAGCTTCGGTCGCAGGACGCAATCAGCTGTCTCAACGACACTTACAAGCTCATTCACCATGCCGATAACGCCCTGAAGGTAGTCGTCCGAGACGAGCTGGAGCTCGCCGACGTCCTCACCCTGCACTGTCCTGTCAGTTATACGTGCCGGAAAGCAAAACTCACGGCCCATAAGGCTCGCCGCCGTGAAGGCAGGCACGAGCTCGTCGTGCAGAATAAACCGCGCCATAGCGATCGAGCTCACGAGGCTCTTGAACATCGGCGACAGAGCCCACTGATACCGGAAGAACTCTCCCTTGGGGATGAGCTTCGCGATCGAGGCCCAGTGCGTGTGCGCGCCGGCAACGATCTCGAGCGCCTTGTTCGCGATCGCCTCGTCTGCATGTCAGCTTCGGGCAGGATAAAACAGCTTCACTGCGCGCTTCGGAACCAAGGGACAGATGACGGTGACTCACGCTGGGAGACGTTGGCAGAGTGCAGGCGGTTGAGCTCGGCGGTCGCCTGGCGGACGACGTCCTCAACGGGCTCGGTGGCCTCCTTGATCGTCTGCACGTTAGCAAAGTGTATATATGTTTAGCCTCTTCCTCCGGATGCTTGACTGCACGTCGAGGTTCTCCCGCAGCATCGCGTCTTCCTCCTGCGGGAGCTGAAGGAATCCTCAAAGATTGCTGCCTTCCCCCGACAGCACCAGTATGTCAACAGCACTTCTCAGTGCACCTTCCCATCGTACACTCCATCACTCCAACCCAATCCGTCTTCCCCTTCCCGTTCACATCCTGCACTGTCGTTCCGCACCACACCGCACATGACCGGATCCGTCCCCTCCACCATCTCCACTGCGGGCATGACACCACCATTCGTCAGCCGAAACTCACCTTCTTGAGGGCAGCCTCCTCCTCGAGCTGCGCAATAGCGCTGGAAAGGGTGTCCTCGACGCTCTTCTTGGACTCGGACATGTTGCAGTTGTGTGCAACGACTCGGTGAGTGACGTGAGGTCAGTGGATCGGCGGGCGGCGCGCGGCGGTGGTTCTGATATTTTGGCGGAGGTCGACGCGCACTCCGCGGACCTCCACCAGCCAGGCCCGCCAGGCCTCCACTCTGAGCCCCTCGAGTCTCATCCGCCAAGCGCAGCCCAGCGCAGCCGAGGAAGACGCGGGGCTCGCGGTTGTCGCGGCTCACGGCGCCGCCATCGTTACTCGTCACCAGTCACTCCCTCATCGTCCATCCCCACCAACCCACCCACCCCGACCTCGGCCCCGACTCCGCTCTCGCCACCGAGTCCGGCGCGAGACCCACCCACGCACGCTCCTTCCACTTTCCCACCACCGAACCTTATCGGCGCGCGAGCCGCCGCCGCCGACAACCTCACACGCTCACACTCCGGCCCGCTGCGACAGACGGCGAGGAGACAATCAACGACAGATGGGCAACTGCTTCTCCTCTAAGAAACAGGGCCAGGTGCTCGGTTCCGGTCCGCCCAGCGCCGGTCCCAGCGCAGGGGGCACGCCGGCTGCATCGCCCGCCTCGCCCGTGACGGCGAACACAATAGGCGGCAGCGGGAACCCGGAAGATCCGCGCGCTGCGGCGCTGCGAGCCGCTGAGGCCAGAGCCCAGGCTGTGAGTATTGATGGTGGCCGTGTTGCAGCCTGCAGAGAGCCTCCCGGTGCCCAGAGCGCGAAATGAGGGCGAGGGCATACGGATGCTTGCTTGGCCGGCGACGGTCTCAGGCCAACAGAGACGCAGCCCGCGCCCTGGCCTAACAACTACGGTCGCCTGTGAGGCCGCCGTAGTCCCCCGCCCTTGACGATCCGCGCGCAGGCGGGAGCGCACGGAGCCGCACGCCCAGTCCGCCCGGCATCCGGCGCGCCGCGCGACCCGAGCGGGCGTCAAGGGCGAAGAAGGCAGGCGAGGGGCAGGCACAGACGGCGGGCGCGGAAAGATCTAGCAGCTGACGCACAGGCCGGGAACCGGGGCGTGTCGCCGACGAACGCGAAGGCGGGCCAGCTGTCGCAGAAGCTCGCGATGGAGCGGCGCACCTCGTCCAGCGCCAACGTCAAGGGCAACCCGAACGAGCGCATGATGGTGAGCTTCCAATTCTGGAGTGCCAGCTGACGCCCAGGACGCCGGACAGTGGAACTAGTTTCCCCCGGCGTGCATTGTGCAGTGTGCAGGCGTTCTCTCGATGGCTTTTGAGCAGGTCGGTTTCTTGAGTTTCTGTTCTCGGCAGTCCGCCGGTATCTAAGGCTCAGGCCGTTCTCGGCCCGGCTGCGCCGAATCGAGGCCCGCAGCCGCCCAGCCGCGGGCGCGCCACGCCAGCCGCGCGGCAGCCGCCAGACAGACAGTTAGTTGTATCCCAGTAGAAGCAGTAGCAGGGCGCAGGAGCTTGGCAGCGTTTCAGTGTGTTTGTGATGACATCAGTTTGGATCTCTCGGGCGATGAGAAGGTTATCATTGTGCATGTTACGCAGATCGGGCGGGGGTCGGTATGGGTCGGAGATGAGGATAGGAGTCGGAGGTGGTCGTGTGGATCAAGGCACGATGCGGGCGGGCGAGCACGTTGGGTGGGGTGGGCGCGTAGCCGGCGGCAGCGGCGGGGAGCCGTGAGGAGATCCGAGAGCAGGCGAAGCAAGGGAGGAGCCTACAGGGAGAGGAAAGGTGTGGGGTGAGGAGAGCCGAGAGCCGCACGAGGGGAGTGCCGTGGATTGTGGAGGCCGGTGTGGATGTGGAGGTCGTGCGTATGCATCGAGCTGCGGTCGTGTACCGCTGCGGTGGGCGCTGCATGAGCGTGAGCACCGCTGACACTCTCAAGGGCATGAGCCGCAATGATCGTCTCCCGGTGGAGGCCGGTCGGGCCAGGGCCAATGGGATGTGGAGGCAGCCAATGGCCCCCACGACATTGTCCGGCCGCGCGCGAGTTCCGTGCGTAGCCGTTATCACCAGATATAAACCTCGGCATCGGCTCCCCCCTCCCAATCTCCCCCGACAGTGCTGGTCTCATCTGCACGCACCACCAAAAGAACCACAACGGTGAGTACAACAGCCCTTCCCACAGCATCCCCCCTCGTCTTTCCGGCGACCGGAGGCCCCTCTGCCCTCAGTCCGGGACACCACTCGCTCGCACCCCCAGTCCGGGCCTGGCTCCGAGTCCAATTACCGCCGCCATCACCCCACGCTGGTGCCGCGGGGGTGGCGGCTACTGGCCCGGCCTCGTCACCTCACTGGCTTTTAGTCTCCACATACTTTGCCCGCGATCCACCCATTGGCTTCCGCCTCTCTCCAACCGTCCCCGACCGCCTGACAGCCCGCCGCCTCTGCAAACGCATCCCCTTGCATTCCTCCTCCTCCTCTCCACCACCGGCTCGGACCTTGCCCGTGTCTCCCATCCTCATGCTGTCGGCCCTCCGCTCGACCGCGTCCTTCCTCGCCTCAAAGTCGCCCGCTCTCAAGGCTAACCTCTCCAGCTCCGCATCCACCATGACGCACAAGAAGGCCCTCACCCTCGAGTCCATCAACCCCGCCGTCCTCGACGTGCAGTACGCCGTCCGCGGCGAGCTCGCCCTCAAGGCCGACAAGTACATGCACGAGCTCGAGGAGCCCGACAAGGCCAAGTCGCTCCCCTTTGACAAGGTCGTCACCGCCAACATCGGCAACCCCCAGCAGCGCGGCCTCAACCAGCGCCCCATCACCTACTGGCGCCAGGTCATCTCGCTCCTCGAGAACCCCATGCTCATGGAGGAGCACCTCGACGTCATCAAGACCATCTACCCCGCCGACGTCATCCGCCGCGCCCAGTCCCTCCACAAGGAGATCGGCTCCGTCGGCGCCTACACCCACTCCAAGGGCGTTCTCCAGATCCGCCAGCGCGTTGCCAAGTTCATCGAGAGTGAGTGAAAGTCTGCAGGGGGCGCCCGCTCGAGGCGCCGGGCGCTGGGCGCCAGCCCCAGGCGCAGCGGTAGGGTCAGCGTGGGACCCGCCTCGTCACGGACCGTCCCCGGTTCGGAGTGGGCGTCCTGCTGCCTTTTGAGATGCTCCGCGTTTGATGCACAGAGCTGACAGTACAGAGCGCGATGGCTACCCCTCGGACCCCGAGATGATCTTCCTGACCGCCGGTGCGTCTGCCGGTGTGTCGCAGATCCTCGGCCTCGCCCTCAAGCCCGGAGACGGCGCCATGATCCCCATTCCCCAGTACCCCCTCTACACCGCGACTCTCTCCTACATCCACGGCAAGCCGATCCCCTACTACCTGAACGAGGACGCCGAGTGGTCGACCAACACCAAGGCGCTGCGCGAGGGTGTCGCCAAGGCCAAGCAGGACGGCACGCCCATCAAGGCGCTCGTCGTCATCAACCCCGGCAACCCGACCGGTGCCTGCCTCACCCGTGAGGCTATGGAGGACGTTGTGCGCCTGTGTTACGAGGAGTCGATCCTGCTTCTTGCCGACGAGGTGTACCAGCGCAACATCTTCAACAACGAGACGAAGCCGTTCATCTCGTTCAAGGAGGTCGTCAAGAGCATGGACAAGGAGATTGCGGACTCGGTCGAGCTCGTCTCGTTCCACTCGATCTCGAAGGGTGTCTCGGGCGAGTGCGGTCGCCGTGGTGGATACTTTGAGCTGTGCAACATCTCGCCCGACGTCGTCGACCAGATCTACAAGATGGCTTCCGTCACTCTGTGCCCCCCGGTTACCGGCCAGGTCGGCGTGGACCTCCTCGTCAACCCGCCAGTGGAGGGCGACGAGAGCTACAAGCAGTGGAAGGAGGAGACGACTCTGACGCACGAGAACCTCGCGTCGCGCTCCAAGTACATGCAGGAGCGCTTCGCGCAGCTGCCGAACATGTCGTGCCAGCCGGCCGACGGCGCGATGTACCTGTTCCCGCGCATCGACATCCCCGACAAGGCCGTCAAGGAGGCCGAGAAGCGCGGCAAGGCGCCCGACGTCATGTACACGCTCGACCTGCTCGACGCGACGGGCATCTGCGCCGTCGCCGGCAGCGGCTTCGGCCAGGAGCCCGGCACGTACCACATGCGCGTCACCGCCCTCTGCCCCGGCGTCGAGGAGTACGTCGACAAGATCGAGAAGTTCCACAAGGACTGGATCAAGAAGTACGAGTAGGGTGCGCTGCGGTCCCGGCTCTAGCCCTTGCTCGGCGCGACACGATCTAGACGCAACTAAAATGACAGAGAAGCTGATACCTGTAAATTATGCATAGTGATAGGCACGGCTGATGCGCGTATAGCGCCGCTAGGCTGCGGTCGCGTGAAGCGAGCACTACGGGCAGCACGGGCACTAACGCAAAGCCGACGCTGGCGGGCTCTGCTGACCTCTCCTGCGGTGGGACTGGCCAGCCCGTGGCGCACCCGAACGTGGCAGCGGCTTCAAGCCGGGTGGTGGCAACTTGCCAGCGTCCAGCGCACACCGCGCCAGCCCGGGCTTGACCGCGGCCGCCGCCCGCGGGAGCCGGCTTGTGCGGGATCCCTCGCGGCCTTGCCAGAGGGGCGGGGTGGACAGGCGATGCAGCGCCATGAAGGGACGGCGGGACCGCCGGGCCGACACGATGTGAGCGAGGTGCCGCCCCGTCGCTTGCCGCCGCCGCTGCGCGCGACCCGCCGCTGACACGCGGAACTGGACCCTCAATGCCTCGGCCCCCATGCCCAGGTGACGACCGCAGGCGCGACGAGCGAGCGAGGCGCACACCGCAGCACAGCGAGCGGCCCGGTGGCCGCGGTATGCCGAGAGGATGGCATCGGATCTGACGTGGTGGACGGCCAGCGGGGGTGTCGGCCAGAGTACTGTGTAGGGCTAGGTAGCGGGGCGGAGGACAGTGTGAGTCGGACAGGCGACGAAGCGCGTGGCAGCACTGTCGGCATGCGAGCAATGCTGTGAGGACAGCGCGCACGGACTGTAGGAGATGATCTGGAAAGCCCAGCCGGAGAAGTGCAGAGCACGCCGGGATAACAGTCCAGAGCCGACTCTGGAAAGCGTCCGGAACAGCAGTGAGAGCAGCGTGACCGGAGCTCGTAGGCGAGGCGTCGGCCTACACCCGACAGGCCGTCAAGGAAGTTGGTAGCCGTTGAGGATGGAGTGCGTTCTGTGGGTGCTCCGCTGGCCTTGTGTGTCCCATCGCCGCTGCAGATGGACCTCACGGTGGCTGGGTTGCATTGTACTCACGAGGACCTTGGCGACGCAAATGGGAGTCGGGGCGAACAGGGGCTCTGACCAGTGTCGAAACGATAGCACATGTTGGCGAAGTTGTTGCCCGGGGAGGGAAGGAGCTGTCGCTGGTGCGTACCGACGCAACACGAACAGAACGGAAGAGTTAGAGTAACCATACCAGGAGTGTCTAAACTTAACAATCTTCGCCGCGTCTGGCCATCTCTCCCAGACACAAGCGTGGGCACCTTTGTTACAAATCCTCCATTCCCTGTGGCCTTGATTTGCCCACAGAAGTCAGCAGCTGCACAGTGTCGCAAGACGCGTGAGGGTGGGCTGAGCAGACTTCGGCACTTGCGGGGCTTTGCGAGAGCCACTGAGCAACCTATGCCGCCCGGGCAAGTGCGAGCGAACGGCTGCGTCGATTCCGCTGCCAGTCAAGCTCCCGCTGCAGGGCTGCATCGGCAACACAGCCGCTGTGATGTGAGATTCGTGATGTGAGATGTGCACCGGTGCACTCGATCCGCCCTCCCAGTGCTGCCGGCGATCGACAACTTGTCGCTCGCGTCATCACAAACGTGCCCAGATAACCTCTGCCTGTCGGTGGTGCCACTAGCTTTGGAAGTGGATGTGCGCTGCCGAGGCGACGCTGACAGACCGCTGCGACCTCTGCGGGGCTGACGCGATATCTTGATTGTTTTTCGCCGGAATTTCCCTAGAATTTTGCCCTGAATTTCTCTTCCACGCTCCCGGAAGCGTTCTACAGGTTTTCCAACGCGTTAAGGCACTGCCTTATTGTCGCGAGAGGATAAGGCAGTGCCTTAAATCATGCCTTATAGCTGGCTCGTTTCTCCAGGGTCATTTGCAACTTTTTGGCCGAACCAGCGTGCTTCCGGCCCGAACGCGCACTCGAGCAGCTCTTATCATCCGCGCAGACGCCGCGGCGGACCAAAAGTTGCGCGACGCACTCCAACAAGCCCCAGGAACCTCAGTAGCCGAACGGCGCGTGGGGCCGATCGACGAGCTTGCAGAATGGGAGCGATGCGATATGCTGAGCACTCTCAAACGTGCGTATCGCTGTCGGGCGCAGTGAACACCGAGATGCGAGCTCCGCTGCCAGCGACCCCTCGTTTATCTCGCCAAGATTAACCTCCAAGTCACTGACAGGGCAGTCACCCCCCTCCGGCGCGCTGCTACTTCCGGCGGCTTCGGGGCCTCATGTGCGCGGACCACTGAGAGGCCCCGCTCGCCGCGAAGCCGAGAACGTGCGTCCTGCTATCTGCTACTCGACCGCTCACTAGTCTATTTCTGCCAGCTCACACCCAGGAACTCGTTTGCACGCTCCACACGACCCGCACACGACCAGCCCGCTCCCACATGCTGGTGCAGAGCAGCACGGCGCTAATGGAGCGGCATTTTTGGCAATTTCGGCGGCCCCCGCTGTACGCTGCGAGCGTCCGCGAGCTGGGGAGGGAGGATGCCGATTTCCAGGCCGGGGACTGGGTATATAACCCAGTCGATGCCGGAGGATGAAGGCAACCCCCAGACCCAGACGGAGCACCATGAGCGACACCAAGGACACCACCGCTACGCTCGCGCAGGAGAAGGAGAAGGAGCTGGCGCTTGCTGGCTCTGAAGCCGGCGAGCCGAACCCCATGTTCCCCTCGCGCCTCGCCGAGCTCGAGGAGCCCGCCCGCCATGTCTACAACCACACGACCAAGATGTAAGCGCGACCCGTCTTGCCCAGCCCCTAACGCCAGTTCTGCTATTGTCACGGTCATCTTCTCCGGTATCGCGCTCGTGTCCGACGGCTACAACGCCCAGGTCATCGGTTATCTCAACCTGCTGTTCAAGGAACGTGAGTTTCCCCCTTGCGTAGCCAGCGCACAACTGACAGTCAGTTTACCCGGACACCTTCAACGCGACGATGAAGACGCGCATCTCGAACTCGTTCTTCATCGGTCAGATCGTGGGAATGCTCGTCTTCGGTGCATTGATCGACCGCATTGGACGCAAGTTCGGAGTCGTCCTGACGACCTGTGCTCTGATCGGTGGTATCATCATCTCATGCGCTGCGCACGGCACTTCCGAGATGGGCATGTTCTGGATGATGCTCGTCGGCCGTGGTCTGGCGGGTGTCGGCGCCGGAGGCGAGTACCCCGTGTGCGGCACGTCGTCCATCGAGGCAGCAGACGAGACCAAGACGGTGCGCAAGCACCGCGGCTTCCTCGTCGCGAGTGTCGGCGACTTTGCCATCGACTTTGGCTTCGTTCTCGCCGGTATCGTCGTCATCATCGTCCTCCAGTGCTACGGCTACGGCCTGCACAGCACGGGCAGCCACGGCTTCGAGGGCACTTGGCGAATCTGCCTTGGCCTCGGCCTCATCCCTCCTCTCGCCGTGTTCTGGGCGCGCCTCAAGATGGTCAACTCGACCGCATACCGCAACGCTGCGATGAAGGGCATGCTCGGCGTTCGTGTGTACTGGCTCGCGTTCAAGAAGTACTACCCTCGCATTATCGGCACATGCCTCACCTGGTTCCTGTACGACGCTGTCTCGTACCCGTTCTCCCTGTTCAGCTCGCAGATCATGAGCCAGGTGAACCCGCAGAACAGCATCGTGCAGAACATCGGGTGGAGCACGCTCATCAACGCCTTCCTGCTCCCCGGCTGCCTGATCGGCGGCTACCTCATGGACAAGATCGGGCGCAAGCAGACGATGGCGCTCGGCTTCGCGCTGCAGGGTATCCTCGGTTTCGGCCTCGGCGGCGGCATGGCGACCGTGCAGAAGTCGACCGCGGGCCTCATCATCTACTACGGCATCTTCCTCGCGCTCGCCGAGATGGGCCCCGGTGTCGCGACGATCCTGATCGGCGGTGAAGTCTTCCCGACCCCGCTGCGCGGGCACATGCTTGGCTTCTCGGCCGCGTGGGGCAAGGCCGGTGCCGCCATCGGCACGCAGGTGTTCACGCCCATCCAGAACGCGTTCCACGACGAGTTCAAGGGCCAGCAGGTCGTCTTCCTCATCGGCTCGGCCGTGTCGATCGTCGGCGCCCTCGCCACGTGGTTCCTCATCCCCGACATGGACCGCGAGCTCGGCTCCGAGGACGAGAAGTGGAAGGCCTACCTCAAGGAGAACGGCATCGACACGTCCGGCATCGGAGAGCCCCTTGAGGCGAGCGCCAGCAAGGCCGTCCGCAACGAGCTTGTCGAGAGCAGCGCCTACTAGACGTACGGCGTCACCAAGCTTGTGTGCTGAGCGAAGCTGCAGTGCACTCTTCCAGCCCTTCCTCCGCCTTATCAACCTGTTTCAGCTAATTTTCTTGTCTGCCTCTGAAAAGCGACGTTTCAGTCGCAAAATCTTGCCGGTACCGGTGTACCGTTTCATTCACTATATATTCATCCTGTTGTAACCAGAAAACCCATGCACGATTGTGAACGACACATGGCTTTGCTCCCCCGCCTAGCCACTTCGGTGATCAGTGATTGATTACGGTAGTTGCAGCCGTCGTTCGAGGCTCGTTTCCACAACACGAGAATCCTTAGTACTTGTAGCGAAGATGGAGACGAGAGTGAGGCGGTGTGATATGACTTCCAGAGATCCGGGCGTCATACAGGCCGCGGATGAAGTACCGAGCTGTTGGATGGGCTTCCCTCCAGAGCAGTATTTGGTCTTGCGTAAGCTTCAGAACCCAGCCTCATTTACCTTGCTGGCGCCGCCGCGGTGGACGCGGGCGCTTGTCGATAAACAGGGTCGAATGAACGCGGATCAAGAAGAGCGCGAGCCAGGTGTGGAAGTGGATATCGCTCTGGCTCAACAGGCTGCGGACGCCGCTGTCTTCGTCAAAGACTGCGGCTTGGATGCGGAAGTCGCGAGCACACTCGTCTTTGATGCAGAGGAGCAAGTTCCCATAGAAGCACGCCTCGAAGCTCTTCGCCTGGGCCACGCTGTGCGACAGCTGAGGCTCAGAGCTGCCCCTTAAGCCCGCATCACCGAAGGCGGTCTCCACTAGCAGCTGGAGCAGTTCCCACATGTCGATCAACTCAGCCTTGAAGCGCCCGACATCGGCGTCCAGGCTTTCGTCCAGCCAGCTGTCGAACAGCCCCTTTGTGGCGTCCAAGTCGACTTTGATACCATAGTGAACAGGCCGAACGGGACATCATCGGTGAACCGGTGGGCCAGTACTATGGTCGCCATTGTGTGGGTGAGGGGAAGAAGTCTCGGCTTCCCATTATGGACGACGGTTCCAGGGTACTCGAAACGGAAGATGAAGTCGGCCCACTTTGCGCAACTTCTGCCGTGTTGAGCAGGGTCTTCGCCCTTGTACTGTCCAGCTCTATGCACTGTCAGAGGCTGCCATTGACGCCCGGCAGGTCCGATCTGCCGCGGTGGCCCAACTCTAGCGTGTCCGCACCGTTTCCACCTGGTGAGGGGCCTTGCCTTCTTATCTCGACGACGAATGCACCCTCACTGATTGAGGATCCATGGAGCTAGCAGCGCTCCACGGGTCCATATCCCACCCGGTCGGACGTGCGGGGCTCCAAGCCCAGCTGTCGTCGAGCCATTCTATGTAGAGCTGTGGTGACAGGACAGGAAAGCCTTGGCGCTCGGCGATGTCAGAGATAAGGCACAGCGTGCTGGACGGTGAAGGTCAAGCCAGGAAGATCGGACCGCGGTGCAGAGTCACGTGATCTACCTGTGACAGGACGCGGGCCATTCTGTCAAGCATTTCCAACTCGTCTCTCCCTCGTTGTCACATTGGAGGCCGCCAGGAACCAGGTCCGCTGCACGACGCGACGCGCGTCAAGCTGATCGGCTTCGGCTTCATCGCACCGTGGTACACATTAGTCATGACATAGTACATCTATAGATCGTCCGTGATAGTCCGTCTGCGTGTCTAGTTTGGCTTCGGCATGGAAGCGTTGTAGTACTCGCACCTGTCGAGTGTAATCTGGTCGAAGCGCTCCACGCCGAGGACGCCGTGGAGGATCTTGTCGATGATGCGGCGCATGTCCCACCCGAGGTCTCCGTTGGCCGTCTTCCAGGTCCAGAACACCCAGCCGGCGACCATCTCGTACGCCTGCAGCTGCGCGAGCAGGCTCTCCTTGACCCACGTGACGCGGTCGGGCTCGTCGCCCCAGCCGGGGCACTGGCCCGGGTTCTGGACGCCCTCGACGCCCTCGAACCAGGAGCACGAGCCGCCGCGGGCGGGCGCGCCGAACTCGGCGACCATGACGGTGTAGTACTTGCGCGCAAAGTCGACGAGGGCGTTGGCCTGCTCGCACTGCGACTTGAGGACGGCGGCACCAGTCCAGTTGGCCTTGCTCGGCTCGAAGATGGCGTACAGGTGGCGGTCCATGGCGACGTTGGGGTCGCCGGTGACGTTGCGGAAGTCGCCGTAGCGCTCAGCGCCGTCGAACGAGTCGTGGAGGAGGACCGTGACGTTCTGAATGCTGGGCTCGGGCAGCGCGCGGATCGCCGCGTGCGCGTCGACGTAGAACTGCTTCAGGAACTGCCGTGCCTCGTCCTTGCGCTCCTCGGGCAGGCGCGGCTCGTTGACGAGCATGAGCGACTTGAGCACGCCGCCGTACTTGGGCTGCGTGAACTCACGCGCGGCGACGAGCAGCGCGTCGATCGTCCGCTTCTTGTTCTCCTCGCTGAAGAAGAACCCGGCCCGGTCCGTCTTGTGCCCCGAGTGCGCGTCCAGCGACTGCGGGCCAGGCACCGCGTGCATGTCCAGCATGACACGCAGGCCGTACGTCTTCGCCCACTCGAACGCCTTCTTCAGCGTCTCCCACGTCACACTCTGCCCGCGGTACGGCTCGTCGCCGACAGTCGGGATGAACGTCCAGTAGCCCACGGGGATGCGCACCGTGTTCAGACCCGCCGCAGCGATCTCGGCAAAGTCCGCCTCGGTGACCCATCCGCGCCAGTGGTTGTCGATGTACTCGCGGTTCTGGTCGTACGTCTGGGCCATCGTCCACTCGTCGACCCAGCCCTTGCCAGAGCCGAAGCCGCCGCCGTCGGCCGTGAGCCAGCCCTCGTAGACGAGCCAGCCGCCGAGGTTGACACCACGGACCTTGTCCAGGCCCTCGACCACGGACGGGTTGTCGATGGAACCACTGTTGTTGAGGATAGTTGGCTGGGGCAGGGCAGTCGTCGTGTTCGTCGGCAGGGCAGTGCCGTTGGTAGGGACGACGGTGCCGTTGGTCGGAACGGTGGTCACGTTGGGCGAGGTCGCCGTCGGCGGCAGAGTTGCGTTCATCGACGGCACCGCGGTCAGGTTCGGCATCGTCGAGGTCGGCACCAGCGTCCCGTTGGGGGGGAAGCCAGTCCCCGTGACCCCGCTGGACGAGACACCAGTCGTGAGGCCGTCGCTCTGCTGGGCGTCGGTCGCATTGAAGGGCGGAACGTCCGTGCCCTCGGTGGAGGTAGGCACGCCGGTGATGCTGGCGTCGGTGGAGGTCGCATTCACGGATGTAGCGACCTCAGTGTCGCTGGTAGGAGGGGCCAGAGGGTCGATGCTAGAGGAGGAGGAAAGAGGGTCGGCGGAGCTGGTCGCGAGGGGGTCGATGCTGCTGCTCGTGACGAGGCCGGTCGAGCTGGAAAAGGGTGCGGACGACGCGACGAGGAGTGAGGCCTCGCCCTCGCCCTCGTTCGCCGAGGAACTCGCAGCTGAGCTTGAGGTTGAGGTGAAATTAGGGTCTGGGGTGGAGGTGACGACTCCGTCCGCGGTGTCAGGAACGGCGCCGTCTGTGCCGGAGCTGGGCGTGACTTCGGGGACCGTTTCGCCCTC
This sequence comes from Trichosporon sp. PB005A, assembly GCA_023630055.1. Classification (NCBI taxonomy): domain Eukaryota; kingdom Fungi; phylum Basidiomycota; class Tremellomycetes; order Trichosporonales; family Trichosporonaceae; genus Trichosporon; species Trichosporon sp. PB005A. The sequence goes on from JAMALZ010000007.1 coordinate 736,926, forward strand.
CTGAGTGGGGTCGGGCGACTGCGTCGGCGCTGCGTTGTGCTTGCCGTCGACGAGCGTAGGCATGCTGCCTGCCCCGGTGCTGCACGAGCTGGCAGGGAACAGCCACGGCGCCCACTTGCGCAGGCCGCCGCGCTGGTCGCCGCGCTGGTTCTGCAGCTCGCGCTGGAAGTCAGCCCAGTTATCGAACTGCCTGCGCTGGCCGTTCACCTCGATCTCGCCCTCAAAGTCGTGCAGGTCGGCTGGTGGGTCGCAAGCGTCGAAGGGCTGGCGCCAGCCGCCAAACGGCCATCGGCTGCCTTCGCCCTGGCGAGCGTGGAGAGCACCGTCGGTGACGCCCTCAGGGTGGATAGCGGCAGCATAGGCGCCGGTCGCAGCCGCGATACCAGCAATGGCGTGCAGCTTCATGGTAACGAGTGTGGTGAGAAACGAGTGTGGGTTGTCGGATGGGAGAAGTCGGCCTCACTGCAGCCCTGCTGCTTTTGTAGTCCGGTGAAGGTCAGTGAGAAGTTGCGAGGAGAGAGGGAAGCAAGGACAAAAGTCCGCCAGCGTGCTGGTGCCGGGAGGCGACGGCAGGGACGGCAGGGGTGAGGGGGCACAAGGTGCAAGTTGCAAGGCATGCAAGGCATGCAGCGTGCGAAGCGAAGGCGGCGCGAGATGCAAGGAGGGGTGCATGTCGGCGGCGACCACGGAGAGGGACGAGGGAAGGCAGGCAGCTGAAAAGGGCGAGTTTGAGCTTGAGCCTGTTTGGGCCGTCCGCGATGCGAGCGGCGCGAGTGACCCCGCAGGAAGTGCTGGAATTCGGTCCACCGATCCCACCGAACTTCCTGGGGGCAGGCGTAAGCGGCGTCGATTGCACGAGTGAGTGACCTGCAGCGTCGCACGCTCTCCGCGCCGTGTGTGACCGCTACTGCTGCGCGCGGCTCTCGCATGCCGCATGCGATGCGCACATCGCCCTTGGTGCATCGCACATTCTCTCGAGCTGTGTCAGGAAGGGCTGGCGAGGAGATGAGGTTTGGGGACTGGACAATTGTGAGTACCTTAACTCTATGCCGTGTTGCTCAGTTCCCGCTGAAAAGAACGAGCGACGTGCTGAAGACTGGCGGGCCAGTTGGCTGAGTTGGCCCAGTTGGCTGAGTTGGAGCTTCGTGTTTCGAGCGTGCCTTTTCACGAGCGATGGCTGCATTTGGAAGGCGCAGGCCGGGGACCGCCGGGGAAGCGCCGATGGCCGCTGCGTGGACGGCCTGCAGTGAGTCTGCGGCGGGCTTACGCATCGCTCTCGCCGAGCTTAATAGTTGTGGAAAGTTCAGCACACGGTCGACGATCGAATGAGACCGCAGGCGTGCACTGCGTCATCGCCGCTTGGCCACCGTCGGCGGCATGAAACACGACGGACGCGCGCTGAAACCCCAGGATGGCACAGGACATTCCAGGAGCAAGGGCCAGGAGAAACCCAGGATCATCCAGGAGTGTGCAGGAGAAAGCACCAGTGCGCAGGGTGTCAGGCGTCCGTTGCTAGGCAGGCGACTTCTGCTTGACGACTCACCACACCAAAAGCATGCAGCATAAAGCGCCGTCGCGACCTCGGACGCGAGCAGACCAAGCACCGAGGGCTCCGGCGCCCGTCAGACGGTACCATTTGGGGCGTACGACGCTCCTCGACAGTTTTTGGGTCGGCCGGCTCGGTGGCCCCGATTCCCAACAACGCCGACGTGCTCTCGCCGCCCAGTGTCCCACGACCCACCATTCCCGTCTGTGACACGCAACGCATGGGATCATTGGCCTCTTTGGGAAGGCTGTGGGCTCCAAGGACCGAAAAGGGGCCGGCGGTGCCACCAGGCGATGCACTGGGACCCGATCGACGGCGGCCTGTATCTGACGAGCGTGAATTGTTGGGTCGCGCGATCACGCAACATCAACGAAATGACGAGAGAGTACCGTACCCATGCTTGTGGGCGGCGCAGACGGGCGAGTGGGTCGGGAGGGGGCTTCATTCACGAGCCTGGTGCGGGTTTCAGGAGGAACCCGGGTAGAAACCTTATTCCTTCATGTTTGGTGGAGTGCGATCCTGCCCCGTCACGTCGGACGCGTCTTGTCGTATCGCGTTGCTCTGCCCGGCTCGCGTCTCGCTTTCAAGCACGGCAACACGGGCGCTGGGTGAATACGCGCTGAATGCAGATGAATGCGGTCCTGGACCGCAGAACCCGGTGCCCTGCGATCCACGCGATGCAGAAAGTTCGGTGAATCGAAGCACTGCTGATGCGCGACTTGAGGTACAGGGGACGCATGGGCTGCAGACGATGCCCGGCGCACAGCGCGATGCTCGGCGGTGAAGCGCCGTCGGCGTGCCCCCGTTGCTTCGTCGGCGTTTGCCAGGCACAACGGCCACGTCGGACGTGCACTTGCAGGACTGCAGGCGTGCACCGCCTTCCCCAGAGTTCGGATCCGCACCGCTCGCCCTGCGCTCGCCATGACCGGCGCCCGTCCCACGCGCAGTTCATGTCATCTTGCCTCGGACCTCGACGTCTTCCCTCACCGTCCCTGTGCCTCCCTGCAGGACGGCGCATTCATTTCTCCAAGCAAGCTGGGTTTGGGTACACTTTGGGCCGTCCCGAGCTAGGTTTTGCGCTATTCACAAAGGGCCCACCATGCACCCGCTCTTCATTCAGGCGGCGGTGGTGCATGTGGTGCTTGTTGATGTGTTGGCTGCATCCTCATGTGTCAGGCGTGGGACTGCAGGCAGGGCATGCCACCATTGTTGACGACTGTGTCATCTGCGCGCCCACGCTGCAGCGTAACGATGGCAGCATCTTCAAGCCATTCTAGTCTGCAACGTCAGAGAGTGAATCGCGTCGGACAGCGACGGCCCACAGCCGACAAGCCTAGCTACCTGGTGGTTAGTGACCGTCGTTGTGGAACGGCACATGCTCAAGCACAGGCTCTGATGCCTAGTGCCGACGCTTCTCGGGTCAACCGTGTATGCTTCATGTTTCGGATCAGCGACGGTGTTTCGGAGTGATGAAGCTGTCTGGACCAGCTCTCAGCGTACTCTGCCTGCCGGGGCAAGCGCCGAAGTGCCCAGCTCTCGACAGCGCGGGACATCGAAGGCCGTGGTTGCGCAGTGACGGAAGATGCTTAAAGGATGAAGGGGATAAGCGCAGCGAGGGAGCCGGGAGCCGGACGACGTGCACTCGAATGCGGCACTAGTTGAACCCAGTGTATTCGGAGGCGGGTGTGTTGAACTCTGTTGGCGCGTGTCAGGAGTTCCTACAGTCAGGTGCGGGACGGACGTCGAACGACGGCGCGCAGCACATGTTCAGCTGAGGCCGTAGAGGCCCGCCGATTTTCCGATATCGTTCCGCGCATGAGCGCACCTCCACCGCCGGCCACGTGGCCGGACCTCCACCTTTGTCGTTCTCCTCCTCCACCTCCACCTCGTCGCCACCCAGCATCGAACTCAACCCGCCCGTGCTAAAAAAGTCTGCGTCTGACACACGACACGTTCAAGCCGCCCGGCATGGCCGACACCGAGGAGACTCAACTGTCGCTAGACGAGTACTCCCGCTACGGCCGGCAGATGATCCAGCCTGGCTGGGGCCTTGAGGGTGAGCTTTAGAGCGTTTGCCGTAGCTGACAGAAAGGGCAACTGAAGCTGAAACGGGCTCGGGTCGCGGTCGTTGGTGCTGGTGGTCTCGGATGTCCAGCGCTGCAGTATCTCGCTGGTGCTGGTGTCGGTGAGCTTCCCTCTGCGGGTGTGCAGGGACTGATGGCACAGGACGACTCACCATCATCGACCACGACACCGTTTCCGTGTCAAACCTGCATCGGCAGGTGCTGCACGGCGGCCGAGCGGGGATGAACAAGGCGCAGAGCGCTGTCGAGGCTCTCCGAGCGTGAGCAATTCTCTTCATACCTGACTGACCGCAGACTGAACCCGCACGTTTCGTACACCCCGATAGCCGAGCCGCTCCTACCATCGACAGCGCTGTCGCTTTTGCAGGGCCACGACCTGATTCTCGACTGCACCGACCGGCCGGCGACGCGGTACCTCGTTTCCGACGCCGCGTGCTCTCTTGCCATCCCGCTAGTCAGTGGGGCGGGCATCTCGACCCTGGGCCAATGGAGCGTGTATGGTCCGCCGGGGCGGCGCGCATGCTACCGGTGCGTGTGGCCACGCGCGGGCGTGTCGCAGTCGTGCGCGGACGCAGGCGTGTGGGGCCCGACAGTCGGCATAGTCGGCGCTGCGATGGCGGCCGACGCCCTTGCAGTCCTGCTCGGGAACGACGAGCCGGGGCTCAAGTGCCTGCAGCTCGGCGGTAGCCCGATGGTGCGCACGGTGAAGGTGCGGCCGCCGCGGGTGGGCTGCCCCGGCTGCGCGCTGGTCGGATCGCCGCTCGACGAGGACGCCGAGGAGTACGCGCAGCTCTGCGCCGTGGAGACCGACGACGGGTACGCCCAGGGCGCGGAGGGCGAGCGGATATCGGCCGCAGAGCTGCACGCGCTCCTGCAGGCCAGCGCTGTGGTTGTCGACACTCGACCACCGACAGAGTTCGCCATCTGCGCCCTCCCCGGGACGACAAGTGAGTGTGCATAGAAGGCGGGGCTGATACATTACAGACATTCCCCTGGAAGACATTCTGAAGCGGCCAGAGGAGATCCCCGGCGACGGCGAGGTCACGTTCCTCTGCCGGAGAGGGAACGACAGCCAAGTCGCGGCCGCCAAGCTGCGAACGGCTGGGCGGCCTGCAAGGGACGTCAGGGGCGGGCTGGTTGCTTGGAGCCGTGAGGTAGACAAGAACTTCCCCGTGTACTGATCCGGAGCCTCGATGAAAGGCCCAATGCACGCACGTACGCTACGGGGACAGGGCGCAATGTAGGCCGATGCTTCAACCGAGCAGGGCTGCACCGGTCCGTTGTCCGGACCGACTGGCATGCTGGCGGCCTTCCACCTTCACTGTATGAACGGGGTCGATGCATCGCGGATGACGGACTGAAAGTCAGGCTTCGGTGGCTCTTCGAGTTTGGGCCGACAATTGCAGCGGCTGCGCGGAACAACCGGACGGCCAGCATCCAGCTGGGCAGGACTACCCGTTTATCGTAGCAGCGAGTGGACGAGCTAGGAATCGAGTATGTAACAATTCTAAGATCACGGACGGAGACGGATCTCTTCCGATTTGCTGTTTCCCACGAGTGCGCCCCACCGTCCCGGTCAAGAGCGAGAGAGACCCTCGCCACACACACCCGCAATCGCTCTACCTGTGCTTCACGCCCTCCTTGCTCCTGTTACGCGGATACAACGTTCCCAGCCTTGTTTGATAGGCGACAGTGAGGTCATGCTCAGGGAACCGCGGGAGTCGATGAGAGACTTACTCCCTACCGAAGACGCCGCTGCCTGTGATGAAGAGTATGGGCGAGCGGAACGCTTTGGCTTCATACCCTCGATGCGTGAGCATGGTTACAAGATGTAAGCACTATTGTAACTGGCAATGGAGGACCATGGCCGCCTTGCAGCAATCCGGGGCAACCGTTGCGTAGCACGAGAGTATGTCCGCAAGAGGAAGGATGACTAGTGCCATCGCTTTCCTCATGGGACTGGTGCAGGGAGCGTGTTCTAACACAGATCACTCCTGTCTTTATGAGCTAGGAGGGCAGCGCGGCTCCGCCGGGGAGTCAGAGATGGATGGCCAGAGTTCAGACACAGTCGTTAGGAACATAGCCGCAGGGGTGGCACGAAGGCTCCCGAGCAGCGCTGCTATGATGGAAGCTATGAGCCACGACGTAAGATTCGTACAGCACATGAGCCCATTGGGTCCACTCCACGAGGGCTCGGTGTGCGCTCCTCGCCGGGATGCTTGGACAGCCGAAACCCTAGGACACACCAGCGTCGGTGCTGCTCGTCTTCCACTACCGTTCCCTGTGTGATGTGGACGGGAAATGCATGCAACTCTGTTGAGCAGCCGGTTGCCAGCTGGGTTTTGGTCACTTGCAAGGTATGGCGTCTCTTCTGTTGAGATATAGAGACCTAGGCAACCTTGAAGTGGCGCCGCGGTGCCGTCCCTGTGTAAGGCCCCGCCTTATCGTGCTCACTATGCATCGCTCTCCTACTCCCTAACATCTTCTTCACCCCATCGCGAAGCAGTTCCGAAGCATGCCTTGTCTGCGGTAGCAAGAGCAGCGAATCAACGTCAACAGAGAACAACCGCAATGGCGGAGGTTGCGGACCGAGCAATCTACACGGTCGTACCTTACTTAGTCCATGATGAGGTTGACGAGCGGAGATCACGTTCGCCAGAGGGTGTCCTCAGCAATCGCCTCTCACGTGCACATCCGTACTGTAGCGCGACGCCTGTACCATGAAGCTGGGGACGAGAGAGAGACGCAAGAGTAGTGTAAGTTGATCAACGTTATCATCCGGCAACATCACGCCAGGACTACCGATTCAGGTACAATCTGCACGATGTTAACTCTTGCCGCGTTGTGCGATGTGATCGACTGCAGCCCTGTGACGCGTTATGAGACGTCATCGACTAAAGCCCTGTGACGCGTTGTGCAACGTCATCGACTACAGCCCTGTGACGCGCTGTGGGACGTCATCGATTGCAGCCCCGTGACGCTCGCCGAGCCCCACAGGCACCTCGCTGGATGGAGTCATCGGCCAGCCGAGCTTATCGGTCACAGCGGCTTTCCAGATTCGGCACCTATAAATACTATACAGCGAGCGCTTGCCCGATCCGAGACCAAGTGCCTGCCAAAGGCTGGGCAGCACGTACGGCTGTAAATACTATACAGCGAGGGCTTGCCCGATCCGACATCAAGTGCCTGCCAAGGGCTGGGCAGCACGTACATTATACGAGTCACATGCTTAGAGGGAGGTGGAGCAAAGCTAAAATTGTTAAGCTCACAAGCATGTAGAGCAAAGCTAAGGCGAGTATGCTCACGTGCTTGTGGAGCAAAGCTAAAACGAGTGTGCCCCCGGTATGTGGAGCAGAGCTTAAACGGGTGTGCTTATCTGCTTGTGGAGGCAAAGCTAAAACGAGCGTGCTCATCTGCTTGTAGAGCAAAGCTAAAACCATTGAACTTACGAGCAAACCTACTACAGTATGGCCGGTATGCCCACATGCTGTGGGGCAAATCTAAAACCGTTAAGGTCACATGCTTGCAGAGCAAAGCTGAAGCCAGTATGCCCGCCTGCTTGTGGGGCGAAGCTAGAACCAGTGCGCTCAGCTTTTACGTTCTGGGATTGTTACTAGCGTACAGCGGACGCCGCGCTACCGGCTTCCCAGCTGCCTCGTTGATGTCGTCACTGCTAGGCTACCGTCCCCAGCTCACGACACGCACATGCACTGGTGAGTTACCAGCGGTTCCGCGGCATAACTCTATGCCGCCCGCCCGTCATCCACTTCCGAGGGCAGCCTCTCGACAGCGTTAACGATGAATCTCGCTTCCATCTGGGACCGTTACGCATCATCACAACTCAGGAGCACCAGTTCAGGGCAGTTGCCGAGCATTTGCTGGGAAATTTGAAGCGCGCATGATGCACTCACGCCCTCTGAGTGTCTGTGCTTCTACGCTGTGGTGATCACCGCGTGGAGGAATCACTGTCGCCACCGCATGCACGAGAGAGCATCGAAAGATCAGACTAGCCAGCGGGCGCTTAGCTGTGAAGCGTTACGGATTCAGGGACTGATGTAGACCAGGCACGTCCGGATGTTTGATCAGCAGATCCCTGTCAATGCTGTCATCACGCGACCAGCCACCATCCAGGGGCTGCGGCCTTCATGTCATGTGGTGTGTTATCTTTTAGATCTACGTCAGGTGATGCTCGACCTCGGATCATGTGCCGATTGCCAACCCCGTGACCATCCGGATCGGGGGTTGCAGAACCCAAAATCGCGACTCCTGGCGTCGAATACAGTAGCATGAGTGTCCCTCGCTGCCCAGCGCGTCCGATTCACATCTTTCGGATCTTCGGACTATCATAGTGTCTTGACTGACAAGGCGCACTGGGTTCTTGGGCGATTCCGTAGGAACGATCTTCCGAATGACTAGAAGATAACATCATTACTGATCTACGGATCTACAGACCATCGTTAAGTAATGCTGTTATCTGGGAGGATCGGGTAGTGATACTCCGGGGCCCCGGAGGATCCACTTTCCGAGCCCTCTTCGAAGATCGTTCGTCTATGTCGTGACACATAGCCGCTGTCGGGAAAACACAGCGCGCGCGCGCGCGCGCTTCTCTGGCGGCGGGCGGTATGGGCTACTTGGCCTTCGTGCAGATCATGCCCCGAAAGGTTCCACGTGAAGCCGTGCCTCGTTCCTGCTCCACTAGTTTCGAAGCTGACGCGGGTATCCGATACGAACTACAGTCAAACTCTCTTTTTGAGCTCGGTACGCCATTTAACCTCGATACGAACCTTCGGTACGAACCTACGGTACGGTACTCCAATTCGGGCCCTGCACCTCAGGTGCTGAGCCCCGGCCCACCATGACCCGATGACATGCGGTCAACCTATCAACATCGTATCGGGCGTGAGGTATGCAAAGAGCCGTTCCCTGTCAGCACTTCGATGGTATGCTCGTGTGCTACGCTATACGCAACGTATACAGTGATGGGCATGAAGGTTGTCCTCAGGGTCGTGAGCCAGAGAGTGAGACCGCAGAGTGAACCCTCGAGCAGATCAGCAGCGATCATTTGGTGCGAGCAGAATCCGCTGAGGCGTGGACAACCTTTTCAACATGGTAGGTAGGCGACACCTGGTAAGATCACCACTGCATCACGTGTGGACTCGTAGATGAAGTCACCTGCCAGAAAAAACTGGTCCCGGCATCTTCCGATTAGGTTCATGGCAATGCAACAAGTGATCATGGAACTCATCCTTATAGGCCGCATCTGATCATGCAGTGACGCAACACCTCCTCTTATAGTTTATCAGATGACGCGACAGACAAACCGATAACAACGCGGCTGTTTATCAGGTGATACAACACGTCATCCTAAACTTGGCGGCGCTCACCAAATGACGCAACACCGATAACTCGCAGCTGATAGCCAGATGACGTACTTATCATTTAGGTTGCGTGCGCTCACCAGATGACGGAACACCTTGTCAGATACCTGGGGTGCTGATCATGAAATGACGCAACACCTGGCCTTATAATCCGCGGCTGATCATCAAGTGACGCTACTGCGACTCAAACCTTGCGCCTAATTGGAAGTAACACAACACTTGATGCCCAAGTGACGCAACACCTGGACACCAAGTGACGCAACATCAGAATACGGTTTCAAGTGACGCAACACCTGCTTACGATTGCGAGTGACGCAACATCTGCGTACGGTTCCAAGTTACGCAACATTACGGTTTCAAGTGACGCAACACCTGCTTACTATTTCGAGTGACGCAACACCTGCGCACGGCTTCAAGTTACGCAACATTACAGTATCAAGTGACGCGACGCGACACGTCACCTCATGACTTATGTAAGCAGCACGTACGCACCGACCACGTTCTGGAAAAGCAAGACTGCGAACATTTCAATCTGCCACGGCAACAAGTGCTACCCAGATGCCCCATCTGCATGCGTTTGGTGCCCACCCGGAAGCTCACCAGCGAGGCTCGCACTGATGTCGGCCCGATGGCTCATCAATAGTGCATCCTTCCTGCACAGGAGAACTCACCAAATGAATGCTGTTCCTGATAGGTTCAGCCCACCGAGGTAAACATAGGAGTATGAGATTAAGCATGTAACTAGAACATGCATGCTACGACAGCTCGTCTCCTCGTATCATGACTCCGACAGCTCGTATCATGACTCCAACGGCTCGTCTCATGACTCCACCCGATTACTAGGTGACGCAACGCGTCGTCACAGGACTAGCACACCTGATTACGAAGTGACGCAACACCCCATCACTTGCACCCCAAATTAACAAGTGACGCAATACTTCATATCAAGACTGGCACCCCCGAATGTCAAGTGACGCAATATCTCGTATCATGACTGGTACCCCCGATTACCAAGTGACGCACTATCGCGTCCCGTGACTTGCGCCTGCTTATCGGGTGACGCAATGTCTTCTAACAGCAAGTATTTAAGGATTGGAGGTCAGGCGGCGTTGAGCATGCCTGAAGCCCCCCGGCTACACGCTGCTGTTGCAGGTCACAAACGCGACCAACGGCGTGGAGGCGTCCGCCCTGAACCGCTTCTGCATTGTACATTGCGGTGTCCAGGCGAACCGGGTGCGTGCAGAACGCTTCATTCTGAGGGCTGAAGTTGTGACAGTGGGCATCGTTGCGTCACTCAGCAGTGCGAAACGTTCATGACGTATGAAACAAGGGGTTCAGTTTGTGTTAAGCTCATTCTGGAGAACGCTTCACTCTGAGCGTTGAAGACGTCACAGTGGGCATCGTTGCGTCAGTCAGCAGCTCACTCAGCAGCGCGAAACGCTCATGACGTATGAAGCGTACGGTTCCAGATTGTGTTAAGCTCATGTATGGAAACCCGTCAGTCTGAGCACTGAAGACGTCACAGTGGGTATCGTTGCATCACGCCGCAGCGCGGAAGGCCATGACGTATTATACATAAGGTTCAGCAACTGGATGAGGTTCTTTACAGTCTGAGCTTAACCCAATCCGGGAGTTATGATATTTCAAGATATAGATAAGATTCGGCTGTTGTTCGTGTCGATCCAATTTCGTAAGCATTTCGTAAGCAGTTCAGGGAAAAAGTGAACCGTGTTTCGCCTTGGCTCCATCAGGGAACCACAGTCAGCTGATCAGCATGCTGTAATAAAAGCTTGGAGCTAGGAGCGTCGTGCGCCAACCCTTAACGCCTCCGGTCCAGGAACATCCTTAGAGATCGTCATGACGCTCAGGGACACTTCAGAAACAACGGAGCAGCTTTGGAATCAGCCTTCAAGGCAACCATCTGTCGCCGGCCGCCAGCTAGGCAGGCTCGGAGGGTCTCTAGTCTGCGGCCCGAAGCCTCAGTACCGAGACCCTTTGTACACCCCTTATGCAGCGCCAAATACGGCTCCAGCAAGGCATCTGTGCTCGGGTGGGCTCATTGTCCCCACGTGATAGCGAAAGCCGACGATGCGATGTTGATGTTGGACGAATGCCCGACGTAGAACAGACGGTGGCAACCGCGCGTGACGGCGGGCTCAAATGTCCGTGTCCCAATGATGTAGTTTCGGAGAGTGACAGACAAGTACAAACTGAGAGCTTGAACACGTTCTGATGACATTGTCGAGTGGTCACTACCAACGATTGCATGCTATAAGCGGCAGCCTGGGCGCGTTCATTGGTCTTGACAACACTAACTTCGACAACGATCAGCACTGACGCATCCTTACTTGTGATCTACTGTGTTACGGGGCGTGCTTGCAGGCACCATAACCGGCTCTCCGTTAGTGACCAGGCCGTGAGAATTACAGTTTCTGCTTAGAAGTAGAACTGCTTTACATTAGGTCTACTAAGAAAGTTACCCATGAAAGGTAGAAGAGCGGACGCGAGGAAGGACAGGAAGGGGTAAAGGACGATGTGAGCAAGAAGAAGGAGACTCACGGCGGGAGGGATAAGAGCGAAAGAGGCGAGAAGAATGGGAAGAGTCCAAATGGACGAGAAGGGGGGGCAAGCTTCACAGCGCATGGGATCACGCAAAGTTTCAAAGCGCTCGTACTTTAGTTGACCCTGCTGTCCTTGCCCTGGTCATTGTATGCGTCGCTCTCCCACGTATCGCAAGTAGTGTACCATTTTGCGATATTGCCTTGCGCAAAGTTCTCGCAATGCCACGAAGTGAGCTCTGTCCCAGCAGGGAGACTGTGAGGACACACTTTGCAACAACCACGATAGCAGTTTGCTTCGGCTTCATTCTGAGGAGCATCGGCATGCACGAACTTGACGGAAGCGACAAGATTGGGACTCAGGAAGCTTCCGCTGCGCATGAAGTCCACCGCGAATCCCCGTTGCCAGGACATGTTCTGCCTCGTCCATGCAACATGACACGCGCCTGGAAAGCATTAGCTTCAAACACGACAATTTTATGCCCCTACAGTACCTTGCGTCCAGGTGCATCCGGTTGAGGAGTACTGCGACCAGCATGTCTTTCCAGCTCAGGCCGATGGTAGGGCCAATAGACGCGATCGCCTTCGAAAGAGTAGCGCTAATGTCCAAGCTGAAGCTCTGGTAAGTCTCCTTCCCACTGCCCTTGTTGTAGCTCATGTCTCCGCCTAAGCAGCCAGATACTCGCTCCTCTTCCGCCTGCCAAAAGCCACCTTGAAGGACTACCCATTGGTAGTTGTCGCCATAGTGTTCCACATCACATTGCTGGAGTGCATGTCGTGTTCGAAGGCCTCGACGAGCCTTCTCCTCCTTGACTTAACTTTCGATGATGGATCTCAAGTCTGCCGTTGTGCTGTACGTCTGCTGTCACTTGACTGCGGTGCCTTGAGTTGTCTTGAAGGAGCTCGCTCCAGCGTTGTCGGATGGCGACGAGGTGTCGATACCAGCACAAGACCCATCGTCGGTGGTTAAGGTGTTCTGGAACTCGATCAAGACCTCTTCACCTGCAATATCGTAGATACCACTTGCCAAACGACCGAAACCCTCTTCGTTAGTGAGCTAATACAGCTCGACCGCATAGCGTTTGCGGCGAGAGGCCCGGCTGTCACCCAAAGTCATGCCGTACATTTCTGAGTGGTCGAACACATCCTTTGTGTTGTGGGCGAAGAAGACGAATTCGTTGTAACGGATCTCACCAGGCTTGAGGACTTTCCTCAAGCAGTACTCGCTGGGTCCGGCCCCTTTGGTGGCGCCTTTGATGTTGCTGCAAAACTCCTCGCGCAGTTTTCCAATCTCATCCTCGTTGTACGGTCCCACTCTACCCCAGCAGCGCCCCGGCCCTGACCGGATCTGAGTTATGAATGCTTGACTTCGTATAGCGTATAGGGAACTTACGGGTAGCGTATGTTGCTTACAGTCACAGTTGGTGCGGTCGAGTCGGGGCCGGCTCTATGCGTACGGCTTGCTTGCTATGGGTACCCCGAAGAGGCACCCATTGAGGCGACGCGGGCCCCGAAGCCCGCCGCCGCGCTGGGACCGACACCGGCACCAATCCCCGCCGCCTAGCGCGGTGCGCCGCCGCCCTCGCGCTTGAGTCAGTCGATATACTCGGTTTGCAGGCCCTCGAGGCGCTCGCCCATCGTGCGGCCCTCGCGTGGGACGAGACCCGCGGACAGCCCCTCGACGTCGATGAGCTCCTTGAGCGTCTTGGCAATGCGCTTCGAGTTGAGGAACGCGACGACGAGCCTCTCGGGCGCGAGCTTGAAGAGCAGGTAGCGGCGGAGACAGCGGGGACTAAGAGAGCGAGGGTGAGAGGGAACACGTTACCTAGTGTCGACACCGCAGATGTGGTCGACACTCCCTGGAAGGTGCATGTGCGTGAAAGCTTGAAGGTGGAGTGTGACCACCACTTTCTTTTATACCGTCAAGTTGCCCAAGTCGATTCTCTTAGAACCCCGTAGTAGAGGCCGCCAGGCTCCTGGGGCATGGCGTACGAGAGCCCAATGCTCCAACTTAAACCTCAGAACAAAGAGTTGGGGCAACGTGAAAGCTTGAAAGGAACTGAGTGCCGCAACATGTCTTGCAAGGAGGAAAGTTCGCTGTATGAGTCGCGTATCGTTGCGCGGGTGAAGGACGCGCACATCGCAATGACCCTCGCTATATAACTTTCCGGAATATGCCCACAGTTCCGCCAGGAACTGGGGTGGAGATGGGTTCCCCAGAATACGCGCCGCGATGGCTGATCATGTGAGCTGTCGTCGTCAGCTTGGCGTTTATCGGATGCGACATCACCTCGTCCGCATTAAAGCCAAAGTAAATCCAAAGTTGGTGCCGGGTCACGCACACCCCTATGGATTAAGATGATCAAACCGACTAATCCAGTTACGTCATGCCGTTCCGGAGTTAGCGCACTCAGAACGTGACGAAATTGTATAAACAATGTTTGGGGCTGCGGAATGCATTGCATTGTCTCGATTATAATACCCTTGCTGCGGCCCGGTATCGGGACAGTACCATCACCCGGGAATTGATCTCCACCTTCACCGGTTCTGCAACCGTCGGACTTTCCTTCAACTACCCGAGCCGAGCGTGGTTTGTGCCATAAAGACTGGCGCTCCTTTCCGAGTTGACGTTGACGGAGTCATGGCCAGTTCAGGGAGTTGACAATTAAGTACGTTAAACTTTGGGGATCTGAGGGTGCGACGCCCGTGCGTACTACAGTATCTACAGTCCAAGCATTGCCGCATGTCCATCCGGTCAGCTACTCTGGCCAATAGACAACCAGGGCTCTTGCCACCTAAGCGCCCCTTATTCGTCCTCCCCCTTACAAATCTCATGTGGAGCCTGTGCTGACGCCTTCCGGACATCAAGCATTACGGACGTAGACACAACGGCCGAAGCTCCATGCTTAGCACTAAGAACGCGCCTTCCATAGCTTCTGCAGCTGTTTACGCCTGTCAGCAGACTGGAACTTGATTGTCCTGGACAATCAACCTATTTCAGTAGAGATGCAGGGCTAACAGGCACGACGATTGCGGGACGAATCGAGGGGTCGGGTGACCCTCGAACTTAATTCCTGCGGATACCTTCACGTCGTAGCTCCTCCTATCATGTGCAGCAAGCGGATTAAGATTCTTTTGAAACGCACTCGGCGCTTAGCTCACGTGCCCACCGACGGCCTCCCACGCCTGCCCCTCTGAGCGACCCAACTGCGTATAAAGTCATCTGCGGCGCGCGAGTCGCTCTTCTTCCACTTCTGGAGCTTCCACAATCCTCGTGACCGGCATGTCCATGTCCAACTCGACCAACATCGCCAACTCAACATCGACGTGCGCTTACGATGCTGTTTACGCGCGCGTAACCGACCCCGCCTATAATTGGACCAGCGCTTGGTACCAGTACCGGGACGGATGGTCCGGCCGGACCTCTGCGTTGAGGTCTCTCTTCCAAACGAGGGTGGGAGACCAGTCGCTCGCACTTCCGGGCTGTTTCTATATCGGCGTTCTGGACGAGACCGACGTCGAGGAGTGCGAAAAGGGCGGCGGTATGGCGGTGGTCACCACGCGGACGAGGGAGATCTTGGACGTTGACGTTTGGTTTTGTGCTTTGCCCGGCGACAGCCCATCACTGCACGCTCCCAGCCCGCCCACCGACGACGACTTCTACCGGATGAGACGCAACGTTTCCCATGACCCCATCACCTGCTTCATGCCCAGTGAGAATGCAGCAGCGCCTCGCGCCGCCCTCTCGCACTGGGTCCCGCTAGTCGCCATCGGCCTAGCATCCATCGTCGCCCTCTTCTAGTGGTCAGCAACGTTGTCCTTAAGCAACCCCGTTCCAACTCTGTCTCGACCATACGCAGCCAAACAATTCTCCCTCGACAAGCTTCACGGATCGCCCTCTAAGCAGCCCTGAACGTTGGGAGAGGACCTAAGAACACAGTTCTGGCCGCGAAATACCTCATTTGCATGTTGGCTCACCCCTTCCTGTGCTTCGCAGCGAACTGTATGCAAGAGGCTGCCTTCGCTGTCACCACATGAGTCTGTTGCACCATTGTCCGAGGCGTGTGAGGCGTGTGCACTCTCCCGATCAGGAAGCACCCGGGCTGACTCCCTCTGAGTAGCTGCCCGATATCGGAAAGCCGACAAGCTGACTGCCGACCAGAGCATGTGGTGCTGTATTGGCGTCTGCCTGCTGGGTCATTTTCACTTTGGGCAACATGCTGGCCAGCTCCAGGGCCAGTCTGTCCTGAACCCTTACCCGTGATCCGTGACCCAAGTTGGGTAGTTTCAGGGAATCCGGCGCGCCATTCCTCATCTCCTGGGTACCCTGATATCACTGCTAACGCCCTCGAGTCCTCTTTGCTCTTGGTCGCGATCACTTCTTTCGTCACTCTCCTGTAGACGCTGGACCTCTGGCTGTACACCTCACGGAGATGAACTAGTTTGTTGATCGTCTCTGAGGCCGATGGCAGCGACAAGAAGGCCAGCGACCACCATGTCATGTAAGCGGAGGGGAACGTGGGATGCAGCCAGCCATTCGGTGAATGCCGGACTTGGCGCTTTGGGAGGCACGCTCCCCCCAGCCTCTGGCGCTACGGTCATGCGTGTCTACGGTGGGCGCTTCGGGCTGTGGGCCTGTGGAGCTGGCTGGTCAGAGGCGCCGGAAGCGGAGCTCCGAGGACCATCCCCACTGGGGCCAGCGGGGCATCACAGCCCAGGCCTGCGTCGCTGGGTGACGAGGTGTGCCTCTGTTCCTGCTCCACACGTTATTTCGTGCCGAGATCGTCCTGAGCTGAGAGGTCAAGCCTTTGACGGCGCACCGGGAGCACGCTGGGACGGACAGCGCGCCAGAAGGGAAGATCCAAGGTTGGACAAAGAGTGGGTCACTCAGGGTAAATAATGCCGTTACTCGGGCCGGGTGGGCGGCCCAGCCCGATCGTCGTGTTCCTGAAGCGAAACTAAGTTGGGGGCGTTCCGAAACGACGGCACTGTCTCGGCTCGACCCTGTGGTCGGACGCCTTGCCTGACAGCAGCACACGCAACGTCGTGGAGTCGTGAGCTGCAATTTGCGTGCGCATGCCGAAATCTCCTCTCTGACACGCTTCCTATGCTTGGCTGGGTCTTAACTTTGGATGGGTCGCACGCGACGCAGTTCTCAGGAGAGCGCATCGACCCAGCATTACCCCAGCAGGCAGTCCATTGGACGTACCTGGGCGCTTTCCCAACGAACGGCTCTCAAGCCAGCTAGCTGGGCCCTAGTCAGACCACAGACAAGTCAAGGCAGGATTCCAGAGTTGTGCTCCTTCTCTACCGTGCTTCTTCTCCACGTCTCCCAGCTCCACCGACCACTATACTTCGCCCTGCCCGATGAACTCGACGTGCGTTTTCGGCGCCGCGCTGCACAGAGTGACTGAGCCATCCTCCAACCGGACAAAGTGCGACAGAGCAGGACGGCGGCGGTTGAGGTAGCCGGAGCTATAGGCTTGCAAAGCCCCTAGCGACGAGAGCTGTCGAGTCATGGTCGACACTTCCCGGCTACTTTTACCTTGGCACGTCGGTAGACACGAAGGCCGAAGAGAGCGAGATGGGCGGGAGCATGTCCATGCTTATGTCTGTCGAAAAGCGGATCATAGGCGTGATATCTGGTCTAGACGCCTCTGGCCCAGCCACCCATCTCCGCACCGAACCCACCCACCGGCGATAGTGTCAGGCAGTTGATGGTAGGTGTCGGCAGCCATCGGCTCCGGTGCAACAGGACCAGTCAAAACGCGGCTTCGAGCTAAATTGCCTCCCGGCAATGAGTTTCCTTTACGGCCGTGGGCCTTCCATGTCATGTAACGGTGTTTGAGAGAATGGAATCAAAGATGACTGAGATGCTGTTCTGCCCGGCCTTCGCTCTATCACGCTGCCTGTATGGTGCGTTCCTATCAGTCCCGGAAACTTTTCCGGGGCAAGGGCGCGAGCTCAAACGAAATGCATCCCCTAGCTGTCCCATCGTCCTCGCTCGTGAGTCGAAGTCTCCGCAGTCCGAGGCTCCCAACCGTCTTGATAACGACTTGGCAGCGCATGGAGAGAATGCTGCTGCACACACTATTGCCACAGGAAACTCGCTCATAGGGCTTGCCCCTTGGAGTAGATAGACATCTGTGCAGTTGAAGCATGAGGGAGAGGGACGAGTGATGTGGAATAAGCAGCAAAGAGAGCACGTGAAGGACCACATAGTGACGTGGGCACTCGAAGCGGAGAGACACCTGGCAGTGCTGCCGGCTCTCGCTTGGAAAACCGGCTGAGCCTGTCGCTTTGTTGCCATACATACATCAAGTAGTGCAGTGTAAGCCCAGGTAGCGTTGTCTGGTTGAACGTAGCGAGATCTCAGCGACGCATTCGTGGTTGGGAGCTGCGATCACTGAAACGGCAACATTGCATTGAGAGTCACTATGGAGTTCTTTTGTCATTTCACGCGCCTTCAGATTTCTTTGTACTTCGAGGTTTTCCTCGGTCCGATTGTTTCGATGGAGAGCGGAGACTGGGCTGCTGGCTGTTTTAGTTGTCATGGCATTCATGGCTTTCCCTGTCCGCGCACGTCCCATAATACGGCTTCATGTAGTCTGGAACCTTGTCGCACTCATCATTGGTAAGTTGGGCGTGGCTAGGGATGTCCGTGCAAGCTCCCGGTTCGCAGCAGCCTCGGTCGCAATGGGGTATAACTTCCGACCGCGGACCATCCAGACGAACCAACTTGACCTTGGCCTGTATGGTTGGCGCACCATTCAACGGGTTGCCAGCGTATGTCGTTTCGACAGCAAACCCTCGCTGCCACCACATTGTCTGTTGGGTCCACATGACGTGACAAACACCTGGGTATTGTAAGCTTTCCGGGTGACGGTGAAGCGTACCTTCCTGCCAGTTGCACCCTTGAATCGTTGACTGCGTGAAGCAGGTCTGCCAAGATTGCTCGAAGGCGAGGGTGACAGAGGCGATGGCTTTTGTCAGAGCGCCGCTCAGGCTGATGCTGGAAGTCTGGCAATACTCCTTTCCGTTGCCTTTGTTGTATTCCTGATGACCAGGCATACAGCCCGATACTCTCTCTGGCTCCGCTTCCCATTGTCCCCCTTGAAGTATGACCCAGCGTGTGTTGCCTGTCGAATCCTCTGTCGCGCACCTTTCGTAGCGGCTCCTTCTCATCTTCAGGCCACGACGTGACTTCTTGTGCTCGGTGATCATCTCATTGATAATCGACTTCAGATCGACAGTTGTGTTGAAAGTTTGATCCCACCGCACTGCGGAACCTTGAGTTGTTTGGAACTCGGAATGAGCGCCGTCCGAAGGCATTTCCGTTCCGGCGAAAGCTGCATTGTTGGAGGAGACGTCTTGGAACTCGATTTCTACGTCATCACCGTCGAAATTGTAAACCCCGCTAGCCAAGCTCCCAAAGTCTTGAGGGCTGGCAACGGTGTGGATGTCGTCGACGGAACGCTTGCGGCGCCGATTGGCGCGGTTGTCGCCAAGGGTCAGGCCGTAGAATTCGGCGTCATTCACCCAGCTGCCATGTGCATGGCCTTCCCGAGCGCACTGCGTTATGAGGTTCTCAGTGGCATCCCAGCAGCTGGGAAAGGTGTCCTCCTTGTTGTGCGCGGCGAAGGCAAACTCGTTGTTATGGTAGCTGCCGGAACTAACGGACTTCTTCAGGTAGTATCCGCCGTCTCCTCCGTCGTTGGTAGCGCCTTTGACGTTGTTGCAGAAATCCTCGCGCAACTTCCACAGGGCGTCTTCGTCGAAGTCGCCGATGTAGCCGCAGCACACGGCAGCAGCCGCGGCTTGAGCTAGTACGAGAAACGATATGTAAACGAGCATTTCCACTGAGATCAGTAAGGGCACGCGAACGATTGCACTTGGAAGGCTGCTCGGAAGGACTTACAGGACGATCACTGAGGTGCTAATAGGTCGATGGTCAGAGGGATTGTCGAGGTCTTCGGCGGTCTGTTTTATACCTTTCCGGGAGGCCCTCACCCCATAAGTGGACCCACCTATAGGCCTTTGGGCGCCTGCGCTTCAGGAGGTCTTCCGCGGGCTTGCACGACAGCATCGTGTTGGAAAAACCAACCTTCCACCTCGCAACGAGGAGCCGAGCGGTGGAGCTTCCCATCGTTGCTTCTTGCGGCAATCCTCTTGGCAGTCGTCA
Organism: Trichosporon sp. PB005A; assembly: GCA_023630055.1. Lineage (NCBI taxonomy): Eukaryota > Fungi > Basidiomycota > Tremellomycetes > Trichosporonales > Trichosporonaceae > Trichosporon > Trichosporon sp. PB005A. The sequence continues at coordinate 756,674 of JAMALZ010000007.1, forward strand.
TCTGGCAGTCGTCATCTGGCAGTCAAGCATGGGTGTTGGACTACATCAGCAGGAAAGGAGATCATGGAGCTCAGCATCAGCTGGTCTTCGGGCCTGGCAACGAGTCTTTACGGTACGCTGGACTTTGCATCTCGAGGAACGGTGCGACTTTGGTGAGACTTGACTCCAATGTTCGCGCCACGATCCCACGTGCCACACGCTGTAGACGGGTGTTTCGCGGGTGTTTCGGCCGACCATGGCACGGGGGCCTAGGCCGATCTGCAATACCAGGGAGTGCGCACGAGGCGGCCCTTTGCCGTGCCTGTCATCTGACGGTTTCAATTGTGAATTGCCTAATTTTGGCTCCGAGCTTGACGTTTGATGAAACAATTAGGTACTCGCAAATTGCCGTAACTCGGCCCAGGGTCTCGGTCGGTCGATTGCCCGCAAACACTGTACCTCTGACGCATCCGGGTCCTGGGCTGCGCTGGTTGCTTTGCGGAGTTCCTAGACAAGGTTTTTGTCGGAGCGAGATGCACCTTACTGCCTTCAGCGTTCACGCTGGGCATTTGTCGATGTGATCTTTGGGTCGCTCGCTCTTGAGACCGTGGACCGCGTGCCGGACCACCGCGCCCTGCTCGGCGTAGGTCCAAGCTAGGCAAAGCCTGGGTGGCCTCAGGCAGCGTTTGGACCAAGTCAAATGAGGTGGTTCCCAAACGACTGCGGCGACTGATGCATAGATGCTAGTGCTACTGGGTCTAGACTGTGAAGTCTAGGCGATGGAGTTTGATGGGGTACAGCATGAGTTCAATCCGTATGCCTACGGCCATCAAACGTGTCAGATCGCACGGTTCCGCAAGGCTCTCAAGAGCTCAGAGGTGCAGAATCTCTGGCAGACATTCGCTCCAGCACTAGCCTGACGTCACACCCTGACGTCGGCAACTAACCTCGTATCGGCGGTTTGCGATCATCGGCTCGGCTCCAATGGCCCTCAAATGCCGTGCTCGCCCAACCTTGGGATCCCGCAACTCAGCTGAGGCTGGGAAACGGCTCCAAACTCCACCCCAGGTGGGCAAGCAAAATGAAATGTTACTTTGCTATCACCTCTTGTTTGATTTCATTCACTTGCTATCACCTCTTGCCTGATTTCGTTCACTATCTCGACGATGGCTACCACCAACTCGACAAACTCGACATGCGTCTTCGATGAGGCCTTTCACAGGGTGACCGATCCCAGCTACAACTGGACCCAAGCCCGGCACGAGTACATGGACTCCTCGCAAGGCCGCACATCGGCCCTGAAAGATCTCTTCACGACGCGACTCGGCGATACGCAGTATTCTACCAATCCAGGCTGTTTCTATCTCGGAACGGCCACTGCGGACAAAGTCAAGCAGTGTGAGGACGGCGGCGGAATGGCCGTCATCACGTCCTACACGCACCACATCATGGACGCCGACGTATGGTTTTGTGCCCTGCGCGGGTGGAGCGGGAAAGTAGGGTCGCAAGCACCCAGTCCCCTTACAGACGATGACCTTTTCCACATGAAAGGGTTCATCAAGGGCCCGGAGCCTCTCACCTGCAACATGCCTAGCCAGAACTCTGCCGTCCCCCGTGCGGCCCTCTCACGCTGGCTGCCATTGCTCGCCGTGGGCCTCACCTCCGTCGTCGCACTTTCATAGCCGGTGCTAGCCAACAGTCGCTCAAGAGTCCGACGTCTCACTGCATCGCCAAACCGACCCCGCGCCGCCCAGCAGATCTGGAGGGGCGATCGAAAGTAGCAAAGGTCGTAGTGTGTTTCTAGTTCCTCGTCGCATAATGTACGGTAGGCATGATTGCCAAGTTGTGCAAACGTTCGCAGACTCGTGCTATCGTGGTAGGCTGACCAGTGACCTGTGTCTTGTATTCAGAACACATTGTCTTTGGGTCCGTCATTGAACCCTCGTCAGCAGACTGGCCACTTGAACATCGGCACGCTGCTATTTGCATCTCTGTATCGACAAGTTCATCATATACACGAAGCCGACGCTGTTTCCCCACCTGTGTTAGTTGAAACTCTTCACCTCGCGTTCTACCTGTCTCTGCTCGACATGTCTACAGCCAACGAAACCTGTCCCCTCGAGTCCGCCTTCCAGGCGGTGAACTCCTCCTACAACTGGACGCACGCCTACCAAACGTATGATCAGTACACAGCCGACATCGATACCAAGGATCAGCTCGAGGTCCTCCTCCTGGTGAACGCGAATCCCGGCCGGGACTTTGGATCGACCCCTGGATGCTTCTTCCTCGGCACGCTGAATCGCACGAAGGTCGAGCAATGCGAGAGTGTGGGCGGTATGGCTATCGTCAACTCACGCACCAAGAAGGCCATCGACGCCGACGTCTGGTTCTGCGGCCTGCCAGGCAATGGGTATGAGCGCAGCGGACCCCGTCCTGACTCATCGCTCGTCATGGACATCAAGAGACGCGTCGACGACGTCCTTATCACCTGCGTGTCACCACCCAGTTCGGCTGCTCTGCGCCCCGCGTGGTCGTGGGTTCCAATGCTCGCCGTTGGTCTCTCGTCACTAGTAGCATCGTTGTAAGGATTGCCCGACACCCCCGGGGGGGGGGGGGGTAGGGGGGGCTGCACACATCTGCGGCCCATCTGTGATTTCTGCATGCACGCTTGAACGACGACTAGCCGGTGGAGCCGGTGATGGTTGCTGGCCAGACGAGCAGAGATCCTGGGGCAAAACAGCGTACCTTACGACCTGGTACAGTAGCTGCATGGGTCACGCGAGTGCTCAGGTCTCGTTGCGTCACGGCAGCGACTGGGTTCCGTCGCACGAAACCTTGGTCCGAATGGGGCATTGGAAGGCTCAACGTACGTTTCAGCTTCCTCTGCTGTCACAGCGCTTCCTCGTCCGTGTACACCGCCCACTCAGATAACCTTAGTTGAGTTCAGGGGATCCCCTGCCCAGTTCCGAACCAGTTACCAGAAACGATGCGCAGGCGCAGATCCTCTGGGATCTGGGCTCTTGTGAATTGTGAAGGAATGCTCGCCAACCTGGTTCCGTTTGGCACAGCTAGCCGCGTGCTTCCGTCAACAGCTGGCCTGGGCGCCTGGGCTCGGCTTGAATGCCAGGAGTGCCAGGAGTGCCAGGAGTTCATGTGCAGCACATGCACCATGTGCGTCCATATGCTCAAGGTGGGAGGGACTGTACCTGCATACGAAACAGGGCAGGCACGCGCTACCCCAGCGACCACCTCCATCACCTCGTCATTGTGGAGTTGTGGGCAACCAACGACGTGCCCCGGCTCTGTACCACGCGTTACCCCAGCGACTTCACCCCGTGCTGGTGTGCATGGTGCCAGATCCAAAGCCTGAGCGGCCAGTCCCCATTCACGCATAATACGGCGCCAAGAGACAGCAATCACTGTGCTCGCTAGCATGAGATGCTCCCCCTCCAGGTAGCGGAGTCTTTGATGAACTGGGCGCAAGCTTCTCACAAGTACAATGTACAACCCTGCGACGGTGAAGAGGCGGTTCGCCCGGGGATTCTGCAGCAAGTCAGTGCTAACGAGGCCGACGGAGGACCCCCCGCGGGGATTCCGGGCGGGGGTTTCAGGCGGGGGTCCGACTTGGCCAAGAGTCTCCACTGCAGGCCGCACGGCGCTGGTTCACTGCTCGCAGAATGCGGCCGGGGGTGATGTCATGCCAAGCATGCCAGGAGTCATGCATGCTACAAGGGTGCAACCTGCTGGACTGCATGTGACCGCTCCAGAGCCCTTGCTGATGCGACCGCTCCGAGCCCTTGCAAGGCCCATGGTGCAGCTATGCTTAGCGCGCGCAGCTGCCGTACCCGGCTTGGGCCAGCCTACACCTGGGAAGGCGGGGCAGGCGCAAGCGCAGGGGGCCAGCCACCGCGTGACCGGCGTGCCTGGTCGCTTGAGCGTTGGTGGTACGACACCCGTCGGCGTCAACCGGGCCGACGACCATGTCCGCGCTGCGTGCGGGTCGGCGCCGCGTTGAGATCCAATAGCGGACGGACCAGTGTTAGCGCATAGTCCGTACTGACCCGGTTCTGGCCCCTATGAGTCAGCCCAGATGCTTGTGGGGTCTTGGCCGACCCGAGAATGGCAATGGTGAGGTAACCCTTGCGATCGAGGACGGCACACAAACTCTGATCAACATTCCTGCAGGCACCCATAGTGAGTTCCCGTGAGAGCGTAAGGATTGTGTGCTCCTCTGGCTGTCCTGCGACGGTACCAGGATGCAGGTGCAGTGCGTCTCTCATCGTGTGGAGCGCAATGCCGGCCTTAGGTATGGCACCACGCACTTTTTGGTCATGCAGGCCGTCGTCTCCAGACAGCGCCGAGCAAACAAAGTCCGAATATGCATTGCACATTGAAGGTCGTCTAAGGTGGGCGTGGAAAGCCGAGCGGGGCGTCGTTGTCTAGATGGTTTTGGCGAACAAGCCAACCTCCTCACACCCTCCGCGGACGCACACGAATGGCGGGCCCTCGCCCTCGTCTCTCGGTCGGTCGTCCGGAATCACGCATTTCGTATCCTCCCTTCCCGTCAGCTGATCACAGTCTGGCGAACTCACGGGTAGGGGCACGGGCAGTCCGCTGGTGTGGGCACACACGTGAGCGAGGAAGGACAAACGTAGCCTGCACGGCAGTGCACTGAACGTCAGCTCCGCACCTCGAGGTCTCCGTGAATCTCGTTTGACGACAAGCACCGTCAGTGTAACGGTCAATCCTCGAAGGCAACAGTCGCACGCCGAGATCACCCAGACGTTGCCGAGCTCGACTTACCCTCCTGGTACACGTTCCAGCCGGGGTGCTCGCGCTTCGGGGGCTGTGACGGTGGGGTCTCCTGCTGCTGTTGTCCGCCGAAATGGAAACCACCGCCGAAGAAGTTCCCGAACTGCGCAGACGCGCCTCCGAAAAGCCCGAGGGCGGCGAGCGTGACGGCTATCCTCATGGTGACGGGGTTGTTGGTGACAACGGACGCGTCGAGGAGGTCGGTGTTGTTCTGTGCGCACTCCACGTCAGATGCGGGGTATGCGGGGTAATGCCTAGTCCCGCCGTAATCGCCATTAGAAAACTGCGGTCGGATTGTAGATCGATTTTTGATCCCGCTAATACCGCACGCGATCGAGCGGCTGCGATTCCATGTGCACTGCGACGTCGCGTCCCAAGCGAGCGCACCGAACCTAGCTATGTTCTGAACGTGTCCATCCGTCACCGACACCATGGATGCGCCGGAGACTCCACCACGGCGTCCAGGCAGACGGCAGCAGGCTTCGCCCCAAGCCAAGGACCCCGTAATTGGCAAAGTCATCCAGCTTCAGACTTTCGAAGTGAGTATTGACGGCCGGCAGCAGTGACGTAGCCTCCCTGCGCGACATGACATGGCTAACAGACAGGATGGCTACTCCACGGAGGACTTCATCGGCAACTTGAGCGAGCATCTGATTGCTTCAAGCAAGGCCGAGTCAGGACGTGAGTATCGCATGCGACAGTGATGGGCTAACGAAAGCGTTCAACCCGAAGCCGTTCATCGACACCTTCTCACCCGCTCTCGATCAGCTGCTCGCGCTGCGGTCACAGGTCGCCGAGCGAACTCGTTCGATGGAGAGCGAGGTGCGCCGCGCGAACCGAGAATATGGGAAGCGTCTGCGCGAACTGGACAGCGGATTCGAGGCCGTTGGCTCGTCCTTCTCGAGTCTCGAAAACAAGATCACCGACGTCGGGAGAACGGCTGCGAAGATCGGCGAGCAACTCGAAAGTCTCCACCAAGTGCGAAGCACAGCTCAGGCGACCTCTCTCCTCGTCGGATATTACATCTCGCTCGTACAGTACACGGCAACGACCGGAGAGGAGAAGTCACCGTTGGCCCAGCTGTACTCCACTCGCAAATCACCCGAGGGAAGACAGCGTCTTGCCGTCGTGCTCCGCCGTCTCATGGCCGTTGCCAAGGACGTAGCAGACACGGCTGCAACTGCGTTGGCAGACGCCGAAGCGGCCGATGCCAACGGTGAGAGCCATTCCGCCGCGCACCGCAACGTCCTGCTGAAGCGCGGGGAGAAGGAGAAGGCAGACCGTGTCGCAGCGGAGATCGAGAAGTACTGCGAGCGATTTGAGCAAGAAGTACTTACGTACTTCAACCGGGCGTTTAAGAAGGGCGACCCCCGCAGCATGGGACATTGCGCAAAGGTGCTGCAAGACTTCAACGGAGGAACGTCGTGCGTGCAGGTTTACGTCAACCAGCACGACTTTTTCATCAGCAAGGACCGGCTCATCGAGAATGCTATGGAAGAAGCGGAGGCGAACGGAACCGCAGTTGAAATGTGAGTCGGCCTTCTTGCCGTCTCTCGCTAACTGCAGCTGGAAGACCATTGGGGACCCAAGTTTAACCCCACCGACGTCGGAGCCCGGGCTTGCGGCCTTGTTCAAGGAGATCCGCACCACTGTCTCTCAGGAGGCTCAAATCGTCCTCGCTGTCTTCCCTAACCCCACTGCTGTCATGCAGGTTTTCCTCCAGCGTGTGTTTGCCCAAGTGGTGAGTGCTCGCAACGCCTTTCATGGGCTAACAGAAGATCCAACAGCATATCGAGTCCCTCGTATCGCGGGCATCGACTGTGTCCACCCTGGCGATCCTGCGCATTCTGCACCTGTCCCATTCGATGTGCGCCAAGCTGGTCGAGGACCTCAAGTCGCTTGATGTGACTCTCGGAGGCCCCGTTGCCGGATCCTCCAAGATGGCAACACCCGCAGGTCCTATCGCCGCTCTGCTCGATCAGTCCCTCGAGGAAATCTTCATTCCGTGGCTGGAAGGTAGCCGCTACCTCGACAGCGAGAGCAAGAACCTAGTCGAGCTATACGCTGGCTTGCTGTCACAGTTCACCCACTACCACGAGACCGTGCTCAAAGCCAAACCGAACTCGCTGATGAACCGCGTCGTCAACCAGCTGTCTACCTCCGGAGGGGGTACGACCAACACCACCGCTCAGGTTGCGTCATCGGCCGCTCAGGCAATCGGCAAGTACGCCAATCTGTTCGCCTCATCAGCCCAGAATGCTATCTCTGGCTCCAAAACACCGACCTCGAACGCCCCGACACCGCCGCCGCGATCCACGTCGAGGCTCAGCATGCAGCTGCCCGGGCTTCCGGCACGCCAGAACTCGTACGACACCGCAGCGGAGAAAGTCCCGCTGCCGGAAGATGGAGTTCTGGATATCGAACTTGCCGAGCGTATGATGCGTTGGCACGCAGAGGCTATCGGGCGTGTCGTTGAGTTGTCACCTCCGGCTGAGGTTGCTAAGAACGTGTTCGCTCTTTCCAAGGTCCTGGCGGAGGCGATTGGAAGGTCTTTCATTGACACGGCGCTGGATTCCGCGCTGGCCCGTTTGGAGCAGTGCGACGGACGCACTGAGCCTGACCTATCGGTGCTCACCGTCCTCCGCCCTGCGGATCTCGTCTGCCACCTCTGGCAGCGTTACACCAGCACCGCGCTGCTGCCACTTGCGACGAGCCCCGCGGTGCGTCGTGAGATGTCGACGTTCAACCAGCACAACACTGTTCGCATGGAGAACAAGGCGAATGCTGTCCTGCAGAAGGCCGTCGACGTCATTGTTCTCTGGTTGAGCTACCTCCTCACGAAGCAGAAGCGCAACGACTACAAGCCGAAGAACGACGAATTGTCTTTTGCCCGAACAAACACGGAGCCCTGCGAGCTATGCTGCGAGTTCCTGGCGCAGGTCCATGTCACAGCGACCAGCGCCCTCAGCGGGAAGAACCTCGACGCTCTTCTGACAGAAGTCGGCGTCAGCTTCCACTCGTTGCTGCTGGACCACTACAAGAAGTTCCCAGTGAATCCAACCGGTGGTCTGATGCTCACCAAGGATCTGGCGACGTACCAGGAGTGCATCGCTGCCTTCAACTCGCCGCCACTGAACGACCGCTTCGAGATGCTCCGCCAGCTCGGCAACAGCTTCATCGTGCAGCCCGATGTGCTCCGCACCTACATGACGGAATCTCATCTCGGACGTATCGACTCGCGTTTGCTGCGTCCGTATCTGCAGCAGCGCAGTGACTGGTCGCAGTTCGCACGCCAGTTCAGTGACACTGAAGAGATCGAAACCACGTCTGTTGCTGCCCCGATGTTCCTCGGCCGGCAGGCCAGCAAGCGTCTCTCCGCAATGGGCGGAGCCGCTGGTGCCGCGATGGGCGGCATGGCCGGAGCAGGCATGGCGGGAATGCAGAAGCTAAGGGACGCTCTGAAGGACTTTGAGAACATGACGGAGAAGGCGCACAACGATAGCTCCAACCCCTCGACCCCGGGCATAGAGCGCTCTGCATCGAGCGCGAGCTCGAAGGCGCCGCCGCCCAGTACATGGGCCAGCCAGGGAGCGCACCGCACACAGCCGTTTGTGTACATGGGAATGCCCTAGACCCCTAATGACATGACTAGAACGTACGAATGCTATGTATGATATGGATGAGCAGGATCGGCCGAGCGTGTGCGCGGGGGGTGCGACGGCGATGCCCGATGGTGACCTGGCAGACTTAAGCGAATCAGACTCCGGTCCCGGCGCTCGGCAAGATACCCGCATGCGGTCGGCTTTCGTCATCTCCGGCGCCCTGCGACCGGCGCCCCAGTAGTCACCTCTCGAGTGCTGTATTTTGACGACTGTCACCAGTCATCCACCGCTTCTTACATTCATCCGCACACCATGATCGGTCCCACGACTCGTGCCGCACGTAACCTTTACCCTCGGGTTGCTCCCAACGTCCGTGCCTTCTCCACCGGCGCGGTGCAGCGCGACGAAAAACTCAACGACCTACTCGCCAAATTCTCAGACCCCAAGTCCCCGTACTACCTCGCCAAGGGCGAGGTCGGGCCCGCGTCTCCGGACGACACAACGACCGCGCGTCCGCTTCCGGGGCAGGAGGGTGTGCAGTATGAGAGGCCTCGGTGAGTAGTTGCTCGGCGGCCTCGGCTGCCGCGGTCACGGAAGCTCAGAGGAACGGAGCAGCCCTTCTGTTCTCTACGCTGTCTTGCTTTCAGGCCATGGCTCCGCGGGACGAGGAGGACTGTGGAGTCTTCAAGAGATACCATGAGTGTTCTCTATGCCAGGTGCGGTGGTGGGCGAAGCTGACTCCCAGCGTTCCGACAAGCAAGGACAAGATCCCGCTGCCGCCGCACGTGAACCCGGACTACGACCGGGCGCGCGCGACGGGCCAGGAGTGGTTCGACTCGAACGGCTTTGACGACGAGGGCCGTATCGAGTGGCCGTGTGCCTGGGGCGAGAGCGACATGTACCGGTGAGTTGTCGCTTGCAGTGGGACGAGCGCCGCGCAGAGAAGCGGGACGGTAGCTGACTCCAGGCACATTAACAACGTGACGTACGCGCGCTACATCGAGTCAGCGCGCATGCGCTGGGTCGAGACACTCGAGAGCGACCTGGGCAAGGAGGCGAAGGACGACCTCGTCGCCGGCCGCGGGCTCGGCATCATCCTGAAGGAGCAAACGATCCGCTTCCGGTACCCCGTCACGTACCCCGATTCTGTGAGTCAACCAGCCCACCGCCCCTCCCCCAAGTCTCACCCCGCCCTCCGCCGCCTGTCCTTGCCGCCTGTCCTGCCAGCACGGAGCTGGTCGCTGACTACAGATCATGTGGGCGTGCCGGCCGCACTCGATTGACCAGGCGCGCGGCAGCTTCAAGCTCGCGTTCGCCGGCTGGTCTGTCAAGGCAAACCAGCTTGCGGTCACCGCCGACTCGACGTGCGTCATGTACGACTACGAGAAGCTCGCCAAGGGACACATGCCGGACGAGTGGAAGAACATGCTCATGCGCAGGGGTCACCAGGTTTGAGACGTCTCGAGCAGAGATATGCATCAACATACGAGATAAAGAAGCACTTCACGTGGCCATCGCGCAGCCCGCGACTTTGCAGCTGTGACGGCTGCGATACTCTGCGGTTCCTCAGTGACGTAACGGAGAGGGTTGTTTACTCCCGGTCCCCAACGACCAGGAGGAGTGATCATCTCAGCCGCCTGCATTGACCTAACATTCCACCCTCCTTGCCCTTGCATCCGTCCTCTTTCACGTCTGAGGGTTGGGAGATAACCTCGCAGAAACGAACCTCACAAGGACGGCATTAGCACAGAACCGCTAGACAGCTCTGTTGCTGGCCCATCAGCCCTACAACTGTGGCCAGACCGCAAACATTGGGCATGCCTTTTCTTCAGATGTTCTGCATACTCACAACAGTCACCCTTCCCATCGCACCGGGACCGCTCATCCTACTGTCCCATGCGGGCCCTGGCCTTGAGCAGCTTCACGTTCTTGATCTTCTTGGCCTTCTTCGGGGCGTGCGGCTTCCTCGCCTCCCCTGAACCGCCTTGCTCCAGCACCGCCGGCTCATGCGACTCCTTACCTACAGAAGATCCTGCCACATGTCCACCTTCAAGCGGATTCCGCCCTACTGCATCTTCCGCTGAGTCCCGCATGCCTTCCATCATTGACCTCCCGCTCGTCAATCCCTCAGAGTCAGCCATCAGGATCGGCAGAACGATCCGCTGCTGGATCTCATCGAATATCATCGCCTCCAACTCCTTTCCCCGGGCTTTCTCCGCCCAGATCGCCCTTGCGTCGTCGAAATCACGGAAGACGCCTTCCTGGAAAGCACTAAGGGCAGCCCGGGTGCCTGCACGAAACACCTCTAGTGCGAGCGCCACCTGGACTTCCCGTGTGGACTGTGTGGACAGGGGACCGACTCCTTCGTTCCCCGACACGGTATGCTCAGCGATAGGTAACGAGCTTGTCCTAGGGGGGATGACGACGCCAGGAGCGGTATGCGGCGAGTTCACCGGGGTCTGGGGAGATTGCAGGAGGCGAAAGTACGGCGTGCCTGCGCCAACGATCGCTAGAACGAACGTCTTGACGAGCGCATCGTGTCGACACCGGGGCGTGAAGCTCGCTACGGCAACTTCGAGGTCGTTCACGCCTTCAACCTCCAGTTTCGCGGCTTCATGGAAGGTTTGTACCTCACGCTCGAGGCGATGCCCGACCATAGCAGAGTGTCGTGCGTCGTGAGCGATGTCGGCGTACAGCAGTGGAAGCACGTAGGCCGCCGGTGCGTTCAGGATGTTCCTCATCATACTCAAGATGTCGAAAGGTAGGCGCCCCTCACAGAAGGCATTGCTCATGCACTGGTCGATCGTCCACAGTGCTGGCGCGTACGGGTGCACTTCGTGGAGGAAGGGACTGAAGGGGCACTGTGGGACAAACCGGGGATTCCAGAGTGGATCGGGATCGGGTTTGCTTGTATGGGTGTCGGAGCAGTGGGTAGGAGTGTCGGATCGTTGCTGCTTATCCAACGAGGCCATCGTGCACCGTAGGTGGAGAGAGAGAGAGAGTAGACTCAGGGAGAGATGAGGGAAGAGAAAGGATCTGAGTGATCCTCAGACCGGATCCTATATCATTTGAGCTGGCCAGCTGGCCTTCTTGTGTGTGCTGACGCGTCCGATCGACTGTGCTTGATGTGCAGCTGTCCGCAGGCGTGGATGGTGCTGGTCCCGCGGACGCGCGGCTTTCTACCTCGACTCATTGTCTGTCCAACCTCTCCGGGATGCATGCACGCACTCAAATTCTACTTTGAGTACTCCACACCCATGAGTGTCCGTCTTCCAAGCCTGCGGAGAACAGCGGCTTGAACCATGCACCGAAAGATTGCGCGAGGGGGAAGAACGATGCTGACGTCCTCGGAGCCCCATATTTGGTTCCTGCCCGTGGTCACAGGGGCCAGACGCGGCGTAAAAGGCGCATTGCCCTGTGCGTCCCTGCCAAGTCTTGGCACGTGATCCCCAGATCCCAGCCCACCGCCGCCCTTCGCTGCCGCAATTTCACCGCGCGCTCATCCATGCCCTCGCCGTCTGACCGTCTTTCACTTCCCTCACTGTCTGCAGACCTGCGCTTCTTTCGACTCCAGTCGGTGACCTGAACGCCCTCCGTTCCCGCCACGACGGGATGACCGCCTGATCGACTACACGGCATGCTGACCGCCGCCGAAGCCGACCAGCGCAGGCGCGACATCAAGGCCGAGTTCGCGCGCCGCGTCGAGCAGTGCCAAACCCGGTACCGCGTCGACGCCGAGGCGATCCTGCGCGCACGCAAGCACCTGAGCCCGCTCAGCAAGATCATCCGCGCCCGCGAGCTCCTCCGCGACATCTACCTCCGCGAGACGGCGGACCTCACTGCCCTTTCGGCCGAGCAAGCCGAGCGCCTTCGGGCCGTCGACGCCGAGGCGCCCCCACTCACCCTCGTCGACAGCGCCACCTCTCGGCCGGGCACGAGTTCTAGCGGGAGCGACACCGGTGAGTGGCTCCATTCCTCGCGCATGCCACTGGCTGTATCTGACTGCGGAATAAGTGGTGGTTTGCAGCGCGTCGTTCCGGGTGTAGCTGACGTCAGTCCGTGCTCCGTGCGCCGGGCACTCGCCCTCCGACCCTCGCTCCCCGAAAGCCCCGACATCGGCGCTCGAAGCCGCCGAGCTCGAGTACCTGAAGCTCCCCTCCCTGCCTGAAAGTGTGGCGAGCGCGAAGCGCAAGGCGCCTCCCCCCGGCCACTCCCCAGGCCAATCGCCCGACCAGCAGCGCCTCGCCGCCTGGTCGCCCAAAACCGACTTCGCGCCCGTCATCCCGCAGTTTGAGTATGGCGACATAGAGCCGCCCGTGAAGCGTCAGCGCACCTCCGACGCGGCACAGCGCGCCGTCCTCTTCGAAAGCCTGCTGAAGTTCGCCAGAGACCTCACGGACAAGGATGAGCACAAGGAGTTCCTCGACGAGCTGCAGAGCGAGTTCGAAACTGTCAATCGCGATTGATGCAAAGAGGTGGAGAGGCGCAGAGCTCTGCTGCCCCACCGGGTCATCGGTCCTGGGTCCTGAGAGATGTGGGAACAAGGGAGAGGGAGAGATTCGATACGGTCACCGAGAATCGCCCGTTGACGAGACATGATACCCCATAGAGTTCCGGCGTGTTGCTGTATGTACGGATGAGCATAATCTCGCGGGTACACCACCCTCTGTGTTTCGCCCTTGTGGATCTTTCGTCACGGTCCTCTAGACTTCTTGTTCTCCGCGAGATTCGAAAGCTCGTCGGCCCGATCCGGCCTCTAGAACCGACATCAAAGCAGGCACAAGGCCCGACGAGGATTCGAACGAGCTCTGGCAGCAAAAGGGCGACACGAGCAGCACAGCGGTTGTTCTTGCGCTTGACGGCCATACGCATCAGGGTTCGTCAGAGCCCACCACCGAGCACTCGCCCCAGGAGATCTCGCTTTGATTCTTGGTCGAACACATTGAACACAGTTGAAAGCCATACATGCACTGGAGCTGCACGTAGGAGGCTTTGTGCTGCCTTCTGTGTCCGCCATCATCCATACGAGCCTCCCGCAGCCGACGTTCACACTGGAGATGCATACAGTGTAATGCAACCCAGGAGGATTCCCCACATCCACAGGCACTGCTGCGTGCTTCGTACATGCGTGAGTATGGAGAACTGATACATGCTCGACTACGGTTTAGGGGGTGGCCTCTTCTGTGCCACCAGGGCGACCGGGACATCACTACGGAGAACTATAAACAGGGAAAGGGACTTGGACTTGATGTGCAATCCTAAGTGGCAGCTAGGGGCGGTACGCGCCGGGTTTGTTGAGCGCCTCGAAGCGCGTGACGAGCTTGCCGATCTCCTTCTGGAGCTCGGTGCTGCCGCCGCGCTGAGTGAGGGCGACGACGCGCACGCAGTAGAAGTGCTTCGCGCGGCCGGTGCGGCGCTCCTCGTCGGAGTACGCGCGGCCGTTGCGGTCGGGCTGAGCGTTCAGCGAGTTGTAGAAGTGGAAGCGGCGCTCGTGCCCCTCCAGCCTGGCGATCAGGTCGGTGTTGCGCCCGGCCGCCGCGGTGGCGATCAGGAACAGCGACGCGAAGTCGTTGGCGCGGGCGTGCACCCGCCACGCCTCGGGGCGCGTCGTCAGCAGCTCGTCCGTCTCGAGCGTCGTGCCCGCGTACGCGGCGTAGGAGCTGGGCGGGTAGCCGTAGCTGGACGACGCGGGGTGGCACTTGGTGGAGGAGCCAGAGGAGGGCGTGCGCGGGGAGCGACGCGATGCGATCGCAGCCGGGGATGCACTGCAGCCAGCTCGACTCTGGCCATCACCCTGAGTCTTAGGAGCGTCCGAGCTGGTCTGTCCACGAGCAGACGAGCCGGAAGCTTCGGCGATGGGGCTCAGGGCACTGTCGCGAGCGAAGCTGGGGCGACTGCAGCTCGAGAGTGCTTGGCGAGTAGTGTTCACCTGCTGCTGCAGGATGGTGAGAGGAGAGGCGCGTGGCACCGTGCGGCCCGAAGGATAGCTTGGGGTCTTTGTCATGTGCTGGCTGATGCTGTCGTCGGGACCGATGCTTGAGGTGGGAGCCGAAGCGATGGAGTTCTTGATGGTGGTATCCTCGTCCGAGAGGGGAAAGGAAGGATTGCGCGCATGCTGCGTTATAGCAGGAGCTTCACGGTCCGAGATGCTCACTGGCTCGGCGCTCAGGGCAGAGAGCGAGCGGGTGTCTTTGTGCACGTAGGTGGCGGCCAGGCTCGAACTCGGCTTCGAGGCTACAGCCTGGCTGGACTTTTCAAGGTGGATAGCAGCCTCGCCTCCGACACGCTTGAACGACTGGTGGGTAGCAGCGGTAGAGGAGGTGTCTTTTGAGAGAGTGGTGGCTTGGATGGGCGAGGCACGAGAGGCTACATGGTCGATGAGGGTGGTACCAGAAAAAGACTCGTTGCCGTCAGACATGTGGGTGTCGTGGCGCGACTTGGTGGTGGAGTTGGCAACGGAGTTTACAACAGTGTCGTCGAGGTCGTACTCGTAGGAGCCCTGTCCATCACTGGAAGAGTACGCGGCCATGAAGCTAGGCTCAGGGCTGAAGGGCGGAGTGCCGTACCCAGCATGATAATACTGCCCGCCCTCAGAGCGGCGGCCACTCATGAAAGGTTCCGAGAGGGTGCCATGTCCCACGGGAGGGGGGCGAACAGGCCACGACATGCCACTGTGGTGCGAAGGCACGGGGCTGAAGGCCGGAGCGGGGACGCTCCGATGAACATCGTAGTTGACGGGGAAACCAGGGACCGCGCTCAGAGTCAGGCGGCCAGCTGTAGTCAGCGGATAAGCACAGGTCCACCGGACTTACCCATTTCGGCGGCCAGAAGATCCTCGAGCTCCTGCTCCCGAGCTTGCTGGAGCCTACCGAGGCTGTTGTAGACCCCGATCTGGACCCTGCTTGCGCTCCAGGAGTCATGAGCGTCACGGGGGTACAGATTGTGGCCAGTGCTGATGGCGCGGCCACCCAGAATGTCGTACCTTTCGCGAATGTTGTTACGATGGTGGTAGTAGGCGGCACTGCGAGGCGCCGTGTGCTGGTGAGGCATGATGCCGGATTAGGGAGTGAAAGAGGAGACGACGAGAACTTGGGTAGTGAGTCGGTTAAATGATCGAAGTTGGAGAGAAGGTGAAGAGAAGAGAAGAGGAAGGATGAGGGAAGGGGTTGAGAGTGCAGACTCGCGTCCGAACAGGTTTGCTGCCGCCTGAACAGTCTGCACGCCATAGGATGGATCCGCAACAGATACACACAACCTCGCGCCGGAGGATGTCCGCCTATTGCATCGGAAGGCTGTTGCTTGTGTGCGTAGAGCTTCTAGAGAATGAGAACCATCCGCATTCGTCGCTTCAGGCAGCTCCAGTTCCGCCTTTCGGACTTGCGATTACCGCATCTGGAAACAGCCTCAACCGCCACAGCACTCCCACTGATGGACAAGCCAGCGCAGTAGATGCACAGAGCCGCGAAGCCGTTACCATTGGGTAAACATTGCTTCAAGCTAGAAAGCACCCTTTAGCACTCACAGGTGGAGAGTTCTCGAGAGGGTGCACCCCAAAACGCGGTCTTGCACACTTTCGCCTCCTTGCACTCCCGACCGTATGAGGGCCCACCAACGACGCTTCCCACCGAGCAGACTGCGGCGTGCACCCGGGTAAATCAAGGCTGGGATACAATCAGGCTGGGTTCAGCGGCAACTTGATGCGTGTGCTTAGTCATTGGAGCGTTGATAATGGATTCAAGCCAGGCCGACATGGTCTGAGTAACGAAATGGATGAGCAACTGAATGAGTTTCTGAATATTGCAAAATGCGCCACAGGCGTGCCCCGCTGCGCCAGCGCGGCTAGCAACAGAAGAAACAGAAACGGTTATCACATACGCATCAGGAGAACGGAACTGGTATAAAGAAGCCCTTGGGTATACGGGTATTGAGTGCTGGCCATGAGTGACCAGGGGGGTATCGGACGGGATCGGAATGGTGAACTGACTAAGTGTGTCGGGTGGTTGAGGTGGGGACCTGGCAAAATGAACTGCGGATGAAGCTTTGCGGACCCAGACGCGAGTTTCGCCAATAAGGGGGTAGCCGAAGCTCATAATAGAGAGGCATGGCCATGCGAGTATGCTCTCGTGGTCGGGACGTTCACAGCGCGGCCTCCTCCCTCGCGAGCTCCTCGACCAGGCGCTCCATGGCCGCGAGCTCCTCGGCGCAGATGTCCAGCTCCCTGCTCTGCCTCTTGCACTCGCTTTCGCTTTCCTCGGTGCGGTACTCGACCGAAGTCTCGTAGAGCGTAGACAGTTCAGCCCTGCGGGTCCAGCTGGGCTCCTCGTGCCAGCTGTCCTCGCCCGCCTGCTGCATCTGGGGCACGAGGCCGGCGATGAACTCATCCCTGGCGTGTGCGCAGATCGAGCGGTAGAACTGAGGCGCGTCGGCGGCGGTGTCGGTGCGGAGGCGTGCGACAAGCTGATCGAAGAGGCGCTTGCGTGCCGCGGGTGCCGTGTTGCCTCCGCGGCGGCGCAGGACATCGAGCGCCGGCATGCCGCCAGCAATCATGGTCGACAGCGCGGCGAGTTTGAGCTCGCGCAGTTCGTCAGCTGCTGTCAGCTCTCTCTCGGTGCAGCGGGGGACTCACGCATCTGGAGCGCGTAGCGCGCCCCCATGACCGCCGCCCAGTGCCCAACTGCGGCGTTCTCGGGCTCCCACGCGCAGATCGTCCCGTAGCGCTGCGCCGAGAGCGCGTTCGTCGCCTCGAAGTGCGCCTCGAGCATCTCGAGCATGAGCCACGCGGCCGTCGCGCGCAGCGGCCCGCGCGCCGCGCCGTGCACGTCGCACAAGCCTGCGAGCAGCTTGGCAGCCTGCTCGTCCAGCTCGGTGACCTGCGCGACGTGCGCGCGCGTCAGCGCAACATAGCGCATCTTCGAGCGCGGGTGGACGAGGGGCGCAATCCGCGGCACAGCGGGGCCGGCCGTGGCAGACGCCTTGGGCGTAGTCGAGTGCGTCGAGGGGACGGGCGTGGTGGAGCCGCGCCCGGCAGTGGTCGACCCGCAGCTTGATGAAGAAGACCACGAGTAGATACTGGACATTGTCGGTATTGTTGGAGGTGGTGGGCTGTGATTGCTAAGTGCGGCGCGGACGGATGTCTATGACTTGGTGTCGATGATGAGCAACTGGGGAAGGGATAAGTGGGGGTGCGTAGGTGGCAAGGAGCGTGAACTGCAAAGGAGCGTGGGCGGTGAATGAGTGTGTACGGGGAAAGATTGTGACAGCGAAGGAGCGTGTACAGTCAGCGAGCGTGTGCCGTGGCTTGACTGTGTGGGTTGCCGGCAACCGACACTGAGCAAGGATGCGACAGTTGATGAGGAAGAGAGAGGACGAGGAAGAATCGCGAGTTGAGCAATCACCATGCAACCAGCTGCCCTCCGATGACCAGAAAAGTCAGGACAGTTGCCTGATAACCGGTGATGAACAAACCGAGAGAGTGCGTCGAGGATGCGAGCGAAACACTCGCACCGAAGAACGCAGCTGATGAACAGAGAACACGACCACGTGGTTCACCAGTCAACACATCATGCATTCTCGTGTATCTAGCCCTCCGTCTCAGCGGCAACACCAGACTGACCGCCAGCATCTAGGAAACAGTCGGTACGCCACCGTAGCAGAAGCGGCATATCTCGTAGTCGAACTCCTGCGCGGGCTTGCACCTGTCTGCTCGGGTCAGCACCCCAACGCCACGTCCTTTCGCCACCACTCACTCCCGCGGTTATCCCCGTTGTAGGCCCCGTCGCACCTGGGCATCACTAGTGCTGCCGTCGGGTGTAGTCCCTGCTGCGACTCGGGGCGCTGTGGCGATAACAACGGCGGTGTTGGTGATATGAGCGTCCCTCTCCTTGGGGTGCAGCCGCTGCCAAGCCGGACGCTCGCTGGAACGATCGCAGGCATCAGACGACGGGGCAGGGTTGCCTGCCTCGCAGAACGACACCTGTCGTGGGGCTGTCTGCCGTCTGCTGGAAGAATGCACACCCTCCCCCGCCGATGCTACACAGTCTCAGGCGATCGTTCTCGTCAGCGCCGATGCGGCATGTGCCAGTGTCACTGCGATCGGCCGATCGCGACGCCGACCCAGGGACCGGATTCGCTTCGCTTATCGACGCCATCGCCTTCCTCCCGAGATTGATCCGCCCGTTCACGCGACCTGCTGTGTCGTCGGCAATCGCGCTAATGCGCTCGGCTCTGCGCCTGCTGATCAGGCGCCCCGAGACTTCGGGCCGTCATGCAGTGGTCATGCAATTCATACAACGAAATGGTCGGGCTAATGTATGTTCAAAATCCGGTCTAGATACGTCTCCTGTGCCGCGTGGACGGGTGTAGCTACAGCTTCTACTACGCTGGGGCTTGATTAGAGGGAGTGCCATGCGTCGGACTCGTCAAGGCCGTGCGCCTCGGCCACGCTCGCCATGGCCGCGCGGCGCTTGGCTTCGAGCCCGCGCTGCGCGGCGGCCTCTGCACGCTCCGATGCAGACGGGTACACGGGCCCGTCCATGTCGACGTCTTCAGCGGCAGCTGCCTCCGCCCCGTCGGTGCCCAGGCTGCGCTACAGCTCGAGCGGGAATCCACTGAGGTCATGGTTGTTAGCCGCGGTGACGAAGTCGGGCCGCTGGAGGTGCAGGCACGCCATGCGCAGCGTGCTCCAGAGCGCGTCGCTCGTGACGCCCTTGACTGAGGGAACGCCCTCGCCGTATCCCTCGCCGTAGCCCTCGGTGATATCGGCGTGCTGCAGACGAATCGCGTCCAGGATGCACTGGGCGGCCAGGCGGTACTGGGCCAGGTTGATGTAGGAGATGCCGAGGTTGAACTGCGCGCGGACAAAGTTCGGGTGCAGGGCGAGCGCACGATGGTAAAACTTGATCGCCTCGTGCGAGCGACCAGAGTTCGCGAGCGTAGCACCGAGGCGGTTGTAGAGCACCCAGTCGTCGGGGCGCGCCTCGAGGGCGGCGGTGAAGCAGTCCTCCGCCTTTGCGTACTCCTCTGACGAGTTGAACAGGACACCCAGGGCGACCTGGACGTCCGGGTCAAGGTCGTCGGGACGCTGGCGCGCAATGTCGATGAGGCGCTCGATGATGCGCGACTGACGCTCCGGGATCGTGAGGCCGGGGGTTTCGTTAACACCACCACCACCGAGCTCGATCCACTTCTCCAAGGCAGCCATGGCCTGCTCGTCGCGGGCCTCGTTCGTGTAGCTGACAGCAAGCGCAAGGTAAGCGCTGCGCATGTCGGGCTCGAGCTGGACGGCGCGAGCAAGAGCGCGGATAGCGGCATCGTCGCGTTCGTTCTCCTGCTGCTTCAGGCCGAGAGCAAGCCAGGCGGACCCATCGCGGGGGCTCTGCTGCACGGCGGCCTCGAGCTCCAGGACACCCATAGTCGTCGGGGACATCTCGCGGACGATGGGGCCGCCGCTTGCGTACGGGTTCGAACGGTGGAAGAGATACTCCTCGGGCGCCGGGGGTTGCGAGTGCTGTCGAATCATCTCATCCCAGTCGGTCTCAGCGTGCTCCCACATCTCGTTCTGCGCGGTCTCGGCAACGGTGGGGGCGGTCTCGTGAACACGCGGACCACCGTTGAAATGTCGGAGAAGCTCAGTGTCGAAATCGTCGTCGTCCAGCTGCTCCTCCCAGTCCTGGCCGGCGCCAGCGACATGCGTGTCCGCAACCATGGGCTTGTCCTCGTCAAAGTGGACACTCTTCCGTCGCTGCTGGGTGGCGCCCATACCCATAGTGCCCATGCCGTCGCGCATCGCTATGTTGTCCTGGACGCCGCGCTCCCATGATCCTTGTTGTCCGGTTGCGCTCTCGCTCTTGCCGAAGTCCTCGGTCGACATGAAGTCCGCGGCCCAGTCCGCGCCGGCCGAGTTGACGAACTTGGCGCCGTCGCCGACCACTTCATCTCCGACCGCGTTCTGGTCACCTTCCTTCACCTTGATGTCACCGCTGCCGAGGCCTCGCAGAAGGCGCACGAACTCCGAGTTCGCAAGCTTCGGGTCCGACTTCATCAAGTTCTCCTCCTTCAACTGGTCAACGAGAGCCTGCGCGGTGCGCGCCAGTTCGTCCTGTGGAATGTCGGCTCGGGACTCGAGCTCTTGCCGCTCCTCCATCAGTTCGGCTTCATAGGCCTTAACGATGTCGGGCGACTGGGTAGCTTGCTTTTCTTGGGGAATCGGAGGTGGGGCGTGCGTGGGTTCCCGCATGCGCTGGGGCGCAGGCTGATACTGGTGCATCATGTGCTGGTGGGTCGTCTGCTGGAACATCGGCTGATACGGCATAGGCGAGTGGTACATGCCGGGGCCGGGGCTAGCGACATTCTGGCGCTGCCAGGGGGCGACAGACGGTGACGCCGTCCTCGGTGTAGCTTGCAGGGGCGATGCGCGCGATGTCTCGAACTCGTTGCCCCACTCGCGCGATTTGCCCTTGTCGGTGAAGCCGTCAGCCCAGTTCTGGCCCGCGTGAGCTTGGGGAGCATGCGCGGGGCCAGCATGGGACTGATTAGCATGCTGGGGGGCGTAGTGCACGGGCTGCTGCGACTGGGCTGGGAGATGCGAGCGCAGCTGCGACAGGTCGAACGCTTGGTTCGGGGCGGGGCCGGCCTGCTGCTGCTGTGGCCGAGAACGGAAGGCACTGGGGCCTGCGCTGGACCCGGCGGTCGGTGCATAGCGGTCCTGTAGAGTCAGCAAGAGTCATCGGGGTCAGAGGTCAGAAGCAGCTGAGTGCATCTCAGAAACCCGGCAGTGCGGAAGGCAGGAACGGCTACTACACCGAAGCGGTGCCAGGTCCGGGCAGCTGCGTAAGCGTGACGACTTACACGCTGAGCGCCGTAATCCCTCTCTACGAGGGCTCCGACGTCCTTGAGGGCGTTGCTCGGGCCGCACTCGACAGCTCCCCCACCGAGGAAGTTGGACATGGTGATGGGAAGGCGACGGCTAGCGGACGGCTAAGAGTCGTGGCAAGCCCGGTCGGTTGCCGGACTGTCGGAGATGGGGTTGGCTGTCGGAGTGGGGCTCGACAGGGAAGGAATGCGATCCAGCCGGGTAATGAGACAGCGAGTTTTGGGCGGCAAACTGGTTTCTACGCGGAGACTGGGGTGAGGTGTCCGCTGTGTTGTCCCAGTGTTTTGCTCGACTAGGTCGGGGGTGTGTCGAGGAAAGTGAGGGATGGAGAGAAGAGAGAAAGCCAAAAGGGATGATAAAGTTGGGAGGGCCGGTTGGAGATGTCGGCTGTCATCTGACCGGTCACAACCGACGGCTGCGGCTGGCGGCTTGGAAAAAGTGGTTACGTGCGGGGGCGCATTGTCCGTTGGCGCCGCGTGGCCCGGACTTAGACGCCCGCCTGGGCCAATCCCCATTAGCAGCGGGACCATTCTTCCTAATCCCACTCACGTGCTCCCTCGTGACTGATTAGGCACACTGTTAATCAAGCTCCCTGAGCGCATTATCGGCCCCACCCACCTTGCCACGTTGTGCGCCCTGCCCGCCAGCCAGCGAGCCAGCCCGTCAGCCCTGCCCATATCGCTATCGCCTCCCGCTGAGGGTCGGCCCATTCAGTCGTCGGCCGCCGTTGCATCATCCTCCAGCAACACCTCCCAGCAGCTGTACAGCGGGCAACACCATCCTCCTCCCCGCGGGCTGACCCACAGCTGCCACAGCATCCCACAGCCCACAGCCTCGCACTCACACCCTCCCCACCGCTCCTCCAAACATGCCCTTCATCCGCGAGAAGGACAACCAACCCATCACACGGAACAGGACCCTCTTCTTTCTCAGCGTCCGCGACACGTCCACCTTCGGCTCTCGCCGCCCACCACAAGGCCCATCCTACGGCGCAGATGTAGCCGACGACGACGAACGAGGCGGCCTCCTCCGCGAACACAGGGTAGACTTCTCACAAGGCCTGCCTCCCAAGTGGTCAGTGTTGTTGTTGCGGTGCTTGTTACCGTTGCAGTGCCTGCATTGTGCTATGGCGTCGCCACTGCCAACTTCGTGCCGTAGAGCTGACAACGCAGGGTCGATGTCAGCGATGAGGTCGAGGACATTCTGAATCGCGTCAAGGGCAAGGTCGCCGCGCTCGACAAGCTCCACGCCAAGCATGTGCTGCCGGGCTTCAACGACCGGAGTGCCGAGGAGCGCGAGATCGAGAAGGCGACGACGGAGATCACGCGAGTGAGTACGCCGAGCTGGACGCCGGTGCTATGACAACGACAGCGATGTCTATGATAGACACTGGCCGCTGCACTGTCAATGTCGCGCGACAGAGCGAAGCTGAGTGGCGCGCGCAGGGTTGAGAGCTGACCGCAGGAATTCCGGAAAGCGTCAAATCTGATCGGGACGATAACGCCCGAGCCAGGGGCGGCGCGCGTCGAGCGCTTGACGGCGAAGAACGTGCAGCGCGGCCTTGCGCAGAAGGTGCAGGAGGCGAGCGGGCAGTTCCGCAAGAAGCAGCGGGTGTACATGCAGAGTATGTCACTGACGGCGCTGGGCCCAGCCAGCGCAAAGGTGCTTGTGGCTAACATCAGAACTGCAAGGACACCAGGTGAAGAACAAGGACCTTCTGGCGGCGTCGGGCGCGATCTCGCTACGGGGGAACGAAGGCCTCGAGTCTCTGGCTGAGGACGAGGCGGCGGTGCAGCTGCAGTCGACGGAGTACGCGCCGAGCGTCGACATCCAGCAGCGCACGAGCGAGATCACGCAGATCGCGACGAGCATCACCGAGCTGGCGGACCTGTTCCGTGACCTGTCCGGGCTCATCGTGCAGCAGGGCACGGTGCTCGACAGCGTCGAGTACAACGTGCAGCAGACGGCGCGACAGATGGACGACGCCGTCGAGGAGCTCAAGGTCGCGAAGCGCTACCAGGCCAACACGGGCAAGCGAAAGTGCATCCTGCTCCTGATCTTGATCATTGTCGGCCTCATCCTCGTGCTCATCTACAAGCCGCGGCGATCAGGGAGCTCTGGCAGCGGAAGCGACAGCCCCGGCGAGAAGGAGGGCGGCAAGGTGGAGCGGCCAGGCAACGACGGCAACATCCCGCAGCCGACGACGGGGAGCGACAGCGCCGTCGGCAGCATCGGCGCGGACATGGGCATCATCGACGGGCCCATCTAGCAGCATCATAGACGACACTCATTCCTACAGTATACCCAGCATCTCTGTTACCATGCATGCAAATCTAGCCATCTAAGTCTCCTTCTTGTCGCCGACGGCCCGCCGCCGCAGGCGCACCTCGCGCTTCGGGGCGGGGATCAGCTCCGCGCCACCCGCGTCGCCCGCGGCGACCTCGATCTCCTTCGTGACCTCGCCCTCCTTATCGCGCTCGAGCAAGACGCCAACGCCGCCCGTGCCGCGGCTGTACTTGGCGCGGAGGCGGGCGCTCCGCACGCCATCCTCCTTGACGCGGCGCTTGTAGAGGAACACGATGCCTGCGTCTGCGACGCCGACGATCGCGCCGACCGCGACGGCGAGGAGCACGGCGCTCTCGCGCGTCCACCCCGCGCCGGTCGTGGCGGCAACGTAGGCGGCGAAGCCGCACCCGAAAACAGAGAAGAGAATGTTCAGCAGCGTCGACAGGAGCCGCGTCAGCTGCCGATACTCGGACGCGAAGGTCGGCTGCAGGGCCGGGGACAGGTGCGCGGGGAGATAAGGTGACGGCTGGGGTCAGCTTTGTTGGAGCAAGCAATAGCTGAGTCAGAGAAGGGAATACATACCTTCTCACTGGTCTGCTCTGCGTCACGAAGGGCACGCGCCTGCGCCCGGGGAAGATACGCAGACGTTCCGGCGAGGAGGGCGATGTACGAGTACTCTCCGACGTCTGGCGTCAGCTCTCGATATCCGACTTGGCTCACCTAGTCCTGCATCTCTGAGTGTGACCTCCTTCCCCGTCGTCCATCTTGATAGCCGATCGAGCAGATCCACGTCAACGGTCGGTGGTACGACTTCTGGCCCTTCCTCCTCCTCGGCCAGACCCTCCGCCTTCCCCATCCCGTCTTCCGACTTCTCTGAGACGCCTCCTGGCCGACCTTCGACTGGTTCCGTCACGCTGGAATGTGGTCTAACGTCCTTCTCGTCGTTCGTTGGGGCGATCGGCGCTTCTGGTCGTTCGGCCACGAGGCGCGCGCTTGCGCGGCTCACCTCCACTTCCTGCTGGAGGGGCTGGGCGAGCACCGCCTCAACCTCGGTGCGCAGCTCCGCGTTGAGAAGCGGGCGGACCGCATCGAGACGTTCCCGCAAATGGGGCTGGAGGACGAGCCGCGTTGACGCCGCCATCGATTGAATGGCTGTATTATCCGGAGAGTGTTGTTGACAGATGCCAGCACTCGACCGACTTTCAGACGTTCCCTAGCCGCCGGTCGCCGATCGGGCAGCCGGGCGGGCACGTGACCTAGCCGGGTGGGTGGCAACAGGCACGGGCAACGTTTGTTGCCGAGCCGCCCAGCGCGCCGAGGCTCGCCAGGCTGCGCCCAGAGAGCCAACGTCATTGTCGCCTTCCTGGGTCGCTTCGCGTTGTCTTCCTCGCCATCCATCACTCCGCCCTCAGCGCTCAGCAACCATGGGATGGCTCAACAAGGTCTTCGGCGCGCGCAAGGACGACGAGCGCCCGCCGCCCTCCCCGCCCTCGGGCTCGAGCTCGAGCAGGCCGAAACCCAAGCCCGCATCAGGAACGAGCACCCCGGCCGGCGCCGGCTCGCACAGCCGCTCTGCGTCGCGCGCAACGGGCAACCAACCCGCCAACGCCGCGCCCATGTCCGAGTTCATGGCGAGCGCCATGGCTGCCGCCGAGTCGGGCATGACGTGGGAGAACCAGAGCGGGTCGCGCACACCGCGCCGCGAGCGCGTCATTGACGAGACGACCGCCCTCTCGTCCCTCACTGATCAGGAGATCGCGCGCCTCACCGAGGGCATGCAGGAAGATGTGCTGAAGCAGGTGAGCTTCTGAGGAGCTGGGTCTAAGCTAATCCCAGCCACTGCTCACCGGCCCCGTTCCCCTCCTCGCCATCAGGCAGGAGTACCTCCATGGCAGCCCCGCCGTGCTTCGCAAGCTCGAAGACCTCGAGGCGAACGGGTGGGACCAAGCCTGGCGCGCGCGCGGAGACGGAGACTGTTTCTACAGATGTAAGCTGTCTGAGGCAGGGTATAGCTGACGGGCAGCCTTCACGCTGGCGTACCTGCTCCGCATCCTGTACGCGCCGTCCCCGAAGGCGGACGCCGAGGCCGCCCTTGCTGTTATCAACACGACGCTGCCGTCGATGCAGAGCGCAGGATTCCAGGGTGACCTGGTGAGCTTTCCGCCGTCTTTTTTCAGCTGACAAGTCAGGTCGAGGAGTTCATGGACCCACTCATCGGCGCAGTCAGCAGCTTTGTGTCTCCTTCACCCGGCAACGAGCCGACCGAGTACTCCCTTCTCCAGCTCCTGCAGGACCCCGAGAAGAGCAACTACATCGTCGTCGCGCTGCGCCTCATCACCGGCGCCTACATCCGCACGCACGAGGAGCGCTTTGCGGGTTTCCTGTTCTCGCCCGTCACGTTTGAGCCGATATCACCAGAGCAGTTCGCGCGCGAGGAGGTCGAGCCGTGCGGGAAGGAAGCCGACAACGTCCAGATCACGGCACTTGCGAGCGCCCTCCGAATGCCGGTTCGTGTCGCCTATCTGGACCAGAGCCAGGGCGACGACGTCTGGCTCGAGGTCGGCGACAACGCCGCCAGCGAGGACGCTCGTCCTCTGACCCTGTTGTACAGGTGAGTTCACATGTCCCAGAATGTGTGCAGAACTGACGAGCAGACCGGGGCACTTTGACGTTGTTACAAAGGACAACATGCACGCCGCACTCGCGAAGCAGGAGCGTGAGGGTGCTGTTGCCGCTGCCGCCGCACCGCAACCCAAGTCCCCCGTCAAGTCCAAGTCGCCGCCGACGTCACCTGCGAAGAAGGTCCGACCGCCTCAGGAAGGCCTGCACATTGTCGCAACGACTGAGCCCCCATCGGCTGCTCCAGCTGCTCCAGCGGCCGGCCCGTCAGCCGCATCAGGCTCGGCCGCTGTAGGAGCCGCCAGGCTCGCAGCACCGGAACCCCCGTCTCCCCAGTCGTCCGCGCAGGTCGAGCCTCCGTCTCCGCGCTCGACGCTATCGCCGCAGTCGTCTCGCTCTCCTTCCCAGTCCCCGCCGCAACCTCCGGTGGCTCAGACAAGCGAGTCGGACAAGGGCAAGGCAACAACGGCGACTGAGGTACCGACGAAGGACGACGATGATGACGGGCGCAAGGTCACGGAGACCGTTTAAGCAGAGCAATCGCTGGTTTGTATACGAGAAGACTTAGACAAAGGAAGAGATGCATTGGGTTCTGTATCACGAGCGCTCCTCGCGCATCTGACCCAGGGGCCAGATCGACTTTTGGCGCCCAAGATCACCCGACCAGCGCAATCACCGATCATCTACCGCGACTTATACCGTCTCTCTCCCAATCTCGAAAGAGACACGGTCACTGCGAGCTACCAAACATCAAGCTACCGGACGGTGCCATGGCGGGCCCCATCAGCAAGCTATCTCTCACATGCTGCTCAGAAGTGCCCACGGCCATAACAAGAAAGCCGAGCCCTCCCGGCGAATGCGCGATAAGGGTGAATTCGCCGACGCCCTCCGTCCCCTCGTGTTGTCATGCAACGCACGCCCCTCGCCGATGGCGCAGAGTCGCGACGCGCTCATCGCCCCAGCTGACGCACCTGTACGGCATACCTGCAGGCTCCCCAACCGCCTCGACCAACGCCCCGACCACCAGGCGGTGCAGCGGACAAAGGCCGGGGGCGCCCCATCTCTCGACACGGCCAGACAGGCCAGACAGTGCTGGAACTGCGCAGCAGAGTATCGACTGCGCATAGCGAGGCCGGATCTCGTCTCGACGTGCACGAAGCACAGTTCGACAATGGTGCTGCGTCGCCCAGAGACGCCATCGCCGACGTACGACCACTTCTTGTCGCGATCGTCCATCGCGGCTCGATACTTATAACCATCTGACCAGCTCAAGACCACCGTCACCCTTTAACACCTACTCCAGCTTGACGCTGCCGGGCTCGACGCTCCCATAGCTCGACGCAACGACGAGGCTTGACGCTTCCCCCCCTATCTTCGCATCCTCACACACTAATTCGCCTGTCCTCCTACCCTAATCATACCACCATACCTCTTTCGGCCCCCTTCAGTGAACAGCATGAACGCCATTCTCTGTACCGGCGACTACCGTGGGATCAACCAGGGCGGTGAGCTAGTGGGCCTAGAACGGGCTCTGTGCTGACGATGCCGCCAGAGTTCTGCACGCCCATCAAGCACAAGCACCAGGGCTGGGTGTGCAAATGGTGCGCAAAGGCCGTCAAGTGGTAGCTTGCTCCACACCTCTGCATTCTTCAACCTGTCGAGAGCTAGAGACGTAGCTAATGTGAGGGGCGTAGTGGTGAAGAGGTCAATGCATTGCATGGTGCATCTCAGACGCGGATCAGTGACAGAAGAGGTCGAGTGGAGGTGACTCCACCAGGAGCTGTCTCACTGCAAGTGCGCGCGCTACCTACGCGCCAGGTCTGTGCGTCCGCTGGCCGCTGGTCGGCATGGTCGGTGCGCTCACGACTAACCTCTGGCCGACTTGCCCGACATTCACCATCACCACCGTCCTCTGTGTCTTCCAAAACTCTGCTTCCAGAGCCCACCAGGCATGAGCTCGACTCCAGCAGCAGAAAAGGCCACCGCTCAACCGCAACCTCAGCCCCAGCAGCATCAATACGTGCAGATTCCCGGCTGCCCGCGGGTCATCATCTTCTGCGCCGGCTCCCGGCCCTCGCGTCACAACGCCGGCCGTGAGCTGCATCTGCGCCCCCCTAAGCTGACAGACAGGCCTCTGCTGGTTCCTGCCCTACGACGACGGGCACTACTGCTACTTCTGCCGCATCGAGTACGGGTTCGCGTACGATCTGTTCGACCGCGCGCTGAAGGCTGCGCCTGTGCCAACCGCAGCGCAGTAACCGGGCCTCCACCATCGACCATCCACCAAAACCTCCACCTCCACTTCGCTTCCACCTGCATTCAGCCTCCAGCATCGACACGCACAGCCACCCGGCACCGGACACAGCATAGCATAGCACTCAACGCACAATCAATGTGAGCTGGGAAAGCATAGGGGAGCTGACGATAGAACACAGTGGAGCGCAGAAGAAAGCGCACATCAGATTTGAGGAGCCAGGACCGTGCGCACGGCTGTTGCGCCCCTAGTCTCACGCGCCGCGCCGCGCTATGGACTACCTGCGACGTCGTCGACTTTTCCCATAACGCTTCCCACCTTCAGACATCTACGCCTCACACATCTCTCGCCGGTGACCACTGCTGACACTCCCGGCACCACCGACACTCATACGCTCGCCCCTCAGCACCTCTCCATCGCCGCACGCGACTCCTGAACGGCCCTGAGCGGACCTGGCGGACGCCGCGAGCGGGCACACGCACCCCGTCCCGAAATAGCAGCGTGTCAAACTCGCTTCCTCCCACTCCTTCACCATTTCGCTCCATCGCACGACACGCATCAGCAGCGTCGGGTCCGACACGACGGGCTCGACCTGCACGGCCAACAGCGGCTCCGCGCCCAGCGAGTACGGCATGGTCGACGTGCCCTGCGTCGGCGACTCGAGCGCGCGCAACGCCGGCGGTGAGCTGCCCTCTTGACTCCAGCCTAGCTGACGCCAGCCCCGTGCCACCTCGTCCGCCTCAGCGAGGGCAAGCTCTGGTGTCAGTTCTGCCAGAAGGTGACGCTCTGGCACTTCCTGACGCCGATGCGGGAGGAGAAGGGCGGGTGGCTCCGGCGCCTGTCGATCTTCCGCTCGGCCTGAGCCGTTTCCCTTCTGGCCGAACTCGCGCTTCTGGACGAGATCCCCGCCATGAGATCCCCGCCATGCCGCACCCACGCCTCACGCCCACATGCCTCCCACGGATACCAGCATGCCAGCGCCAGCAGCGAACTAGCGACGCAAACATGCGTTAGCACCCTGCATAGCCGGCCGCGCGCCCGGCGTCACGATAGCACAGCCGAGGCCGAGCCTAAAAGCACGGAGCCCCGCGCTCCTGACACTGACACAATTCAGCGGCCGCCGGCCGCCGGGGGCCCCTGAGAATCACGTTGTATAGACCCACTCCTCCTTCATGTAGCATGCATGCATCGTTGTACATTGCGCGTGCGCTGTCCCTTTTGTTTTGACGTCTGATTTCCTTCGTTGTGCATGGTGCATTGATGAGCTGGAGAGGTACGGTAGGCTGGGGGTGGAGTGGAGGTGGAGGCGGATGGGTGGGGTCGAAATCAGTGGAGGGCGAGGCACATCCTGGAGCGGTGGCTGCAGCAGGAGACGCATTGGCGGCTAGGCA
This sequence comes from Trichosporon sp. PB005A, assembly GCA_023630055.1. Taxonomy (NCBI): domain Eukaryota; kingdom Fungi; phylum Basidiomycota; class Tremellomycetes; order Trichosporonales; family Trichosporonaceae; genus Trichosporon; species Trichosporon sp. PB005A. Next base: position 786,488 of record JAMALZ010000007.1, read on the forward strand.
GTCCACAGGCAGCGGTAGCAGTACCCGCACACGAGATACATCTTGTCGCGGATGAAGAGGAAGTCGCACGGCCCTGGGGTCAGCGCTGTCCTCTCGCATGCTCACGGTTGCGGTTGTCGCCGCGCGAGTCGCCCGCGCACATGCCGTCCTCGAGTGGCTCCCTCTTGCGGCCCATGGTGCGTCACTGTCTGGTTGGGGCTGTCGTGCTGAGGTTGCACCAATCAGCGCCTTGCCTGTGTTGGAGTCGTGCTTCTGGGCACGGCGGAGCGACGGAGCGCGAGCGTTGGAGCTGGGAGGTGTGGCAGCGGCTGGAGCGGCTGGCGGTGAGAGTGCACTGCCAGTACAGCAGTTTGAGTGGAGCACTGCCCGAAAGTTTTGCGGTGGGTGAGACAAGATGCGCAGAGAGGAATGCGGGGCCGGGTGATACAGTACGCCGTACGCTGCGCTGCGCAGCGTGCGCTGCACGGCCCGGAATCAGACGCTGCATCATCCCCTCTGCGACCTGCGTTTGCGTCTCTGCACGCTCGCGCGCTCGCCCATCGGCACACCGAGGCGGGGTACATGTACACAGCGTACGCATCGTACACAGCGTACGCATCGTACACAGCGTACGCATCGTACACAGCAGGACACGGCAGGGCCCGAAGGACGGAGGCGAGTGTGGCAGATCTGGCCCGCGAATCCGGGATTTCGCCCAGATCTCGGCAGTCGGCACCGCCGGCACAGGAGGCGCACCGCTCGGAGCTGGCGTTGCTACGTCTTCACCGACAGTTGGTCATTGGAGCATGGAAGCACGGAAATATGGAACAGTTGGAGGTGGTAGTCATGTCTAGCGTTGGCACAGACTGCGCACGCATGTGGGGTGGATACGCGCTGCTGAGCGTCAGAGGCACGGCGCACGGCCTAGCGACGGGCGCGCAGCACGCGCACGCGCACTCGCACGCAGTGGTGACCATCGCACGCACCGTTCACACCACTGGTGCACTGGGTGGCTCAGACGCTGCGCCTGTGTCACCGCACCCAGCACCGCGGGGAGCGCAGGCGCCCAGCCGGTGTGTCAGAGTGGCCGCGTGGGCGTCGGGGCGTCGGCGCGTCAGGCGGAGGCGCACGATCGACGTTCCTCCCCCTTGCCTCCACTCGCTGGACACGGCACAGCTGCCCTCTGCCAGCGCTGTCAACACTGCTCTCACCCCCACTCGCTCGCTCACTCGTTCACTCGTTCACCTTGCACCAGCGCTTTCGTTCTTTCTCCCCAACGACCCCGACCCAGCCTCAACTCCGACCTCCTATAACTTCTCCCCACCTCCGCTCTCCCGCGAGCCACCGTGGACAGCGCCAGCCTCCCCCACGCTCACTAGTCATACCACGTAACTATGCCCTGCCCCGGAGACGACGACGGCAACAACGCCGGTTGTGAGTGCCCCCCACCCTCCGCAGCTACATACTTCCGACATAGCTGACCGCAGGCACCTGCGACCCCGTCCAGGTCGCGGACCTTGTCTTCTGCTCGTACTGTCTGCAGGCTATTGAGTAGTCTGCGCGCGACACTGCCGTCCCACCTCCAAAACCAGCAGGCTACCGCGTAGCCTCTCTCTCACTCCGACGATGGCGACTCCATCAGTCCCCATCAACCCGCACTCCATCCCGACTTTCCGGGCGCGCGGCGGCGCCCCACCCGGGCCTGGAGCCTGACCCCGCCCGCCCGCACTTCGCGCCCTCCCTCTGCTGGAATCAGAACCCCGTAGCCTATGCACCTCTGTATCTGTCTCTCTGCCCTCTGGCTTGCGACTGTCTGGCGCGCGGACGCTCAGGCGCTCAGACACGCAGACGCTCGAGCCCCGATCGCCCGAAAATCGCGCAAACCAGTGCCATGTGGCTGCACGGGTGCCCCTGTTACCCAGCTGGCCAGTGGACCGTTGAGCCCGATGTGGTATGTTCGCGGAAGTCGTCATGGCCGTAGACCGTACAGCGTAGACGTGCCGCACACGCTGCGCGCCCTCTCAGCTGCGCCTTCGCGCGTGATCTCGCAAAATTCTTGGGGACACTGTGTGCGCCTTCTCACCACACTCACGGCACTCGCCGCACTCGCTGCACGAACGCACCCCGCGTCATCTGACTGTGTGGGCCTTCTCACGAAGCCGCCCGGTGCGCGCGGCGGGGTCCTGTCGTCCGATCCCGGCCTCGCTGACCGTATATCTCCAGCTTCAGCACCATCACCCAGCCCGGCGTGCCAAACACCATCAGAGCCCGACCCTTCACCCCGCGTTCTGTAGCCGACTAACACTCCATCAGTCAAGCAACAAAAAGTCATCAGCAACATGGGCCACCGCGACACGGACACTTGCAACGGTGATGATGACGGCGACAATCGCGGCAGTGAGTGGCCAGAAAACTAATGCAGCTGACAGGAGACGAGTGTCGCGCTGTGCAGGGCTGGGACGGTCGCTTCTTCTGCTTCTATTGCGAGCGTTTCATGTGACACCTCTAGCTCCATAGCAGAGAGTGCGAATAAGATACCGAGGGAGAGACAGAGAGAGATCAAAATGTATGCATAGTCGTGGTGCCGTGAGCATAGCGCTTGTGCATGTCTCTCGTTTGAGTTTAGGTGTCCGAGACAGGTTTAACCAGTGAACGCTCGCCTGATCAGTCTCAAGGTACCATCATTCGTCTCAGCTGCCCCCCTGCCATGACAGCTTTGATTACAGCTTTTCTCCTAACACAACAATTTCGATAAACGCCAGTATCATACTATACAATTATGTGCGGCGCTTCTCAGCGCAACGCGGCTGCCAAAGTGACAAACTCCACTCCTCTCTGTCGGCCCGGACCGGCGGCCTTCCCAGCGAGCTTTGCAAATCTGCATGAACAGTCGTCGCACCTCCAGCGTCGCAGCGCTGCACCTCGCACCTCGCAATGTCGGTCCGCCGAGTCCGGACCGTCTTGGCGAGCTGAAGGAGGCGAGCACACCGGGCTTGTGGGGACTGGGACCTCGGCAGCACGCATTGCTGCCGGGATTGTGGGGAGATTGGCGAGCCTTGCGCCGGGGCAAAGCTGGATGACGCGGTGTTTATAATCTGGCTGTTTCAGTGTTGTTGATTTTTCCCCTTCATCAACTCCAACCATCTTCCTTCCCTTCGATCACCCTCCCTTGAGCACCATTGTGAGCGTGGGGATTTTCTCGAGAGATTTCTTCGACACGGCGTTGGTTTCCGCGATAACTGACTCACAGGCCCACCTCTACCCTCGATCCCGCCATGACCTCGTCCTCTTCGTACACAACCTGCTCCTCCGGTTCATCTTCTTCTTCTTCCGACTGGTCCGTTGTCGTTCGTCCCGGCTCCGAGGACGGGCACTACGAGCCCAACTGTATGGGTGACCATACGGGCTTCAACCGCGGAGGTAAGAATGTCCCCATCCAGCGCTGATGACAGGCCAATGCCAAGTGCTGAGCCCCAGCTGCCCGCACTGCCGATACTGCCTCCGCCCTCGTTTTCCGGAGACGTAGTAGATCCTCTGAATAAATGGTTGTCGTCTACTGTCTCTGAGCATGCTAGTGCTGCATATTTAGAAAAGAAAATCCTTGCGCTTCGACAACTGATGCAGAAAATGTTGACAGGCGGCAACAGGCTCGACGAAACCCACTGAGGCATTATGAAACGACGAGCTCCATCAGTGACTGGCCACCTCTCACCCGCTCTCCGTTCATTCACCCATCAGCCCCTCCAGACGTGTAAGCATGCAGTTTCGAAAAGTCACTGGGTATCAAAACGCCTTAATGCACCCTTTTGCGGGCCGTTCAGGCGCTTCAGAGCGGGCGATTTCTGCGCAGGACCATTTACAGCCGCACCCACCCCCTCAACAACCAGCTGACCACACCCCCGCGTCTTGGGGTGCCCACCCGAATTTCCCAAAATTTCCACACGATTCGCACCTCGTCACACCCCGCTGCATCGCGTCGTACTGCGCTGTGTGCTACGTCCCGATGTGCTCCGCGTCTTGGCGCCTGCCGCGCTGGCCCTGGCCGCCGCCCCAGCTCGGCGGCCTTTACAGTATCTACCACTTTCCATGTCTGTTCGCATTCTCACTAACGCCCACTTCCCACTTCCCAGCTCGAGACCTCCCTCGACAATCTCACCACACTCAAAGCACCTCCTCCGTCTCGAAACATCAAACTTAAACGTAACAACAATGGGCGCAATCATTTCGTGGATCTCGAACCGAGGTGGCCTCGCTGGCTCCAAGACCAAGAACGCTACGCGCGACGCGCCCGCCGCCAACGGGGCTGCTGACACTCGCGGCCCTCAGGTCCACCAGACCGCGCGCCAGCGCGGCAAGGCGCGCGCCCGCCCCGCGTTCGACCCGGAGCGTGACGTGCCCGCCCCTACCCCCCAGCCTCCTCGCATCTGCACGGGCCGCGAGTACGGCGGCTTCAACAAGGGCGGTGAGTCGCTAGAACGCTAAGTCCTGTGCAAGCTGACGCCAGAGCCCTGTATCCCCTGCCCCCAGCTCGGGTACGAGTTGTGTTCGCACTGTTACAAGGTTATGCCCCGCCCCTGGTAGGGGTGGGGCATGCGCTCGACCCGGGCTACGGACGTGAAGACCGCCTCGAAACAAGGACACCCGCAGCTGCAGTACACCAGGACCAGACTCGTCGTGACTGTGGTTCGAGAAAAAGCAATCAAGTGGTAGCAGAGTAAGAAGAAATCAAGTAGCTGTCGTGCAATAATTTCCAGCAGCTAGAGTTCATGAATGAAGATGTGTGCACGTTCTTACCTCACTCGAGCCATAATGAACAGAATGTGAATAACTGAGCAGTCCACTGGCTTGCTGTTATCAGCACGCTAAGCCCTGCTATGATGATCCGCTGATGGCGTTGGCGCCGGCATGGCTGGCCTGATACCTGACCCGAACGTCTTCCCTGACTTCGGCGACCCTGTTGAGTCACCCAAGTAGTTGCTGTCAGCAGAGATTGGGTCCAAGGAAGGGTCAGGGTCCGGCCGGTGAACCCTGTCCTAGCAGCCTGACGGCGTTGAGTTATCTTATCGATTCCTGGGCTACTCGTAGGCCGAGACATGCACCTTGTTCTCACCATACCCTCCTCATGACGGCCTCTCCATGGCGAGGTCTTTACGCTCCGTCATAGATACACCCCATCGACTCCAGGACATTGCGAGCCGCTCTTTCGTTCCCATCTACTACCTGACTCGGAGCAGCCAGCCAAGCCTCTGTTGGTGCGAGAGATCTCCCTTCTCCAAGACAGCCGAGAGTCGACGCACGCCCCCTCCAGCTGCGGTGTCTGACCTCGTCCGCTATCTGGAAGTACCTCTCTGCTACATCCGGCAGCCCCTGCCGCTCCAGTCCAGTCTCCACTAAGCATGCAATATCGCGTGCCAAAGCGGTGTCTCGTTCGGACCGTGCGCCCGCAGCGCACGTCCTAGAGTGCGCAGACTGTGGACATCGGGGCTCGTGCACTTGTGATAACGACATCGACGACGCTTGCACTCCGTGTGCAGTGCAGTCGTCCTCTCCCAAGGAGTGTGGGCGAGCGAGGTGCTGGGGACGAGGCGAGATCCCTCGCCCCCTGTGCAGGTCGAGCGGATGTGCTTCCCGCTGCACTCATCGTCGCCCACGGCCTTGCCAGTCGCATTTAAAACAGTCAACGACGGTGCCGATGTCATCATCACAATCTATCGCCTCGACGCTGGGCACTCTCCAGCCGCGACCCAGCTCGAGCCTCCCTCATCCCCTCCGCGCCGCCATGTTCGCCTTCATCAAGAAGATCCGCTCCCAGCTCGACGCCGCCCTCGACGCCGCCTGGCGCTTCATCACCCCCTACGCAATCGAGGCCGGCAAGGTGTGCTGTGCGCTGCCTGGCGTGTCCATCCGCCTGTTCTGGCGCCTCGTCGGCCGCCCCGTCGTGCTCAACTGCTGCCGCAAGTGCGACGAGCGCGAGGCGCAGTTCCGCGTCGGGCCCCACATGGCGTGTCGCCACGTCGCGTCGTGCACCAGCTTTGCGCGCACCACCGTCCTCAAGCCGGAGCGCCCCTGCGCGGGGGCGTTCTTCATCATCAACAGGGGCGGTAGGTCCTCGTTCTCTTCTCTATTATTTGGGCCATTGGATTTGCGCGAGGTGTTGACAGGGCGCAAGGGCGCTGCGACGAGGGAGACAGGCTGGGCTCCCGCTGCAGGTTCTGCTGGAAGAGCGCTTAAGACGTAGCAAGTCCGCATCCGTCACCGCTTGCAAGCACCGACCGCCAACAATGAAATTACGAAGCATAATCATCAACCATTTTATAATCCTCATGCATTTATAGACCTGTCGTACAGTGAGGGCTGACGGTGCGTTCATGGGCGGTGTTCTCGCCGTGTCTCTGCGCAGTCCGGGATGGGCCACTTGACCGCAGTAGCGCGGGGCAAGTAGCCGCTGCATTTGTGGCGGCGTGGTCCATTCCAGTAATTTCGTTTTGCATGTAGTGGGAGGCGTCAGACGCAAGTGCCCACATGCCCCCAACTCGTTACAGATCACATGCTGGCAATTACATCAGAACCCTAACAACTACATCAGAACCCTAACAACTACATCAGAACCCTAACAACTACATCAGAACCCTAACAACTACATAGAAACCGTAACTGCTACATGTAAACCCTATTGACTACAGCCAAACCCCAACGACTACATGCAAACCCTAACAACTACATGCAAACCTTAGTAGCTACATGCAAACCTTACTACCTACATACAAACCTTACTAACCACATACAAACCTTACCAACTACATGCAAACCTTACCGCTACTTGCAGTTACCCTAGCAAATACATGCAAACCTTACGGAGTACATTCAAACCCTAGCAACTACATGTAAACCCTATCGACTACTTGTAAACCCTAATTACTGCATTGTGGTCGATCACATACCGGAAGCTAAGCTCCATCGCTGGACACCAGGTACTCGGTTTCTCGTAGGTTTACAGGTATCTTAACCTACGAAAGTACAATGTTCAATTAGTTACGCATCAACTGGGGCCTCCTTTGACGTAAGTCCTTCAGGTCCCGATAACGTGTGCGACGCTTACCGGACCTGAAAAGTGCGTATCCTAACGTAACGGCCTGACTTGAAGAGTGCGTCTCCTAACGTAACTGATATGCAGACTACGTACCCTAACTTTCCGACGGAGTACGCAAGACGGCCGTACGACACACCATCACGACTATCGTCCGGCCCCCAACGATCCTGTACCTTCTCTTCAGCTGGAATCGGCCGTAGCTTCACGTCGATCTCCGATCGGGTTGGACTGGGTGCTGATCGGGTCTGGGGGCCTCTGGCCGCAGAGGCCGGTGCCTGCTACTGGCAAATCTTCTCGGTTTTGCCCAGAGGTAGTCACCGCGAGTTATGCGATCGAGAGATGGCTTGGCAATGGAGTTGGACTGACCTCCATCTGCCAAACCCATCTCGCCAAACCCATCTCGCCGACAACTCCGCTTGGCGACCAGCGTGCCTGTCTTCGCTAACTCCACGCCGAGTCTGCGTTTCGCTCCACATGCGTTGTCGTGGGCTTCAGTGTGTCGAACTTCTTGCGTACGCGACTTAGATTATTGGAGAGGGCTGGTAAGTCTAACCTGGTAGCAGGAGGTCTTTCACAGGTGGCCACGGTGGATGGAGAGGAGGGGAGACTCGGGGCGCTGCGGTGGGGAACGATGGAGTTCGGCCAGCGTGGGAACCGGTTTACCCCTTCGGGCGCCAACAGTGACAATGTGTATAACCTTGCTTGCATGGCATCAAAGTCAGTATGGAAGCGCTGGTATCAGCCGTGTGAGGAATCACCCTGGACGACAAACGCACCCTCCACACTCCTCCTTTCGTATGCGTCAAAGGTCATGAGCATGCCCAAGCCCCGGTCTGCCGGCGTCAGTTGCCCTGTACACTAAACGTATGCTTCACGTAGAGCCTTCACAGTGCTGCCAAATCGGCATCCTCCTGGGCAAGCAGGTTTGAGACCTTCGCTGGCTCGTGACAGTGCAGGACGATCCGCCACTGATACGAGTCAATGATCTCGAAGCGGCGCCGGCGGAGGTCCGAGATGTCGTACGTGGGAACTTCGCACATGAGGGGACAACCAGTGTACTGTGAGTTGCTCTGAGGTCAGTCTGGACCGGGCGTCATAAGCTAGGGGAGGAAGAGATGTCATAGTATTGCAACGCATGGGCTGGCATTCACCCAGTATGCCCTTCTCTTCCCACCACTATCGTCCGAGACTTCGGCGCTGGAGTTCGCGGCTTCGCCCTCTCCGCGCCGATGGCCTTGATGGTGGAGCGATATGGCGCATGCGACGGCGAGAACCAGCACGTGCCCCTTCTCATGCATCGTGGTTGACGGAATCAAACTCTCTCGCCCAGTCATCCAGTAACTCGTGGTGCGCCGGCCGGTCCGTGCTCCGGCGGGCGAGATTCACGGCAGCGCCGAACAGGACCGCGCGCCGCGCCGCATCGGCTGCGAGGCGGGGCCGGACCTGCACCTCGTACTGTGCGAAGGTGATCGGGCCCGCTGCGTCTCTGGGAAGCACGAGCGACCGGTCGATAAGGTCCAGCTCCTCTGCGCGCCGATTCTTGAGCCGCCGAATGTCTTCCTCCTCCAGCTGGTCCAGGTCGCGGCATGCCTGGATCAGCGTGCGGTTCAGGCGCGTGACCGCCCGCCCGCTCTTAACGCCTTCGTGCAGCGGCTGGCATTGCCGGATCACCGCGGCACGGTGCTCGTCGTATCGCTTCTGGCAACTTGTGATGCGCGTCTGGTAATCGCGGAGGATCTCTGTTCGGCGTTCTCGGAGCGACGTGATCGAGTAGACCGTCATGATGAGGGACGGGGCGATGCGGGTAGTGAGTTGACGGGGGAGTGAAGCCCGAAAGTGATGGTGATGAGGGCTCTGTTGCTTGTGGGGGGTTGAGTACAGCAGCTGCCCACGACCCGCGCGAGGACGATGATGTCAGACATACACTCATTTGATGTGCCCCACTGCGTCAGATCACTCCTGCGACCAGATTGTTAGGGCGTCAGCGGACGACGGAGCAGGGACCGATCCACATTGAACGACTGCGGCTTTGGCACAGGGCGTATGCGACTGCCACTGCACTCGGAGCTACTGTTGCGGCGTGAGAAGGTGGGAGTGTGGTGACGACTCCCCTTCGGTCGCGACTGACTTTAGGAAGTGACCTTGACCGCGTGCATCTGTGCCACGTGACTTTCCTTGATTCAGCCGATCTATCTGTCCGAGATAAAGCTGCTTCCGAGCCCGTCGCTAAGGACAAATCGCAGGACAGATCGGACAGAAGGCAGAAAGCAGAGGAGCCAATTGCCAATGACCGATACCAAAGACTACCGATGCCAAATGCTCTATCGGTGGGGCCGTGGGTCGTGGTTGTGGGGTCGTGTGGGGTAGTCACGCCTACGACCGATCGAACAGCTTACAAAGCAGCTGGGCAGGCAGACAATAAGCCAGTGCACGTCTTGCATGCGCCGCGGCACCAGGTACAGGGTACTGCCTCTTCTTTGTTCATTTTTCGGATATAGAGCTGCAGAATCACAGAACTGCAAGACGTAAGCGGGGACCCAGATGGAAGGGGCTGAACTTCTTTGGGTCTGGGGTGCGCACGCCTCCGCCGCGCGGTTTCACGGCCGGGGGACCCAGTGCCTTCTACACGCACGTTCAAGGCAGCGAACAGCGTCGGTTAAGTTGCCCCCTGGAACTCATTTGGGTACGTGCGGTGGCGTCGGCGGAATGGCGGCAAGGCGTTTAGTCGCGTGCCGGCAAGAGGGTGCCGGGACAGGTGGCGTTCGGCGTTGTCCGCCACCAGGGAAAGGTTAGACGACAGACCCCAGGCAGTTGCCCGCCCGGCCTGCGCAGATGAGATAGTGCTGACTGCTTGTCCAGCCGTAACTCATTGTGAATCCGGTTCCTGTCCGGTCCTGCAGATACGATCGAGAGCCACATGCGACTTGTTCCGAGCATGGTTCCGAACAGATGGGCAGGTGTCACTTGGTCGTCACCTGGGAGCGCCCAAGCCGTGTAACTGTTTGACAAACGCGACTCGTGTGCCCAACGCCGCACTACCTGGAATGTCCATGTTCTAGGAACGCGGCCGTGTCCGTTTGAGACGGTTTGTAACAGCCCTAAGTGACGATACACAGTGCATGGACAACTACAATGGAAGGCGGGTAGATACAGGTTGGAAAACATTAGGGCTGCTTACTATCGTGAGATGAAGGTCGTGAGAGATACATCAGTAGGGGCAGTGGGGCTGCCCGACGTCGGCACTGTAGGCGTCAGGCCAGCGGGTACAGCGGTGCGCTGGGGTCGTACGGTTCAACGCGATCGACGGGCGCAAACGTGACCCGGGGGTTTGAACTACAGCCATCAGCGCGGCTCCGTCAGTGTGTACCGTCCTGCGTGCAGGGTGAGGGGGACTCACGCCTTGCACACGTCTGAGCCGCAGGGAATGTGGAAGTGGTCGCGGCGCTCAAAGGCATCCCGCACGTTGCCGGGGCCGGAGAACTCGGAGTTGGCTCGCGCACTCCAGCCACTGGAGCTGCCGGTGCGCGGGCTCAGCTTGCTCTCGAGGCGGTGGATGATCTTCGCGTGCCGGGCGGGACCGTCCAGAGCTGGGCTGCTCCAACGGTGTCGCGAGCCGGGGGTTACGGTGGACGACCTGGAAGGACTCTGCGGCGCGTTGGAGACAGACTGGGTTTGGCGTGGTGAGGTGACGAGCGCGGGGCTTGAACGAATGGGCTCGCTGACTGCCCTGCGGCCGTGATGGTAAACGTGGATCGAGTTGCCGTTGTTAGTGTTGACGGCGTGGGTGGTGAGAGCCGGCACCGACAGAGGTGCCTGGGACGGTGAGTTGTGGTAAGGCTGTGAGGGAGACCGGGGCGAGGTCTGCTTCAGGGGTGAAAGCTGAGCTGCAGGGCTGAGGGCGGCGGGGCGGCCCCGACCTTCTTGTCCGGCCGCAAGGGGCATGGCAGACACCCCGTGCTCGTTATTTCTGTGAGCTCGGTGGCGACGACCCCTGGCGGGGCGGCTGTACCGTGGACTGGCGCCAGGCTCAGACCGAGAAATACGGAGCAGCTTGCCCAGGGGCGAGCCCCAAGTCTCTCTGCTGCCGGGTGGCTGGGCTCGCTGAGACAGGGTGGCGGGTGGAGTAGCGGTATTCCCCGCTCTGACAGGCGGACTGGCAATGGGCCGATGCTTGGGACTCATGTGGGGGCCATGCTTGACGAGGATGCCCCTCTTCGTAGGCGGGGGAGTGGTGTCGGGGAGCCGTGCCGGTAAAGCTGGAGGGCAACTCATGACCGAAGATGGACCCCTGTGAGCGGACTTCATCGCAGGAGACCTCGACGGCGGCGACGGCGACAAGCTCTGCTCCTTCTTCCCGCTTGCGTTCGGGGAGGTGGACGGCCAATCGAGGTTGGTGCCGAAGGATGGGCTCTTTGAGTGCTCCTGCACGAGCCTGTTCTCAGGCTGGGCAGCACCGACCCAGTGAGGAGAACTGGGGAAAGACCCACTAGTCGGGGAAGAGCAGGGTGCGGCTGGATTGGCTGAGTATTGAGGCGGCGGCGACAGCCTCTGGTCTGTGTAGCTGTAGTACAAAGCCTTCTCTTGGACCTGTGCCGAGTACGGGCTACCCATGTTGACCTGATAGTCAACGGGATAGTCCCCGTACTTGGGATAAGGCGGCACAGGTTGGCAGATACCGCGGTATGTTTGACCACCGTAGGGTGCTTCACCAGTCGGCGCATATCCAGCGTGACACAGACAACCATACTGATGGTGAGGGCACATTGAGTTGTACTGGGGAGGCGAGTACAGGGGAGCCGGCTGGTAAGGGTCGTAGGAGTAGGTGTTCGAGTACCAAGACTCCGACTCGTCTCCGCGCCAGAACCGGTAGCGGCCAAACGAGGATCTTACAGGGCGGTCGCGAGATATGTAGAAGGAGGTTCTGGCGAAAACCGCCTTGAGCCACTCGTAGAACCACATAGCGTGGCTGGTGTGCGCATGAGCGGCGTAGCGAGGGACGTAGGCCATAGTGTAACCCGGCTGGATGCGGTGCCAATGGATGGTCAGTGGAGAAAGAGCAATGCCAACTCAAGGTGGGACGTTTGATGCTTAAGTATTGCTCCGACCGGCCACGGGGGAAGAGAGGGTTGCCGGTGGGGGCGGCTGGACAGTATGGTGTGCTGCTGTGTCAACAAGTTCAGAACTGCCAGAACTGAAGGGCGCGGACTCGGCGTCGTATGACGCTGTAGATCACGCTCATCGAGGAGACACATACCTCAGTTGAGCCTCGTGAAGAAGCTGTGTAAGTGACCAACTGTACGGTTGGCGATTAGAACTGTGTCCGAAGTGTTGACATGTTGAGGGCGGATGTTGGTGCTGAAGGGCTGGCGGGGGTAAGGGGGGATTTGCAGGGGAAGAACCTGCGCGTGGGACGTGCATGCACGCGCTTTGATAGCATGGGGCCTCCGGGGCGGACACAGGTCCTCTACGGTCCCCGCGCCTTAGATGGTGTATTTGGGGGCTCAGGCGCCCGTGCACCGGGGTCATCGGTTCTGAGCGCGTTGGGAGGCAATAAAGCGCCGGCGCCGGGTGCGACATCGGGGGGTTTCCGATCGGCGCTGCCTCCGAAGCTTGCGACTTTGCAGACGTGCTGGAATCACATCTCGGCGTGGTCTCCAGAGCTAGAGCCTAATTTCACGCTATCACATGATAGTTCTTCAGAGCCTGCCGAGCCGGATAGGCACACTTTGATCGACGGATCGCTGATTGCCCTTATCTGAACATGTCGTTCCTGCAGGTAGGTCAGTATAAAGACGACAAGGTCCGGCCGGGAAACATCACCCGGGGTGCCATGCACCATCCTGCAGGCTGGATGCAACGTTGCTGCGAGGCGCCGGGGTGGGACGTTACACATCCAACGGCGATGTAACGGGGGGGCCGGACGGAGAATCGAACTCGCGCCGCGCAGCGCCGACGTGCTTTGAAGTCAGTGTCGCAGCCGTGGGCGTGGGTCAATCATGACTTTCCATCATCTCCGAATTCCATGCTCACCCCCGAGGACGAGGAAGCAAAGCGCATACTGCCGCGACGGAGTTTTCGTTCCGGTCAAGACTTGCAGTGGACCGGCCCTAGCACAGTGGAGATGGAGCATACTCACTGACCGGTGGCGACGACAGCCTCTGCTCTACACCTCGTCTTTGACCGCGTCATCTTCGGCACTGGTTTTAGAAACGGCTCCTTGGGGCGGACAGTACCTCTGTACTCGGTAGCCATTGCCGCATTACTCTCTCAACGGTGGGGTCTATTGTTCGATCCGTAGACATTTGCCAGGCGTCGTTTCGGCTCTCGAGCCACTCAACCACCGGCTTGCATTCTGGGAAGGGGCGCCCGGTCACTACAAGTCAGCGCCGCCGGCAAAAGCTCAAGACGCACTATCGTCATGTAGTGCTCAGCGCTTGCTGTTAAAGTCTTTCACAGCTCGGAAGTTGCCCTGCGCGCAAGCTCTTTTGCGGTCTGCGACCGAAGCTTGAACTTCGGCTACGATGTGCAGGCGTACTCGGCCCTGAGGCACTGGGAAAACGAGAGTGGATGGAAGATGTGCGGGTACCGAATGAAAGACTCTCTGATATAAAAGCTAGGGCATCAATGTTTTGGGGACGCAGTGGCAATGAGGACATGCGCGTTCCTCCTTGCAGCCGTTGAGCACGCTTTCATCGTCAGTCGACGTTGGAAATGTGCAGGACGATGGCAGTGAGTATGGGCAAAGGCCACTGATAAGAACTGTGATTCGCCGGCACGTCCCTTCGATCTCTTCGGCAAAGGCAGGTGTCCGCCCTCAGAAGGATGGGCAGAAGCTGGAGGCGCAGGCGTTCGACCAAACCCAGAACCACGTGGGCATGGGGAGCTGCATTGTGGTGGGGTGGTGGGCAGACATCGGACGATGCGATACGGCAGCGTTGCAATGCATGATGTGGCTACCAAACTCATGATGGACTTAGCCCTGCATCTGCCTCAGTGAGCACGCATGTTTCGCCATGTTATCAAAAGTGAGGCTTACCTGTACTGCACACATGTCCTTGCCAGCCGCCTCCAACACATCCATCTCGAAGTTGAACTCGTTGATAATGTCTTCCATCACTTGGTCGTGGGTGTCCTTCAGCGCCTTCAGCTCTGTCTCACTCTTCCCCTCGGCCTCGTATCGGATGCGCATACGGTGGTACTCGGCCCTGGCTTTCATGAGCCGCTTCGAGAAGCCCTGCTTTTGGTGGTTCTCTTCCATGCCAATGGCGCTCAGTGTACCCTCGCGAAGGAGTTTGGGAATGGTGCTGTAGTTGAAAGCCGGGTTCATTACAAGACTAAGAGGAGAGGCAGGAAGATGTCGTGGACGACGTGACGTGGAGGGTGAGCGTATGTCACGAGTCAACTGACAGCTGGCAGGCATGGGTGAGAATCTCCTCTGCGACGGGCGCACGCATGTGAGTGCGAGGCCTCCCGAGAGGCGAGAGGTGCGACTCATGAGCCGGCGCCCTCTTCAGCGCCATTGTGACGAAACACACACGCGCAGACTAACACACACGCGCAGTCTAACACAGATCTGACATGAACAACTACAGACATACAATCACTTGCGCTTCTCACCGCCTTACCAGGACATTACTGGCTAAACTCCTACGCTACTGTCAGCTTGACCTATGGGCAGCCCTCACCACAGACGTCCTGTTCGGTGGAGTGGAGCATTTTGACCTTGTTCTTGTACTCCTCGACGATGTTCTTGATCTCGTTGGTGTGGTTCTCGTGGGCGCGCTCCCACTCGCCGTCGCCCTTGTGCATCTTGGCGTGCGCGAGATAATGCTCCTTCTTGATCTCGACAATGCGATGGGCATACTCCTCCTCAAGCTTGGTGAGCTGCACGCGCACCTCGTGGCGAACGGCACCCTCGAGCTCAGGGGGCAGGGGACCCGCGTACGGGTCATAGGGGTCCCAGAACGCCTGGGCGGTGGAGCCCTGGCGACTGGCAGGGGTGCTGTGGGACTGAATACCGGGCTGCTGGGTGACCATGCTCGCCTGCCCGCCGAAGCTGGAGGACTGGGGGCTGTGCGCGGGCGGCTGAGAACCGGCTGCGGTGGGAGAGGTACCGACAATGGGTTGGCTGCTGTACTTGGAGTACTGGCTCATGTCGAAGTTGACGTTAGATTGGGAGCAAGGGAGCGTCATTCGAAGTGGGTTTATATCTGCTTTCGACGAAGGGCACATCTCATCGTAGGGCTGACATCGATTGTGCCAAATGCGAATACGATCGCCTCCCACGATGGCTCGGCTAGACTGATAGCGAATCCCGGAGCGAGGACCGCACCTACCCCATAGAAACACCATCGGGTGCTCGAGATCCTGAGTCAAGATCGCAGAGTCCTACTTGTCAGACAAGCGCCTTGATTGTGTCCCTCGCCCCTGGTGACGAGTTTCTGTCAGGCTCTTCTTCCCTTTGGCACGCCGATGGCAAGCCCAATGGGCGATACAGACACCGATCTTCCTTTCCCAGGGTCCTCGACTACGAAGACCCATTGCAACGCGCTCTCGCAAGAGACTCTCCAGAGCGTCTGAAGCGCAACAAGCCCGCATAAAAGTTTCTCTGCGAAGATTGATAGCAGCACGCGTGCGAGGCTCCTAAAAGAAGCTGTCCGACGCTCCGGCGTTGGTTCAGCGGTTAGGGTCGTCCTGCACATCTATGGTGAAATGGTATCATGCATCGTTGCCACGCGGATTCGATGCGGTGGGGGTTCGATTCCCCCTGGATGTATCCCCTTTTTCTTTTGAACTGCAAGGACACAAGCGGGACGGCGGAAAGCCAACGAGCTGGAAGGCTGACGACGGTAAACTGGACGACTGCATCAAGGTTCAAGGGTCCAGGGGGAGTTTCAAAGTCGGTGAATCTTGCCAGCTTGTCGTCTTCGGCTCCAGTCCTTTCGATATTCTGCAGTGCGTCTGTCAGACTGCTGAGACCCGAAAACGTGGCCACTCAATCGTGTAGGAGTTGGTGACTAGGACATCCAGCGAGGATAATCCTGGAAATCTTAAGAAATGCGGAATAAAACGCCAAATCCCTTTCAGCAGGGAGCGAGATTACTCGCACTCTGAGGTGGAACAGGTTGGGCACTTGTGATTGTAGAGCTAGCGAAGCCAGCGACGGGTAATGAACTGCCCTTCTTGTGGAAGATGCGCGGACTAGGAGTTCCGGGGCCGTCGTCGCCCTAGGTTCGATTCCTCGCGGTGTCATCATTGCGAAGTCCTATCATGCATGAGGTCAATTGAAGAGCACGAGGTGCAGACATGCGATTCTGGCGAGTCAATTATCTCGACTTGTCTTTGGCTTCCTTGACCCCGTCGAAACAGTGTTGAGCCCCACAAACCGCGAGGCTCCTGAGGATTGTCGTATGGTCAAGCTTTTCAAGATCAAGCCCTTTGATGCGCTGAACAGCCACTTCCGGGCATACCGTCATCTGCCTCAACGCATCATCAGACCGTGGGAGCCGCACAACCTTAGGCTTCCCCCGCGTCTCTGCTGTGGAAGTAGCACTGAGGTTGATGGAGCATGTAGGTAGGTACCAAATATGTTTCTGATTAGTAGAGTCTGCAGAAGCCCATCATGCATTTGTTAATCTGTGCTGCTCTTAACATGCGTTACAAAGGAAATTCGTGGTTATCGCTTTGACAGCAGGGGCTTCTCTTACAAGTCAGTCTTTCAGTAACCATTAAACTCACTAGAAGCTTGCACGGGTTACTTCTGAAGATCGGCCGAGTGGAAGCCGCAGATGCGGTCAGCCTGAGAGTGAAACTCATCAAGGAGGACCTTGACATTCTGGTCGAACTCCCGCTTCAGCTGCTCGAGTTGCTGCGCCACTTGCTCGGAGGTAAGGTCGCCGGAGGTCAGCAGGCGAGCGTGGACGCTCGTCACCGAGGTACGCTCCTTGATGTGGTCCGAGGATGCGGCTTCCATCGCCTCGATCAGACCTTTGCTTTCAGTCCTGAGCTCGCGGTAAAGCGTGTAGTTTGCGGGGCAGGAGTTGGTGTTCATGGTGGTCGAGCGACTTGATGGGAGGGCGTTGATGAGAGATTGCGTACAACCCAGGGTAGGATCTTAGGTGCAGGAACGGGGCCGTCAACGCACTCCCTTCGACTGAGCTGACAGTGCCATCCGCTCACGCGCTCGCACCTCCAGCCAAGCGGTGCTGAGAGGTTCCTGCCCAACAGTGACTCACTTTCCACTCGCCCCGAGCAGGAGGTGACTCTCGCCCCTCCACGTCAGTCAGTTTGTACCAAAATTGGGGGCCTCAAACTATGCATGCCGTAGACAGGGTTTCAGAGCGTCTGCGACTGTACTACAAGTATGAGGTGGCAGTTGTGCTGTTTGGCTGCACCGCGCATGAGAGTTCCTTCAGACGCCGGAGTGATACAAGCCTGCTTCCGCATACTGCAGAAGGGCGGCACTCTCGCAACGCTCTTTCAGCCATGCAGTGTGATGATTCTGCATGAAGAGAATCATCTGCACAATCGAGTGGTACTCGGGGTTTAATGGGTCGAGCTGGACAAGTTGGTTCATGTAGATTCGCCTGATTTGGTTGTGCATGGCACCGAAGTATGCGGCCAGAAATGCGAGTTTGACGTTGAGAACGGGGTTCGGAGTCGGAGAATAGATGAGGACGGCAGGGGCACTGTCAGAATTGAATGACATGGTTTCGGTGTTGACGTTTTGAATGAGAAGCGAAGGAGAAAACAATGAATGAACGTTAACGACGATGAAGTACAACTAAACCATCAGGGGAGGGGAGGAGTGGAGCTGTGTGCCGCATCAGTGCTGCTAACCTGGCTTCCACACCAGCTGTTTCCTGCGGCTCCTGCTCCTAAGACTATGGCTCAGGTTTATTGTTAGTGCGTTAACGCTACGCACTAGTGCATAGACCTCATGCAGAGCAATAACTGTCAATATCATGCATGCGCTCACGGCTCGCGGATGGTTGGGCAGTGGTGACATTTACATTCAGATGAACTATGAGGAGCCTCTGCGCTATCGAACATGACCGGCTCGTCACCCCTGTGGGTTGTGCATGGCAAGAAGATCCTTCAGCTTGGTAAGTTCGGCGGCAAAGTGGTCCGCAAGACGCATGACCTCTTCCAAGCGCGCTGCGTTGGCCAGGTAGCGGTCGGTGATACCATCAGTGACGGGACTCTTGTCATCTTGGAGGCGTTCGAGATTTGCTGCCCACTCCTGCTCCAGAACACGGATGGCTTCCATGATTTGCTGGGTCGATGCAGAGGACGTGGTGGCCATGGCGAGACGGCTTTCGTTAGCTATGCCAGTGCCAGGAAGACTTACTTCACGATTGATGGATGAGATCACCTGCGGATATGTGGTGGAGTTGACAATGGAAAGACCAGTTTCCACGACAACTCATACAGGACATCAGTGCCAACCATAAACAAATGAGACCACGTGCTAATATGCAATGAAACGAGTTCTGCGGTGCGTGCGACGGAGGTAGAGCGATCACCCAGTAGACACACACAACCGTGCAGCCACCAACTATGTTCACAACATACAGTCCACAATACCAGCACAGAAGAGTTGGATATTGTACGTGTGAGCACAACCATGCAGACGCAGACGCTGGAAGCTCAGATGACAACGGTTCAAGTCGCCTGGTGAATATTCAGTTAAACAGCGCAAATGCATTGACGGTGCCACATGCCTGGCAACGCTTTTCAGTCAGAACGCTATCACTTGCGTGGTTCACCCTATCGCCAGAGCGCGTCTATGCGTTTCATCTGTCAATTAAGGATGTGCTAATTAGCGTGCGTGGTGGTACAAGTCTCGCAAGAGACCGCTGCTAGCATTGGACGCTGTGTTCCCTGGCCCAGCCACGGCGCCGCGCGCTGCGCCCGCAGCAAGCAACGTTTCAGTTCGCCTCGTTATATCAGTCGGTAGATAGTGTGACTCTTACGCTCAGAGCCGATTGATCACACAGTCATGGGTTCGAGCCCCATACGAGGCTCTTTTTGGCCTCTTGGAAGACGAGAGAACAGCTCGAGCTGAAGGCTCATGGGTGCGAGCGAATGGGAGACGAAATAGAGGCCTCAAGGCCTACAGGGACGCTCTGAGTGTGGGTGCACAGTAAGTCGTCTACACTCGCTCGAGGCTGCCAATGGACGTCTGGGTTATGCTCTGCATGATGGTTATTACTAAGGAAGGCACAGTGGACTACTACAAGGGAGAGGAGGATACGATATTACAGCTTGTTACCGTCCAGCGGTTGGAGAGAAAGGAAGGAGTGTGACTCAATGCCGAATTTGTTCCTCACTGCACCTCGAGATCGGGGACAGCGAGGCCGCGGTAGCACAGCTCGGTCTGATACGCGCGCTTGAGCTTTGTGAGATTGTCCTGGTGGACCTGGTGGAGACGGCTGAGCTTGTCATTGTAGTCCTTCTTCTCGGCGGGGGACGTGAACCCGGTGTGCGAGCGGTAGCGCTTGAACTGATCGCGGAGCGCGGTGCAGTCCTTGTTGTGCTTCTTGATCTCCTCGACGGCGCGCGCGGCGTAGTCGGCCGCTACGGCGTCACGCTGACGCTCGAGCTCGCTGTTGATCGCGTTGGTGAGGGCAGCGCTGACGGGGGTCATGGTCGGGTTGGTGTCGGGTGTGATGGAGAGAAGGAAGACGCTCGTCGGGCAGCCTTTATAGACGCGTCGGCGAGCGAGGTCTGAGTGGGCCCTCCGGTGTGTGCCCCGGGGCGGGACTAACACCGCAGCTGCCGTTGCACATACAGGTGTCCAGGCCTGTTGTGTCCCCAGCACACAGCTAGGCGGACGCACCTGCACATCGGACAGCACCAGCAGCCCCTCCAGGGGCGAGTGGGCAAGCTCAGCTGCGCGCGGTGCGGTTGTGCACACAGTCTGGCCACACACAGCGCGTCGGTGCAAACACGGTGCGGCCAAGCAATAGCGCAGACGGGGTACGGCAAACCAAGGAGTCCTCCTCGGTACTCGCAGCGACAAGCACCTCGCGTGCCACGATCAGAGACCGGCCCGCGTCTACCCCTCCACCACCGCGATCGTGCCTCCGACGCCACGATCCAGGCCGCGCGTCCTGAGCTCCTTCTGCGCCTTCCATGCATCTCTCGGCGGCCAAAAAGCTTCCCGTCGGAGAATCGAACTCCGATCTCCCGCGATCACCATGACAAGCGAGCATACTAGCCGTTATACGAACGGGAAGGCGCTGTTGTTCGCTGTGTGCTGCGCCGGCGGGGCGGCCGGGGGCTGCCACTACGCCAAGATTACGTAACCTGTGCCAAACGGGGGCTCCACGGCCAGCGCCACGTGTTCCCCTCTTGTCTCGTCGTCACGATCTCGACGTCGTTCGCACATCTACATCGGCGAGTGTCTTGAGCTGCAAGCGGATATGAGCGGGTGAGTGCCGTTGTGCGGGGCGTGCAGCGACCACTGTTTTCCGAAGGCACTGTGCGGCCGACTGCAGTGTGCCGCCCCGCTGCCCCATCTGCCATCGCCGGAAGAAGCTGACCCCAGGCTCACGCGCGTGAACCGAAACAACGCGGCCGAGCGGCGCGACTCGCCCGTGCTGTACCCCCCGTCTGGCCCCGGGGCTGGGTTCCGCCCGGCGCCGGGCGCGCCGTACGGCGGCGGCCCCGGGAGCGGGTTCAGCACGCCCGGTGCTGGGAGCGGGCCGGGCACGCGCCCCGGCTCGCAGGCGAGCCAGTACTCCGAGTCGCCGTTTGGCGGGGGCATGTCGTCGGGCATGACGGGACCAAGGCCGGGGCAGGCGTACGAGCTCGAGAGCCACAACGACGACCTGCTCAAGGGCCTGCTGGGCAAGGTGGACGTGCTGAAGAATGTGAGTTGGCTCTCCCTTCCCTCCGCTCCGGCTGGGCCGGCTCTGCCCGGTCGCTGCGCCAGGAGCAAGCCGGGCAGCATAGGCGCAGTTAGAGCAGCGCGCGATACAAGCCGTAGCTGACCCCAGCTCTCCATCGGCATCGGCGACGAGGTCCGCGCAGGCAACCTCGAGCTGCAGGGCATGACGGACACGTTCGGCTCGACAGGCGCATACCTCAAGGGCACGTACCGGCGCATGATGAAGATGGCCGGGCGCCAGGGCAGCACGTGGTGCTGGTTCATGGCGTTCATGGTGCTCGTGTTCTGGATCTTCATCGTCGTCTGGTGGCTGCGGCGGTAGCGCGAGCGCTGCAAGCGCGAGCGAGCACCGGAGGCGCGGGCGTGCGGGCGCGCGTGGTGCGGGCTCCGAGGTGCGCGGTGATGGGCGACACGGCTTCCCACGAGTTCGCCAGCGCGCCCGCGTCGCTTGCCGACGAGTAGCACATCGACATGTCCCACGCGCCCACCGCAGACCCACGGCGCACCCCACCCGACCCCCCGACCGGGCAGGCAGCAGCGGCCAGTGTAGGAGACGCGATCTGTGGCAACAGCATAGAGCCTTCCATGTGCGATTACTATTAGTGGGAATGCATAATTAACGAGTGTGTGCGCCCGCTGCGCGGCAAGCGGCGCGCGGGTGGGATGGTGGTGGCTACTTTGCAACAAGCGGTCTACTTTCTGTCTGCTTCTGGCAGTTGTGTGGATAGGGGGAGATGGGGGTCTGCTCCTGCGATCCTGCGGTAGGCGCGAGAGAGAGGTGATTGGGGAAGATGGGGTGCTGCGGGCCGCTCGGCTTGCCCAGCTCGCTGCGCTCGCTGTCGCCGCTCGCCGCTCGCTACTTGCGGCGCGGCGGCACCGGCCCGCCGTGCGCCATGACGGGCATGGGCGGGAGGGGGGGTGCCTCGTCGAAGGCTGCGGCGGCCCCGCGCCCGCCGAGGAGGAGGACGGGCAGCGTCGGCCTGCGTTTCCGGCGGCCTGGGTGGGGCGTGTCGGGCAGGGGCGGGGAGAGGGGTGCGTGCGGGCTGAGGGGCGACATGGGGGAGAGGGGGCGGGCCTTGGGGCTCTGGGGCAGCTTGGGGCTGCGCGGGCTGCGCGGGCTGCCGCCCGGCGAGAGGGGGAGGGCGCCGAGGGTGGGGCTGGCGAGGGCGAAGCGGGGGCTGCGGGGGCTGTCTGTGTCGCTGTCGAAGCGCGGCGCCGTGGGGCTCACGACGTTCGGCCCGTCGACGTCCGGGACGGGAATCGGCACGCGCGGGCTGTCCGGGCTGTCCGCGTCCGCGTCGGGGAGCGGCGGGATGGGGCGCGTCGGGCTGCGCGGCTTGGCGGGCAGCTCCGGGGGACGGTCGGGGAGCGAGCTCGAGCGCTGCGCCAGCTTGGCCTTGAGCGGGACGGGCGGCGGGAAGAGCTTGGGCGGGACGGGCGGGCTCGGGCTGCCCGAGAGGAGGATGGTGGTCTCGTGCGGGCTGGTGAGGACGATGTTGGAGGGGGGCTCGAGGGAGCGCTCGACGCCGACGCGCGCGTCGCCTGCCGGGCTCGGCGCGCGGTCCAGTAGCGTCGACGCCGGGCGCAGCGTGACCTTGATGCGCTCCTCGTCGTCGGGCGTCGGCGCGCGGCTCGGCTCGGGCGACACGGAGCGCGTGTGCGTGTGCGTCGACGTCGGGCGCGAGCTCGACGGCGACACGCTCACGCTCTGCGGCGGCGTGATGCTCAGCCCCCGGCTGGCCCGCTTCTCCTCCTCGGGCGTGTAGCCCAGCCACTTGCGCGGCAGCATCGGCAGCGAGTCCTCGCTCTTGGCCGACAGCGACGTCAGGCTGCGCAGCGAGCGCGAGCTCATGCTGCCGACGCGCGACGCGCGCGACGTCCGCCCGTTGCCGGCGCCGCCGCCGTTGCTGCGGGCCTCGCGCCCCTCGCGCCCCTCGGGGAACGCCAGCGCGTGGATCCGCCCCACGTACCCCGCGTACTTGTCGAGCATGTCCTGGATGTCGTCGACGCGGCACCCGACGACGTTGAGCTTCAAGCCAGGCTTGGCCAGGTTCTCGGCCCAGATCTCGAGCATGACCGCCCAGTCGGCGGGCAGGTCGATGCAGCCCGCAAACGTCATGTGCGGCAGCGCCTCGGCCTCCCACTCGGTCAGCACGCCGCGCCGCTCGTCAAGGTAGTCGTCGAGGCGCGTCGGCTCGGGGAACAGGTCCTCGATGTCGCCGACGGGCGTCGCGATGCTCGTCAGGAAGTCGAGCATGGCGTGGTTGTTGCGCCGGATGAAGCCGCGGAACAGGGCCAGGTCCGGGTGCCGCGCGAGGTCGCGGTCCGAGAAGAAGGCGAGCGTGTGCAGGATCTTGGCGATCAGCGTCAGCGTCCGCTGCTGCGCGCTCGGCACCAGGCACTCGGACAGCCCGAACAGGTGCGGCGACATGAGCGCCGGCCCGATCAGCCGCAGGAACACAAACGACGACACGGCCTTGTACCGCAGGAGGTCGTCGCCGTCGTCGTGGAACTCGCGCACTGTCACGAACAGGTGGCCCAGGATGTGCCGGATGAAGTTGGGGAACAGCCCGCGGTGCGCGTACATGTTGGCCCAGCACTGCTCGACCAGGCCCGTCACGTCCTTGAGGATGCGGTAGTTGAGCGGCGGGTGGTCGGGGTCGCCGTAGTTGCAGAAGAGCTTGGGCTCAATCTTTTCCTCGACGGTGCGGCGGATCGTCGGCCCGAGCGCCGCCTGCAGGAACTCGCCGCACATCATGCGCATCAGCACCTCGAGCGTCTTGGACAGCGGCGTCGTCGAGCGGAACAGCGTCGAGCCTGCTGCCTTTGCCTCGAGCGTGCACGTGTCCAGGACGCGCGGCATCAGCACCTTTTCGACCAGCGCGATGCGCGCCAGGTACTCCATCGTGCCCTCCATAAGGCCACGTCCGCCAAGGACGTAGAGCAGCTTTGGGCCCTCGACCTTGTGCATGATCTGCTGCGGGGTTGTCAATGTCTGGTCCTTGTGCTGCCACTGGTTGCGGGGAGAGTATGCACAGAGTGGGGGTGGTAGACACAGTTGGGTGAGGTGCGGGGGCGGGGCGTGTCAGTACGACACGGAGGGAGGCAAGAGAACACCACGGGCAAAAGAAGAAAATCATAGTACTCACGAGCGAGTTGTACTCTGCAAGCGGCAGAATGTCGATCTCCTGGTACGAGACGCTGAGGCGGATCTCGCCGATGAGGGCGCCGCCGAGGGAGCGGACAGGGTAGCGCTCGTCCTCGCTCTTGCCAAAGCTGGAGACGAGCGGGAGGTCGACCTGGCCGAAGAGGACAGGGGTCCTATCCCTGTCCTTTGCGCGGTAGAGCATGAGTGAGCATTTTGTGAATGCGGGCATCTCTGTCATGGCGAACTGCTCGCCCCAGAAGGCGGTGCCTGTGGGGCTCTCGGCCTTTGTCCAGGCTGTGCGGGCGACGAGGGTGCGCTCGTCGAGGACGAGCTCGACGCGCATGCGCTCCTTCCAGCTCCAGCCGGGCTTGACCTTTTTGGACTGCTCGTAGTCCTTGCCTGTGCTGCGGATGGTGCGGCCCGGGCTGCCGGACGAGCTCATGACGTCGCTGCCGGAGACGCTGAGGTGGGAGCTCTTCTCGTCCGTCTCTGCGGCGGAGCCGTTGGGCGTGCGGCGGTCGAGCCCGGCACCGACGCCGAGCGGCGCGCTCACCTCGGTCACGTCGAGGACGTTGATCCTCAGGCGGCGGTGCGGGCGCACGACGCGCCCGTCGACCGAGCCCTCGACCTGCGCGAGCGAGCGCAGGATCGTGAACCACTCGTCGCGCTCCTGCGCGCTCGCGAACGCCAGGAAGATGCTCACCTCGACCTCGATGACGCTCACGTGCTCGCTCTCGCTGGCCGAGCTCTCGCCCCCGAGCGTGTTGACGAAGCTCGGCGCGCCCATCCCGCTCAGCAGGCTCGCGCGGCTGGGGCTCTTCGGGCCCGCGCCCGACAGGCCCAGCCCGCTGCCGAGCGACGGGCCGGGCGCAAAAGGCGTCATCGGCGACAGCCGCGCCGCCGCGCGCCGCGCCCGCTCCCCCTCGTCCAGGTGCGGCCGCAGCAGCGCGGCCTCGTCGTCGTCCTCGCCGTAGCTGGCCGGCGCGGGCGCGGGGGCCGCCTCGCCCGCGACCTTGGACAGCGTCTTGGCGCGCCCGCGCCCGAACGCCTTCCACCCCTTGCCGGTCTCGCTGGCCTGGCGGCGGCGCAGGAACTTCTTGCCGCTCGTCAGCAGGTCCTTGCCGAGGCTTGCGCCGCTGCTGCCGCCGCCGCCGGCCGTGCCGGGCTCGGTGAGGCTGCGGACGGCGCGCTCGGCGCGCTCGCTCGGCGGCGCGGCGAGCGCGGGCAGGTGCTCCTCGCTTGGCCCGTCGAGCGGCGTCTTTGGCCCGGACGCAATGATGGCAAACACGTCCTCCTCGGGCACGGCGCCGGCCAGCGCCTTCGGGCTCATGACGCCCGGCAGCGGCGGGACCGGCGGCGTGTCGCGCCCGCCCGCGTCGGGCTCCTCGACGACCTCGCGCAGCTTGAGCGCGAGCCCGAAGCTGCGCCCGGCCACGGACGGGTGCAGGTGCTGGATGTCCGGCACCGCCCACGAGTCCTCCATCGTCACGGCGTGGCTGAAGATGCAGCGCCGGCGCACGGGCTTGTCGCCCGGCTTGACCGGCGGCACAATGTTGATGATCCGCAGCTCGCCCCCGTCCTTGCCCCCCGTGCCGCGCAGGCTCAGCCCGACCTTGCCCTTCAGCCAGCGGTTCGCGAGCCGCCGCTCCGGCGACGGGTCGTGCTTGACGTGCGCCTTGGAGATGCCCCGGCCGTCTGCGGTCAGCATGCACTGGCGATCGCCGAATCCCGCGGCTAACAGCTGCGTCTGCGGAAATTGCGGAATGCAAAACGGCCCGGGTCCCGGACACCCCAGACACCCCGGACACCCCGGATGCCCGGGCCAGCTCCCGGGCCTCCCAGATCTTGTCCGGGCGTCTGGGCGGAAACTTGAACGCTGGGCACGCTGCGTACTCTGCGTGCGCTGGGCGCTTGGTAGCCAGGCCGCGCGCGCTGGGCCGGCCGGCGCCGCGGGCAGAGAAGCACTCACTGGCAGACTTCCTCCTCTCGCTGACAAAGCTGGGCGCGGTGGGCGTGATGGGGCTGGGCTTGGGGCTCGGGCGCGGCGAGCGGCCGAGCGTCGGCTGGCGGGCGAGGCTGGCGGCGCCGCTCGAGCTGCTCCCGTTGCTGGGCGGGAGCTGCGTCGTGCTCTGCGCGCCGAGCGTGCCGAGCGCGCCGGCGGGCACGTCGCGCAGGTACGTGCCATGGCTCGCGGCGCTCTTCGCGATGTAGTACTCGACCGGCGACTCGAAGGACCACGCCGGCGTCGTCATCTGCCGCGGCTGCCCGTGTCGATGGAGGCGGAGCGGGCGGGCGGGCAGGCGAGGCGGCGGAGGCGTAGAGGCGTAGAGGCGTGGGGGGCGTGAGCGTGAGAGTGCGTGAGCGTGAGCGTGAGAGTAAGCAGCGTGAAAGACGTGAGAGTAGAGTCGGGGGAGGAGGTACTTTTGTCGGGACTAAGGTGAGGTGAGATGTGTGATCGTCCGGTGGTGGCCGGGAGCGGTGCGGGCAGACCAAGAGATCTTGTAGACTTGTCGATGTCGAGATGGCGCTGTGTCGAGGTCTCGCTGATGGCCGGGGCTGGGTCGGGGGAGGTCGAGGTCGAGGTCGCGGCAGAGGTGGTGGAGGGAGCAGAGAGCAGAAAAACGCTCTCGAGCCTCGAGCGGCGAGCCGACGGTCAGGACGTCAGGTTGGTGGTGGCCAGGACGTCAGGTCGCAGGTCGCAGGATGGGACGCAGGAGCGAGAGCAGGAGGAGTCTGACCATGAGGCGCGGCCATGAGGCCATGATCTGGGTCGGTCGAGATGAGCGATGGGATCGCAGGCGGCCGGGCGGGCACTGAAGTCAGGCCTTATCCGAGTCCTGGGTCCTGGGTCCTGGGTCCTGGGTCGTGTTGCACCCTGGCAGCGAACGAGTCGACGGCGGCCATGCTGAAACCAGGCCTTGCGCTGCAGGCTGCTGGCTGCAGCATGCTTGCTCGCTACGCGCTACGGGCTGCAGCTGGACGCTCCGTCTTGTCGCTTGGAGAGGTCGAGGGAGGGTCGCGAGGCTCGTGCGGGGCCGACCCTGCGAGTCAGGGCGGCGGACAGTGGACATTGCAATGGAGAATGCGCGACGCAGCAAGTGTCGAGAGCTGAGAGCTAAGAGAGCTGAGAGCGCGCGGACGCGAGCGAGCCGCCGCAAGGAACGCTAGGAACCAACCCAGGCACGCACCCTCGGCGCTCAGGGCCGCCAGCCGCGCCGCCGACAAAGGTGGGGTGGGTCGATCGCGGCGCCTGCTTCTTCTCTCGACAAACCCGAACCACCTCTGGCCCTGCCTCCAATGGTCAGGCGCTGCGGTACACACCCAAAGGCACAAAGGGCCGCAGAACGCATGCGCGGCACGCACCCCCAGAGTGCGACGCTGGGTGACTCTCTCTCTCTGGAAGAGGGTCCGAGCCAGGCGCGAGCCAGAGTGGGGACGCGATGCCCGCTCCGTGTCTGCGGGCATCGGGCACCGTCACGCACGGTGGACGATTCACCATTCATCGCTGGAACAGAGGTACAGCGTACGCGGCGAGACGGGCACCGAGCTCTGAGCAGCGAGCGCGAGCGCACGCTCCGACACCGGCTGAGGCGGGAGGGGAAGAGGGAGGCTGAGGGCGGCGCACGGAGCTGCTGGCTGCAGCGAGCGAGTGAGCGAACTGGGCGAGCTGGGGGAGCGAGGGCAGCGAGGGCAGCGGGGGCAGCAACCAAGGCCGTGGGCGGCGCCACCCGATCGCCCCGTGGCCTGTGGCCCGGGTCGCGCGTCAGCGGGGCAGCGCCGAGGCGAGGCAGCGCCGTGCGAGCGCCAGCCCCGCCGCTGCGTGCTCCATCCGGTGGGCCGTGGTCCGTGTTTCCACCGGAGCCTGCGCGCTGCGAGGGAGCAGCGAAGCCAGACAGGCCGAGCAGGCCGAGCAGGGCAGCCGCTGGCCGCTGGCCGAAGCGCAGGGCGACAGTGGGTAGTGGGTACGGTGCGCTCAGGGCCCAGGGTCAGCGTGTGCGTGTGCGTGCTGTCGCTTCGCGATCGATCCTGTGGCCTGCATCCTGCGACGCGCAACCAGCAGCAGCATGAGTCATATCGCGGCTGACGGGCGTGTTCTGCGCGAACGCAGAACGAAACGTGACCCCAGATCACGGCACGCTGCTATTAAGCTCGGCCCAGCCTGCCTGCCCATGTGCCTGCTGTTCTGGCCCCTTCGCATGCGTGCCGTGTGCAGGCCGAAGAACTGCACGCCGAGCGCAACGGGGCCACGGGAAGATGGCCGGGCAACGGCGCGACCGGTGCCCAGGTGCCAGATGCCAGGTGCCAGGTGCCCACCGCGCACAAACCGTCTGAGGAGTGGGTGTCGAGTAGCCCTCTGCCCTCTGCCCTCGGGGCGGCGGCCCGTGCCAGTGGCGCCCCGTGCTGGGACCCCGTCCGTCCGGATTCGATTCGCTGCGAGGGAGACGCTGGGGCCGTGGTCCCAACCAGGCCGCCAGCCATACGACCCAGAGCGCAGGCCACAGGACCGACCCAGAGTAAAGGGCCGACACTTGGGCCGCTGCGTGCCCTGCTCGCCCTGCTCGCCCCGCTACCCACGTTCGCCAGTACCAAGCTGGGGTCTACAGAGGGGCCAGGATTCGGGCCGGACTCGCGGTATGAGCTCGCACGACAGGGGACGGTGAGGGTGCAACGTCTTGCAACGCCGCTGTTACCCTCTCGCTGCTCCAGCTCGCGTTGGTCTCCACGGCATTGCCGCGCCGCCCACGCTCCTCTCCTCGCCCCCGTCTTCGCCGCGGAGAGACGAGGGCAGCGCACTGCGAACAATGATGACTGACCCCAGGGAGGAATGCGGCGGGGAATGTGGCTCTGGCAGAGGCGGGCGACAGGGGGAGTTTCGGCGGGGACACTGGCCGCTGCTGCAGGGAGAGCTGGTGCTGAGCAAGCAGCTCTGGCGGTCGGCGGGCGAGTGCTGCGTCGCGCCTGGCCGATGGGGCAGAGGCTTGTTAACTGGTTGCGTTGGTCTGGTGATGCGAGTTAGACATGGGAGGCAGCCCCATGACCTGGGGACAGTTCCGCGGTTCCGGGCGATGGTGACAACAGCAGTGAGAGAGAAGGAATGCGGCAGGCGAAGTCAGTCACGCCGGTGCGCCGCATGCTCCGGCCCAGGCGCACGGTGCATCTCTGTCTGCCAGGCTATAAGTAGCGCTGGGATGAACCTCGGCGGCTGGGAGATCACCTGCCGTGCCGGCGTGCCGGTGCGGCAGTGCGGGGTGCGGAGTGCCGACGAACAAGCGGTGCCTACGCGTAACCTTATATGGGCAGCGTGCGGCCGACGTCGGCGAGCGAGAGCGGTAGTGCGCGTGATCGGACGCCCGGCGAGTTGCAATGAGTCACAGTTCGGTTCGGACCGAGGGGAGGCGTGTATTGCCGGGAGGCAGAGAGCGCTTGCTCGGCGAGCTCGGCACTTTGCAATTCCACCGAGGGCGCCTCCCTCTCCGCACTTGACATAGCCGCGGGCTTGGGCTTGCGTACAACTAGGGCTCGCAGTGTGCATGCTTGCTTGGCGGATGGCGGAGGAGGGACATGTGCATGGACCTGGTGGACACGTGTCTGCTGCATCAGCAACTGTGCGGAGCGGTTATCGCTGGAGGGGAGGGCCGAGGGAGGGTCGGGTAGAGGGCGGTTCGGAATGATATGGTGATTAGGTGATCATTCACCAGCCGCATCCCTCGGCCCCGGCACCGGCGACATCCGCTAGTCAGCACAATCACCAGGTGACCGACTGCTCCAGCCCAGCGGACCCCGCCGTCCGCTTGCTATCGCTGGCCGCTGCCGCTGCCGCCCGCCAGAAGCCAGAGCCCAGAGCTCACAGGATGCATGCGTGCAGTCAGTCAGCCATGGGCTCCAAACACCGCAGGCCTATGCACTGCGACGAGACCAGCACAGCGTATGCATCTGTGCGATGCGTCATGCGTCTCGGCAGCGCTGGGGGATTCGGCTGTGAACGGTCATCTTCCTCAGCGCGCTGAGCGAGGCGGGGGAACCATGACAAACGCAGGGAAGGGTTAGCGAGGGTCCTAATGGAAGGGAACTTCGGCGACTTGAGCGATTAGGGCGTGGGCTAATGGGGTTGTAATGTCGCGCTAGACGGTGCGCTAGAAGCATGGTGTCGCTGCTGGGCGCTGACGTCTGCCGGCTGCCAATGACATTATCAGTTCCCACCGTGGCCGCGTCTCGTCTCGCCTTCCCCTCACCACGCACCACGACCGATTCCACCATCGGCCGACGTCCCGCGCTCCTCCCGGCACTCGACATACATCGCGCAAGCCATCTTGCGACTGCTTCTTTCCTGCTCGCTCGCTATATACTGTGTCGCCCTCGCGATCGACTCGACTCGCATCTCTCTCTTCCCTTCCCCCGAGTGCTTATAGCTGATTGCACCCACCGACGGCTCGGTTATCTAGCCAGGTACGTCACTTCCCCATAGGCGGCTCGCGTCTCCCACCCCAGCGCCCAGCACCCAGGTGCAGCACATTTTCAGCCTCTCGCCCTGGGCTCCCATTCGCCCGTGCCGCTGCCCGCCGCGTTGCCGCTTCCAACGGCGTCATACCCCCGCTTAGCTTGCCTACCGCACTACAAGCCGGCGGCCCTGCATACACATCCATCCACCTGGCACCTCCTCGACTAGACTAGCCACTCGCTGTCTCTTGCCATCCTTCTCTCCCACTCACCCACCCCTAGACACACACCATGTCTTCGCCCCCCAGAGACTCCGAGCGCCTCCGCCGCAAGCGCGGCTCCATCCCCTCCATGGAGGCCCTCGGCGACGACTCCCTCAAGGAGCAGTCCCTCACCATCGTCGTCGTCGGCGCCTCCGGCGACCTCGCCTCCAAGAAGACCTTCCCCGCCCTCTTCGGTCTCTTCCGCCGCGACCTTCTCCCCAAGGACATCGCCATCATCGGCTACGCCCGTACCGACATGGACGACGACAAGTTCCACAAGAAGGCTCTCGCGCACATCGACACCAAGAAGTTCCCCGAGGACGCTGACAAGTTCAAGAAGGTTCTCTCCTACATCCACGGCCCCTACGACAAGGACGAGGGCTACCAGAAGCTCGAGAAGCACATTGACGACATCGAGAACAGCCGCCCCGACAACGAGCCCCGCAACCGCCTCTTCTACCTCGCCGTGCCCCCCACCGTCTTCAGCGACGCCGCCGCCGGCCTCAAGCGCAACTGCTACTCGAGGAAGGGAAGGAACCGCATCATCATCGAGAAGCCCTTCGGAAAGGACCTCGAGACCTGCCGCGAGCTCCTCTCGTCCCTCAAGGGCGAGTGGTCCGAGGACGAGACCTACCGTATCGACCACTACCTCGGCAAGGAGATGGTCAAGAACCTCCTCGTGCTCCGCTTCGGTAACATTGTCCTCGACGCTACCCTCAACAAGAACAACGTCTCCAACGTCCAGATCACCTTCAAGGAGTCGTTCGGAACTGAGGGCCGTGGCGGCTACTTTGACGAGTTCGGCATCATCCGTGACGTCTGCCAGAACCGTGAGTAACCTGCCGTGGCACGGATCGTCCGCCAGTGACTGACCCCGCCAGACCTGCTCCAGACCCTCTCGGTCCTGGCCATGGAGCGCCCCGTGTCCTTCGCCGCCGAGGACATCCGTGACGAGAAGGTCAAGGTCCTCCGCTGCATCCCGCCCATCAAGGCCGAGGACTGCCTGCTCGGCCAGTACGTCGCTGCCGACGGCAAGCCCGGCTACAAGGACGACGACACTGTCCCCGACGACTCGAACACCCCCACCTACGCTGGCCTCGCCCTCTTCATCAACAACCCCCGTTGGGAGGGTGTCCCCTTCATCATGAAGGCCGGCAAGGCGCTTAACGAGTCCAAGGTCGAGATCCGTGTCCAGTTCAAGGACGTCACCAGCGGCATCTTCACCGACATTGCCCGCAACGAGCTCGTCATGCGCATCCAGCCCGATGAGGTCATCTACATGAAGCTCAACTCGAAGCTGCCCGGCTTCGAGACCAAGGCCATCCCCGTCGAGCTCAACCTGACGTACAAGGACCGCTTCACGGACGTCGACATCCCCACGGCGTACGAGGCGCTGATCCACGATGCGATCAAGGGTGACCGCTCCAACTTTGTCCGTGACGACGAGCTCGACGTTGCGTGGAAGATCTTCACCCCGCTCCTGCACTGGATCGACGGCAAGGGCCCCGGCCCCAAGCCGCAGCCCGAGGCGTACCCCTACGGCGCGCGCGGACCTAAGGACTCTGCGGCGTTCTCTGCCAAGTACGGCTACAAGCGCCCCGACGACGACTACACCTGGCCGACCACGAGCGTGCAGGCGAACCTCTAGACGCGAAGCGGGTGTGAGAAGCAGGCAGTCTCTTTGGTGGCCGCGCCAAAGGTGTAAACATCCAAAATGAAACGGTTATGTATCTGGTGTAAGCGTAAGCGTTTGCGTATAGGAGCTAAGCGTGATGAGCGGACCAACAGTGGGGGAGAGGCGGGCGATGGGATCAGTAGCACGATGCCTTGCTCTTCCGTTGTTTATGACATCGTTTCTGCAGCAGCCGGATGAGTGGCATGGTGAAGTGTGGGTCCCCGGCCGTCAGTAAGGAAGGAGGATGCGATCGAGTGCGCAATGTATGCAGGGAGACGTGACAAGCGAAGAGCAAGGAACGAGGCAGCCCTATGTGAGGAGCACTGTACACGGGACGCGGCGGTAGATGACGACGAAGGTCGTGTGCAGGACGACTGGGTGCAATGGACGGTCTGGAGTCCACGGTCTGGAGTCCACGGGCTCGAGACGAAGGCTGGTCGGTTGCGGCGGCCAGAGCGGCGCGGTAGAGGGGTGTGCGCAGTGTGCAGCGTAGGAGCGCAGAACGAACAGAAGGCTGCGTTCTGAGACTGTCCCACTGTCCACTGTATGCGTCTACGGATGTAGCCGTGCGCGTGGGGCAGCATGGCGGTGTACATATTAGATCTGCGGCAGGGAGAGCTGGAAATAGAATGCACGCTGCTCCGTCCGAGTCAATCGCTGCCGCGCTGCCGCGCTGCCGCGCACCGCGCACCGCACTCCGCTGCGGCACAGCGATACAGCGGCAAGACAATCATGGCGGCCTGCTCGCCTCGATGCTCCAGTGCCGCTGCCGATGCCGATGCCGGCGGCCCTCTCGGCAGCAGCAGTGCAGCGGCACTGGGACGGGCTAGGACGGGGAGTCATGGGGAGAGGGGAGGGCAGGTCTGGGGACGCCAGAAGGCGGGGCAGCCGGTCATGTCGAGGTGCGAGGTGTTGGCAGCATGAAACGTTTCATGGTGGCAAGGGGTCGCGAAAGCTTATCCGCGTTGCCACTCGCGGTCTCCCCACTCTCTCGTATCGTATATCGTACACGGCAGCACACGGCAGCACGCGCAGGTACGCAGCCTGCATGCGGCCTCGCTGGCGACGCGTCCACCCAGCAGCCAGCCCATGGCACAGGCGCCTGACGCGCACATTAGCACAGTCGCGACATTAGGCGACCGTCGTGCGTGTCATATACCCAGCATGCTTGATGCATTGCGCCCCCACTCACTCCCTGCAATCCAATGCATGGCTCCACAGTGGGATGGGCTGCAAGGGCTAACGCAGATTCGCATGCATAGCAAGCTCAGATCCGCACAAGGGTGGGTCGATTACACGGCTCCTGGCAGAGCTCTGAAAGATTTGGCAGATTTGGCATGGCCATTTGGCACCGCCTGGGCCTTGCTCCTGGCGCTGTCCTGGCTCTGGCCCCGGCCCTGGTGACCGGTCCTCATTCCACCTCACCACCTCTTCACTCGTCTGCACTGGCATTCCTCATCCTCGCCTTGCTCTTCGTCCGGCCACCTCGACCCCGCTCTCGCCATCCCCCAAGTCCTCTCGTGCACTGGACACTCTCCCTTCATCATCCCCCCCCCATACCCCATACCCCCTACCCCTTGCTCATTACCCATCTCCGACGGACACTCACTTGCACTTCCCCTCTCGCTCTTCTCTTCCTTCTCCTCCCCCCGGCCGCCCACCTCGACGCACCCGACCATGTCATCCGCGCCGATCCGGCAACCGCGCGGCCCGCCGTCTTCGTCCCTCCCCGCCGGCCCGCCCCAGGCCGACGCCGAGGCCCTCCTCCGCCGCAACAAGACGGTCGCGACCTCGAAGCACCAGGAACGCTTCCAGCCCCCGTCCGCCAGCGTCGCCCGCACCGGCTCCCTCAGCGGCCCCCACCGGAGCACCGGCTTCAACACGGGCGGCGCCTTCACGTCCATGTCGCCCGGCCCGTCGCCCGGGCTCTCGAGCAGCCTCTCGTCCGTGTCCGTGTCCCCCGGCATCGGCGGCGGCATGGGCAGCATGGGTATGGGCGGCATGGGCATGAACGCCGCCGCGACCGGCATGAACATGGGCATGGACGGCCTCGTGCGCCGCGGCAGCGAGCGGTATCGCGCTGCCGCTGCCCCGAGCCAGGAAGAGACCCTCGTCGAGGCTGACGAGGGCCAGCCGGACCGCGGCGGCACTTGGGGCAAGAGCGGCGGCCTCACCAGGCAGAGCTCCCTCCCGAGCAGACGATGTGAGTTGCTTTTCTGACCGACCCCCTTCCCCACCCTCGGCTCTCCGGTGCAGTGCCAGTGCCAGCGCCAGCACCGCCCCGCCGCCGCATCGGCCCTTCCCTGCGGGCTGCTTGACTGATGGGCGGACCGCTGGGCAGCACCGCAGCTCGCAGGGAGCGTTGCGCCGTGCATGCACCCAAAGCTGCAGGGCCGAAGCAAAGGTGGCTTGGCACACGCCTGAGTGGCGACGACAAGGGCTGGCGCGCACACTCGGGCACACCTGGCACACGGCACACACCGCTGGCGCTGGCACTGGCACTGGCACTGGCACTGGCGCTGGTACTGGCGGCAAACGTCGAACCGCCCGCGGTTCCCGGGTGGCAACGCAACGCTTCTGTCGCAGCCATGCACACGTTCTCCCGTTCTGGCGCTTGTCGTGAATGAACACATGCTGACCCTCGATCTTCGCTGTTCCGCCGGCTCCGTTCGTCACACCGCTACCACCTCGTCACTTCACACCTGCTGCGCCTGTCGCATCGCTCGCTCTCTCGCCCGATTCTGCTGCGCATGAAACACCCACGGCCGCTTGCCCGCCCGCCTACCGCTCCCAACCGCTGCGGACGCTTGCCTGCGCACCCCCACTACCTCGTCTGAACGACCGGCTCGTGTCCCACGCTTATCATTCACACCCGCAGTATCCATCAACCCCGGCTTATTCTCCCAGCCGGGCGACAAGCAGAACAACAACCTGCCTCCGCCGCCCCCGCGGCCTCCCCGCCGAGTCTACAACGACGGCAAGAGCAACGCCGCCCAGAACGACCAGCAGCGCGGCTCGCACGCCCCCTCGCATTCCATGTCGTCTCTGAGCGTCGTCGTCCCGCAGAATCAGTATGACGGAAGCAGCATCTCCCCCGTCCTCTCGACGCCTGGTTCCGCCGGCCACAGCAGCGCCTACACCGCGAGCGCCCAGCCGCAGAGCCAGAGCGGCAGCGTGTCTCGCACGCAGAGCCTCCGCATGCAGGCGACCGCGACGTCACCGATTGAGTACAGCAACCTCGGCCGCAGCGCCTCGATGCGCACACCAGGCGAGATGATCTACTCGCGCATGAGCCCACCACCGCCCCCGCACCCCTTCAGCCTCGCGACGCCTCCGCGCGGCCACCAGACCAACCTGCCCGGTGTCTACGACGACGACAGCGAGGAGCAGCGCCAGTCGGACCTGCGCCGGCACCAGAGCATGACCGAGTACGGGTCGAGCTCGCGCGTGCAGCAGCGTCTCGAGCGCTCGCAGGCGCTGCTGTCGCTCGAGCAGCGCGAGGACCTCCGCCGCCAGATGGGCACGTCGCCCGCCGCCGAGTCCCAGTCCGGCACCCGCAGGCACTCGCGCCACCCGAGCGAGATGGGAGGTGACGACACGCCCGGTCTCGGGCGGAGTGTGTGGACGCCGGGAGCGACCGGCGAGCAGTGGCCGAGTGCTGGAACAGCCGGCGCGCAGCAGCTGCAGGACGCCCTCGACGCGCTGTCGCTTCGAGACCCGCAGCCGCACGACGAGCCTTCCTGGGTTACGAACCTGGTGGGCATGCCTGGCCAGCCGTCCCCGCAGCCGACCGGGCGGCCCCAGCTCTGGGACGACCGGTCGTACGCCGCGGCCTACGGCGGCCTCGCGGCGCAGAACATGCAGCCGCCCCTGTCGCTGTACCAGCAGCAGCAGGCGTACGGGCAACAGCTCAAACTGGGCGTCCCGGGCGCCGGCGGCATCCCGCAGATGCCCGTGCTGCCGATGCAGTACAACTACCTGCCGTACGCGGCGCAGTACCAGCCGCCTGCCGCGCCCCAGCTCAGTGAACAGGACCTTGACGTGATCGAGCTGGCGCGCAGCAAGGGGCTGAACCCGGCGACATTCGACTGCCACCCGCCGTACGCGCGGTTCTTCGTGATCAAGAGCTACACGGAGGACGACGTGCAAAAGTCGCTGAAGCACGAGATCTGGTCGTCGACCGTGCTGGGCAATAAGAGGCTCGACGCGGCGTACCGCGAGTCGCACGAGCGGGGGCCGATTTACCTGTTCTTCAGTGTGAACGGGTCGCGGCACTTCTGCGGTGTCGCCGAGATGACGTCGCCAGTGGACGAGACGGCGACGTCGAACGTGTGGGCGCAGGACAAGTGGAAGGGGCTGTTCAACGTGCGCTGGCGCATGGTGCGCGACGTGCCGACGAGCGCGCTGCGCCACCTGCGCCTGACGAACACGCAGGACCAGAAGCCGATCACGCAGAGCCGCGACTCGACCGAGCTGCCGTACGATGTCGGGTGCGCCGTGCTGCAGATCTTCCTCGACCATCAGCACAAGAGCAAGACGTCCCTGCTGCAGGACTTTGCGTACTATGAGCGCCTGAGCCAGACGCGCGACGCGACGCCGGGCGCGGCCTCGCCCGCGCACACGGCGCCGCACACGCCGCACCAGCACGCCCACGTCGGCATGCACCCGACGCCGCCGCCGTTTGCGCATGGCAATAGGATCTAGGCGGGGCGGCGAAGCCGCGCCGCCGTCATCGGTTTGTGAGGATGAGCCGCGAGGCCGCGGAGCTGAGGAGGTTGGGAGGATGAGCCGTGAAAAGTAGCGGCGAGGAGAAGGCGCGAGGACGAAGTGCAAGATGGTTCCAGGTGCAGCAAGGTTTAACCTGTCCCTCTTTCCGCCACGCCAGTACAGCCACGCCCCCGCAAAGCACGCACGCAGCAACGCAGCACCACCCGCAACGCAAGCAACGCAACAACAAGTAAAGCAAAACCTAATCTGTGTAGTACCGTATGCCGTGAATATGATGAATAGATGCGCACAAGGGCGAGTAGCGAGCGGAGCGAGCCCGCGAGTGAAGCGAGCCCGCGAGGTGTTAGTCGATCTGTCAGTCCGAGCGGAGTGTCACAGTGCACCGTATGGCCGAGACGAATAATATACATACAATCTAAGCCATGGCCTTGTTGACGTTGGAGTACCCGACGCCGACGCAGCTCGCGACGACGGGCCCTGTGCCGGCCCTCTGCTCTCCATCTCCGCCTGCGGTGCCGCCGATCTCCTCGCCGTTCTCGTCCCGGAACGGCGTGATCTTGAACTTGACGCCGAAGAAGAGGAGGCAGTCGCGGAGGAACTGGACGGCATGAGCGCTGAGGTCGCCGAGGAGGACGCGGCCGACGTCCTCCTTGCCGAGCACCATTAACAGCAGCACGAGGCTCTGCTGGCTCCTGTCGACGCAGCCGCCGTGGCTGAGGCTGTCGAGGAGGAGGCGGGCCGCGTGCAGCCCGATGTCCTCGGGGGTCTGGGTCACGCCGTCGCTCTTCCCGGGGACGGCGCTCACGGCCTCGGCGGCGTGGAGTGCGTCCGTCGTGGACTGCGCGACGAGGGCCAAGCCATAGCCGGGCGACTTGCCCGCCTCGTCGCCCCTATAGACGTCCGTGTAAATATGAATATCCGGGATGTAGCGGTTCAGCAGGGAGCGCGCGCTCTCGACCATGCGGTTCGCGAACTGGGGCGAGACGCGCGTGCTCTGCGCAATGCCGCGGATCTTGCGCACCTTGCCCGGGTCGCCGAACTGGAGCGTCTTGAGCGACCGCACCGGCGTGATCTTGAGCACGGCGCTGCCGCCGCCCAGCGGCGCCGCGCCGCGCCGCTTGATGTTGAGCTCGGTCTCGGACACGCCGAACAGCGCCAGCGTCGGCAGCGTCACCGTGCGCAGCAGGTCGACGCTGAGGTCCTGCGACGAGGAGGTTATCCCGTTTAGGGTCACTTGGAGAGGAGACTTGCCGAAGGGGCCCAGCGGGATGAGCACCTCGAGATAGTAGCCCAGAGACCGGCCCAGGTGGCACGTGTGCGTGTACGTCCCGCCGGGCAGCAGGCCCGGGTGGAACACGAACGAGGTACCTGGGGTCAGCATGTGCTACCACCATCACGAGCCAAGGGCCGGGTCTCCGAGCCCCGATCTCCGGGGTCCGAAGCCCGGCGGTCGCCGCCCAGCCTCGCCTCCGGCTCGGCGGCTCGGCGTGCACTCACCCGTCACATTGATCTCAATCGTGCTCCCATTCGTCACCTTCTCGAGCAGGCGCAGCAGGTTGATCTCGTACTCGCGCAGGCCGACGTGCACGTCGTCGGAGCGGATGGCGTCGACGCGGATGGAGCGCCCGCTGAGCACCGACAGCAGCAGGCGCTGGCGCAGGTGCGCATGCCCCGTGAAGCGGAGGAGGTCGCCCTTTGCCCGCGGTTTTGATGGGGCCATGGTTGCTGTAGGGTCTGGTGTCAACAGGCGTCCCCGTCTAGGATCTGCAGCGTCGAGCGTCGAGCGTCGAGCCGGCCGGAGTGGAGGGAGCGTTGAAATTCGTCGTCACGTGATTCACGACGGGTCCGGTGGCGAATGTGGAGGTAGCTCGAGGGGAGGACTCCCACGGTCGAGCTCTGCACGCGGGGTGCTACCCAGGCTCTCGTCGCGGTTCTGGCCCGGCTCCAGCCAGGAACGCTGATAGCCCTGAGCCGAGGAGATGACGGTGAGTCGCTCTTTGGCGGGCGCCGCTTGCGGAAGGTCTGCTTGTAAAGAATCGTGGCTGACGTCAGAGACGCCGCGTCGCATCTCGTAACCAGCACCATCACTCAGCATCATGACCCCCGCGCTGAACGCCGCTATCCCCGCCGGCCCAGCTGGCCACCGGCCTCCGACACCCGCATCGCTCACCGCGCTCGCCTCGGCCTTGCAATGATGTATCTCTTTTCCACCTGGATCCACCCCCCTCTCTGCTGACGCTGGCCCGCCTCGCCTCGCCTCGCCTCGCCGCACACCACCCCGCCGCCAGCGCCAGCGCCAGCGCCATCCCGACTCGACTCGACCCTGCGCCTTTCATTTCGCCCACTTCTTTAGACCTCCCGAATCGAATCACTCTACCGCCAAGCACTAACCACCCACCAAGCCCCGCTTGGCCCACCACACCATGCCCGCGCTCCTCGACAAGATCGAGAGCAAGGTCAAGAAGGTCCTCCCGCACACCGACGCGGATGCGCCGCCGAGCCCGAGACGCGAGCCGTCCGCGTCCTCGTCGCTGTTCAAGTGCCGCACCAGCGCCTCTGCGACGTCCACCCCGGCGTCGTCCGTCACGAACGTCCCCTCGACGATCCCCTCGAAGGGCACGCCGGCGTCGTCGGTAACTAATGTCGCCAGCGAGGGGGCCGCGCCCCGCGCCGGCCCGCCAGACCCGTACCCCGTCAGCGTGCCCGCGCCGACGGTGACGCAGGACTTTGACAGCCCGAGCGCGAGCGCCAGCGGGCGCTCGACGCCCATTCACCGGCCGATGCGCGACGACTCGGCGCTGGACACGCTGCGCGGCAAGGCGCGCGAGTGCAAGGAGAAGCTGACGCCGGGGTTCCTGCAGGCGCACGACTGCGGGACGAGCGGGGGCGTGCCGTGCTCGCAGCTGTTTGGGATGTTCAAGGCGCTCGCATCGGAAGACAGCCGGGACGGGGACACGTCGGACAGCGACGCAGACGAGCCGCCGCGCCGGCGGCGCGCCGAGAAGCGGCGCAGCCACATGAGCCAGGTCAGCACGGTCTCCTCGGGCCAGACGACCGACGAGGGCGAGTACAGCGAAGGGTTCGACGACCTGCACCGCTCCGAGAGCGAGCCGCAGCTCCTGCCGCGGGACGCGCCGGCGGGGCTCAAGCGCCACGCCAGCGTCAGCACGGCACAGCCCGCAGAGGGCATCGCGCACTTCGACGAGAACGACCCGCACGTCCAGCGCTGGCTGCGCGAGACGCTCGGCCCCGTGCAGCTCGCCCAGCTGAACCTGAACGACGGCCCGCGGCCGACGGCAGCGCAGGCCGCGCGCCCCCGCCGCCCCAGGCCGAGGCCGAAGTACCGCCGCCGCCCGACGGATGTGCCCGAGGGCAACGAGGACGCGGAGCCGGACAGCGAGGACGCGATGGTGGCCGCGCTGAACGACGCGAACCCGCCGACGAACGGGGCGCGCGTGCCGCCCGAGCAGATCGCGGACCTGGCGCTGGCCGAGATGGCGGAGCAGAACGCCGAGGAGGGCGAGGCGGAGCGCGCGGCGCGCGACAAGCTGCGCACAGATCATGGGTACCCGCGCGCCGACGCGCAGCAACAGCCGGGCGAGGCCAGCCCAGAGGAGAAGGCGCGCTTCAACCGCGCCGAGGTGCCCGAGGCGGAGAAGCTGCGCGTCATGCGCGAAGAGTTCGGCGACATCGCCGCCGTCATGGTCGACGCGTCCGGCAGGCCCGAGCCAGAGCGCATCCTCGCAGAGAGCCAGGGCAGCCTCTTCCGCGGCGTCATGATGGTCGGCAACCTACACCTCACCACGCACCGGCTCCTGTTCCATGCCCTTCTGCCACCGGACAACATGATTACGCAGGGGCCAGACTTTGAGAGTGTCGACGACAACGAGGCCGCGGCGCTCAAGGCCCGCCCGGACATTATCCAGGCGGGCAGCGTCACGCTCCACCAGGGCGGCATCTTCACCAGCAAGAAGCGCGTCTGGATGGAGCTCACCCCAGAGATGCTCACGTGCTACCCGTCCGCCGACGAGGCGGGCAAGGTCCGCCCCCTGTTCTCCATCCTGAGTGAGTCAAGTAGCACCACGAGTAGTGGCAGACGTGCTGACCCGCCCCAGTGTCCTCGATCTACCGGCTCAAGCCGCTCGACCCCAAGGAGCCGGTCGAGTTCTACATCACGTACGACGGCGCCGACGGCATCAAGACGCTGCACTTCACCGTGGACAACACGCAGTCGTCGATGCGCTGGCGGCGCAACTACGAGGCGGTGCTGTTCCGGTGCGCGTCGCAGCGCTTCCGCCAGAGCCACCGGCGGGACGCGATCAAGTCGGGCGTCATCACGCAGGAGGAGGCCGACGCGTACGAGGACGACGCAAACAAGTGGACGCTGCTGCGCTGCTGCGTGCCGCTCGACAAGGCCGAGCTGCGCAACGTCGGCGACTATCACCAGTTTGCGACGCTCGTCAACATGGACGTGCTGCTGCAGGCCGACACGCAGGTGTCGTGGCGCCCCGAGGAGATCGCGACCGGCAACTTTGCCGCCTACGGCGACTTCAGCATCGAGGGCGACGAGGACGGCCTCCCCGACCGCCCGCCCCCGGCCGACCCCGACGCCATGCCCAGCGACCACGAGGTGCACCCCGACCACTCTGGCCCGATCAACGTGCACTCGCGCACGCCGAGCCAGTCCAGCCAGTCGACGCAGTCCGAGCACACCGACACGCCGCTGCACCACGAGACGAGCCGCAGCGCGACCGTGCCCGACATGCGCGCGGCGGTGCCGGGCGCCAAGCCCAACCCGCCGCCGGTACGGCACCGGTCGCGCACGCTCATGTCGCGCATCACGGGCAAGCCGGACGCAATCGCCGAGGACAACGGGCACGCGCACGACTACCTGGACACGGACGTGCCGCCGGGCCTGAAGCGCAACTGCGCCGAGCCCGGCGAGCCGTGCGCGGGCGTGCGCGAGTCCAAGTGGGACGTCAAGAACAACAAGTACCAGTTCCTCGTCGCGGTGCTCAACGACCAGCAGTGGTTCGTGGACGCGCTGCGCGAGGCGCTGCCGCGCGCACAGGCGCGCCGCTACGTCCCCGGCGCGGTGCCGGAGCAGATGGCGATCGACGTCGGCGGGTACGACTGCATGTCGCACCCGGACGCGGGGCACGACGACGACGGCGACGGCGACGGCGACAGCTCGAGCTCGAGCTCGTCCGACAGCGACTGCGGGGCGGACATGGATCCGGCGCGCCGGGCCGAGCGCAAGCGCGAGCGCACGCTCGACCGCAAGACCGAGCCGGCCAGCAACCACAAGGCGCGCAAGGCGCGCGCGGCCGCCAAGACGTTCGGCCTGCGCGAGCGCGACGGCATCTGGCTCAAGCGCACGTACGTCCAGAACGGCGTCGTGCCCGCGCGCGGCCACATCATCATCAGCCCCAAGTACACGTGCTTCTGGCGGCGGGCGCGCATCGGGTCCGACATCAAGTACCGCTTCCCGACGGCCGACGTCAAGGAGGCGGTCGCGACGCAGTTCCCGCTCAGCCCGCGGCGCAACGGCATGGCGCTCAAGATCAACGGCCAGCCCGACCTCAAGTTCGAGTTCTGGAGCGAGCAGAGCCGCGACGCCGTCGTCAAGCGCGTGAACCGCGTCGTCGCCCAGCTCGCCGAGCAGGGCGAGGGCCAGGCCGCCCCCGGCGCCAAGGAGGCGGGCAAGCCCGAGGGCTCCGAGCTCAGCCTCCAGCCGACAACGACGAGCAGCGAGTCGCGCAACCCCTGGGACGTGGCGCGCGACATCCACCTCACCGAGGCCGACTTCCAGGTCTCGCCCGAGTACGCCGTGCACGGCGACATGCGCGTCATCGCCGAGGCGGCGCGCTTCCTCGCCCCGCCGCCCGACCTGCTCGTGTACCCCAAGGCGCTCAACGAGGAGGCGCTCGCGTACATGCCGTTTGTCGCGAACCGGCCGTGGTCGAGCGGCGGCGCCAACGTGCGCCTGACGCCGCGGCGCTTCACGATGCTCACGATCGGCTCGCGCGGCGACGTGCAGCCGTACATCGCGCTGTCGCTGCGGCTCATGCAGGACGGGCACAAGTGCACGATCGTCACGCACGAGGAGTTCAAGGACTGGGTCGAGGGCTACGGCATCGAGCACCGCCAGGCGGGCGGCGACCCGACGGCGCTCATGAAGATCTCGCAGGACCACAAGATGCTCTCGCCCGGCTTTTTCAAGGAGGCGCTCGGCACGTTCCGCCAGTGGCTCGACGACCTGCTCAACGACTCGTGGGACGCGTGCCAGGACGCCGACGTCCTCATCGAGTCGCCCTCGGCCATGGCCGGCATCCACATCTCCGAGGCCCTCGGCATCCCCTACTTCCGCGCCTTCACCATGCCCTGGACCCGCACCAGCCTGTACCCGCAGGCGTTCATGGTGCCCGCGTTCGAGATGGGC
Source organism: Trichosporon sp. PB005A (assembly GCA_023630055.1). Lineage (NCBI taxonomy): Eukaryota > Fungi > Basidiomycota > Tremellomycetes > Trichosporonales > Trichosporonaceae > Trichosporon > Trichosporon sp. PB005A. The sequence continues at coordinate 830,145 of JAMALZ010000007.1, forward strand.
CCGCAGTTCAACTACTCGACGTACGTCCTGTTCGACAACATCATGTGGAAGGCGAGCGCGCGCCAGATCAACCGCTGGCGCAAGAAGCGCCTCGGCCTCGGCGCGACCGACCAGAGCTCGCTATCCGTCTCCAAGGTCCCCTTCCTGTACAACTTCAGCCCGGCCGTGGTCCCCAAGCCGCTCGACTGGTACGACGACATCACGATCACGGGCTACTGGGAGCTGGAGAACAGCGACATGGACTGGTCGCCGCCGGACGACCTGCTCGCCTTCATGAAGAAGGCCAAGGACGACAAGAAGCCGATCGTGTACATCGGCTTTGGGTCCATCGTCGTGCCCGACCCCGCCGCCGTGTCGCGCGGTATCATCAAGGGCGTCGAGAAGGCGGGCGTGCGCGCGATCATCGCCAAGGGCTGGAGCTCGCGCTCCGAGACGGGCGAGAAGGAGGAGGACGACGTGCGCTTCCCGGCGAGCTGCTACTCGGTCGACAAGATCCCGCACGGCTGGCTGTTCCCCAAGATCGACGCCGCGATGCACCACGGCGGCGCGGGCACGACGGGCGCGTCGCTGCGCTGCGGCCTGCCGACGATCATCAAGCCGTGGTTCGGCGACCAGCACTTCTGGGCCCTGCGCGTCACCAAGATGGGCTGCGGGCTCAAGCTCGCGAGCCTCAAGAGCGACGAGATCGCAGACGCCCTCACAAAGGTCACGACCGACCGCGTCATGATCGAGAAGTCGCGCAACGTCGGCATCCGCATCCGCCAGGAGAAGGGCGTCGACACGGCCGTCCAGGCCATCCACGCCAACATCATCCGCGCCGCAAAGGACAGGCAGAAGCTCAAGAAGGAGGACGACGTTGTCAAGGAGCACAAGCGTGCGAGCCTGAACCTGAGCCTCTTCTAGACAGAGTAGGAAGTTCCGTGTCAGCAGAGTTACGGAGGTACGCAGTTAGAGATCCAGCGAGAGGTAGACCCATGTATCAGTGTTGTAGTCCGCGCAGTGCCGCCGCGGGAGGTGCATGCACCGAAGCGAAGATCCAATTAGCCGTCCGCGGTTGCGCGCCGATGGCTTGTGCCAAGCCCAGCGGCCCGACGCCACGGCGGGAGACGCGAGACGCGACGCATCCAGCTTCTGCCAATTCTGCCCGCACGCGCGCCTACACAGCGCACGTACCGTCACCCTCGAAACGACGAGTCCAGAGTTTGGCCGAACGGCCCCGGCGCTCGCGTCCATGCAGCAGACCACGACATGAGGCGGCGGATCGGCATTGCCATTGTTCTCTCGCGTGAGCGGTCCGGAAATGAGAGCGCACCTCATGTTCGTGTCATGTCCGAAAGACTGCAGGAACCGGGGTGAAGGGCCAGGGGGTTGACTGGGGGTGCGGAACGCGAGATAGCGGAACGCCTCCTGCGGGCCAAGCCCATGCCGGCTGGGGCGGGCACTGCGGCTCGCTGCAGCTGGCGTGAGCGCTCGCCCCAGATCCCCTGCTGTAAGCATCCCGCCGCGCGCCTCGCGAGCCGTAGTCGTCCCGGGGTCATGTGCTGCGCTCAGGCCCTGGGTCGTGGCGCCCGCGTCCAGCGTCGGGCGTCCGATGCATAAAGACGCAGCGTGTTTTGCCCGCCCGCGCCCTCGCTCCCTCTCACCCAACACTGATCGCACAATGATCTCGCTTCTCCTCGCCGCGAGCGTCGCGGCCGCGACGACCGTGGACCTGTACGCGCCCTCTGCCGCGCTCCAGCGCCGCGCGGCCGGCGGCGCGCTCCTCGACGCCAAGAACAGCGACTTCACCCCCGTCGTCCAGCTGCAGGTCGGCACGCCGCCGCAGGCCCTCAGCGCCGCGCTCGACGTGTCCTCGGGCCTGACCGTCGTCGGCGGCTCGCCCTTCTCCGGCGGCGCGTTCTACGCCCCCGCCTCCAGCAGCCTCAAGGAGGGCGACAAGGTCGCGAGCCACGCGCTCGCAGACGGCAGGAACACGAGCGGCACCCTCGCCACGGACAAGATCAGCCTCGGTAGTGTCGGGCTGACGACCGAGTTCTGTGAGTTGAGCTCTAGGGGGTGAGGCTGACGGCCAAGTGCTCACGAACCCGTCCGGACCGAACGGCCCCGAGGCGCCCGGCATCAACAACGCGCTCCTCGGCCTCGGCTACAAGGACGCGCCGACGCCGGCGCTCAGCTCCGAGTGGGACGAGAAGCTCTGGGGCCTGTACCTCGCGCCGCGCCGCATCGGCCTCGGCGGGAAGAGCGGCGAGACGAAGCGCGTCGGCTCCCTGAGCCTGGGCAAGGTCGACGCGGCGTACTCTGGCGGCGAGCCTGTGTGGCTCAACCTGACCGAGACGGGCAGCGGGCACTGGCCCGTGAGCCTGCTGAGCCTGTCTGTCGGCTCGAGCGCGGCGAAGACGGACTTCCTCGAGGGGCAACAGATCGACGTCGCGCCGGTGCCAAACATCGGCCTGCCTGCGGCCGCTCTCGAAGGGATGATGAAGGGAGTCGCCGGCGCGAAGAAGTGGACGCAGGGCGACGAGGCCGTGTGGACGGTGCCGTGCGACACGCAGGCCAAGCTCGAGGTCGGGCTCGAGGGCACGTCCGTCTCGCTCGCGCCCGAGGACTGGATCGCGAACGAGGGCGAGACCTGCCGCGCCCTCCTGTCCGCGACGGACGGCCGCCCCTGGCTCGGCACGCCCTTCCTCTCGGCCGTGTACAGCGTGTGGGACGTCGAGACGCCCCGCCTCGGCATCGCGCCCGTCAAGGCCGGATCTAGGATCGAGAACAAGGACTTTGCGCAGGGTTCCGCCCCCGCGCGCGAGAGCGCCGAGCCCATCACGACCGGCAAGACATACCCCAACGTCGCCAAGGCGGGCGCCGACAGCGGCGCGTCCGCTGCCCGCCCCGCGCTCCTCGCCGTCGCTCTCGCAGCCCTCTCCGGCGCGCTCATCTGAGCACAGTAGAAAATCAATACGCAAGTCGAGTCTGCAGACTTCTGAGAAAACACCACTTTCATTAGGTCACAAGGGATACACGTTAATGTGCGCGGCTGGGGCGCACTGTCGTAGGCTGGTTATGATAACATCGTCATCACTCGAGGCCTGTCTCGGGTCGACAGCACACCTCAAAAGCGAGATCTCGCAGGTTGCAAACGCTGCTCGCCCCAAATCCTGCACTAACTCGCCATGGAGCTCACTGCCCCTGTGCCGCAAAGAGGCCTCCTCGAGGCGCGCCTGCGCGACCGAGAAGCCAAGAACGAGCAGCGGTATGCCGAGAACGTCCTCGATGCAACTGAGGCATATCTGAAGCAGTGCGCTCACTTTGAGCGGCTCGGCCGCGACAACCCCGTCGCGATCGCCGCGCTCGCGAAGCTCAAGCTGGCGCATCTCGAGACCCTGGCCCTGCTCGCCGAGAGCCACACCGCCGAGGCCGAGACGATCCAGCGCCTCCGCGACGTCCTGCTTCCCAGATCACCCGGTTAGTCGTCCTCCGTAAGTGTCGCATCAGTGACCTCAGTACTAGCACGTACGCTGAACGCTCCAGGAAGCATTACAAACGAGCCGTAGTCGTTGTACACCGTCTGCTGCCTCGATGCACTGCATCATCATGCCACCGTGGGAAACTGTGCCTCCACCACACCTCCGCACCAAACCCACCAATCCAGTGGTCCATCACCGTCCCTTTCCGTCCATCCCTTGCCAACCCTCCAATCCTCTCTCCGTGCGCAGGACAGAGCCAAAAAAGCTTCCTGTCGGAGAATCGAACTCCGATCTCCCGCGTGACAAGCGAGCATACTAGCCGTTATACGAACAGGAAGGTGCTGGAAACTGCTTCTGACAGTGGGCGCGGCGGCGCCGCCACAATCGGAGAGCCCTTACGTAAGCGGACAGACGGAAGTGGTCAGAGGCTACTTTGCGAGCAGCTGACCAGCTCGCTTGCAGCGCGGGCAAACCAACAGAAGTAAGAATGCCAAAGGATGGAGAAAGTCTCAGGAGCGCAGCAGAAACCGAGAGCGCCAAGCGACTCTGAGTCTGTGGATATGGATCCTCCCCAAATGCCACACCGAGTGTGTGGCCAGCTTCGAGCATCTCGCATGGCGACCACTAATGTTTCGACCGTGTTCGTCTGCTCTGTCTTTCATTTCGTTGCTGTAGGTCCGGGAAGCTGATGTGAAGCGATGAAGAGAAGTGCGCTGAGTCGAAAACGCAGTGCTGTCGCAACCAGACAATACAACAATAATGCCGGTGACAAGTACACTGCTCCCTTGTCGTCCGAGTGCTACCAACAACAAACATTTCCGCATTGCCATTACTCCAGTGTGACCTTATGCAGCAGAGTCTTCAGGCTCGTCGTGGGTTGCGACCGGCGGATCTGTCAGCCGTTGCACCTTATCAGCCGGCAAGATACCGAGTTTCGGTGAATTCCGTCCCTCGTCGAAACTTTCATGTCCGCGTTGTGTCAGCGGCCAATGCGCTCCTGTGCGAGACTCTGTTCTGAATCGGCGGCGCTGAACTGGTGAGAAGTACTGCACAAAGAACCTCAGAGCTCCACAGCTTTGGCTGCGGTGCACTCAGTGCCTCTCACCGCCTGCCCGCCATCGCCATCTCCATGGGACAATGCTGGCACAGCTGGGACAATGACACCTCGCGCCTCTCCCGCCCCAGCCCTCGGGGTACATAAGCATCCATCGGCCACAAATAGACCTCCGCACACAGCAACATGAACATCACGGTCCACCCCGTCAGCAGCACGAGCCACCTGCGCCGACACCACCCGTACCCGTACACGCCGGGGTTTGAGGCCGTCCGCTCCGCGCTCTGGTCCGTCCAGGAGCCCAAGGGAGTGGTGGAGCGGCATCGCGCACGTGTGCTTGACATTATGGCCGCCACACAAGCCTGCCTCCTGTCGGTGCTGCAGGGTAACGACCCGGAGGCAGCTTCCGCAGACCTAGTGAACACGCAAATGAGGGCCGTCGCCGCCCTACACAACGCCGACGCGCGGGCTCGCTTGAATGGCCTTGACCACGCCATGGTAGAAGAGGAGCGGGCGAAGTGGGAGCACCACGGCAAGGAACGCCTGCCGGAGCCGCCGACCCTCGGTCCAGGGGCGTGGACGATCGACGGAGAAGGCCAGGTCCCGACCAGTTCGAGGAGGCCGTGCGCCGTCTCCGCCCCAAGAACAGATACGAGCTACTCGTGGCCCGCTTTGCGGCGGCGGTCGTCCTGGCCACAGCGCCTTACCACATCACCACTGCCAAGTGGGCGCCGTACCTCCGGCAGCGAGGCGTTGAGGCGTTCCCCGAGCTCGTGCCGGATCCGCCGGCGGTCACACGCACAATCGATTTCCAGAAGAAGGGGCTAGCGACGATCATGGCGTGGTTCAAGGGCGAGATCGTGCTGCACCTGCACACGGCGACGGCGGAGTACAAGAGCTATGCGGCCCGAAAGGCCGCTGACGAGGAGAGACGGCGAGGCGGGGTGCAGCCGTCGGGGTTGCGAGGCTCTTACCCGTAGGAAATGTAGTGTAGCCGCCGCTAGAGACTGCTTTGTGAGATGCATTTCGTCAGCGTCGTAGTGTTATGCAGCCCTGCTGAGAAAAAGGAGGCCGTGCGATGCGCCGAGCCGTTGAGCCTAGACGAGGAGCAACAGGTAACCGAGATATTGCCCCAGACATTGCAGGACGAGGGAAGGCGCGAGTCACGTTGGGGAGGTCACGTGACGGGGGCGGATGACACCGAGGTCGACGATGACGAACCTGACAACGATCGCCAAGACGGTTGTCAACACAACATCGACGACTGCGCAAAATGCCCAACGCACCCCAGCAGAAGCCCTCCGAGCCCATCCTGTACGTCTTTGACGACGTGTCCGGGCTGCAGGGCTCGCTCGCCGAGTTCATCAAGAACGCGCAGGACAAGGCCGTCATGGACCACGGCTTCTTCTCGGTCGCGCTGTCTGGCGGGTCGCTGCCGAACAATCTCAAGCCGCTGATCGAGGCCGAGGGCATGCAGTGGGACAAGTGGCAGGTGTTCTTCGCCGACGAGCGTATCGTGCCGCTCGACCACCCCGAGAGCAACTATGCGGCGTGCTGCAAGGCGTTCCTCGACCACGTCCCCATCAAGCGCGAGCAGATCCACGCCATCAACACGGACCTGCTGTCCGAGGCGTCGCGGACGGACCCGGCCGGCGAGCACGCCGACAAGGAGGCCGACGAGCGCGAGGCGCAGGACATTGCGGACGACTACGAGAAGCAGCTCATCTCCGTCTTCGCTGTCCCCAACTCGGTCCGCTACCCTACCTTCGACCTGATCCTGCTCGGCATGGGACCCGACGGCCACACGTGCTCGCTGTTCCCCGGCTCGCCGCTGCTCGCCGAGAACGACATGTGGGTCGCCGGCATCGTTGACAGCCCCAAGCCCCCTCCCCGCCGCATCACGTTCACGTTCCCGGACCTGAACCACGCGCAGCGCTGTGCCTTTGTCGCGACCGGCGCCGGCAAGCAGGACACGCTCCACGAGGTCCTCGACGAGCCCGAGAAGGGTCTTCCCTGCTCGCGCGTCCGACCCGTCACGTAAGTCAACTTGTCCAGCTGAAATGCACACAACACGAGCTAACTATCAGGCCCGGCCAGGTGTACTGGTTTGTGGACTCGGCCGCGGCGCAGAAGACGCAGTACCCGAAAACGGCGTTCAAGTGAATAGGCTTTCGGGCAACCAACAAAAGCAGGAGCTGATGGTAGACCGAGCTCGCGGCTGTAAATAGCACCGGACGTAGCAGCAGAGCAGCAGCAGAGCAGCAGTAGAGCAGCAGCAGCAGTATGCAGTAGACCATGCGTAGAGCGATCGGTTTCGGGGATACTTTCCGACGTATCGGAGAGCGTGCTGGTGATGGTGGTGACTGACGATTTGGTCCCGCCATGACGTTGTTCTGTGCGGTTCGATTTCTCACCGCGGCGGGCCGGCGAACATGACAACATCATCCAGAGACTGCTGCTCGTGCTCCAGTTGCTCCGCGACGTTCCTGCCTCGGTCCCTCGCCTCGGTCGAGTCTTATAACGTCAGCTGCCATCCGTAGGGTCGTACTTTTTCCGTTCTGTTGCATCCACAACCGCATCACCAGCCATGTCGTTCGCACAGCGCCTGAACCGCTCGCTCGACGGGCTCAAGCGCAACACGGGCAAGGGTACGTTCGTCGCCTGCCGTCGTCCGCTGACGACGTCCGCAGTGCTTCGCATGAACCCGGACCCGCACAGCGGCGCGCTGCCGATCTTCAGCTTCACGGCCGACTCGCCGCCGGTCAACGAGGTCGGCGACTTTGCGCTGGGCAGCGACCTCGATATCGGCGGGCAGTCGACGTGTGTCCTGACGCAGGTGTCGGACGAGGGCACGAACCTCGGCGAGATTGCGAACACGGACAGCGGGAGCGTGCAGCAGCTGCCGTCTTCTGCGGGCAGCGCGGCAGACGACACGGGCCCTGCGTCCGGCGGCTACAGCGCGCAGACAGAGCACAGCACCAAGGGCAAGCCGTCGCACGCGTCCTTCCACGGCGTGCTCAGCCTCAACGTCCCCGCCGAGCACCGCGGCAAGATCCGCACAGGCTACGCCGCGTTCCGCAACCGCAAGCGCCAGACCCTCATGGGCGAGGACACCTGGGACCTCGACCGCTACACGCACCTGCGCGTCGAGCTCGCGTACCGCGGCTGGGACGTGTGGCGCTCGCGCTGGGTGTGCAACCTCCAGACCGACGGGCCCGTCCGCTCCGACCTCTTCCAGCACCGCCTCGACCTGCCCTCGGAGTACGCCAGCAGCGAGCCCACGCCCCTCAGCCCCCTCAAGTGCACCGGGCTCAACTTCTCTACCGTCCACCTCCCCCTTGACGGCTTCATCCTCACCAACTCGGGCCAGACGAGCGAGAAGCAGATCAAGATGATGCAGAACAAGATCCGCACCATCGGCTTCGCCCTCCTCGGCGGAGGTCGCAGCAGCGAGAACGAGGCCCCCGCCGCCCTCGAGGCCGAGTCCGAGGCCCCCAAGAACAAGTACCACAAGGTCGGCGGAAACGCGCCCTCCAGCGCCGACATGCCCTCCGACCCCCAGAGCGAGGGCTACTACGAGCTCTGCATCCGCAAGGTCGAGGCCGTCAGGTGGAACCCCGAGGACGAGTAGGCAGCTCAGGAGCCAAGCAGTTATCTAATCAGACCAATGCATGCGAATTATAGCCCAAGGACGGAACGGAGCGGGTGTCGCACGGCGCGCGCACGTGCGGATGTCTATACAAGTTAAGCTTTCTAGTCCCAGAGGTTCGCGAACGGGTCGCGGTCGTCCTTCTTGGGCGCGGGGGGCTGCTGCTGCTGTTGCTGCGCCGGCGCGGGCTGAGCCCACGGGTTGGCCTCCCACGTCGGGACCGGGGCCGTGTTCATCTGCGGCTGCGGCGGGGCCGCGCTCGTGATCCCGCCGTTCCACGACGCGTACGGGTTGGCCGACGGCGGCGGCGACGTCTGCGCCGTCGCGGCGAAGAAGCTGCCGGGTGCCGATGTCGTCGGCGTCGGCTTGTTGAACAGCGACATGATGTCGTCCTTGTTCGTCTGCGGACGGGGGTTCGACGGCGGGCGGAAGTCCAGGTCGAACATGTTCGCGGCCGGCTGCTGCTGCTGCTGGGCCTGCTGGGCCGGGGCCGGGGCCGGGACCTGAGCCGGCGCCTGAGCGGGGACAGGGGCTGCCGTCGGCTGTGAGTCACCGAAGATATCGACGATCGGCGCGGCAGCCGGCGCCGCCGCCGGCGCGGACGCAGGAGCAGGAGACGACTTCTGCTGGCGGGAAAGAAGCGGGTGCGCCTGGCGCTGCTGGTGCTGCTGAGGCGGCGGCGAGGTGGTCTGGGGGGCGGCGGCGGGAGCCGAGGTCTGCGTCGGAGCCGCGCCACCGTCCAGGACGCTAGGGTCCTTTGGGAGGGGGCCCTCCATCGCCCAGCGCCTCGACTCGTACTTGGAGCGAATGAAGGACTCGATTTTGCTGTCGTCAGTTGTCACGGCTGCTGGCCAACTCACTGCTCGGGCGGGATGTGGCCCGGCTTGAGGTGGCGCTCCCAGTACGCGTTCGCGCGTTTGTTGCCCCACTTCTGGATGTTCTCCATCTGCTCCGGGGTCCACATGTCGAGGTCGATGCTCTTCACCTTGGAGATGTGGGTGCCCATGCTGCGGTGGATACCGGAGCAGCGAATGCAGAGGTAGACGCCGAGGTTCCAGGACGCCCATCGCGCGTCGTTCTTGCGGCAGTCGGCGCACGCCTTGTTGTCGGGCTGGCGGACGAGCTCGCGCAGAATGCGGGCGTTCCTTTCAGTCGTAGCCTTGTCTGTCTGTCAGCTGTCTGCACGCATGTGTAGCTAGCTCACCTTGCCGCTGTGACATGATTGCTATGGTTGCAAGAGCATCAGTCGACGGATCTGATGACGAGGCAGGAGCACTCGGGCAAGGGTATGGTTTGTTTCCGTTTATCCGGGGATGAGCCGGCAGCGAGCTATGACATGATCGATCGTGGACTGCTCGGGGTCGATGCGGGGTCGCGGCTGGCCGTCATCTGCTCGCGTCCTCCATCTCTCTCGCTCTCTCGCATCGCTTCTCTCCGCGCACCACCACCCCGCCCATGTCCCTCGACGCCACCAGAGACTGGCTCAAGTCCGTTCTCCGGCCATACCCCGCGAGGGATCGCATCCTCCAGGAGGTCCTCGATATCCTCAACAAGTACCGCTCCCTCGCAGTCAGAACAGATGCCTTCAGTGAGTTGCCAGTATCCGACCTAACTGACCTCAGCCTTCGACTCGGGCCAGACATCGTTGCTCCTGCAGCTCCACGGAACGCTGCCGACACCCTACAAGGGCAACACGTACCAAATCCCCGTAGCGGTATGGCTGCCGCACGAGTACCCGCAAGCGCCGCCCATGGCCTTCGTCGTGCCCACCAAGGACATGGGTGTCCGCAAGGGCCGCGAGGTCGACCCCGGCGGTAGGATAACGGTCGCACAGGAGTGGTGGCAGGACAGGCAGCTGCAGACCTTCATCAACCGGATGATCGAGGTCTTCTCACGGCAGCCGCCGGTGTATGCCAAGCCTCCAGGGCCGACGCCGACGCCATCACGACAGGCTTCCATGTCGACACCGCCCCCGACGCAGCAACCCGTCCCGCCCCAGCCGCCGCGAGAAGTCCTGCCGCAGTACCAGCCGAGCCGGTCGGGTTCGATGGATCCTGGTTCTCCGCCGGTGCCTCCGCGACCGGGCATGTCACCACCGCCATCAGCAACTCAGCCTGAGGGACACGCGCCGCCAGTTCCCAATCGGCCGTTCCCGCAATATCGGGCGAGCATGTCGCCGCCGCCCCCGCTGAACTTTGCCGCTCAGCAACAACAGCACTACTCCCCGGCACCGCAGTCTCCGGTTCACGCCCAGTCGCCTGTGCGCGCTCAGCACTCGGGTCCGCCTCAGCCGCCTCAGCCTCCGTTCCAGCCGCCGTATCCGCCCCAGCAACAGCAGCAGTACCAGTATCAGCAGCCTCCAGTACCGCCGCATCAGCAGCATCAGCCTCCGTACCCGACACAGCAACCACCCCAGCAGCCGCAGCCTCCGCACCCCCCGCAACCTCCGCACCCCCCGCAACCTCAGCGTCAAGCAAGCTTACCAGTGCCGCAGCCGCGGCAGGACCTGCTGTCATCGCCGAACACGGAGACTGCGGAGCTGCCCGACGACACACCGCCTGTTGCACCGCCGAAGCCGCCTCCCCCGTCGCTGATCCACCTGCACGCGATCTTGCAGCCGCACCTGAATGCGGCTTTGCCGGCGCTGAAGCACGATCTGGAGTCACAGCGCCAGGCGCTGCTGGAGCGACGGGAGGACCTCGCGTCCGGCGAGCCCGCGATCCGGGACGAGATGGCGCGCCTCGAGGCGGTGAAGAAGGTGTGCGATGTGGTGGTCGAGAAGATGTCCGAGGTGGTGTCGAAGGGCGAGGAGAGGGTCGTCGACCTCGAGCGGCGCGGCGAGGTGTCCGTCGACGAGGTCGTGTGCGGCATCAGCATTGCGCATAATCAGTGAGTTGCTAGGCCTATATCACACTAACTCTCAGGCTCATCGATCTGGTCGCCGAGGACAACGCGCTCAGCGACACCATCTACCACCTGACGCGCGCGCTGGACGCCGAGCGCATCGACCTCGACCGCTACCTGAAGGCTGTGCGGCAGCTCGCGCGCGAGCAGTACATGAAGCGCGCGCTGATCGAGAAGATCCTCAACGGGATGGGGCAGACCTGGTAACGCAGTGCTATGTCTATGATGAATGCATTACTTCCACGACCACCACGGCTTGTCCGCCTCTTGCTGCTGCTGCGGTACGCCGCCCAGACCTCCCAGCTCCGGTACACTCAGCGGTTCCGGCTGCTTCTCCCTCTCTTCTTCTCCGTCGAGATCTCCCGCGGCGACCTCGTTAACCGCCTCCTTCGCCGCACGCTCGAACTCAGCCTCGGGGTACAGATCGTCCTGGACGTGCTGGAGGCCGGACATGAGGCCGCCCATGAGCGTCGAGATGACGACCCCCTGTATCAGAAGCGGATTCGGTAGGCGGACTGGGCTGTCAGTTCTCTTCTCTTCGCCGATGGGGAAACTCACAAGCCAGCCCGGCAATCGCTGCGAGTGTTCCGCCGGCGACCGCGCCATCGGCGGGGTGCACCGGCCCCTTGCGCCACGAGTACCTGTCCTGGTTCGGATTCGGTCTTGACGGGGGTTCGAGGCGTTCGCGGAGCCACCCTGCGCCCTCCTCAGCGACGACAAAGGCGGCGACGGCACCGCCAAAGTTGAGTGCGTACTTGGCGCCGGTCTTGAGGCCCTGCAGCATGACGCGGTAGTTGCGTGTCTTGGTGTAGAAGTACCAGCCCTGGACGGTCTTGGGTGCGCGGTGCGCGTTCTCGGCGAGGAAGCGGAGGCGGGCGCGCGCGCCGCCGCGCCGCGCGCCGATGAAGAAGCCGATCATGCCCGCGCTCGGCGCGAGCCACACCAGGTTGCTGGGCACGCGCACGTTGTACGATTGCCGCTCGCCTGCGCGCTGCGTCGACACCTGCAGGCCAGACGACGACGAGGACACCTCCACGCGCGGCCGCGGCGTCGACGGCCCCGCCTCGGTCGTAGCGTCGTGCGTCATGGTCGTGGGTCGTGAAGAGTCGGGAGAGAGAGCAGGACCAGCCGAGCGAGCGTTGTGTCAATACTCGAAAAGACCATTGGTGGACATCAAAATCCGGCCGCGCGGCCGCCCAGCCGATGTTCAGGCACAATCCCGCGTGGCCCGGTCACGTGCCTCTCATATCGTTTATTATCATTTCGAGAAGTTGGAAGCTCGCCGTAACACCTACGTCACGAAGACATCGAGACATCTTGCCCGGTCGCCTGACAGCAGCCGGAACCGCTGCGACGCCGACTCCGACTTTACCGCCGCCATGTCGACCGCGCTGGCGCGAACCCAGCCCCGGCACGTGTACCGGCAGTACCTACGCAGCCTGCGGTACCTGCCGGACCCGCATGTGTGGTCCGTCCTTGTGCCGGAGATGCGGGGCTTCCTGCGGGACGCGAAGGACAAGCACGCGGCGAAGGCGCTGCGGCAGGTGCGCGCCGCGGTCGCGTGCCACCCGCACGCGCTGCAGCGCCTCCTGCGCTACAGCTACGGGCAGGGCGGGAGCGTGCGCTGGCACCTGATCAAGAACATCACGCTGTCGTCCCACTTCCCGCCGCACGAGTGGCCCGAGCCGCCGCGCTTCCCCCCGCGCCGCCTGCAGCCTGTGCCCGCACCGCTGCGGCCGCTGATGGAGCTCCGCGGCGGGAACTTGCCCCCCGTTCGCGCGCGTACAGTCACGCCGCCCAAGGTCGCCGAGCGGGCCGCGCGCCGCGAGTGGGAGCGCCAGTGGGACGCCATCGCCGCCGTGCCGCTCACGATCAAGGGGGGCGCACGGACGGGCTGGGAGGGCAAGGGCGTCGCCGAGAGCCTGCGCGTGCTCGCCGGCCTGGAGGGAGGCGGGTTTGAGCTGCCCCTGCCGCGGCGCGAGCGCGGCGACGCACCCCCGACGCAAAACATTCCTGTCGACACGAGAGCGCTGCAGACGTTCGAGAATCTCCCCGGCTCGCTGCGTGCAGTGTACCCGAAGACCAGGCGGAGGGGTCCTCCCCCGGACCGGTATCCGCGCCCGCGGCCCGCGCACACGAGAGAGAACCCGCACACCTGGGGGCCGCCGACGGCCATCACGCCGCGCCTCCTCACGCGCGTGTACAAGAGATTATGGGACCAGCTCGGCTGGGTCCGCCAGACCAAGGCCGGGCAGTGGGTTAAGGGCACGTGGGAGGAGTGCCGGTAGCGCAGCGCAGCGTAGCATCACATCATATGCATCTTACACATGTACATCTGTTACACGGGCGTGGCGGTTCAGTCGCTGTCGTCGTCCTCCGAGTCGGTGCTCGCGGCCTTCTTGCCGCGCTTCTTCGGTGCTGCCTTCTTCGCCGGAGCCTTCTTCGCCGGCGCCTTCTTCTTCGGCGGCGGCTTCTGGCTCCCCTTCGGCGGGTCGATCGCATTGCGCTCCTTGCGCCAGCGCGCCGTCACCTCCTTCTCCTTCTCCTCTGTCCACTCGTCGTCCGGGATGCGCTGGATCTCGTACAGGAGCGCGATCTCCTTCGTCCACATGTCCAGCTCGCCGTCCTCGACGCTCTTCGCCGGCCCACTCGGCGTCTCGAGCACCATCGGGATGCCCGCGACCGCCGAGTCGCGCATCAGGTTCCGGAACCCCGACAGCCCGATGCAGCCGAGGCCAATGTTCTCGTGCAGGTCGCGGTTGCACCCGAGCTCGCCCTTCGAGTCGTTCAGGTGGATGCCGCCGAGGTACTTGCGTCCGACCGTGCTCTCAAAGTCCTCCATCATCGCCGCATACGCCTCGGGCGTCCGGAAGTCGTACCCCGCCGCGAACAGGTGGCACGTGTCGAGGCACACGCGCACGCGCTCCTTGTTCTCGACGAGGTCGATCATCGCCGCCAGGTCCGCGAACGCCGTGCCGAGGATGTTGCTCCCGGCGTTTGCCATGTTCTCGATGACCGTCACGACCTCGGGCACGTCCTTGTGGACCTGGTTGATCGCCTTGGCGACGAGCGCAAAGCTCTCTTCCTTGGTGCACGCGCCGACCGTGCTCCCCGGGTGCCAGTTGTAGAGCTTAATGCCGAGTTGGTGGCACCGCGCGACGTCGTCGCGGAAGCACTCGTACGCCTGCTTCCACTTGGCCTCGTCCGGGTTGCCCAGGTTGATGAGGTAGTTGCCGTGCACGAGCACGTGTTCGGGGCCGTAGCCGAGCCCGCCGTCGGACGTCGGCTTGAACAGCGCCTTCCACTCGGCGATCGCGTCCGCCTCGAGCGGCTTCGCCTTCCACGTCCGGTGCCCCTTGACAAACATGGCGATACCGTTCGCGCCCAGCTTGCCGGCGCGCAGAAGGGCGCCCGCGACACCGCCAGCGATGGAGACGTGCGCGCCGACGAACAGCGGCTGTGCATAGTCCGGCGACGCGATCGCGCCGTTCGCGCGATGCGGCGCCGGGAACTCGTACGCGGGCACGCCCTGCCGCGGCGGGTGGTTCGCGCGGTCGATTGCAGCCGGGAACTTGGACTTGGCGGCCTTCTTCTTCGTCACCGGCGGCGGGGAGAGCGAGGACGCAGCCGAGGCAGCCCTCTTGCGCGCGGGCATGCTGCTGAATGTGCGTGTGAGGCGGAGAATGGTGCGAGCGAGTGGGCGGACGCGACTTGTTGACAAATAAACTCGGGTGACTGCCTGATGTCATGCGTCGCATTTGCCTCCGCCAGCTCCGCCCTCGCCGCCGACATGAGTCGTTCTTCGCCGCCTTCGACGGCCTCAGACCACCCTCTTCCTGCACAACGACCACCGCCATGCTCGTACGCGCCCTCCGCACCACCATCTTTGCCCGCTCCTTCGCGACAACTTCTGTCGCCCGCTCCGACTTTGGCTCGTTCGGCCGCCCCGGCCCCCTCCCGCTCCCGCCCAAGGAGCAGGCCGAGATGGAGGAGCTCATCCGCCAGAACCAGGTCGCGCCGACGGCGGACCCGCAGGCCGAGGCCGAGTTCGAGGCCGCCGCCGAGGAGCTCGAGCACCGCGACCTCCGCAAGGGTCCCAAGCCCGAGTTCGAGGGCGACGTGAACCCGAAGACGGGCGAGATCGGCGGCCCGAAGCAGGACCCGTTCATCGCAGGCGACGCCGACTGGCAGTTCGGCGGGCGCGCCACGGTGAGCGCACCTCGCGCCGTCACAGCTGACAAGACAGGATTTTTAAGCCGTTCCCACACCCCACCTGCGTTGTATCACATATCATGCATGGCTTCAGTTGTTCTTTGTAGCCACGCCGGGGAAAACCCAGTTGCCCAAAAACACGTAGACGCGCCTGGTCGCTGGAAATGTTCGGGCCTCACCTCCACCAGCACCGCTGTTGAGCGAGTGACATGGCGCCTGCAATGCTGCCTCGACAGTCATTTCTACAAGGAACATGTGCAGCGTGTGCTCATCGTTCTGTCTGACCCGTTCGTTGCCGCCGTCTACGTGCTCTTCTCTTTATGCATCACTGTTGCAGAGCCTACTCACGCAGAGCAACGCTTAGGCGGTTACGTAAGCCAAAGTCGTCAACCACCTCCACTTCTCATTTCGAAAACAGTCCACCAACCGACCGCCCTTCAACCCTCCTTCTCAGACGCGAGCTTGACACCCCGCTTTCCGCTCCCGGCCTTCCTCAAGACGAGGAGGACGCTTTGTGATGCTTGGCACATGGCGCCTCCTCCAACGGGCGGTTTTGCTTCGACAGTTTTCGACCCGACCAGCCCCGCCGACCACCGATCTGCTGCTTCGGACCGACCAGTCTCCGAAGCAGCAGACATCACGCCCAGCCCCGCCCTCCACCCCGCCCCTGCCCGCTGCCGACCTGCTACAGCGTGCCGAAGAACTTCTGAAAGAGCAGCCTTCAACTACCAGTGCATGGCCGGCCCATCTTGACAATGTCCAGGCTCTCATCAAGGACCTGCACCCTCGAGTCAAGAGGCTGGATACCTGGCAGAGATGGGACGCGAAGGTGAAGCTATGGAACCACTGGATTGCCAGCGTTGGACATTTGCGCGACATCGGCGCGTTCCCCGTTTCCCCGGACGGCAAGAGCCCCTCACCGAGGTTGAAGGCGACCGATTTCGACTCTATCCTGATGGCGCACGACGTGCCGGTCTGGATCGCGCGTCGCTCTGCCAAGGAGGGCACGGAACGGCCGCCGAGCCTCGAAAGCATATTTCGTGTCATGAACGAGCTGGGCATCACGCCGACAACCTTCCAGCTCGCCATCGCCGTTCAAAACCAACGCCTAGCTGGCTTTCTGAACCGCATTGACCGTGTGCAAGGGGCCATTAAGTCCAAGACGCCTATCACGAACGGACTCGACCTGGTCGCCCTGCACCTTTTACCAATTGTTCGCCCATCACAGGCCGGATCTGCGGGTTCCGGGTGCCGCTCTACTGTGCGTGATCAGGCAAACGACACCCGAGGACGGGAGCTCGAGGCGCAGGTCTACCGACAGACAGTTCTCCAGGTGGCCAAGGGCAACAGCGACTTCGAGCCCCTGCTGCGGCCGGCCAGAGAGTGGCGGGATAAGTGGGTCAAGAGTCTTCTTGACAAGATTGTCAAGGCGAACCTCGGCGATCAAATCAAGATCTCGAGTGTCGAATTGAATGCCGCGGCTCTGCTTGTCTCGGACAGGCTGTTGCTCGGGACATGCACCGGTGTCGTCGAGTACGACGGCAAGAAGGTGGACCTGCGGGATCCGATTGAGGCGTACGAGCTTTTGGCAGCGGCCACGGACATTCACGTTCGCAACTGGCGGCCCTCAGGACCGGCCCGCACGGAGTTCACACCGCCGTCTACGCCCCCCTCAGCCGGGGCCGTACCGGGGACATTACCGGCCAGGCTCAGTTTGCAGCGTCTGGCAATTGAATGCTACCGCAAGGGCGACTTCCAGGGGGCAATGCGTCTCGCCGCTGCCACCACCTTTCCCTTGGCTGGCACCCACTTCGTCGTCGTGTACCTCCTGGCCGGCACGGCGCGTACTCCCGAGGAGCTGCGGGAGATCCTGCCGCACCTCGAGCGGCTGCCGCTCGAGCTGCACAGCTCCCGGTACAGGCCACGGAAGCGTCCGTCGCGGCAGCGCGTCCAGAGGCTGGCTGGTCTGCTCGACGCCGAGGCGGGGATGTCTGCAGACAAGCAGGGCAGCGGCGATGAGCCACCGCTCTCCGCTGGGCGCGACGCGCAGCCGCAACCTGACCACGCCCCCGCCAGTGTGTCGTACGCCGAGCGCGTCGCCGCGCTGTTCAGCAAGCTGGAGACGCCTCCCGCCTCCTTTCCCCCCGGAGCGCGGGCGGCGCTGCCTGCGCGTGCTGCGCCGTCTGCCGTGCAACACAGCCGGAGCGAGGCTGAGCTCTCTCTCCCTGCCGCCCCCGACGCCGGCGTGCCCGCACAGCGCACGCCCGCGCAGGAGAAGCGGCGGCGGGCCCAGCAGCGCAGGCGTGCCCGCCGGCGCGGCGCCGTGACGGGTCTGTACGCGCGGACGGTGCCTGCGCCGGAGCGCCCGCCGCTTCGGCCACGGACGGCGCTCGACGCAGTGCTCGCGGACGCACGGGCGGCGCGGCCCGCGCTCTCGGTCGCACGCGGCGGCGACACCCCCGCCGAGCGCAGGCGTGCCCCCTCGCAGGAGAGGCAGAGGCGGCCTCGACAACCTTAGCTTCCTGTCGCCGCCAGTGGCCAGACACCGCAGGCGCACACCAAATGGTAGAGGCAGCGCCAGCGGCTGCGGACGGCCGCTCCCACGCGCACCTCTGCGTGCTTCGCTGCGACGGAGCTCGCATCGGAGCACCGCTCGACACCCGCGCCGACGGCGCGAGCGCAAGTCATAGACCGGGCGCGACCGCGCGCGCCTTGTCCTAGATCTGTAGACTTATTAGACATGTACAGTAGCAAGGAAATGAGAGATTGGTCAATGCATGGATATACTGGGGAAGTGGATCTACGGTGCTTGGTGTGGCCTGGGGCTTGTGGGGAGCTACGCCTTGTGGGCCTCGGGGACGACCTGGTTGGGAGCGTCCTCGAGCTGGATCTTTGCGAGACGCTCCTCGATCTTGCGGAGCTTGCGCTCCTTGCGGCTGCGCTTGCGGAGGATCTCCAGCCCCTTGGCGCCGGGGACCCACTGGCCGTCCTCGAAGTGCATGCCAGCTGCGGCGGCGCGGCGCGTGAGCTTCTTGGTGTGGGCGAGCTGGGCGTCGAACTCGCGGCCGGCGGCCTCGCGGATCTCGGCGCGCGTGCGCTGGCGGATGGTCACGCCCTCGAGGCGCACGGCGTCGAGGGTGAGCAGCTCGGCGATGCCGCGGTCGCGGCCGCCGGCCTCCCACTCGGCGACGGCCTTGTCGACGTACTCGTCGCGCGCGCGCGCCTCGGCCTCGCGGCGCACCTTCCAGCCGGCGGTCATCTTGGCGCGCGAGAAGCGCGGGCTCAGCTCCTCCTGCAGGTAGAGCGGGAGCGCGGCCTCGAGCTCGGGGGAGCGGCGGCTCGCCGGCGCGAACACGTACTCGTCGGCCCAGTCCTGGTCCGCGGGGCCCGGGGCGGGCGCGCGCATCGCCGAGGGGATCAGCGGGCGCGGGATCCGCCCCGCGTCCTTGAGGTTGAGCGTCTTGCGGGCCGATGCGCGAGCGACCGTGTCGACCGGCAGCGGGCCGGGCGGCGGGTCGCGCTCGGCGCGCGGCCACGGGATCATGACCTGCGCGCGCTTCGGGTCGCGCGGGATCCCGCTCGCGTCGCCGCCAACAAGCGCCGCAGCGTACCGCTCCCAGCGCAGGCGCCCGCCGTTCCGCGGGTCCCACCACGGCGCGCTCGTCGCAATGCGCTGCGCGAACACGCTGTCCGCACCGGCCTCCTTCACGCACAGCTGCACATTCGAGTAGTGTACGGGGCGCCGCTGCTTCGTGTAGTTGCGCTGCGTCAGATACTGCTCCCGCTGGTCCGCCGGCAGCTTGGCCAGCTCCTCCTCGGGCGGCACGTCCTGGATCCGGTTCCCCTTGATGTTCGTCACGCCGTCCAGGTACAGGCTGTTCATGTGCTGGTCCACGGACACCACCGTGTACACGCGCGGAATGTCGCCGTCATACTTCTCGTCGTGCTTGCCCACAAGCAGCCGCACCTTGTCGCCCGGCACAATGTTCCACCGCTTGATGCGGTCCTTGATCAGCACGAACTTGCCCCTCGGCGCCATGCCCGCCGGGTACATCTTCTTGAACTTGTACGCCTTGGCGGTCTCGCGGTCGAGCCGCATGTGGCTGAAGCCTGCGCGCATGTCAGCATGGAAGCGGGGGACAACGCACCCTTCGGGACGGTGGTCACGACGTGGTTCATCTTGGTCTGCAGTAGCCCGCGGGGGTCGGGGTCGGGGTCGGGAGTCGGTGCAGGGGTCTCGGGTCGGTGGGGATGTCGCAGACGTCAGTCGCCAGGCGTGTCGTCAGTCGTCGGTCGCCGCTGTCGGTCGTCGGGCGTCTGGTCGTCGAGCTCGAGGCGGGGAGGCGGACTTGTTGGTCTGAGTCTTTGCAGGCAGATGCAGACTACTTACTTGCTGGGCGGACTCGGACTTTTCGTCGCGCGAGCGTTATCATTTGCTTCCACCGTCCCCTGCCCGCGGCCGCCTCCACCGCCGGAAATGCACACCTCATTTTCAACTCGGCTGCATCACGTGATCCCATGCTGAATGTCTATCTACGGCTACGGCTAGTGCTACTACGGACGGACGGACGGCTGACGGCCCGGCTTACGCGAGCAGCTCGCGCAGCTTCGCGACGGCCTGCTTGCACTCGGCCTCGGTGCCGACCGTGATGCGGACGCAGCCCTCGCACCCGTGGTCCGAGCCGCGGTAGCGGATCACGACGCCCTGGTTCTCGGCCATGTTCTTGTACACGTCGAACGCGCGCTTCGAGTCGGGCTTGCCGTCGGTCAGGATCTCGGCCAGGATGAAGTTGGCGTGGTTGCCCCCGCGGATGCGACCAATGTTCGGCACGCCCTGCAGGTCGGCGATGAGCTGGTCGCGGTTCGCATTCAGCTGCGCCGTGTTCTTCTCCCACACCTTGAGGCCAGACTCGGACACGGACGCGAGCGCCAGCGACGCCGTCGGCAGCGACACGTTGTACGGCGCCTTGGCGTTCGTGAGCACCTGGATCAGCTCGGGCGCACCGAGCAGGTAGCCCAGGCGGATGGCCGCGAGGCCGAAGCTCTTGGACAGCGTCTGCGACACGCACACGTTGGCGTATTGCTGCACGAGCTCGACGGCCGACGAGCCCTCGGGCGCGAAATCAATGTACGCCTCGTCGACGACGATGAGGCCCTTGAAGCGCGGGTTCTCGGCGATGCGGCGGATGGCGTCGAGCGGGATCAACGTGCTCGTCGGGTTGCCGGGCGAGCAGATGAAGACGATCTTGACGTCGTCGGCGAACGCGGCGTCCATGCCGGCCTCGTCGAGCTGGAAGTCCTCGTCCAGCGGCACCTTGACGACGCCCACGTCGTTAACCTGCGCCGTCACGCCGTACATGCCATAGCTGGGCGGCGTGACCATGACCTTGTCCTTGGCGGGCACGCACAGGCAGCGGAACAGCATGTCGATGACCTCGTCGCTGCCGACGCCGAGGAACACCCAGTCCTCGCCCGGCAGCCCGCGCAGCCGCGCGATCGCCTGCTTGAGCTCGTCGTGCGTCGGCGACGGATACCGGTTGAGCTGCGCAATGTCGGCCGCGCTCATCGACGCGAGCGCCGACGCCGCCGGCGTGTCCGCCTGCTTCTGCTCCTCGATCGCGATCGACGGGCCGTACGCGTTCTCGTTGGCGTCGAGCAGCACACCGGCGCTGTAGTCGTCGCGCGCGCAGCGGTACGGCGTCAGCGCGAGGATGTTGGGGCGCACGATGCGCTCGATGTCGTAGTGCGCGGGCGCGGAGGGGCCCTTGGACTTGAGGCCGAGGATCGCCATGGTCGAGAGTGTCCTTGTTCTGCGGTAGTGGGAGAAGGCGAACGAGCGGGGCAGCTGGGCCAACATGAGCCGCGTTATCGTCCGTTATCGATATCGAGTCGAGCGGCCGCGGAACGCGGGGCCCTCGACGGCTGGCGGCGTTTCTGTGCGCGCGCCGTGTGGCAGCCGACTCGAGCGTTCGACTCATGCATGCGCCGCGACTCGACTGCTGCTGGTGTTCTCAGAGTACAAAGGAGATTCATGCATGGAGCAGGTTTCTGTGAACAGAGCATGGCGTAGCCGTCAAGGTTGTGGAAAAATGTTGGGCCGGGTGTCTTGGCCCAGTTACGCGGCGACCCGGCCAGGCTTGGAACCTCCACCGGGGAGGGGCTCGATGGTCGCCGCCGAGCGTGGACGGCGCGTGCGGCCATGCGGACATATCTTCATACGCCGTGCGCTGCAGTCGCGCCCGCCTCACGGCCCGACGCGTCGCGGCGAGCTCTGCATGGCCAGGACCTGCACAGCGGGTGGGGAAGTTGAGCAAAGCAAAGGCAGGCGGGGTGCATTACGCCCGACGGAATTGGCCGACTGAAAAATATTAAGGGTTCTCCCGGGCGGGGTTCCTGCGGCGGTCAGGTCAGGTCAGCTCAGGTCGATCGCGAGCGCGTGAGCGCGCATCGTACCATCGAGAGAGCCCTCCACGAGACCGCCCACACCCTTCTTGCCATTGTCCACTCCACGACCACCATCACCAGCACCATGGCGACCGAGACACAGACCAAGACGCAGGCCCAGGAGCCCACCCTCGACGGCTACGACGAGGAGCAGGTCCGCCTCATGGAGGAGCGCTGCATCCTCGTCGACGAGAACGACAAGACCTACGGCGAGGGCTCCAAGAAGCGCTGTGAGTGTGCAGTGGCAATGGCAATGGCCACGGCTAGAGCTAGGGCTGACACCTTCAGGCCACCTGATGACCAACATCAACGACGGACTGCTGCACCGCGCGTTCAGCGTGTTCCTGTTCCGGCCGTCGGACGGGCGGCTGCTGCTGCAGCAGCGCGCCGAGGAGAAGATCACGTTCCCGGACATGTGGACGAACACGTGCTGCTCGCACCCGCTGTACATCAAGTCGGAGCTGGTGGACGAGGGGCAGGCGGGCGTGCGCGCGGCGGCGATCCGCAAGCTGCCGCACGAGCTGGGCATCCCCGCCGAGCAGCTGGCGCCCGAGGACTTTACGTTCCTCACGAGGATACACTACCTGGCGCCGAGCGACGGCATGTGGGGCGAGCACGAGATCGACTACATCCTGTTCGCGACCAAGGACGTGACGCTCGACATCCAGCCGAACGAGGTCAAGGACGCGCGCTACGTGTCCAAGGACGAGCTCGAGGCCATGTTCAAGGACCCGGCGCACAAGTTCACGCCCTGGTTCAAGCTCATCGCCCGCGACCTCCTGTTCCCGTGGTGGGACGAGATGATGGCCAAGAGCAAGGCGCTCGGCGGGCCCGTCCGCGCCGACGTCCTCGCGAACGGCCCCCAGATCAACGACCTCATCAAGATGACCTAGAGAGAAGAAGAATGTCTACATCTTTTGCTTATGCACATGCACGATCGTATATAATCGTCCGCAGGCGCGCGCCAGGGCAACTGAGCCGCGTTCGTTCCGGCACCACAACAGTGGGCCCGGTAGCTCGGTCATGACAGGCCCAGCTTGGCAGAACCTCGGGGACGAGAATTGATGACGGAATGCGGCTGACGCGGAGCTGCCGGGCTGACTGATTGCAGAGAACGCAGCTCTGCCCTCACCTCAGCAACAGCCCGAGTGCTCGGTAACGAGCCACCGGCGTACGTTGGCCCAGCACACTGCAGTCATCCGCGTGCGGAGCGTAGCTGCGCCATGCGGCCGAGTTTCCGCATTCCGCTCTCGTATGTACGTCCATAAAGACCCCCGCTGGTCCCATCGTCCTGCCCTCCCAGCTCCAACCCTCCCTCCCTCCCTCACCCGCAGCAAGCACAACTCTACAATGTCCCTCCCAACCACGCAGCGCATCTGGGTCGTCGCGCGCCCGAACCCGGCGCAGGTGTCCGCGTCCATCTTCGCGCTCGAGGAGCGCCCGTTGGCGCCGAGCGCGGGCGACGTGCTCGTGCGCGCCGACTATCTGTCCAACGACCCCGTGACGCGCCTCTCGTTCAACGCGGCGGGGAGCACGCCCAATGTCGCCGGCGTCGGCACCGTGCTCGCCGACTCGGGCAAGTGGAAGAAGGGCGACCGCGTGTCGACGCGCCTGGGCTGGTACGACTTCGGCGCCGTGCCGGCCGCGTCGCTGGCGCCCGCGACCGAGCTGGAGGGCAAGCCGTGGGCGGCGCTCAGCGACCTGGGCGCGACCGCGCTGACGGCGTACGCGGGGGTCGAGACGCTCGACGTGCAGGCGGGCGACACGGTGCTCGTCGGCGGCGCGAGCGGCGCGGTCGGCGCGGCCTTCGTCCAGATGGCGAAGCACGTGCGGGGTGCGAAGCGCGTCGTCGGCGTCGCGGGCGGCAAGGACAAGTGCGCGTGGGTTGAGAAGCTCGGCGCCGACGCGTGCGTCGACTACAAGGCCGCCAGCTTTGCCGCCGACCTGAAGGCCGCGCTGCCCGACGGCGCGAGCGCATTCCTCGACCCTGTCGGCGGCGCCGTGCTCAACGCCGCGCTCGAGAACATGCAGAAGGGCGGCCGTGTCGCCGTCTGCGGCAACGTCGCGGCGCTCAACGGCGGCACACAGACTATCGACAAGCCCCTCACCATCGTCCAGAAGGGCCTCACCGTCAAGGGCTTCTCGGTCATGGGCTGGATGCCCCGCGCGGAGGAGATCAGGAAGGAGATCGCGGGCTGGATCGAGAGCGGCAAGATCAAGACGGACGGCGCAGACGTCGTCGTCGACACGCCCGTCAGCAAGATCCCGGAGACGTACATCAAGCTCTACGACGGCTCCAAGCGCCCGGGCAAGCTCATCACGCACATCACCCACTGAGTTGTAGATATACAGTATTCCAGATGCAGATGCAGATGTAAGATGCAAGAGTCTATGTGAACAGTGTCTACCGGCGGCCGGACGGCTTCTTGGCCCGCGGCGCCGCCTCGTGCCGCACCTTCCACCCATGCCCCGTGAAGAGGAGGCGGCGCCAGAGCGCGACCGCGAGCGGGATGGCCTCGGCGTCGCCCGCGTGCGGCGCCTGGAGGACGAGCACGTCTTCGTCGCACACTGAGCGGAGGAGGCCGGCGAGCTCGTCCGTGCGCGGCCCGAACTGCTCGTGGATCCGGAACACGGGGATGGCCGGCACGCCGTCGGCGCGCTTCAGCATGCCGTCGACTGGGAGCGAGCCCAGGTCCGCCGCCGTGAGCGGCACGAGCTCGTGCGTGCGCACCGACTCGCCGCGCACTGGCAACGCCCGCAGGTCCAGTACCGCGACGACGTCCCCGTCCGCCGTCGGCTGCAGGCGCGGGCCTACCCGTTGCACCTCGGACAGAGGGAGGACGTGCCGCTGCCCTGGCCCCAGACGCTCCGCCAGCAGCGTCGCCTCCTGCACCGCGCGCTCGAGCACGCCCTCCTCGATGAGTCGCGTCGTGTCCGGGCTCATCTCCACTGGACCCCAGATCCGCCGCAGGTACCGAATGTGCGGGCCTGCTGTCAGCTGAGGCACCTCGTGGCCGGCTACACTGAAGAGTGGAACTCACCCTTCGGGTTCTGCAGCCTGTCGAGCGCGTCCCGGTGCAGCGCGGCCCAGAAGGAGCGCCCTGCACGCCGCCGCTTGAACTTGGGGTGCTGTAGCCGGTCGGGCAACACGGTGCCGCTGTCCGCGCCCTCGCCGACGCGGAAGTTGACCATGAACGCGCTCGGCAGGTGCGCCGCCGTCACGGCGCACTCGCGCGCCGGGCTCGCGGCCATGACGCCGAACATGTCCCGCCGCCAGGCCGTGTCGGGCTTCGCGGCGGGGGGCGGGGGCTGGTTGACGTACGCGGCGAGCAACGCCGAGGGGCGCGAGGACGACGCGGCCGGCGGAGGGGGTACCGGTGTGCTTGGGGGCGCCACGGCCGCCGAGATCCCTGCACTCGCTGCGCTGACGGCGCTGGCGGCGCTCGCAGAGGCCGCCGCCGCCGATAGGGAGCGCCGGAAGACGGACATGGTGCGGTTTCGAAATCTTGGCAGCGGCAAATTGCCCCCGCCACCGGCTATGTCCTCTGCGAGCGCCGGCTTCGAGCCGCTGCCCATCCGTCCTCGACGTTCGACCTTTCTTCTTTATCCATCCAGCATGCCCGACGACTCGCCCGCACCGCCGCCGCCTGCACCGACAGAGGCCCCTGCGCCGGCCCCCGAGTCCGCCCCCGCGCCCTCCGCCCCGTCCGCCCCGTCAACACCACCCCCCTCCACGACCGCTTCCGCCCCGGCGGCGTCCCCCGCCCCCACCCCCTCTGCCCCGTCTGTGCCCCGCGCCGCCGCGACAACCGCCATGGCTGCCCCCGCCGTGCAACACCTCTCGCAGGCGCCGGCGCCGTACCGCGCGTCGTCGCTGCCGCAGCAGCTGAAGCGGCTAGCGTACGTCGCGTCGCTGGTGCTGGGCGGCGGGGCGGTGATCGCCGGGCTGTGGAGCGTCTTCCTGCTGCCGCTGCTGCACGCGACGTACAGCGCGCGCAACGCGCTCGCGCTCCCGCAGTCGGAGCGCTGGGTCCAGCTCGTCGAAAAGCTCAAGGGCATCCGCGAGCTTGCCATCTTTCCGGTGCGCAGCGAGGACGAGACGCGCGCGCTCGTGCGCGCGCACAAGGCCGAGCTGGCGTCCCAGGCGAGCCAGGCCGGCGAGGACGAGGAGGGTGCCGCCGAGAAGAAGGACGGGGAGGGCGGCGAGGAGAAGGACGGCGAGAAGGACGAGCGCAAGATGCTCACGGCACCGGACGACAGCCCGAAGAGCGCCAGCATCTCGCTCGCCGAAACGGCCGAGGAGAGCGCGGCGCCGCCCCCAACCACGAGCCAGCTGCACGCGGACCCGAGCGTGCTCGGCCCTGCGCTGCGCGAGCTCGCGTCCAGCATGGAGGCGACCGCGACGACGCGCACGTCCCTCCTTTCGACGCTCGAGGGGTACACGTCGGGGCTGCACCGCGAGCTGTTCCTGAGCCGCGGCGCCGGCGGTTCGCCGTGGAGCAAGGGCACGAGCTCGGTCGGCCTCGGCACGCTCAGCGCCAACCTCGCCAAGGCCGGCGGCAACACCGACTCGCCCCTCGGCCTCCCCGCCGCCAAGAGCGAGGAGTGGGACGCCGTCCGCCGCGAGGTCCGCGCCATCAAGGGCATCCTCCTCAACAGGCGCAACTTTG
Organism: Trichosporon sp. PB005A; assembly: GCA_023630055.1. Classification (NCBI taxonomy): domain Eukaryota; kingdom Fungi; phylum Basidiomycota; class Tremellomycetes; order Trichosporonales; family Trichosporonaceae; genus Trichosporon; species Trichosporon sp. PB005A. Next base: position 856,539 of record JAMALZ010000007.1, read on the forward strand.
CCCCGGCGCGGCCTGTCCACTAGCCGTGGGTTCGAGGCCGTGGCCGTCAGGCCACGGTAGACCTCTCGCTGCCCGTTTCCTAGGTATCATAGTCTTCCCATTTCTATCATGCATTGTGTGTAGTGTACAGTGGAGTGTGGTCGGGACCGGTCATCTTGCGTCGAGCGAGTCGTGCCGCGCGTCTCTGGAGCGTCTCCGCCGATCGGGGCTGCGTTCTCGCCCGTCTCGGCGGCTGCGTCTGTGCCGGTCGTCTCTGTCTCTGTCTCTGCATCTGTCGCTGTGTCGGAGGCCGTCTCGCTCTCTGCTGCGGCTGCGGCTGCGGCTGCGGCTGCGATCTCTGTGTCTCTCCTTTCTCCGGTCCATACCCCGACTCCGGCTCTTGTCCCTGCTGCCCCCGTCGTCCTCCCCATCCCTCGCCCGCCTGTCCTCCGCGTCGCCAGGCTTCCAGGTCATCTTGGCCGCGCACCGCCTGCACAGCCGGACCTTCACGGCCGTCTCCTTCCGCTCCCCGTCCTCGGCATAGACGAAGGGCAGCTCGAACGCCTCGGTGTCTACGGGAACGCGGTGCTTCGCACACCGCAGTCCGGCACACGTCGTGTCCCCTATGCCGTCGACGACCTCGGTCGCCGTGCGCCACCGGAGAGCGTACCGGTTTGATTTGTAGTGCTTCAGATCGATCTGGAGTCAGCGCCTGTGTCTCTGCCTGTGGTTCGAGAGGGAAACGGAGGGAGAGCGCGGGAGGGTCACAGCAATGAGTCTGGAGCGAGAGCGCTGCGACGAGAGGATATCACAAGGCGACGGAGCGATAGGAGACACAAGGATGAGTGCACGCACAAGAGCATACTCCCGGAAGAGCTTCGATTCGTAGTTGCGCGCGACGCGGGCCTCCCAGCTGTCGTCTGCTTCGTCGTCTTCGCGCACAAAGCTGGGGTCAGCTATCGATGAAATCCTCGAAGCTACGACCGGGGGACGTACCGGTGGTGCCGACGGAGAACGTCGTAGTCGCTGACCTTGTCCATCGCGCCAGATGTTGTGCTGGCGGCGAGACGGATGGCGATGATGACAGCGGGAGAGTGGATTGTTGACGTTTGACCCAGGTGGAGGTCAACCGGCTGGGCGGCAAATGCGGGTTTGATGGCCGTTGGCCAGATGCTCTGGTGAATATCGATGTCAGACACAGTGCAGCAACCTGCTCTCTCAGCTGCTCTACAGACAACCTCTCCACGGCCCATACCAGGCAGAACATACTATCCATACAACGCATCTATAAATTAAGAGAGGATCTAGCTAACATTTTACTCGCGGCTACCACTCGTCGTCCGTCTCGAGGCCCGAGTCGTCGGCGCGGATGCCGCGCCCGCTGGCGGCGCGCCCGACGTTGGCGAGGATGCCGACGAGGCGCTGGCGCGCGTCCTCGAACACGCCGTCCTCGCCGTCGTCGAGCCCCACAAACGTCGCCTGCGTCAGGATGAGGCGCAGGCGCGCCGCCTCCTTCTGCACACGGCGCTGCTCGGGCGAGCCCGTCATGAGGTCCACAAAGCCGATACACGCGACCGCGAGCTTGTCGATCGCCTTGGCGTTAGCCGGGATCGCGCGCTCCGCGCCCTGCGGCGCCGGGTGGCTGCTGCCCGGGTACAGCAGCTCGAGCATGACGCTGACGCTGCGCAGCGGCGGGCCCTGCACCTCCTCGTTCGCGAGCGCCGACACCAGCACCGCAGGCGACGCGTATCCGCTGAACAGGCCCCAGAGGCCGAGCAGAACCAGGCCCAGCGCGTGCGACGTGCTGTGCCGCGGTACGCCCTTGAGCACAGCGCGGATCTCGGCGTCGAACCCGTCCAGCGCCATGTCGCTGCCCTTGACCGCGGCCAGCATGCCGGACAGCGTACTCGCCTTGCCGACGGCGGACACGAGGCGCACGAAGAACCGGCTGTACAGGTCGTACAGGTGCACGAGGTTGATCTGCTCCGAAATGGCGGCGATCGGCGCCGTCGTCGGCGGGACGAGCTCAAGGCTGCGCGCCGCCTCCTCGAGCGGCAGCGCCAGCACTGTCGCGAGCGTCCCCGGCTCCGCCTTGGCGCGCGCCTGCACCCAGATCTTGCCCGAGTACTCGGGCGCCATGAGCGCGAGCATCGCAAGGCTGTACGCGTCGTGCGCGCGGTACAGGCGCAGCGCGACGTGGGCGCGCACGAGCGGCGACGGCTTCGACACGCCGCCCACGATCTGCGCCGCGAGCGCGTTCCACTCGGGCGTCAGCTTCGCCGGCTTGTTCAGCGAAATCGCGTCTTTCGCCATGCTACGAAGCGAACCCGCACCCGTCTCCTTGTGCCGGTGCTTGCGCGCCGCGCGCTCCACGAGCGGGCCGAACAGCCACACGAGGAACATTGTGAAGAAGATGCGCATCGTCCAGTCGACGATCAGGTTCGGGCTCGGTACGAGCGCCGTCGGCAGCGCGCGCGCGAGCAGCCGCGACGAGTGCTCCGCCGTAATGAAGGGCAGGCGCGCGAGCACCTTGCCCTTGGACATCTCGCTGAGCTGCTGCGCCGTCGAGGCGGTCGACGGCGTGTAAACGTTCGAGCTCGGGATCAGGGCGAACGTGGCAGCGAAAGCGGCGAAGGCACGGACGTTGTTCGACGCAGGCTGCTTCTTCGTGACGCGCTTGCGCTTGCGGGGTGCCTCGCCGTCGTCGGAATCCTCCTCGTCCTCGCCACTCTCGTCCTTCTCGCGAGCGGCTGCGAGCGCCGCAGCCTGCGCGGCAATGACGGCCTCGCGCTGGTTGAAGTCGGCGCGCCAGTTCTCAAAGTTGACGGGACCCTCGGCCATGAGGCGGAAGTTCTCGAGCTCCTCGACCTTGCGCTGGAGGGTTGCAGTGCGGCGCTGCAGCAGCTCGATGTACATGCGCGCGCCGATGAGGATCGTCGCCTTGGCACTCGCGTTCGGGCGCGTCACCTCGCCGAGTCCGTCGACAGTGCCATCCGGGGCGCGGATGTCGGTCGTTGCCTTCTGCTCCTCGGTCGATGTTCCGTAGAGCACACGGAGCGCGGGAACGGCATCACGCAGGTCGCCCTGCGCCTGCTGGACCTTCTGGCGGTAGCGGCGCTCGGTCTTGTTGTGCTTGCCGACGTTGGTGGGCGGGGTCGTCGCGCGCTTGTTCAGGGGCGCGTTCGGGGCACTTCGGCGGGGAGGCGGCGCGGGGTTCGCCTTGGGCACTGCAGGAGCGGGCTGGACCTGGGCCTGCTGAGGCTGAGGCTGGGGCTGGGGTTGGGGTTGCGGAGCCTGCTGTTGCTGGACGGGCGGCGGAACCACAAGCTGGGGCATCTGGTGCTGCTGCTGCTGCTGGAAGAAGGGAGCCTGGGGCAGCTCCATGCGCCACTGGTTCAGGAGGCCGTCGAACGTCTGCTGCGGGAGGAGCGAGACGGTCTCCTGGATCTGCGGCTTGGGCGGGTTGGCGTTCTGGTGGTTGGCGGCATTCAGGAGGTTGTTGTCGTCCTCGGGGAAGATGAGGAGGTCGAGGGCGTCTGTGCCGAAGGAGTTGTTGAGAAGGTACTCGTCGGTGGTGAAGGAGAGTGGGGAGTCGCCCGAGGTGGAGAGCGAGGGGTTGGACGAGGAGCGGGGGGAGATGGAGAGCGAGTCGGGAGACAGGAAGTCGCCGGGGAGGGAGAGGCTCGGGGGGAAGAGTGCGTCGGAGGGCGAGACCTGGTCGTCGTCGTCGAACCTGAAGAGGTCTGTCGACATTGTCGCCGACATGGTTGCGTTGGGCGGGGGTGTTGTGATGTGCTCGAAGTGTGGTTGGGGTCAAGTAGAAGCAGCCGCGGTCGATAGATGAGAAGAGAGCAGCGATGAGACGACGCGGTGTAGCCCGCACAATCCAATCGTCCCACTTTGCGCGCTGGTGGCGACGATCTGAACATCGAACGATACAATCGCACGACTCGCGTGGTCAACGTGGGAGCCGCGTGCTGCGCCCTGAGGGGCGCATTCCCCACCGTGCCCCCCGTGTGCCCCTGGCCCCGGGCCGGTCGTGCCTGGCCCATTTTTTATCCGGGGTTGATCCCCGGACCATGACCGCAGCACCCAGGCAAGAGTAGCCGAGAGCGAGTCGAATCTTTTGTTGACTGCTGCTGCTGCCGTTGCCCAGCCATCCACGCACCATGACGACGCCGACGCCGCGCGACACGCCCAACGCCGAGGGCCTCTACGACATCTGTGAGCCCTCCCCTCACTCCGCGCAGCTGACCCGCAGCCAAGCCCAAGTACGACCTGGGCACGTACGGCGGGCGCCTCGCGTACTTCTACAGCACGACGAGCCCGCTGACGCTGCTCGCGTCGGGCCAGCAGCTGCAGGACGCGGTCGCGTACGCGCGCGGCTGGGACGCCAAGATCAAGGCCGCAGGCAAGGACGGCGTCTGGGTCGACGCCGCCACGCGCGACCAGTATGACAAGGCCAAGCAGCTCGTCAACTCGTCCATCCACCCCGACACCGGCAAGCCCGTCCCCCTCCCGTTCCGCATGAGCGCGTTCGTGCCCACCAACCTCCTCATCTGCGCAGGCATGCTCGCGCCCAACCCGTCCATCAAGAGCATCATCTTCTGGCAGTGGGCGAACCAGAGTCTCAACGTGAGCACAACCTTCTGCGACGTGAGGGCAGGCAGACGGACGGACGGACCAGAGACGCCGCGGGCAAGCGACGCAACATGTGCTGGTGCCTTTGTGGCTTGCCACATGATGCGAAAGGCACCGATGTGTCGCCGCAGGGCATTCTCGGCCCTCCGGTGTGCACGGCGAGCTTGCGTGCAGAGCCGTGTACGGAGTGGGCGCGTCCGAGCGCGTTCGTCGAGAAAAGGCAAAGACAGCTCTGCCGGGCTTGCTTGGCTTGACGTCCTCCGACCTCCCTCCGCCCCGCCTGACTCCCTCCGATGTCTCTGAGCCCCGCTAACGCCAGGTCGCGGTCAACTTCTCAAACGCGAACAAGTCGATTGAGATGTCGCCTCAGGAGATCGGCACGGCGTACGTCGCTGCGACGGTGACGTCTGTGGGGCTTGCGGTCGGGCTGACGCGTCTGGTGCCGCGGCTGCGCGTGTCCGCAGCGGCGAAGACGCTGCTGGCCAAGCTGGTGCCGTTCGCCGCCGTCGCGAGCGCCGGAGTCGTGAACATCTCGTGCATCCGCTGGAAGGAGATGCGCGACGGCGTCGACGTGTTCGAGGTGCGGCGCGGCGCGGACGGCGACGAGGTCACGCGCGACCTCGGCAAGAGCCCGCGCGCGGGCCAGATGGCCGTCATGCAGAGCGCGACCTCGCGTGTGCTCACCAACATCCCCACCCTCATCATTCCCCCCATGGTCATGACTTATCTCCAGCACCGCGGCGCGTTCGTCGGGCCCCGCGGTCACATGCTCTCCAGCCTCACGCAGCTCACCCTCATCGGCCTCTCCCTCGGCCTCTTCCTGCCCCCCGCCATCGCCTACTTCCCCCAGCGCGCCAGCGTGTCCACCGACAAGCTCGAGCCCCGCTTCCACGACTACAAGGAGAAGGTCTACTTCAACAAGGGCCTCTAGGGTTCCTGGGTTGTACTACTGCGACTGGACACTTGGATGCATTTTTATAGACATAGACCCGTCCTACTTCTTCTTCCTGTTTCTAAGCGGCAGCAACAACAGCGTCTAGTTGGTCTTGGCGGGCAGGGGCACGGTGGGCAGGGTGCGGACGCGCTCGTAGATGCGCAGCAGGTCGGACGTGCAGCCCATGGCGGTGACGTCGGCGCCGGCGCCGGCGCCCTGGACGATGAGGGGGCGGGGCGAGTAGCGCTTGGTGGAGAAGGAGATGATGTTGTCGCTGCCCTTGAGGGCGGTGGCGAAGGCGTGGTCCTTGGCGTACTTGCCGAGCTTGCACTCGACCTTGCCGGCCTTCATGTCGATGACGCCGACGTAGCGCACGACCTTGCCCTCCTGCTCGGCCTCGGCGCGCAGCTTGGCGAAGTACTCGTCGCCCTCGGCCAGGCGCGCGAGGTAGTCCTCCTTGTCCTTGGCGTCCTCGAGCGCGGGCGGCACGAGCGACTGCGTCGGCACAGAGAACGCGCCCTTCTCCAGCTTGGGCGCGCCCGGCACCAGGCGCGACAGGATCGTCAGCTTGCGCGCAACGTCCGTGCCCGACAGGTCGTCGCGCGGGTCCGGCTCAGTGTACCCGCTGTCCTTGGCGACCTTGACGACGTCCGAGAACTTGACGTCCGAGCCCTCGGGCTTCGAGTACTCGTTGAAGATGTACGAGAGCGTGCCGGAGAAGACACCCTCGATCTTCTCAATCTCGTCGCCGGTCCCGACCAGGTCCTTGAGCGTCGAGAGAATGGGCAGGCCCGCACCGACGGTCGACTCGCCGTACGCGAGCGCCGACGTGTTGGGAAACGTCAGCTGCTGGATCTGGTCGTACAGGCTCTGGTCGCCCGAGAAGCCCTTCTTGTTGGGCGTGACGAGGTTGACGCCCATGCCGAGGATGGTGGGGTAGAGCGACGGGATGGCGTCCGAGCCGGTCGAGTCGATGAGAACACCGTTGCCGTCGGGGTGGGTCTGGAGGACCGAGATGACGGACGAAACATCGAGGGGCTTGCCGTGCTGCTCGAGGATGGGCAGGAAGTTGTTGGGGCTGAGCTGGCCCTCGGGGAGGGGAAGCGAGAGCGAGAGCTTCGAGTTGGCGATCAGCACGAGGTTGAACTTGTTGGCGAGGGGAGGCGACAGCAGCTGCTGGAGGATGGCCTTGCCGACACCGCCGAGGCCGATGAGGGCGACGGGGACGGGACGGGGAGCAGCGGCAGACATGGTGGGCGGGCGAGGAGGTTTTGATTGCACGAGGTCCAGTCGAGCGAGTTGCAGTTTCCGAGTTTCCGACTCCGAGTCGGTCGGCTATCAACGTCACGCAATGTTAAAACTCGGGCCACGTGGTTGAGGCACTCGCCTCCCTCGCCAGTTCACCTCTGGTGGCACCGTTCCCTCAACGCGTTCTCCCCGACCGCTGAGCAGCTGCTCATTTCTCACGTAGGGTAGACACGATTCATGCACTACAATGTACAGACGGCTACCAGACATTCTTTCAGACAAACTTCGGGGCTTCGAGTGGCCAGGCGTTGGGCCACAGCTCAGCCAGCGGCCAGGTCACAGAGCGCGCCTAGGGGAAGACGACGTCGATGGGGCACGAGTTCTCCCAGCGGTCGCCCGACTTGGCCTGGACGCACTTCTCGTGGAACTTGTAGTCGGTGTTGCAGGACGCGACGAACTCGTTGCGGGCGGGGCGGAACTCCTCGTCGCACGTCTCGGGGCTGGGGCCGACGGGGCACTCCCAGCTCGTGAGGCCGCCCTGCTGCGTCATCTTGCAGTCCTCGACGCCGGTGGAGTCGTCGTAGTTGCAGGTGTAGGTGCGCGTGGTGTCCGTGTTGGAGATGTTGCAGTACGCGTTGGGGTCGAAGGTGACCGAGCGGAGCGCCAGCGAGCGCGTGTCGAGCGCGCCCTTGGCGGTGGCGCCGGTAGCGAGCGCGAGGAGGAAAGAAGCAGTGAAGAAGAGCATGGTGGCTACTGAGTGTGTTGTTGCTTGGGGGAGCGGAGAGGAGAGCAGTGAAGAGAAGAGAGGCAGGAGCTGTTGGTGAGTTGTCGAGGGGGCATCTGAGGCTGCTTAAATATGCATAATTCTGGGACCCGAGTCATCGTTGAGTTCACTCGGATGTTCGTTGGAGGCCCAAATTGCAGCCGCAGCGGCCCAGTACGCATCCTCAGAAGCGGGGGGTACGAGCCGCCCGAGCGACCCAGCCTTGCATTTGCGCCGGCGAGCTGACCGAGCTGCTGTCGCACCGAGGTTGCCGGGACTGACACACGCGCCTAAGAGTGACCCCCGACGCGCCGGCCGCGTCTTCCGCGCTGCAAACGCACACCGCGAGCATACCATCTGCGTTCCGCGCACCGCCTTGCACTCTACTTGATTCACGTGCGGCTCAGTTGGCGGGGTGCGTGTGCTTGCTGTCGCGCGCGTCGTTGCGCGTGCCGTCGCGTCGCTGGGCAGACCACATGCTCGGTGCGCGGGTGTTGCCTCCGGCGGACCCGGTGAAACCGAGGCGGTGCAGCGCGAAGCCTGGTTGCACGCCGCTCCGCGCACCTCCGTGACAGCGACGACGAGGCCGAGCTCGGAAAGGACGGCCGATTGGCTCTTAGGTTTGTGCCGAGCGCGTCCCAGCAACCTTCACGTGTCACCCGAATCAGCTCCCGTGTTCCGGGATTGCCTAGTCTGTCGCAGCACCGTGGTCGAGACTCGAGACTCGGCTGGCTACCGTACGCGTGCAGGTTGTGGACGTGCATGGACGCGTCTTTGTGCATACTGCAAACGCCGCGAGTTCGTGGACAAGGGCACGGATGAAGCAGATGGATATTGGGCACGAGGCAGCTATTTCCGCCTGGCGCAACGTTGAAACACGGTTACCCGGGAGGGACGAGCTACGTGGGCGGTCCTCTAAGGCGAGCCTGTCCTTCGCCGCGAGACCTTCGAGCCTGCCACATGCCACACCTGAGCGGGGTGACACACCTGCCACCCTTGCCAGCAAGGCTGGCCCCTACAGGTGATGACTTGGGGTGGGGCAAAGACGGTCCGGCCGGCCGATCGGCTATCAACCTGTGTCGCACAACCAGCCCGTCCCTTCCGGTGCTGACGCTCGCCGCGCGTTTCAGCTCTTTCTTGGCTTGGGGAACCACGGTACGGGCCACAAGGACTGTGTGCTCTCGGTAAAACGTGCAAAAGGTGCAAGCATACTATGCAAAAGACTAATGATCGTGATTACATGAACTTGTATCTAAAGTTGTGACTATGCGGTAGGCTCGGGGCATCGAGCGGGTTTACTCCTCCCGGGTCAGGAACTGGTCGAGGGGGCACTTGAAGACGTAGCGCTCGTCCTGGCGGAACTTCTCGCACCCGTCGTTGAAGCGGTAGTCCTTGGTGCAGCTGGCGACATACGTGTTGGCGTCGAGGTCGTACGTCTCGTCGCAGAAGTCGCCGGTGTCGACCGGTGGGCACGTGTAGACACGGGTGGGGCCATCGTTCGCCTCCTTCTTGCACTGGGGCGGGAGGAGGTCGTGGTCGTAGTTGCAGCGGTACGTGCGCGCGTCGGGCGTGTTCAGCACGTCGCAGTACTGCTCGCCCTCGGGAACGGGGGCGCCGGGGCCGGTGGGGCGGTTGCGCGCCTCGAGGTCCGAGTCGCCAGGCGAGCACGGGCCGAAGCCACGGTTACGCGCCTCAATGGGCGGGCAGGGCGAGTGGCTGGGGGCGCCGGGACCAAAGCTGCGGTTGCGCTCCTCGAGCTCGCCGCCGTCGTTGCGGCCAGGAGCACCAGGGCCGAAGCCACGGTTACGCTTCTCGATGTCCTCTCCGTCGCACTTGCGGCCCGGGGCACCGGGACCGAAGCCGCGGTTGCGCTTCTCAAGCTCCTCGCCGTCACAGTCGCGACCCGGAGCACCAGGGCCGAACTCGCGGTTGCGCTTCTCGACGTCCTCGTTGGCGCAAGGCGAGCGGCCAGGGGCGCCGGGACCGAAACCGCGGTTGCGCTTCTCGAGCTCCTCGCCCTCGCAGTCGCGACCCGGAGCGCCGGGTCCAAACTCGCGGTTGCGCTTCTCGACGTCGGAGCAGGGCGAACGGCCAGGGGCGCCGGGGCCGAAACCGCGGTTACGCTTCTCGAGCTCCTCGCCGTCACAGTCGCGGCCCGGAGCACCAGGTCCGAACTCGCGGTTGCGCTTCTCGACGTCGGAGCAGGGCGAGCGGCCGGGGGCACCGGGACCGAAGCCACGGTTGCGCTTCTCGAGGTCATCGCTGTCGCACTCGCGACCAGGAGCGCCAGGGCCGAAGCCACGGTTGCGCTCCTCGAGGTCGCTGCACGGCGAGCGGCCAGGAGCACCGGGGCCGAAGCCGCGGTTGCGGGCCTCGAGCTCCTGGCACTCGCTGCCGGGGGCGCCGGGGCCGAACTCGCGGTTGCGGGGCTGAATGACAGCGGCACTGGCGACGAGGGAGAGGAGGAGGGGGGCGGCGATGAGACGCATGGTGTTGTTGAACTTGCAGGGGGTAGGTCGTAGAGTAGAAGAGAGAGAGGGGGGGAGGTCAAGAGGTGTGAGACCAAGAGTAGTTAGGGGACGTCAGAAGAGGTCAGCCTCGGGGTGCTTAAGTATGCATGTCGCGGCACCGCATCGCCGGAATCGATCGGTCCCACTTGCGGAAGCCATGTGAGCTCGGGGACAGCGTCCGGAATGGGGGCGGAGTGACGACGAGGAATGACGAGGAGCGAGGCGCGGCGGTGGGTCCTACTGCAGGTCTTCGCACTCTATCGGGGGTGTCACAGTCGCGGGAGGGCACTAGCGGGGCCGGGGCTGTGCTGCTCCGAGCTTAGCGTCTTTGATCCGCCGCACAACGGCCTGCACCGACGAGCCGGCGTCCGATCGCTCTGCCGCGTTTAGCACGCGCAACGTCATGCCCCACTCCGCGCACTCTGCGCACGCCGGCTGCGCAGATGCGCATCTCGCACCGGGCGAGGTGTAGCGGGTGTTGTGCCGACGGTGCCGGCTGTGCCGGTCGCCAAGCCGGCGAGTGCACATGTGCACACGGGACTGGGAGACAGGCATTTGTGTCGGCCGGGCCCTGCGAGCGGTGTCGTCTAGCTCGAAACCTCGGCCGCAATCGTCGCCCATGACGTAGGCACCACCACCGTGTCGATCACATCAGGCGCCGCACAGGGTTCTCTGCAGAAGACAGGAGTGACGAATGGAAGAATACACGCAGAGGCGATGGTGCGCGGGACGCCGCGTCGTGCGCACATTCTAGGAGCATGAACCGGACAAGGACACAGAGTTTAGGTCAGGTTCGGAACAATGCGACGCCTGCGTGGGCCGACCCCGAGCACGTGGCGGGGCTTGCGCTTGTCTTCGGCGGCGTGTGGCGGCCCGGCGATCTCAGCGAGCAGCACCCCCCGCTATCGCCGGGACCTTGGACCGCACCGCAATGCTCGTCATCGTGCAGCGTGTAGAGGCTCCGACGATCGGAGAGGAGAGGAAAACTTGCACACCAGTATCTCGCAGGTGGACGTGAGGAGAACGACTTTCCCCCTGGTGCGTCCTTCTGCTACGACCACCTGCCCTCCAGGAGATCGCTGCCCCATCGCCGAGAGGGAGTCGCCGGTAGCGCACTCACTAGCGAGGCCGAGACATCCTCGCACCGATTCTAGCGCCCATGGGCTCAGACACCTCTGCTCGCCGTGACGTTCCCTGCGCTCGCCCCGCCCTCCGCCGCCAGCACCGTTCCGCGAATGCCGCCAGTGCCGAGACGGTGTGGGTGGAGGCGGCTGTGGGCCGGCAGCTCGGCTGACTGGAGCGCATCTCAGTGGCTGCTACGCCGTGTTGATGTCGTCACGACAAAGATAGCGCCTTCATCACGGTGCGAGGAGGTCAACACGTAGCGGAGTCGTTCCCTTGATGCACCTGTTTGTAGCCGCTAGCACTGCCGGAGTAGCGAAAGAGAGCCCAAGCCTGGGGGTGCTTGCCTGGCAATCATCACCACAACGAGGCCACAAGTGGTCACTGTGATGGCGACCGCGAGGCATACAAGGAGCGCCGCCGCGCCGTCTTTGCCTCCCATCAGCAACGACCGCTTCTTGACCCTCCTCCCCTCACTTTCAAACTCCCACTGCACCCACTTTTGCTTCACAGCCTTCCTACAACCAACAACCATGCTCTTCTCCTTCCTCGGCACCGCCCTCCTCTCGCTCGTCGCCGCCGGCACCTCGCCCAAGAAGCCCTTGCCCTACTGCAACGCGACCAAGGACGCCGACACGCGCGTCTACTCGTGCAACTTCCAGTGGACAGTCTCGGAAGGCGACAAGCCCAAGTGCCCCGAGGAGGCGTTCAACGGCGGGTACGCGTACACGTGCCCCGTCGCGGCGGACGACGACGCGCACTGCGACGAGACCTACTCGTTCGAGGGGCAGACGCGCGAGCTGCGCTGCGACCAGGAGCAGAAGGACCGCCCCGAGCTCGCGGACTGCAAGGCCTCCCAGGACGCGGGCACCTTCGTGTACGTCTGCAGGTGGAACCCCTACACCGTCTAAAACGTGAATACCGTGCGACTGCGAGGCGCTGGCTGACGCGAAGCTCCCGCGGCTCGAAACAACACAAACTGGATCTCTGTACTTTGTAATGCTCCAATGCAGCTTCGTCTTCCTTGATCAGGCTTCAGTGCGCTCCGTCACATGGTTGCAGTGCATCATGGTCGCAATGCTTCTGATGGTGTAGGCGGACGGGCACAGCATCACCGCACGGTTTGTGGAGGTGGCGGAGCCGCTGCGCCCTCGATCTCCCCCACCTGCCTACTTCTGCTACCTGCTTCGCTGTTTGCTCGTAACAACTTCGTAGCAGTCGTATGAGGCTTCATGCAACTCTGCTATGCTATGGCATCATCACCATCTGCATCAACTACCTCACTCTCACTACATAGTTTTTACGAGATTCACTTGCGATCGGCTATCGGCGATGTGAGTCGCACGGCCTAGAGGCGCCCGTCCCAGGGGCACTCGTACCGGAACACCTCCTCGTCGTACGTTTCGGTGCAGCCCGTGGCGTACTCATACGGCTGCGTGCAGGCGGCAACAAACTTGTGTTCAGCGGGGCGAAACTCCGTGTTGCAGTAGGGCGTGTGGTCAGGCAGTCCCGGGCAGGTGTACGCGTACGGCCCGCCGTCGGGGCCCGTCGGCGGCGCGCACTCGAGCAGCACGACCTTCTGCGCGCAGCTGTTCAGCACCGCGCCCGCCACAACGGTGTGGTTGCACACGGCGCCGCGCGGCGTGTCCTCGTACCCCGGGAGCGGGTTGACGCTGCGCGCTACATGAGGGAGCGCGGCGACGAGCGAGAGCAGGGCTGGGGCGAGGAGGAGCATGGCGTGGACTTGAGGATGGGGAGGGCATACACGTTTGAGCTGCGTTTTATACTGCACGTTACTCAACAGATAAGATCCAACTGCCACTGTCGACGAGGTGCCAGCAATGCACCAGGCGCGATCGGCAACCGGTGACCGTAGTGCCACTCTCTGGCGGTTTGTAGCCGGGTGCACTCTGTCTGCCTAGCCCGTTTCATCAACCCCCAGACCACACACCCACGGCCGCTAGGCCGCTAGGTCCTCGTATCCGCGAAACCAGTGTAGTGGACCGCGCTGCAACAATGAAGCACACGCGGCACTCGGGAGGTGCCCCGTGTGCCCCGCGGAGTCTGCAGAGCCGGACGTCAGCGTTGGCTAGAGTGGTTTTAGACACCGCGGGGTTCAGACTGCAGAATTGTTCGACTCTCTATGGTCGTTGCAAGCGGGTGCCTTGTGTGATCGGAGCTTTCGACGCGGCCGGCCAAAAACGGCACCGGGGTGAATCAGCATGGACGTAGAAGTGCTTCAAAAACGGTACAATAAATGTCGGCCAAAGACGCTTCACGCCATGTGCCACTCGCCAGAACAGCTGCTCTTCGGATTCGGACCGACGAAGCGCAGACAGCTGACAGGGCTGACGTCCACATGGCAAGCAGCAGGTGCCCTGCTGCCGTACCCGCAAACAGTGCTGCAGCCGTCTCCGGGAGCAGCCAGCCGTGGCGCGCGGGACCCGCCGTGGAGTAGCCCCGATCGCTCTGATCTGCACCTGCGACCTCTGCCGCTGCTAGCCCGGTCCGGTCCGTAGCGCGGAGACGCGCATGTCCGAAGCGCGACACGAAGGCGATGCACCAAGCGAGGACCGGAGCGGTAGTCCGGTAGGCTCCACACTCCCGGCCGCCGGAGGTGACGGGGTTGTTGAGATAGAGCGATCAAAGCGCACGCCCGTGCGCGGCTCTGCCGCGCACTATATCTAGGTAGTTGCGACGTAGTCGCTCACTATGCATCGTCAACTAGTTCTTACAACAGGGGTGACGAGCTGGGACGCTCCGCTCTCAGCGTGCCACAGTTGGCTGCTCGGTGAGCGGGACGGCTCGCCAACTGCACCAGCTGCTCGGGCATGCCGGAATGCACATCGTCGCAACTCACCCGACGTTGTATTACACTGCCCGTGCGACCGATTGCTACTGCGCATTCATTACGACAAACATAGTCGCTCAGGTATTCGTATTACTTGCGGTATACTGATCTGCCGGGTCGAGGTCGCGTCGGCATCGTCGCCGCGCAGCCGAGCCTTACGGCAACGTTACAAACTCGTTCGAGCTCCCTCATCTCCTGCACACGCCGGTGTAGTGACAGAGCTGTGGAGAGTTGCTCCGCGTAGGGGTCCGGAGACAGGCAAACCTCGTTTCGAAGACAGGACGCGGAATGGTCCCCTGTCCATCGGTGACTGCCTCAGCTATCAAGGCACCGTCGTGGCTGACGAGAGCGTCCACCGCGTTGTGGCTTGTTCCCAGTCGCCGTCAGTCTAGGCACAGCCCGCGCAAGCGTCGCTGAGGACGTTCTCTCCAGCATGTGGAACAGCCTGGTCTGACGTTCTCGGACAATCGTTGTACAACAGTCTCTCTGCACGCAGCAACAACCGTTGCAGCCGAGCCAAGCGAGCCGCGGACCGAAGTGGGGCCACCACGACTAGGAGAGCCGTTAATTAGGCTATCGGCCTGTCGGCACGGGCCGTAGCGTGGTGCGTTTCACGTCGGATAGTGTGTGGCGATGCACTGTGGAGCGCGAGACGATCACTGATTGCAGACTGCGCGGACAGGACGCCGACGAGAAGTCATCTCCGGCTCACAGCGGTCCGTAGACAGCCTGGCAGGGAATGGAGGTGGCAGACTTGTCCGCAATGTCAAGGTCAATTCTCGGTTGCTACCCAGCGGCGCCGTCACAGCACATTCATCGCGACTACTTTCTTTCTGTCTGTGGGGTAGTGCGCGGTGGCCAGAGCTCGCGCCCCACGGCTGGCGCCGCTTACCACCTGGGGGTCCAGGGGCAGGTGTACGCGTACGCGCCGTCCTCGGAGGTCTCGGAGCATCCGCCAAAGTTGAACTTCTGGGTGCAGACGGACTGGAACTGCTTGAGCTCGGCGCTGTACACCTGGTTGCAGTACGGCTGCTTGCCGTCGAGGGGCGGGCAGTGGTAGACGAAGGGCCCGTGCTCGCCCGCGGGCTCGCCGCTGCTCTTGCACTCGGGGAGGTCGGCCGGCAGGAAGCACGAGTTGGTCACGCCCTCGGGCGTCACCGTGTGGTTGCAGGGAATGTCGCCCGTGGGGCGGTAGCGCGGGAGCGTCTCGTTGGGGTCGCCCTCGCGCGCGCCCGAGGTGCCGGGGACAGCGGCGACGAGGGAAAGGAGAGCGGTGCCGAGAGCGAGGAGCATCATCTTGTTCAGTTTGCTGGGTTTCTTGGGAGTTGAGACTTGAGAGGTCGTGGCTTGATGGTGTCAAGTCCCCCGTCGAGGCCGCCTTTTGTACCTCGTCGCCGGTCCGAACACCAACGCGTCGAGGCCGCTGCAGCCTCGGTGGTCCGCCGCCCATCAAGCTCCAGGTCGCTGCGCATGCCGGGCCATGAACTCATCCGCAGTGCGGAGACCGTTAGTGCACCGCTGTGATTGCTGCTCGGCGTGTCCGCGTGTGCCGGTCGGAGATGCAGCAGCGTCTGTATGTCTTCCAGCTCGCCTGCCTGCACGCGCGCGCACGCGTGCACGCACGCACGTCGCTGCTAGCGGCACCGCTGACCGAGGTGGGGGTTGAAGAGGTCGCTAACGGCTGTTGGGACCGCAGTCCGAAACTGATGCCGACGCCCCGGACCAGCCGGGCCACATGCCTAGCACGCCTGCCCACGTTGGTGGGTCCGAGGCATGCCGGCTGCCGTCCCGGGAGGACGCGCACGACGCGAAGACGAGGACACTTGCGCGTCGGACTTATGTGACGCACTTGCTGCTGAACTCTGTTAGTTCCGCGATAAGTTTGCACACGAAGGCAGAGTGCAAGTACGACTCGGGGAGAGCGTCACAGAAAGCAGTCACGGTACGCGGTCGATAACCATCTCCATCCTCCACCGGCACGGTCGGCACGAGGCGCGGGGCCCGGCACCACAGGTCGCTGACCCTCGCGGTATCCCTGATGCGTGCCGCAGCCGGCGGATGTCGGCCCGTCACATGTCCGGCAGGCGAAGGCGATGCACCGCATTCCCAAAAAGTTCCCAAGCGCGTACTCCCACCTCCCACATGGGCGTCGACTTTCCGAAGAACAGGGTGTCGAGGTGATCGATGTCCAGGAGTTAGGCTGCAGTGGGTGCGTAGAGGAACGCTGCCCTTGCACTGCCAGATTGAGGACGGTGAATTCTGAAATTGCTCAAAACGCTCCGAATCCTGACGCTCCTGACACTGCCGGCACGCCACACGCAAGGTCTGTCCGTCCCCGACTGAATCGGCGCACCCATGACGCTTGCAGTCCCTGGCAGCCCTGGGCACGCTTCTGGAGAGGTGATGCGCTTCCTGAGCGTCACGGGCACGCGGCAGGCTCTCGCCTGTTGTTCTTTGCTGACTCCCCGCACATCCGACTGTCGATCAGGCATGTCAGGCTGCTCTGGATGTACCGGCAGAGAAGCTCCGCGTCCGAGGCTCGCTAAGGTTAAGCATGCACTGCTTACTGCGCGTAACCGTGATTGCCTCCTGGGGCTCCCGTGTTCCTGGTGGAACGTGTTGCCAGAACAGCGGATGCGGTGCAGGTTTGTGGGTGCGCTCCACAGCGACGCGCCCTGTTCCCATTCCCATCACAACGCTGGTGCATGCGTCTGTTCCGGTGATTCGACCATTGGTGCATAGCCATGTCCTCGAGCTTGTCGCGTTGCGAGGGGGACCCGACCGATGTCGGGGTTTGCCCACCCGCAGTAGACGTTAGTTTGCGTTAACATGGGAGTCGTGCCGTTTGATAGCCTCGGTTCGTGATCGCCACGACTGTGGCTACAGCGTGCTCCGTGGCGCCCTGCGTGTGTTTGCGCTGGCCAGCATTATACATTCAGAGTCCGTTTTCAGAGTCCTATTCTACGTTTTCCGCTGCGGGGGGATCCTCAGCGGAGCGAGTCCCACGGGCGTGAGTCTCGGCGGGGCGGCGGCGTGCGCGCCTAATACGTCGGCTCCCAGGGACAGTCGTACTTGAAGCTGTCGCCGACCTTGGTCTCGGTGCACTTGGCGTTGCCGCGGAGGCGGGGGTGGTCGCAGGTGGCGTTGTAGCGGTGCTCGGCGGCGCGGTACTGCTCTGCGCAGCGCTGGCCCTCTGCGGGCAGGGGGCACGCGTACGTCTTGCCGCCCTCGAAGTTCGGGTTCGCCTTGCAGTCGGGGCCGAAGGCGGCGGGGCCCAGGTCGCTGTTGCACTCGAGCATCTGCGTGTTGTACAGCGGCACGAGCGTCGAGTTGCAGTACACGACGCGCTGGCCCGCAGTCGGCTGAGTGTACGGCGCGCTCGACGCGCTCGACGCGCCCGTCTCCACCGGCACGCCGGCCGCGCCCTTCGACCACAGCGAGCCCGTGAAGACGTGCGACTGTCCGGCAACGTGGGACTCTCCGGCGACGTGCGACTGTCCAGCGACGTGAGACTCTCCGGCGACGTACGACTGTCCAGCGACGTGAGACTCTCCGGCGACGTACGACTGTCCAGCGACGTGAGACTCTCCGGCGACGTACGATTGTCCAGCGACGTGCGACTCCCCGGCCGCAGGGGCTGCGGCGACGGCGGCGAGCAGGGGGAGGAGCGCGGTGATGAGGAGCATGACGGCTGTCGTGTGGCTGGGTGGTGGATGCTGATGCCCCAGATGCTCGCGGTTATATACGTCGGCGAGCCTGGTCACAGATGTCGAGTGCAAGTGCAAGTGCAACGGATATGCATGTTTTACGACACAGGCACGCCGGCGCTCGAGCGCCGCCCCGCGCCCCGCAGCATGCAGCGTGCCCTGGGTGTTCCGGCGGAAGACAAGGCAGGTGGCCAGCCCCATGTGCCGTAAACGTGCGCCGAACGCGGGCTCATTCAGGTCGCCTGGTCGCCGGCCGGTGGGCCGGTGGGACGGTGGGACGGACACTCGGCGGCGATCGGTGCTGGGCATGCTGGGCAGGCTGGGAAGACGCAGCCCCCAAACTCGCGGGATGGCACCGCCCCGCGTCCGTGTCGTCGGCACACGCAGCACACGCATTCGGCGCCTCCTTTCCGTGCCGCTCTAACTGTGCACATGTCTTGGAAGTGACGCCTCCGCGGCGGCCATCGGTGCGCAGGCCGCCGGGTCGCACACGTCCGAGCGTCGAGGGACCCGGTGGCCGGTGGCTGGACCCGCTGGGCATCGTGCTGGTTGTCTCGTTGCCGCTGATTCGCTGCTCCGCCGCCGGCATCGACACCGAAAGCCGCCGGGCGCGCCGGTATTCCTCCCGACAACCCACGCGCTTGTTGACGCTTATACAGTATGAGCGTCAGAACACCAGGTGCACTGCTTCGTTCATTCAAGAAAGGAAGCGCGAGTCTGGGCCGGCGGGAGCGCGGTTCTGGGGGTTTGTTTTACTGCAACTGCCACTGCTGCCTGCCTCGGCCGCTGAGATCGCGGTCGGCATCAGCTCGGCGGGCGCCGCGGGCGATTCTGGGGCGCCAACAGCACTTACGATCGCTGCTGCTGCAACTTGCCGCATGCATCGCCTTGCTGCCCCATCGCTGGCATTCTGGGGTGTGATCGATGAACGGGACGTCACAGCGTTCGGTCACAGTCAGTTCTGCAAGTGTCAGTCGGACACTGCCGTGCCAGAGGCCGTCAGTCCTTTCACATTGCCAGGCGTCATCTCGCCAACGTGCTGGGGGTGACTAGCCCCTCGCTTGGGCGCCGTCATCCGCCCCCGTACGACGTTCACATCCAGTATGTCACATGCATCGCCTTAAGCGCTAGGCGGGAGGGTAGTGCCCGCTCCAGAGCGCGAGCCCGACCGCGGCCCACAAGAAGCACCACCAGACCCACGCGCGGCGCATGCCCGCGTTGGCGGCGAGCGTCCACCACAGCGTCGGGTCCGTGACGGCAAGGCGGAGCGCAATCTGCGTGTGGCTCGTGAACACGAGTGTGAGGCAGAGGAACAGGCTGAGCGCGTACACTGCGTCGAGCAGGGGTCCGCGCGCGACTGTGTCTTCTACCTCCCCCTTCTTTGCCTCCTCCTTCAATTCCGTCACCTCCACTTCCGTGATCCTGGCCGAGGTGCGCACGCCGTGGGCCGTCGTGGCCGCCGTGCCAGTCGTGGCCGCCTCGTGTGCCGCGAGTGAGTCGGAGGCGTGCGCCGCCGCCGAGTGCAGCGACAGCGGCCTGCCGGCAAAGTACGCCCATATGCCGGCCAGCGTCGGGACGAGGACGGGCGCGGCGATGGCGAGGTTGGGCGCCTGCTCGGGCGTCCAGTATCGGAACAGGCCGATGTTCCAGTACGCGCGCTGCACGGCGGTGTACGCGAGGGGTAGGGCGTTCTGGCACCACGCGCGGCCGGGACACGCGATGCGCCACAGGTACGCGTTGAAGGCGACGAAGGGCGCGGCGACGAGCGCGGCGAGCAGCACGGCGTAGAGCGCGCGCGCGAGCGAGCGCCCCGGGTTCCTAGCCGCTGCGCACACGTACCGCGTGAACGGGACGGAGCGGCGCGCACCCACTCCCGCCCCAGCCGCCGGCGAGAAGAGCAGCGCCCAGCCCAGCACGGCGGCGCTGAACACGCCCGTCGCGCGCATGGCCGTCGCGGCCGCGAAGCAGAGCGCGGCGGCAAGCCAGCGGCGGCGCGCGCACGCCAGCAGGCCGGCGAAGTACGCGGCCGCGAACCCGGGCTCGGTGTACGTGAGCGCCGAAGCCGGGCTCGGCGGGTACGCGTACAGGAGGCCGGCGGCGAGGGCCGTCTTGCGGTTGAAGAGCGCGCACGTGAGGCGGTACAGCGCGACGGCGGCCGCGAGGCGCATGCCGAGGTTGATGGCGAGCGCGGCGAGCTCCATGTCGCCCGGCGCGGCGCTCACGCCCTCGACCCACAGGCCGCGCCCGCCGCCGGCCTTGCTGAGCGCTGGCTGCGCATAGCCCAGCACGCGCCGCAGGTACCCCACGGCGTCGGCGCCGGCGTGCAACAGCGCGTGCCACCCCGGCTGGAACGCAGCCTGCTGCTCGTACTCGTACCCGCGCTCCGCGACCGAGAAGAAGTGCACGGCGTCCCACCGCCCGAACACGGAGCCGGACGCGTCGAACCGCGGCAGGTAGCTGAGGGCGTTCAGCGCGAGGATGCTGCCCGCGTAGCTCGTCGCGGTCACCATGCACAGCAGGTACTCGTCCGTCGAGCGGTGGCGCGACTTGGCGGCGCCTGGCGTCGGCGCCGCGGCGGCGTAGGTGCGCGACATGATGGTGGGAGGGTGGGTGGTCGAGAAGTCGTGGTCAGTTGAGGGCAGCTCAAGGGGCCCCAGCGTTGAACTCGACCTCCACCGGCTCACGCTGGCTTCTGCTCCGTAGCCATCCACTACCGTCCTCGTGTGCAGCAGGATTCCCTACTAATGCATGCATGCGTGCTTCGATGCTTCGATGCCTATTTGGCTGTCAAGAGTTCGGTCAAGAAAAAACTAGAACACTAATCAAGATATTTCTGCTGCTTCCACTCCTTCCTTCAGATCCCGCGGTGTGCGGGGGTCAGGCTCGCTCGCCGGCCCACCTCGCTTCGCTCGGTGTGCGCCGGCGAGCTTAGACCCAGCGCTTCTCGCCCTCCTTGACCTGCTTCTCCCACTGGTCCTTGTTCGCGGCTGCTGCGGCGGCGTTGCGCGCGGCCTGGCCCGCGACGGCGGCGCCGAGGCCACCCGTGGCGGGGCGGGCGGCGGCGTCGAGCCACGCGTGGCGCTTGAGCTGCTGCGCGTCGGCCTCGACGTCGGTGACGACGGCGCGGATCTCGTCGTTGGCGGCCGTGCTCGCGGCCTGGAGCTGGTCGGCGGCGTTCGCGACGGCGTCCTGGCCCTGCTTGGCGAGCTCACCCGCCTTGGCCTGCGCCTGCGCCCACTGCTCCTGCGCCGTCTTCTGGACCTGCGCCGCCGCGTCCTGCGCGTCGCGCGCCGCCTGGCTCGCGTAGCTCTGCGCCGTGGCCGCGGCCTGCTGCGCGCCCTCCTTGGCCTGCTGCGCGTACTGCGCCGCCCAGTCGGAGGCGGTCGCGGCCGCGTCCTGCGCCTGCGCGACGCCCTCGCGCAGCGCGCCGGCCGCCTGCTCCGCCGCGGTCTGCGCGGCGCGCTTCGCCTGCT